>JBAMNC010001029.1:0-1205323 GCA_037902135.1 Cetoscarus ocellatus
TTTTTATGATTTTTCAAAGATCTGAAGTTAGTCAAAATGTGCCTCAAATGCCAGATTTTGGAGTGCTCTGAATCAACGATTCTCTGGTCAAATTGTCTGGAAATTGGCACAGAGGTACCTGGGGATGTCGCCTACAATACTCTGTTGTACATTGTAGATCATAGTTTTATTTTGATTTTTTATGATTTTTCAAATATCTGAAGTTAGTCAAAATGTGCCTCAAATTCCCGATTTTGGAGTGCTCTGAATCAACGATTCTCTGGTCAAATTGTCTGGAAATTGGCACAGAGGTACCTGGCGATATACCCTACAATACTCTGTTGTACATCGTACATCATAGTTTTAATTTGATGTTTTATGATTTTTCAAATATCTGAAGTTAGTCAAAATGTGCCTGAAATGCCTGATTTTGGAGTGCTCTGAATCAACGATTCTCTTGCAAGAAAAGGCGAATTTCTACATTTTACCTAATAAATCAGCAAGGTCTTAATTTTTTTTTTAAGATTTTTAGGTATTGTTGTTCATGGCAAGTGTAAGAAGTGATCTGATTTGATTTAAATTTCGATATGGTTTCAGGAATTTTTTAAAGGATTGCAACATCTGCCAGTCTTTTACATTTTTACTAATAACTTAATACCTACAAGATGGATGTTTATAATATTTTCAGGGAATGCAGGTCCTCATGAAAGTGATGTGATTAGATTTTGGTGCTGGTCTTTATCCCGATGTGGACCCTTAAATCTTTGAAAAGATTTGACAATGTGAGAGAGTGCAGGTTTCCACATTTGATTTACAAGATATGGCAGAATTACTTTCTGCGGTATAGTTTTTTAAGGTGTTATAGAACACTTTGATACATGATTTCATACATGAACGAAAAAATATATATTACACATAAGAGTGAGACAGAAAACCTATGCCATTCAAGACTTAAATGACAAAAAATGGCTGCTGATGCAGTAGTTGATCCTTAAACCGGTAAACTAAATTGGAACAGAATTATCTTATAAACCAGATTTTTATGGGAGAGAACGGCTTAATTGCTGTAATCACACTAAATAAACACACTCCTCAAACACGTAATGTTTTACAATCAAATTAATGTTTATTGGTGGACTTGATTGATTGAAGCAGATGGAAAGATCATTTTTACAGGAAACAGATGGACATTAATAACACGCACAGAGCAGCAGAGACATTTGCTCCTGACATCAGAGGATGATGTGAGTATGTTTTGTTTGAGACATTCAAATGCTGCAGTAATTACATCAACACTCTGTTGTACATACATAAAAACACTGATTTGCATAGCAGGGAATTTTAAATTTCCCTTCACACACAGAGTATTCCCACATACCGAGGGAAGAAGACAATGAGTGTAAATGATGTTACTCTCTCTGCATTCACCGCTGCTTTGAGTCAGGGGATCATAAAGATGGAGGCTTTACTGGCAGTTTGTAAATCAGATTTAAGCTCCCTCTGAGTCTGACGCCCTCACCTGTCCCAGCAGGTGGAAAACTTCATTAAATTCTTTCCTCATAAACTACCCCTGCAGCAACAAAGGTATATATTTGTTGTTGGGTAATTGTACCTCAGACATGTTTATGTTCCTTTAGATGACTGGCTATAACATTAAAGAGAGGAAACACATGAAGGAGTAAAGAAACAGACAATCACAATACAGGCATGATATGTTTGCCCTCAAACTCAACTCACACTGGGTCCATGCAGCAGTCCATTACTTGTGAAGCCATTGTTGTTGAAAAAACTGTGTTAAAAACTGTAAATAGATCCAGAAATACAACCACAAATCCCAATCCCATTGAGAATTGAATAACCATCATGTTCTCCTGCCTGAAAAGGTCCCACGAAGTCACGTTTTGGCATATTTGGAATGGCTAGACAGTCATGATAGCATGTTGTTTTTTCAAAATTCTGACCTCAGGGAAAAATGCTTATAACTCAGTTTTAGGTGTAATATGACCAAACCTTCTGCACCAACTTGTTCTCCTGCATGAAAAGGTCTCAAAAAGTCACTTTGAGCATATTTTTTGGGGGTCCCAAAAGTCATATGCTAGCATGTCGATTTTTTCAAGATATTACCCAAGGGAGAAATGCTGAAAAGTCAATTTTTTAGTCAAATATGACAAAACCATCTGCAGCAGCATGTTTTCCTACCTGAAAGGCCCCTTAAAAAGTCACTTTTTAGCATATGTTTAAAATTAAAGCCTGTACCCTGACCCAACCCTAACCTTAACATTGACCATCAACCTAAGCCTAACCCGAACCAAGACTCTTACCTGATGCCTAATCCTAACCAGGACTCCTAACTTAGGCCTAACCCCAACCCGGACCCTTACCCTAACCCTAACCATCTCCACTACCCGAACCAGGGTCTTCATCCCTCTCCCACCCTCCCTTCCACATCCACTACCCGAACCAGGGTCTTCATCCCTCTCCCACCCTCCCTCCCCACACCCACTACCCAAACCAGGGTCTTCATCCCTAACCCATCCTCCCTCCCACATCCACTACCCTAACCAGGGTCTTCATCCATCCCCCAACCCCCCTCCCCACACCCACTACCCGAACCAGGGTCTTCATCCCTCTCCCACATCCACTACCCGAACCAGGGTCTTCATCCCTTTCCCACCCTCCCTCCCCACACCCACTACCCGAACCAGGGTCTTCATCCCTTTCCCACCCTCCCTCCCCACACCCACTACCCGAACCAGGGTCTTCATCCCCCTCCGACCCTCCCTCCCCACCTCCACTACCCGAACCAGGGTCTTCATCCCTAACCCATCCTTCCTCCCACATCCACTACCCTAACCAGGGTCTTCATCCATCCCCCAACCCCCCCTCCCCACACCCACTACCCGAACCAGGGTCTTCATCCCTCTCCCACCCTCCCCTCCCCCACCTCCACTACCCGAACCAGGGTCTTCATCCCTCCCCCACCCCTCCCTCCCCACCTCCACTACCCGAACCAGGGTCTTCATCCCTATCCCACCCTCCCTCCCACATCCACTACCCGAACCAGGGTCTTCAAAATTCTATTGGTAGAATAATGTACATTCTGCTATTTTTCATGCTATTTTTATACAATTTTTATACTCATTCTTTATCAACGCTGTCCCCTTTGCTGCTGTAACATTGCAAATTTCCCCATGTAATACAGGTTTATTCTATTTTATTCTTTTCTATGATTGTTTCAAGGATTTGTTAACAGTGAGAGATAGGGCAGCTTTTCACATTCCAAAATGTCCACACTTTACAGGGTTATGGGAGTTTTTGCTTTTGGAGCTGACAGTAAAAAAATGGTATTAACCATCAAAGGGCCTCAAATAACTCAAATATGTCCATAGTGAGCCTAGGTACCTGAGCTCAGGGCAATAAACCACAAAGATCTCCTCATTTCATATTTGCAGGTCTTTCACTGCAGATGAGCTGCAAAAGTTGCATGTAAACAGCCAACTGAGAGCCTCGTCCTTGTTTTAACTAACGTCTTGTGTACATTTTATTTGGCGCTGAGAGCAAAATCTAGTTGACTTCTCAGCTATTAAAAGTGATGTATACACTTACAAATGGTTTCATGTATTTGCAGATTATTGTGCACATTTCTGGGTCTGTGTTTGCATATGTAAATCTGCGTATGGATCTGTGTACTCATTTTCAGATCTGTTTATGCATTTGCAAATAGTTTTGCAACACTTCCTCTATGATACAGATTTGCGTGCACATTCTCACACAACCTTACAACACAATAAAGGTTTGTTATTGAAAATGGGAACCCCCATGACACAAACTTCCTTATCATACATGTAAATGAACCATGCATGTGAGAGAATATTACCAAAAAAGGAGGGAAAAGTGGAGGGGGTGGTTGCACACACACAATAACAGTGACACACACAAGTGCTCCTAATCTGCATTGCAGATGTTTTTTGCGGCCTCTCTGTCTGCCAGCGCCGGGATGATGAGCCGTCCTCGTTAGCATGGAGACTTTTAGCTGTAATTATCTGGTAATGGCACTTAGCCCATCAACTCCTCCTCTGGTGTGTCCCATTGCAGGCGCACACACCTCACACACATATTCAGATACACAGACACTTGTTTGCTGGCATGCAGTCACACAGGCAGCAGACAGGACCGAGGCAGACACAAATGACTTCACTGCTGGACAGCAGTGCACGAGTGAGGACAAAGACGGACACACAAATACAGAGAGGGAAACATGATGGTGCACACTTTGATAGGCTGAAAAACATGAACAGATAAACAAATACAGACAGGCATACACAAAAAATGAAAGACATACAGTATGCCAGGTTTCTGCTTGGTTGTCTGCCCCTGTGGCTAATCTGCACAATTCATTAACCTGGAGATAAAGGAGCTGTTGTCTGTGAGAGAGAGAGGGGAGCCTTTTCTGCCTTAGAAAAACTTAACTAGAAAGCACTTGGAGAGCACAAACCTCTGCCACATGTTGCTGTTACATCTATAAGCAATAGTCCCATGATAAAGTTACCGTAACAATATAATTCCTTGATCCTGAAAACCCACACCTAGCCCTCAGAACCATGTTGATGGGATTATTAGACAGTTACTGAGCAAAAACGATTGTTCGCTAATGGTGTTTATCTGGATCACCACCAAAATTATAACGTGAAACTTGTCGCATTATAAGGTGATACTGATAATATTTTTTTTTATTTTCTAGCGTGGCAGCAATACACTTCCGTACAATAGTATCTATAAATTGACTTCCAAAACCAATTTAAGACATTCTGTAAGAAACTTATATTCAGTGGTGTTGAAAGCTTTGTAAAAGTCTAAGAAGAGAATGAAAGCTTCTGAGTGTACTGAATCTGCATAGTCTAATAAATCCAAAATAAGTCTGTTATTATTTATGTGTCTATCTTTAATCAAACTTGATTGTGTCTCAGCAACAATATGTGGTAGACACATCTTTAATGTGGTTGCATAAACTGATGCCAGAATCTTGTAATCAATAGTAAGGAGAGTGATAGGTTGCCAATTTTCTATCTTTATCTGGTTTCAGGAGTACACCTTGTTTCATAGTTGTAAACATCTCTCTCTGATTAACACATTCGCAGTACACATAAAATAAAGGTTCTTGAATGATGTCCCAAAAATGAATATAAAACTCAACTGAAAGCCCATCTATACCTTGGGATTTACCCTTTCTCATTGAGAAAAGAGCAGTCTTGATTTCCTCTCTGGACAGGTTAGCGTCACAAGTTTTTTTTTTAAAGTCCTCATCAATTGTGACTATGAATTTCCTAATCTTACCAATAAATATTTCACAAGAAGAATTGTTAAATTCTGATTTGTGCAAGCTGCTATAAAAGGACAAAACAGAATCAGATATTCATTTTTGATCTGTACATACTAAGCATACTTAGTGACTTTCTTTGACCATTTCTTTTCTCCAAAACAAAAAAATAACTGGAGTTTGTTTCCCACCTCTTCCAGCCACTTGACTATAGACCTAACAAATGCATCCTTGGCTAACTCAGTGTAAATCTTATCTATTATTAACTGTATTTCCTTTACTTCTAAGTCCTCTTCAGAAGATAAGTTGGGTTTAGATAAGTGGAAACCAATCCTGCTCAGTAATTCAGCTTCTGTTTTATTTCTAAGGGCTTTTAACTCTTTACCTCTCTTTACAGCAATACACCTTGTCATAAACTTGAAATATTCCCATTTTTGTGTATATTCATTGTCCACAACTTCATTAAAAATTTCACTGGCTAATTTCAGAGGGACTTTCTTATGATCTGACAATGGAGCAAAAGAATGGGAGACATCTTTTACATATTAAAGTGCAGAGGAAGAAACTAAAAAGAAATCAATCCTGGATCTAAATGATCGGTCAGGGAGAGATCTGAGCAAAGCTGTGAAACAGTGTATCTATATATCAACAATATCTGGTAAACCTTCCTTATAGTCATATTTATTGTTCATGTTTATTGTTTTACATTGTATTTGTGCTGGATCAGATGTGTTGAACTTACCTTTGAAGGTAAAATAATGACAACCCTGACCATGACCCTCAGATCTGCTACAAAGTTGTTCTGGCCTCAGTTTCATACAACAGAAGGAGACCACTGAGTGTCAAAGGTTTTATGTACGTTTCATGCTCTGCTGCCCCTGCTGGCTGGAGGCCCCTGCTACACTAATGTCATTACCATCAAAGATGTGAAGTCAGCAGCACACTGCGACCCAAACAGGCAGCCAATCTGCTTTACTCGTTCATCCAAGAAATACTAATCTGCTATTATGTTTTCAGGGCACAATGCTCTCTGTAAACCACAGTGACATAATGCAGAGTCTGGGCTTGTGTTTGCAGTAGGATCTCCTCTGAAAGCTGCTTTTTTATTTTCATTACTTCTCCCTTTACTTTCCTTTAATTCTTCGAGGGAATGAGAGTTTGCTGAAAGAGCACAGGTTTATGGTGCTCCAGAGTGTGAACTAAAGTGTTTCACAAGCCTGGCAATAAAATAGGATTGTTAAAAGAAAATTAACACCCAGTCTCCTTCCACCATTCTCCCTTGTTTGCATTACTACCTACCCATCAATTTCTCTTCTTTTCTCTTTCTTTTTTGGTGTGTTTTAGCTTAAATCAATCAGAAATTGTCCTCTTCCTCTCAAACACTTTGCCACTGATTCACCTTTTTTTGCAGGGTAAGAGGGTTTTTGGCTCTGTGAGCAAACCAGGCTGGTTAATTTTTCACATTTATCCACAAAGAAGAACTGCCTTCAAGTCCCTTTTTCCTCAAAAATGAAAACAGTTGAACATACTGTACAGAAATGAAAAAGTTGCTTGGTAACAAATAAGTAACAATCTGCTACTTAACCAGGGAAAGAATATGTGACTAACTGTTGGTTAAACTAGTATGATGCTCAATTTTACAATGATTACAAATATGAACTAACTAATAATGATATCAACATGATTCTGAGGGCTAAGTGTGGGTTTCCAGTGTCAAGGAATCATATTATGACTGTTATTTAACACAGAACTATTGCTTATAGATGTAACAGCAATATGTGAGCTACCTTGGCGGAGGTTTGCGTTCTCCAAGTGCTTTCTCATTGTGGCTTGTTTTCACCTAAAACTGTTTAAAATAAGCCAAGTTGTCGGCCTACTAGCAGCTTTTACAGCCTTAACTTCTGTGCCAATTCTTCTCTTGCAGAAGGCCTCATGTCCAATACTCATAGTACCTCACACAACCACACTTCAAAAATCCTGAACTATCCCTTTAAAGGAATTGCCAAAAATACAGACACTGACGTACTGTGTCTGTACACGAGAACACTCTGATCCACCTTGAGTCCTTCATTTACCTCATATCTTGGGTGAAACCATCCAGCTCCTTTCACTCTCTGATGTCTGAGGAGATGACAGTATAAGCTCCTGGCAGGGTTGAATCTTCAATGAAGAACAGCAGGCACCCTGGAACAATGGTCAGGCCAAAGAGCGCCAGAATCCTCCGCCAGCTCTCCCAGCAAGCTCATCCATCAAAACCACTGAGAAATGTCACTCCTCCCAACCCTCCAGGGACGGCACACATCTCCTGCCTACTGATACCCTCACCCTCTTTCTGACTGTCAGCCTCCTTTCACCCTCAGACCGTCTGCTCTGTGGCTCCTTTATTTTTAGTTTGGTGAAAAAAGGTGAGAAACCAAGAGGGTACGGTTAACATTTTGAAGAAAGTAATCAAAACATGTTTGACCTCGAAATGCATTGAGGTAACTTTTAATATATTAACATGTATGCAGGCCTCTGCTTCATTTAAGGTATCAAATATCAAATCTCCAAAAGAGGCACCAATAAAGAAGTAAAAATCAGCCGTGAAATACTTTTAATAATACCAATTGGTATTATATTTTGTATCATTATTAAGCCTGATTTGTCACCTTTACAACAAGGTACAACTTGTAAAGATTGTGCACTTGTGGAATGAGAAACACAGCTGAATGTGTGAATAGCACGCCCAAAAAGGTGTCAATTTCCCCTGGAAAAAAGCCCACAAAACTCAGTGAAGTAAGGAAGAGGAAATGGTCTTCTTGGGGTGATGTCCTCCCACTTCCACCCACTTCATGGTCTGTCTTTGACTGCAGTCTCACAGAACTTGCCCCTAAGTTTGGAAATGGTACCAGGGCTGACACCAAATAATGCCACTCTGTGTACCAGAACACCAGCTTAGAGTTGCAGGGAATTTTGGTGTATTTGTTTTGCACACTACCCACACCTTTAGCTGTGTTGCTCGATCCTTACAAGCCATACTTTGTTGTAAGGCTTTTCAATGATATTAAATACTAATCCAATTGGTATTTTTAAAGAGGAGAAATAACTAGCTGAAATAATGTTTCCAGACTCTTTGAAGAGCATGTTATGATCTTATATAATTGATTTTATTTCATTCCTTACAAGAAATTACTGGACATAATTTTCTTTATAATGGTCTTTAATGAAACAATATTAATGCATTTGAGGAGAAAAGCAGGGCAAACTTCAACAAGCATCAATAACCAATATTTTTATAACTTTTACCTCAGCCAGGGTACTTTTTTAAAATCATTTTTTTCCTTCAATGATACCTTCTTATAAAATTAAGGTAAAGTAAATCAATATATACTGAAAATGGGATATTCTAATTTGTTGCATTGAAACAGTACATTTAATTTTGTGCTTAGCGTATTAAATTAAACTTGACTGTTTTTTTTTTAATAAAAAAAAGAACATGAATTCTGATAAAAGCTTGGTAATACTGTTTTGTTAAATTGCATGTATTTTTAATTATCCTTTAATAATATCCTTAAGTTTGCAAAAACTTGGCCCTCAGGAACAGCTCACAACATAAGTGTGGCCCACAGGGCAACCACACTTGCCCATCCTTGTTTTAAATAAAAAGATAGGTGCTCTTACTTTGAAAGAATCGGCCCCATTGCTGTTGGTACCACAATTACGAAGCTGAATACTGCACTTGAAAAAAGACAAATGTTATTATGGCTCAGGTTTATCTCCTAATTCCTCATGCCGACTCTTCCTGGTAAACAAATGATTAAGGATTGTTCATCAGCTTAATTAAAGCACAGCTTTGAAAGATATAAACACACATTCTGAGGTAACTTCTCTAAAATAGATTCTGTTTAAACCTGGTTACATCAGCTAATGAGTATGCATAACTTCAGTTTTAAGTCCAATTATTCCACTTCCTCTCTGCTTCATACTGATAACACTCGCCAGTCTATCTTGTTACTTACCATGATGCATGATGGTGTTTTTTTTTTTTTTTACTTTTCAAGGTCTTAAGATAGATGGTGTTTGTGTGCTCTCCAGATTGCTGTTGGTCCTGTTGGTTAAAAAAAATCTTAATTTTTCTGAAATAAACAAGAGCATAAAGCCACAAACACTTTCTGTGGACGGGTTTGGGAGCTTAGCAATGCTACAAAGCTGTGAGTATTTGTGAAAGTTTTCCAACTATGTCAATAATTTTCCGTCAAACAAGAGAGAGATCATCTAACTCAGTGCTTCTCAAATGCCATAACCACCTAAATACAGCAGCAGATTATTTAGGTTTTATATTACTCCATCAGTGCTTTATATGCTCTAATAACTGCACAAAATGTACATTTGGTAACTTTAAAACATTCATATAAAACCTTAAGGACACAGTATGTAAAATTTGGCCACAAGGGGGCCCTCAAGTAGACAAACAACCATAGATAAGTCAAGATGTAGTGACCCAGACAACCCTACCCACCATCACTACTAGAGGTAGAAGTTTGTGTGACTGAACAGACAGCAGGCAATGATTTAAGGGTCAATCCCAACTGTACCTCTTAGCCCTTGTTTTACTCCTTAGCCTTTGGTTTTGCGCGTTCACGTCTTGTGAAGGGGTATCCCAATTCTTCGTAAGGTTAAGGGGAAGGGATACACAGCCCTGTGAAATGAAAACAAACCGGGCCTCACTTGAAAGGAAGGGGTATGAGAAATTTCCCATAATACACCATGCCTGCTGACAAGATGGCAGAGCAGAGAACGAAGGAAGCGCATAAATATATGTAATTATTAAATCATTCAGTAAATATTATTCATACTATGAATTGTTAGTGTGAATACTAACCTTTCCTTGGTGTGTTTAATTTTTTCTTGGCACACTTTGGGCCACTTAGTGCCAATAAAGCATTGTTTAAACATCCGTGTAGATTCTCATTCATCCAGGTCATAGTTATCTTGAAAATTCAAAAACAAGGCAACTGGACTGTGTTGCGTTTTGGGAAGACGTTTCACTTCTCATCCAAGAACTGTTCCATTTGGAACTGAAGAAACTTCATGGATGAGAAGTGAAACGTCTTCCCAAAATGCAACACAGTCCAGTTGCCTTGTTTTTGAATCTTCAACATTGTTTCAACACTTCAGCAGCATGAGTGTTGTTTGCAGACCATGTCCATCCCTTTTTGGATGGCTACCTCCAACAGGATAATGCACCAAGCTCAAATCATCTCAAACTGTTTTCTCGAACATTTTAATTAGTTCACTGTACTCCATTGGCCTCCACAGTAACCAGAACTCAATCCAATAGAGCATCTATGGCATACGTTGGAACCATATCTGTCAAGTTTTGGATTTGAAAATACGGAAATTTTCCGCCACCCGCTGCGAGCCGTCCCACCACCCCAACAAAGCTCCAGTATCCCTTACATTTTAAAGGGAACCCTGACTGTGAAGACAAATAGTCATAAATATGCTTTAATGTTTATCTAATACTAGAGTGTGGTGTTAAAAAAACACGAAGAATTGTTATTTCTTTAAAAATCGCAGTTTTTGTAACCTGCGGACGTGGCCATTGTTTTACGAGCGCAATGCATGCCTGGTGGATGACGTGTATGGGTTGCACTGTGCCGAGCACGAAGACATGCTTGAGGAAATGCCATAGGCAGGAGACGCTTGGTGTTCTTCTGCGACGATGTCAACAGCTCGCTCCTGCAGATGTAGCTGATGGTGAACCATCGAGCATGACCACGATCACAGAGGAAGCTGACGACGAGTCTGTAGACTTACGGACTGCTGTGTTGACTGATTCATCTGCAGGAGTGAGTTGTTGACATCCTCGCAGGAGAACATCCAGCGTCTCCTGCCTATGGCAAATCTTCCAGCGGACTTCCCTAGTTTCCCGAGGGCGTTTTGTCTGTTTGTGTGAGAAAACTGTAGGCAAGGCATTTGGCTTTAGTCTATGGAACTAGCAGCACCTGTGAGTTCTTTCAGCAGCTTGGCTCGGCTAAACGCATCTGGAGAGAAGTGGCGTTAACATAGAAGTCCTTAAGAAGTTGTGTACACCCTCAAGCAATTTCCCACTCCTTTCTTCTCTTCTTGTCACTGGTAACGCTGTGTAGACTTACACCACTCCCCTTGTTTCCCTTTGACTGAAAATTGCACCCAAAAGTAGCACAATGTGGCATTACTGTGGTATTCTCGCTCCTGATAGCCAGTGAGTAAACGTAGCGGCTTGGCACAGTGCAGCCCTATAACGTCATCAACCCAGCATGCATTGCGCTAGTAAAACAATGGCTGCGTCTGTAGGTTAGATTATGTGTTATAAATTGCGATTTTTAAAGAAATAACAATTCTTCATGCTTTTTTAACAACACATTCTAGTGTTAGATAAACATTAAAGCATATATATGACTATTTGTCTTCACAGCCAGGGTTCCTTTTAAAACAGGTGTACAAGACATCTAAATGAACCACTTTATTTTTCTTGGTTTGTTCCCGCTGTTGGCACTAACCTCTCAACTGCAGCCACCCAGGCTACTGCAGGTGGAAGTTGTCGCGGGACTTTTTCTTCTTCTTCTTCGGTTTTACAGCAGTTGGCATCCATCACTTTGGTGCATTACTGTCCCATTCTCGCGAGGCTAGTGACAGAGTTCAATTTAGAGAGGCAGAGGATTTTTTTTTAAATTATTTTATTGTAAAACGGGAGATTTACGGGATAATACTAATTTGAGAGGATGGCAGGAAAGAGGGGTAAAATACGGTAGTTTCCCGGCCAAAATGGGAGACTTGACAGCTATGGGTGGAACTGGAATTTATTATTATGGATGTGCAGCCTCAAACCTGTGGCAACTGCATGGACATCATGTTGGCATGATGTTATCAAGTCAATATGGACAAAAATCGCTGAGGGATGTTTCCAGCACCTTGTCGAATCTATGCCAAGAAGACTCAAGGTAGTTCTGAAGGCAAAAAGGAGGTCCAACCTGGTACTAGCAAGATGTACCTAAAGAAGAGGCCGATAAGTGTATATTACAATGTTTTCAGTTCTATTTTTCCAGAACTCTTGTTGTTTTTGAAATGTTGACATTGGTTACATTTCTGTGCAACTTGAGGTTAATTCTTATAGGAGTCCCCATCTCTGCATAAACTCAAAATAACATAGTTACAGAGACTTAGGTCTTTCACTGCCATTTCATTCATGTTTTTATCTGTTATTTTATTTCCTTCTATTTTATTATCCATCCATCCATTATCTATACCACTTGCCAGCCAATCACAGGGCCACATAGAGACAGACAACCACTCACACTCACATGTAAAGGCAATACGGAGTCATCAGTCAACCTAGTGAGCATGTTTTTGGTCCGTGTAAGGAAACTGGAGTGAACCCACACATGCATGGGGACAACATGCAACCTCCACACAGAAAGGCCCTGACTGACACAGGGATGGAACTAGCAACCTTCTTGCTGTAAGGCACGTGCACTACCTGCTGCACCACAGCACTACACCGCATTACTTTTTGTCTGTCAATGAATGTATTTACATTTACAGATACTTACCTTTTCATCCCTAAATTTGGTACTTCTTGGCTCAACATCAACTTTGAGGACAAAATGTTCACTTACTGCCTAATATATCCCACCCAGTAACAGGTGCTACGATGAAAAGATGATCAGTGATATTCAATTTACCTGTCAGTGGTCATATTGTCATGGCTGATCGGAGTGTATTCTGCCTTGAGCTGAAGAAAAGAAGTTGAACATGAAGTTTGAAAACCAGTACTTTCTTGACTTCAGTAAAAAAATGAAGTGCCCAAAGGTTGTACAGTTTTTATAAATTTAATATATCAATATATAGAGATATTTATCAACAGGTTGATTTCATAGAAACGTGAGTGAGACCATTTTGGCATACAGTACAGATAATCCATGTAAGTACAGAAGTTGCTAAAGTTTAATCCCTCCCCCCCGCCCAACACCATCATGTACCAACCCGCCATTAAACCCCTCCCTTCCCTCCCTCCCACAGACACGTACCACAGAGAAAACAGAAAGAGTAAAAGTTTACAGGAGCACAAAACAAGGCACCAATAAATTAAAACAATAACCCCTCTTTTTAAAAAAAAAACACACAACAACAGAAACCTATCGAACAGAATTAAATACAGTATGAACACTAAAAATCTGCAAGGCTGTTAAAAAGCAAAATAAAGAAAAGAAAAACAGAGGAGACAGGAAAGTAAAATAAAAACACTTTGGCAGATTATTAATTCTTAGTTACAATCAAGTAGTAAATAAATCCAGTGCTCTTGTGTACAAATAAATTCATATATAGTCTACACTCCTTTTCGCCCCAGAGGTTTATGTACAGCTTTTTTTACAGATACATTTAAAACATTATCAAAAAGTTTTTGCAGTATGAAAAGGTATTTACAAGTCACGATTCAAAACCATTGGACTGTACCATTTGACCCCGCCCTCCCCTTTAACCCCCCTCCTAAGAACGGTATCTCTTTACACAGTGCAGAAGGCTTCTTGAAAAGTTTTGTGCAACAAACAGCGTAAAAAAATGCCTGTCGTATGGCTGTGGGATGGACAGAGGCTCTGATGGGTCTGGAGATGACACAGCGCGAACATTTTAACGTAGACATGAAGCTCTGCAGGGGTGACACTGTTTGTGGGCAAAGCTGGAAGTTAGTATTTCACAAGTACCATTGAGAAGAAAATACTCTTTCTCCATGAGCTTTTGGATTATTGCTCAAAATGAGGAAAACAAAATGATGACACTGGCATGGTTTGTTCAACAAGGTAACCAAACAAACAGACATAAGTTAATATTCTTTCAGAGATTTGTTTTTGAGCTTTTATGCCTTTTTACGATCATGCAGAAGATGAATCAGAAACTGCAGAAAGAGAGCGAAATGATATATGATATATATGATATATATCTTGTAAGGCATAAACCCAATCAGTGACGGTGAAACTATAAATTTAGGATTTTGATAAGAGCAGCCAATCATCATTTTCAGCACACAACAATGGCAGCCATATCCGGGTGAAAACAAGCATGGAGGAAGTATTGGTTGTAGATTAGAAACACTAAACTACGCAATAAGACATGATTGGGTAGAGTTTTGAGCTTCAAAAACCCAAAACACCAGCTCTTTTTTTTATCCTAAAAGGACACAAGAGAGTCAGAAAAGATCTCCAAGGCTTCGGGCCGAGACTACAGACAAGTAAAGAGGCCAAAGCTAGAGAAGTTATAGGAAACATACATTACCGCCCTGTGTTTCAATGGCTGTTGGTAGATATCAGTGGGTGGGGACACCAGGTGAGGGAGGGGACTTATTATGATGGTTCAGTGTGATGTCACAGCAAGCTCTGATTTTGAAGAGATCATCAGATTTCCTGTTTTCAGACTAAAGCTGAGGACACACTACAAGATATTTTGCTAGATTTGACCCAGGATTCCCAGTTGGGCAAAGTCTGGACCAGTCTACCCTTTAAACTGTCGCCTTTACGAGACTTTGCGCAAGAGTTTGATGCATTTCACGGGCTCCAGTTGGTTTGACTAATCATGTTATCTGCGATACAGTGCAGTTGTTAAGCATGTGACCCCCAGTCTTTCAGTCGTCCTGCAAAAATCTGCTGAAATAAGTCTGTCAGTGTGAACTCCTGGTCTTTTCAAAATCTGCAAACTGTGTTGGTATATTTCACACTTCATGGGTCAGTAGATAGCTAGAATATCAAACATATGAGCAAAAATACTAATGTGGATTTTAATGATATGTCCCATTTAAGTTTCAACTCTAATAGCTCAAATAACATACTGTCCTTTTGGAGTTCTACGGTCCTGACTGCATTTACAGCAAGTTTTATTGAGCTTCAAAGTTTTGGTAGCCAATTTAGCATCACTAGTAGAACTTGCGTCTTTTCAAAATGAGGAAAAAAGGTAAACAAAAACCCCTCAAATACTGTTCATAAGTTAACAAGAAGAGGAATATTTGATGACTTAGTAATTACTAAAATGTCAGATAGGACTTTTAAGATATATGATGTCAGTTTCTGACTTTCCTAGTCACAAGATCGGATAGATTGCCCAATTTGATGGTACAGCATAGATGGAGTATACACATATAAACATTTACAACTTTGTTTTACAAACAAGTAATGTGAAATATCCAAGGATTAAAAATTTTGTGGATTTTGTGTGTTTATGAAATGTATCAAGGACAGTGGTTTGGTTAAAGTGTTAGAACCAAGTTGAACCAAACTGCACTTAACCAAACTAGACCACTTGATGGAAATGCACCATAACGAAGTTATTAAAAATCCAACATACTTTGAGACGATGGATCTAAAAAATGCTAAAATCACACTTCATTTCTGCACGTCAGGCCTCTTCTGCAACACTGTTTCTGCAGAATTTGTTGCCAAGAGTGTCAAACATTTGCTCTCATTTTCTCCAACTTCAATCACAGCCGTCTGAGAGTGTTAAAACCTGTGACAATGATTTTACTTATCAAAACGTTGCCTGTGTGTGTCATCATCCAAACCCATGAAAAGAATTCCACACATGGATTTCACAACGTCCCCACAGCTGTCTTCTCCCACCCCGACCCTTCATTTTACATGACTGGTAGAAAAATGTAGGCGACTGAACACTGCCCTTCAAGTAATCAAACATCAAGAAGATCAAATATGAAACTGAGAAAAGTTTGGTGAGGAGAGAGAAAGAGAGAGAAACGACTACAACTCACAGACTAACAGTCCAAAAAACACGTGATAATAAGAGGAAGCAGGTTTTCCAGGGAGAGTCACTGGGTCGACGAGAGCTCCTATCCAGGCAGGTCGAGTCAATGAGGGCGTCTTCTTCCACAGTCAGAGAGTGAAGCAGGGTGAGGGGTGATGGTCCTTGTGGGGGGCTGCTTCTCCTGTTTGCTGGTTTTTCAGCTCTGGGGGTCATTTTTTGGACTCTGAGTGAAGTCCTCCAGTGTTTTATTTAACCCCTCGTGTTCTTCCAGTGTTTTTACATCTGTCTACCCACAAACTGATAGCCCTTGCTAAAGAAAAGATGTCAGTGATGGAGATGAAGATGGAGAGGCAAGAGACTGGGATGGTTAAGCTAAGTTCAGTAGTGTGACAACTAGAGATGGTTTATGTGCAATGAGGAACTGCATTAATGGAGGGATGTGAGTGAATTAAGAGAGTGATTGGTGTAATCTTGTTAAAGCAGCAGATTTTGTTCTGAGTTAAGACTACGGGTAACTGCTAGAAGAGTGCAGAGAGGAAGAGACGGACGAGCAAAAGCAGAGTTAAGAACGAGGAGCACAAATCAAGAACTACAGCGCACAATAACTATGTTAATAACCGGTTATCATGGCTGTTAGAATTTGCTATTATGACCAAATAGCGTTAACTATTTCCCATCAAACAAGCTCTAAACCTGTATATAACTTACACTTCTTTTTATGTCTATGTTAAAACAGAGATTCAAATCACTACATTAACATGCCTGCATACATATTCAGACACATATGAATCCAACATCTAAGATCTAAAGCCAGGAGTATGTTGCACCAGCTGTTTGCAAATCCATTAACAAGTTGGTGTGCAACAATCTTTTAGAGCTCTAAGTAACAGAAGACTGCTGTAAGCTACTCTAATAGACTCAGGCTGAGTGTCACAGCATGATTTTAAGCCTATTCTGAGCTGATTTTGTAGTTAAAGTTGCAGCACACACTTTGACATGACTGATGATAAAAGCACAATAAGCTGCACTCAACTGGAGGGATTCATTTCTAAACATTTGTCCAAACAATTGCACACTCTTGCACAGTGAGAGCAGAGCCAAGGGCCGATTCGGGGATTTCAGGGATTTTTTTTCCCTGTTTCATCAAATAAAAATATAATCACTCTCAAGGTGGCCTTTATTTAAGATGTTTGTGCTCCTCTACTGGCATACATATATGAATCCAACATCAAAGATCTGAAACCAGGCATATGCTGCACCAGATATTAGTAAATCCATTACAAGTTGGTTTGCAAAGATCTTTTAAAGCTCTGGGTGATAGACAACAGGCAGCAGTTAGTATCACAGCTAAAGGGGTTGGAGTCCACTGCCTCCGGGCATAGTGTTTGCACCCTTGCGCCCTTAAACTTAATGCACACCCACAAAAACAAGGGGAATAAACAGGAGTTTCCCAGCCCTTTGATCAAACAAGTGCACACTCTTAAATGTCGAGGGCAGAAAGGCAGGAAGACAACACCTCAAGAAGACCGGCTCCTCATCCTTGCTTCACAGAGGAACCACAGGGTTTTTTTTCAATAGTCCAAAGTAATGTTTCCAAACTTTTTGAGGAGTATGCATGGTTAATCAGCTTGTTTGGTATTACAAGCTTCCAAATTGCAACTTGCCTGCAGTTTATTCTCAGTTTGAATTTTCCAAATTCTGGTGCAACAAGCTCTAAATCCTCAGTCAGATATTGGACAAAAGGTGTCACATTTATTTATAACAAAGTAGTCATATGTTGTAAACTCCTGCTCCAGTGTAAAATAAGTTTGTGCAAGATATTGTGTTGCACATGCAACAATGCAGCAATTAGTGGGTTAACACTGTAAGACTTCAAGTATTACAACAACTCAACAAGAAAACATTCAACCGACATAAACACAATGAATTATTTTGGACCTCTTCAGATTGAGGCAGTGTTCAACTTCATCAAATAGCACAGCCTGCTCTCGATTGATTAAACCTTTAATTATTCCATCATTAGCTCCTATAATGATACTTATGAATGTCTAAATGTCCTCTTAGATATAAAGAATGTTACTTTCTGGACTTTTTCTGAATTCTTCAGCAGAGACAGCTTCTCTCAAGGTGGTCTCAAAGTGGACCAGCCAATCCATCTCCACACTGCAGCAATAATAACTTTTCCACAATGCCACGCTCAGTCACCTCAATAAATAAGCAATTTATTCTCAAACTCTCAGCATGGGACTCCATCAGACCTGCAGCAGACGCGGACATGAAGGAAACTCTGCAGAGTGAAGAACTGACCGAGTGTTTGGGATTTCTTTCATCTAAAATTCACAAAGAAATTTGACCTGTGGCTGCTTTTTTCACCAGCTTACATCATCTCCATCTGTCTTTAGGACTTTGATTTCAATTCTGAAATATGTATGTATAATTCAATCCACATGGCCATCATGCCCCAGGTTATATAAAAAAATTACCAAGGCAGACACCAAATTGTGGCTGCAGCTTTAAACATATTCATACCCAAATTCTTTAAAAACAGAGCCTGCAGGATGCTATCAAGTGAGTCCAGGATCCCGCTGTGCTGGGACACGGTCCTCCTCTCCATGTAATGTGTTTTATTTTGTCTCATCCATCCAAGGTTAAGATTAAAAGGAGAAGGAGCATATCTAGACAAGTGTTCTGCTGGGGAGGAATATATTTAATATTTTTCTACGTTGCCAGATTTCTTATACAAACATGAAATAGGTACACCCACACTGAGCATGATAAACTGAGGGGCCATTAATATCTCGCATTTTCATCCATTTTGGGCATTCAGAAACCAAGATGTCCACTTGGTCTACATTTTATATTAAAAATACGACATCAGTGGCAACCAAGAAAAGTCTTACTTGTTCACCTCATGGTGATAACAACTTAAAACATCATTTCAGTGGCCCTCAGGCCAATTTGGCAAAATTAGTGCATATATTTAATACAGTAGTAAGGATTTAAATAAAGCTCAACAAACAGTCCAGATGAAGACATCCCAGACCACCTCCATATGCATTCTGATCTATTACGTATCAGATTGTCTCCGTTAACATTGAGGGAAATCTACTTTAAGCTTAAATTTTAACCACTTGGTACCCAGATGTCCGTCCCAGATGTTAATGCATAATGTAAACAGGGTCTGTGAGAAGAATGGGGCCATTCCTTCTGTGGTTGGTAAGCAGAAAGACTATCACTGAACTGCACTACAACATCAGCAAAACTCAAAATAAATGACCCACCATTCATCTTCCAGGCATAAACCTGCTCACATAAGGTGCAGTCTAAATCCTGGCAGTCATTTCCTGCCTACTTTTGTTTTTGTCTCTCCTCCCCTGTGGCTTCCCGGAGCGTCTACGCTGAGTAAACCTTTCCAGCAGACAGTGAGAAGCATGAAAAATAACGGTCATTAATCAGCTGTTTGTTTGTCTGCACCAACTGTCTGTATAATGAGATGAAGATGAATGCTAAATTTATACTGAGCGCATCTTGGAAGACTGTGATGTTTGCATTTTGTTCTGTGCTTTGTTGGTTATTGTCCTCATGTATCAAAGTTTGGAGAAGAATTAGGATTTTAAAAACAGAAGCACTTTTGAGTTTGGCTCAGCTGGAGCACTGCTGAATCTTTTTTTATCAGTTTAGACCTGGTGTCCCTGTCACTGTGTCTCAAATTTAATGACACTACCTGCCACTAATGGCTGCTGCAGTTCCAGTTAATGGCTCCTGCCGTGCTGTTATAATGCTCTACTACCCGGCTGTAAACAGAGCACACTGACTCAAATACTCAAATACCTCATGGCAGATTTCTTTTATCCAAGTCAGGGGTGGGCAACCACCAGCTTAGGGGCCACATGCTGCCCACCAGTGAAGTTCCAAAAGTTGCACCCATAAATGAAAAAGTACAAATACACAGCCAAAAAGTATTTTAGCCATATTTGCCACTTTGCCACCATGAAAAGGAAAGTGTATTACAACACCAAAAATGAAATAATATCTATAAATGCCTTTAAAAAGTGGTTTAATTTGTTAGAAATTTTTTTTACAGGAAATAAGAGGATTTATTTGCCATAATGGTTTTGGTAAGGCTCTCTCATTAAGCATCATTGATGCAGTAAGTCAATTACCTAAATAACCATCAGTAGCCCCGTTTTTATAACTTTTACCTTGGTAATAAGGTAAAATAAAAGTAAAATAAACTAGTGAAAAAGACAATTGATAAAGGAAATTTGATTTGCTTAAATTGTGTGTCAAGCTCATCAAATTTAGCTTTACAGTTTGTTTTGGAGCTTGAGAATATAAATATACATTCCAATAACAGCTAGATATTTATTGTTTTTTAGATTAGCCCTCTTGTAAACAAATTTGCCCAATCCTGATTTAATGGTTCTAGTTTTTTGTAATATGATTCTGATTAGTGGACCACAAAAAGAAAGAAAGAGAGAGGGCTGCATGTGCCCCCAGACCACCAGTTGCCCCTGATTTCAATTGTTTTGTGTGTACTAATCCTTTAAAAACTGGGTCCTAAAATGAAGCTCCTGGGACAACCCTAGACTTTTGATGGAAATGTTGCTTTTATAACATCCACTTCTGAATTGATCGCCACAATCACTCCAAAAACTTCTTATGATGCTAACTTGATGTAACTGCTTCGAGTAAAGCAGCATGACAACATATTTCAAGCCACTTTTGCAAAGTCACTGAGTATAAATTCCATCCGATTCAGTGGGCTGGAAGCTTGTTTGTGGCAAGCCAATGGATGACAGGCTCAGTACTCTAGTTTACATGTTTCCTCTCTATCCAGCCTTCAAATCAAATCAGTGCTCGGCTCAGTCGGCCTCAGCCTGCATATTACTCATCTGCTCAAACAATACAGGGCCCTTAACAATCGCTCCGAACAGTAAGCGACCGCAGGAAGTGATTCTTTTTCCGCATCATCTCCTCTCGAAAACACAATCACATTGTCAGAGAGGAGAAGACTTTCAGATACTGTCTGTTAAATATTTATTAAGTTTTTCCAAATAACTGCTGAGGGATTTTAAAGACTAGTGCTTTAAATTGCGTATTTTATACCAGAGGAAGATGTTCTCTCACTATTTGGTGCTTCACCTCCTTTATGAACAACAGCAGAGACAAAAGCAATCAAAAAAGTCAGGAACAAATGAACCCCGACACCTACCGCAAATAAACAAACAATCCCAAGTTCATTATCGACTGTGAGCACACCTCTGATACCAGGAGAGAGGATTACCCATAATCCCCTGTCTTTTCTGCATTACTGCCTCCTGCCCTGAAGCACTACCCTCCGGTGGCACAAATCCTCCCATTTCCCCCTCAAAAACACACTCGCTGCATCACTTTTTCACCCCAAAATCACCTCCAAACATGCTGCCAACCCCATCACTTCTCCCCGTCTACTTTCCCCTTGGCTATATTTAGCGTCTCCTGCCTACATACTATATGTCACAGGGTGTACAAGGGGTAGGATGTGAAAAAGGATGACATTCTCCCCCTCCTTTAAAATATGTGTCGTGTCAACTCAGGATGTTAAGGGGACTAGGGAGAGGAATAACGTCCTCTCCTGCCACGGCGTATCCTTGTGAACAAATCTGCCTTTTGTACTTCACACTGAAAGGCTTTTATAACACATTTCTGACAGCAACACTAACAAATAAATAAAAATAGATATTATGAGGGATTTAAAATGACAAAGTCCAGCTGTTTCCCTCTTGTTGGTCAGCCTGATAGCCTTCTATGAGCAGCCATTATGAGGTTAGTTTGACAAAAATGATCTAGCAGCATTTTTCATATCACTATAGCTACAAGAGGAAGAAGAGAAGAGAAAAGCCAAAACTACAAACTAATTATAAGGAAGTAGTAGAGGCTAGTAGTGGTAGTATAAAGGGCTGGGCAATAGTTTGAGTGTTTAAGATACATTGATATGTTCTTAAATGAGACAGAGGGTAAGCCAATATGGTTAATTTTGCATTTAAGTACAACTATGGGCCCTATTTTGATGTTGTGAAGCATCAGTTTGGGACATGTTGGTCTATATTTTGAGGACACATGTTCTTGTTACAAAGCCAGGCGCAGGGTGCAAAGGGGATGAATCATGTATTCAGATCAGGTAGGAGTCTCCTGTGCTTCAGCCACTCCGTCACACTGTATGTCGATGCTCAGAAAAGGACCAAAGCACATGTAAAAACTTTGATGGATTCCCAAAGATAAGGGCAATTCCAAAGTAACAACTGGGTCTAAAGTGACTCGTGTGCTCTGGTTGTTTCACTAAAATTGACCTTCTTTTGGTGAATCAGTGGAAATGTTTTCCCACATGGGATGGATCAGGTGCCTTGGTTGTACAAGGGTGTGTTTTGGTCTTAATATAGATCAAACCAATCAGAGTGTCCTTAAAATCTGTCTGCTCGGTGTAGCTGGTGTGTTGCTATCCAACACAGGTTAAGTTGTTTGGTCTGAATATTGGATCCCTCTCCTTTTATTCTGCAACTATACTCAAAGAACACACAGAGAAAACTGTATGATAAATGTTTACAGATTAAAGTTATTTTTTTCATTGAGGCAACCGGAGGAAACCTCAGCATAAAGAAACTTTGTAAATTGTTAAACTCTCCAGTTAAAACTGTCAGAATCAGACCTGTTTACTATACATTAAATTCCTGCTGGCTTTAAGTAATTCATATTCTCATTTTCCATCAGAAATCCTTGGCTCTGCTCTCTATTGCTTTCATAAAACACACTGAACAGTCAGTTTTATAGTCTGTGAGCATAACTAATTGTGAGCTTCATTAGTATGTATGCAAAAGTTAGAAATGTAGCTCTTTGTTAGAGAATATCCTTAATCCTTTTAGTGTTTTTTCTTTTTTCTGGGAGTATTACACGCCCTGGAGTGCACGAGGATGGCACACAGATGTGCTGCAAAAAAATTAAATCTGACATCTTTAACAAATGCTCTGATATTTAACAGTAGATGTGTGCCACTATGCATCCCATGTGACTAAAACAAGCTCATTGAAGTATGTTTTTTGATTTTCAGGATGTGTGGCAATCTCGAATGCACCCTCAAAGTAGCAGAAACACTCTACCCCACAGGCTTTACACCTCAGACCAAGTTTAACGAGGTTCAAAATGCAAACAATTTCTGCGTCCTCAAGGTAGGAACATACAAACTTAAAAAAACACACCCCTGAGCACACAAAGGGGCACAGCTTAGACAGTTAGCACGAGTTGACTTGAAATACTGATGATTAAATATGGAAATGACCAAATATTGGGCTTCAAGGACATTGTTTGTTGTTGCTGTGGTATCAATTAAGTATCAATATTGTTTGACTTCTATCAGAATGATATCAAACATTATGATTCTGGTATTGTGAAAACCATTCGATATAGCTTTACAGAGGAAATTATCAACTTACAACGTCACTAGTCATTACATGCATATTGAAATACTTTATCAGTGCTGTAAGGCCAAAACCTCTTATCTCCATTTTCAGTTTCAGTGTTATAGGTGACTTTTCATGTTGGTGAGTGGATTTTATACATTTATGACCAATTTATGGGTCCAAAAAATAATTTATTAAGACCATATTTTATTTATTCATTCAGTGGAGGATTTTTTTTTTTTTTTTTTTACTTTTCTGAAAAGCAACAGTTTTGGAAATAAGAGGTTTGTGCTCAACATCAACATATCTTTTGGTCCATATTGCCCAGCCCTAGTTGTAATATTGAGGATGTAGAGGAGAAAGAAGGAGGGACATAAACGTTACATGTCATCCCTGCTCCTTCTAAAGGGGGGACTTCTCCTCTGCGATGTAGCGGCCTCGCTGTAGCACTGTGGTGAGAGGAGGAGGGACCAGGATGGTTTTGGGTGGAAGTGGAGGAGGAGGAGTAGGATAGTAGGGGAGGAGGCAGGCGTGGAGGGGGGCAGGAAGGATACATCCCCCCCTCAGGGATAGCCATCATCCTCCAGACTGAGAGCCACGCGCTGCAAACAGCGGATAAAAAGACTGTTACCACAAACCACTGGTGAAGGAGAGAGAGAGGAAACAAGAAGATGGACGAAGAACAAAGAAGAAACAAGATTTAAGTCTAGATGGCACCCAGAAAAGAAACTGCAGGTTTATACTGAATCAGTCATCTTCTCCCTCTTCTCCCTGACCTTCCTTTTATACTCTTTCCAACCCCCTCTTGTTCGTCCCTCTTGTTTTCTAGCTGCCTGTATGTGAGGAATGCAGGATGCTTGCCTACGGCTTTAAATGTCTGGCCCACATAATGCCAGCCTGATTTCTCTGGCTGTCTGAGTTGCCACAAAGCCATGAAAAAAAAAAGATGAGGAGAAGAAAGAAAAAGAAGCACAAGACAACAGAGAAGGTATTATAAAAGAGAACACGAAGATAATAAACCTGCAAGACAAGACTGAGGGAGTAGAGCTCCCTTCACTGAGGGTGTTTTCTAATTCGACCTTGAATCTTAATATGATTCAGCCGTGCACCTGTTTCATGTGTGTGTGCGTGCGTCTTCAGCCTGTCACCATGCCAATGATACCCAGAATTCCTTGCCTTTTTTTTTTTCTCTCTGGAGCAACACAAAGAAATCAGTGTTGCCATGCCAACCGATCAAAGCGCTAGACTCCCACTCCCCCCTCAACTCCTCTATAATCCTTTATGGTCGCCCTTCCTCTGTTAGCTTCCTGATACCTAAAACAACAAATATATTCAATACATGTCACAAGTGTTGGAGTTGACAGTCTGTGATGAGTGCAGATTATGACTGGTTTTGTTTCCAGTGTGTCTCATTGAAATAATCTCCTCCAGACAGAATACTGGAAATTGCATTTTGAAAAGTTATTTGCTCTGATTTGTGCTCCTTTTCGCCAAATTCAGGCCTTTTCCAGACCAAAGAAATGTGAAATTTCACACTGTATCAATGTCAGGATGACATGACACATAGTCCACCTGCGTAATGTCCTCTCTGCACTTCAGCTTTGCTCCAGCCGACAGCATCAGTCCTTGCTCACTGGAAGTGTACTGAAAATGCTGTCCCACTGAACATAACCCTGAGCATCTTGAAACATGAGAACACGAGTGAACAGGAACATGTAAGCAACACGTTATATTGCCTGTCTTACAAAGATTAGGTGCATCAATATTATTCCCACATAGTGCTGTATTTATTGTTGCTGCTTGGTGGAAAATGACATAGACTCGGCACGTTTTTCAGCGAACCAGCGTGGAGCTGTGCAGCTGGAAAGTGGCAGAGACAAACTAGGGGGCAGGATGTGGAAACACTTTAGTGTGCAGTGAGTTTGGAAAGCTATACAGGTGGACTATTTGGACATTTGGGGTTGAATTCACAATTAAAAGCAAACACTTCTCCTTCTTTCTTTTGCTGTCCTCTCAGTCAGCTCTCAGAGGTGCTGATGAAGTTTGTTCTCTTCAAAAGCATCTTATACCTGAAAAAACTCAGCTCTGACAGACCCATAATACTCTACTTTGTACTTAGAACTACATCAGATGTAGCCTTAAACCTGACTTATACTTCTGCTTCAGATCTATGCTACACCATGCACCATAGGACTGTCAAACTTTCAGGCGACTGCAAAATTGTTATCCATTTTGAAATATTGGCTAAAGTCATCCGGATGACAGTTAGAAACAAACTTAATGAGATGTAATAAGCCTTAACAAATAGATGTTAAGGTAGAGTTATTATGTGTGCAATGTCAGAAGAAGGACGATCAGACAACTGAATAAACTGTCATCATGATGCTGTGAAATGTAATTAAAGAAGAAAATTTCAGTTTTAGTCTAAATAATTTAGTAATAACAGTTGATTGGATTTTAAATTGGTTTGTTATGCACTTATTTTTCAATCTTATATCATGAACTAGGGGTGTACACTGTCAAGATTCTGGTGATGTGAAGCTTATATATTATTATATACCTGTACATATATATATATATATATATATATATATATATATATATATACCAGTTCTAGATTTAAAGAAATGCAGGGATTTTTTTTGTATTTTGGTTCAGTGTCTCCTCTCTGTTACTTTTACTATTATCTCTGTCACTTGAACAATCAATCAATCAATCAATCAATTTTTATTTGTATAGTGCCAGTTCATAACAAGTGTTATCTCGAGGCACTTTACAATAGAGTAGGCTGAAGACAAACTCTTCATTTTATAGATACACATATATGCATTTATATAAATATGATAGCAACAAACCCATGGAAGCCCAAATCATAAATCTTTCAGTCAGTCAATCTTAATATGAATAGTGCCATATTTATTGAAAACAAGTGTTTATTAAAGGTAAGCCCCTTGAGAAGGCATCTCATTTTCAAGAGGGACCTCATGTCTATATGGTTGTAAAGAAAGTTACTATGGATGTATAATTAATACAACCATGGATAGAGAGATCAATCTAACATTAAAATTAATACCTATAATGAATATTTTTTGAAGAGGAATGATGTTGATTGATATAGCAGCATCTAGCTGAACTGCCATTAAAATGGGTTTAACAGTTATAAACAGATCAAGTCCACACATGTTGCAGGGACCATGTTTCTTGTAAATCAAAAACACTGGTTAGAGATTGTGTTTTTAAACATACAGTATTTGGGGTTTTAAATATTCATAAATAGATATACAATAAATATACTGCTTATTAAAGAAATGTGTGATATATCGTCCAGTTCATAATATTGCAATAGCTCATGATACACTGTATCTTCACCCTGTATCATGATACATATTGTATTGCCAAATTCTTGCCAGTACACAGCCCTACTCCCAACCCAATTAGTCCTTTTGGCAAAGCCAGGGCGTAGATTTGATGCAGAAGCATAAACCAGGCTCTACTGCCTCTTATGTCTCCTCTTTGCTGCTAAAATTACAGCAAATAAACACAAACTCCCTCTCCAAAATGTTACCCTGTGGTGCATATTTTAGTCTGTCAAACAACCATTTTCAAAACACTAAACCTGTGCCTCAGCTGCTTTTGTGAGCAGAGATGATATGTATCTGTGTAAGGGGTATTTAGGGAATGGGGGCCTCTCAAGAAGAATAAATACCACAAACACTTCAACAACCTGAAGAACCAACAGAACGTATAATAAATGGGATGGCAGGTTGGCACCGAGGATAAACATATGTACTGTATGATAATGGTCATGAGGGTGAAATCATGTGTGTGAAGCGCTGGTGAAGGGCTCATGATCGGTGTTGTCTTTGAATAAAACGTGTGGGCGTGTGCGTGTTTCAGCCTGTTCCTTCTCTCCTCCAGGCCGAGGAGGGAAGGAACCCAATGTATGAACACCAAACAGGCTCTAAACCCCTGCGTTTACTCCCTCATCAGAACATTTGCTTTCTTCATTTGCCGCTGGAGAGCATGGGCGCCCCTGAGTACCAGTGAGAGTTGCTGTCTGTGATGCCGCCCCCTAGTGGGAGCGCTATGAACGGCTGACTGTGGCTGCCACTCACTGCTGGGTACACGTGGCCGATGGTCTCGCTGTGCCGCCCGATGTGGATCTCGTCGTCGTCGTCCTCCGTGGTCTTGCGGTACACAGGGTTGTCGAAGTTCATGCTCTTGGTGTTCTTGCGCCGCCAGTTGCGCCAAACCAGGTAGCCGCCGGTGCAGAGCAGTCCGATGACCACTGTGGCAAGGATAGGGACTGCATGTGTTTAACACACACACAACAACAACACACGGCGGGAGCGTTAACACAGCCCAGGGGACACAGAGCGGCGCTTTAAGCACTCACATCCTCACAAACACACTCTCTCTCATTTGCTGAAGGCTCATTGTTTCCTGTTTTCATTTTTCAGAATCACTTAAAATCTTGTTTTTACCTGCAAGACACATTAACAGAGGAGGGGGACTGATTTGAGAGGAAAATGGAGGTCGCCCACACACATTTTTCATGAAAGCTCAGAGACTTAATAGTTTTTTTTTCTTCATTTTGCTGATTAAATGTAAAAAAAAAAAAGTGTGAATTTAATTTTCTACCACATTATGAAGAAAAAGGTGTATTTTGTGAAAATTGAGATACTTAAATCCATATTCCTTTGCTTAATTATCATAATTTTTAAGGGTATTGCTCGTACAACATCATTTTAGGGCTTTTTATCTTGGACAAAGAAGCTCTTCCTGTTTCTTGTTATTGAACTCCAAAGCTTGAAGTCAAAACTCTCAGATCTGCTGTGAATAAAGATATAACCTTGCATTTTCAAGGGGAAGGTTTGTTAAAGTAAACTTAAAAAAAGACTCCCTGATTATAAAAATGAAAAACAGCACAATCTTCTCTCCAAAGTGCCTTTTAAATGACTTATGCTGCAGTCTGACTGATTGATTGATGACATTTGAAATGTTTTCTCACCCGACGTCCAAAAATCAAAACAAAACTGTTGTGATCTGCATCATTTGGCAAGAGGAAATTCAGCTTTTTCTGTGTACAAGAGTGCAAAACAATTGAGATCATGTTGAGGTAAACAGTTAATAAGGTATACCCTGCCTACATTTTATACATTTACTTGTTAATTTCTGCCTGGGGTTATGAATAAAATTTAACTGGGTCCAGATCGAGAAAATTTCCCTACGCAAACATCCAGAGCTTTATAATGTCAGACTACTCTGTAAAATTTATGATACCAAACAGGCTTTAAATGTTACATTTTCTTCACAATAATGAGTACATTAAAAAAAGATTTTTCCTTTTTTTTTTCATTCAGGTAAACATACAGCAAAGGGACCAAATAAAAGGCTTATGTTGACAAAAACAGTATGAGTTTCGGGGAAAGATTCAAGTCAGTATAACTTCTGTAGAGACTTGTTTGTGTCGTATCATCCCAAGCGTATCTAGTTTGAACTGCAGTCAGGGAAAATCAACAAAGTCTGCCTTTTCTCGATTTAAACAACTTTTCACCATCTTCTCTTCTTATTTTAATGCACAGTTTGTCTGTTTTCACCGTCTCTACCATGTTGTCTCTGACACTGTTCCTCATATGTCTTTTCTATCCACTCACAAACCCTCTTCGCTCGCTCCCACTGGTTGTCGCATGGATTGGCTGAGTAATGCTATGTGTGACACTTTTGGACAAATTCATTGGTCGGTGATCCTGCAGAGCAGTTAATTCAGCTTCTGTAAATGCCATAAATGCTGTGTTACTGGTTAAACTGAGTTAAATGACAACTGCAAGCAGCAGGATTCATATCAGAAATCTGAATAAAATCAGCCTGGTCCAGGTTGGGAGGCAGTAACGATTGGGACTTGGACCGTAGGCTGCCATTTGGTGATGCCTAATTTTTGCATTTAAGTAATGCTCTTATGTCTGTAACCTTGTTTTTCTCAAAAAGTGCAGTGTAGCCCCAAACCAAGGGGGGGCATGACTTGTCTTGACAGGAGCTTGGCCAAAATGAGGCCTGGGATACCTGGGATTTTGATTGGTCACCCTGGGTGCCATGCTTTTTGCCATATCAGAGGTGTGATTTATAAAAAAATCATTGTGGGCTGTAACGACAGGCTTCTGTTGGCTTTCTTTGGTTCATTTTTTTCAATGTGAAATTTAAATTGCGACTTTGGTATTGATATTTTTTTTAGACATAAGCCTGGCACACACCTAAAGACTTTAAAAATCTGAACCACTTTTGAAACAGAGACAGAGCCCACAAATGAAGGAAAATAGAGACAGATTTGTCCGTTTTGTTCTTGTAGTGTGTTGTGTGGCACAAAGAGAGAGACATAGCACACCTACCGACTCACTCACCAACAATCAGGGCCTCTACTCTCACAGCTTGTTGTCCTGAGTGATCAAAACTATAACTTGTTTACAAACTATAATGTAAACAAACATGGCGGAAAACATCAGAAGGGATTTAAGGTAAATACAGCACGGGGTTAGATTCTTATAACATCCTTGGAGGTTGTGATTTCCATCCAGCTCCTCTCCTTATCTGCTGTATATAAATTACTGGTTATGCTGTATTGATGGTCATGATTTGCTACAAATCTACAAGTTGGTCATCTATTCCTGACATTCACCTAACTTTGTACTTTACTTTTACTCTCATTGCCACAGCTATGATTGCTTCCTGCTTCAGCCAGCCTGCTCCCTGATTGGCTTTGCTCTGGTTGTCCTCAGTGCACACATGAGGGTTTCAGGTCATAAATATTGAACATGTTTGATATCTACGAGTTGAGGTCAGGGTTTTCCGATTCTCTTTGAGATGACAAAATGACTATTAGCACACCTCCCACCATGAGGTAAGATTATCTTTAGGACCGCCAGATAATCAAGGCTTTGCTGAGTTTGGTTGGAAGCAGGGATCTGAGCCAAAAGTCAGGCCGATTGTCATGTAGCGTGTGCCATAAAGGGCAGAAATATAAGCTGGTGTTTTTCATTCATATCAAGTTTAAAAGAATCTATTGACTGAAAAGAATAAAAACTGAAAACATTAAGCCTTCATTTATATTCATACAAATCATCATCAACATTTTTCTCAGTCTCAGTCGTACAGAATGATCAAAAACAAACATGATTTGTGGTGCACATGCACAATTTGCGACAATGAATGCCTGCATGCACAATAACACTCATTCTTATCTTATTAAGGATACTCAAACACTCCAAACAGACACTCCTCACACAAAAACAGACACACATGCACACGAGCTCTGAACCACAAGCTTTCATAATAAATTGTATAACATTTAAGTCCTGAAGCCAGAGCTTTGCAGTTAGGTTGCTAAGCTGTCATCAGCCTTTTATCCCCATCTATTTGGACCTTTGGGCTGTGATCCATAATTTTGTACCATCCTGTGCAGAAAAGAAACCACAGCCTGCAGTCTGTTTGACTTTTTTGGATGAGGCTATGAGAGGGAAATGGACAGGAGAAGAAGAGGAAGAGAGAGAATTGGAATGGAGGATTTTAGATAAGCTCTGTCTCCCCTCTCATTATCATATGAGCACAACGGCACCGCTGCCCCGTGGGACCTGCGTGAATGTGTGCTGGAGTGTGTGCGCAACCAAGGCCAAATTAGAAGTGTGTCAATGAGTTGACATTAGGGCTGGGTAATACATCCAGATTTTAGATGTATTAGCATATTTTCAAATGAGATATAGGGGGAGACAGAATTGTTTATTAACCCTTTGACTTCCAAACTAAGATATACATTTGCAACAAATTATTTGTTGGTAAAATTGTTCATTTAGCAACATTTCAGGTTTTATTTCTCAGATTACCCAATGGGGAAGCAGATATGTTGGTCAACCTGCTGGTTGGCTTGCCTGTTAAGGGTTATACTGGGCATGAATGGATTTATTTCATTCCTGCAAACATTTTTTTCGTATTTTGTGTTTAGATATTTAGCTGTTGACACAGTTTTTCTGAGGACTGATACAGTTTGTTAATGAAAATAAAAAACATGGCAGAAGATCCGTTGCATCTCATGCTATAGAATACCTTCTTGGTCTGGCTTCTACCTGAATTACCTTTTAGTGTTTTATTGTTATCACAGCACCCTTTTACTATTATTTTATTTTTTACTTCATTTCAATTTATTTTTATTTTATTTCAAGATATATTTAATTTTACACTTTAACTTGAGCTCCAGTGTTTACTCATTTTTAAACCTTTAAAGATGGTGTTTCCTCGGTGCATACTGGGTAAAAACAATGTTCCTGTTCTACTGCTGTCTTTTATTTATGATGCATTTTGCCAATACTGTGTATGGATTAAGGGGTGGCTGCGTTCGGGGGTTGGGTGGAGTGGATTTGGGTCATACTTCCTTTTATCTTATTTTAATTTATCTGTCTTTTGTAAGGCACTTTGTGCTACATTTTTTATATGAAAAGGTGCTATATAAATAAAGTTTGATTGATTGATTGATTGATAGTTGTTGGAGGAAGTTGGTGAACTTTAAATAATTAGATTTTCAGGTTTTAGAAAGGGCTTCTGCACACATATGTTTTGAAAAGGCTGTTTTTGATGCTCATCTGATATTTTGAGAGTCATTTGGTATTTTTTTTACGGAAAGTGTATTAACCCTTTAACTACCAGCTCAACTGTTTGAACAGAGGTTATCAATAAATTCAGAGATATTTAATGTTTTAAAAAAACAGAACATATCAAATCATTGTTTGATTCTGTTAACATCTTAGAGAAAACCACAAACAAACCTAAAACCAAATATTTTCTTGTTGTTGGATTGAAAGGTTTTTAAAGATAACAGTTGATCCCATGATGACATAAAAATGCACAAAAATTTGGGACAAAATCAATTAGAAAAGGCAGAAATGTTTGTAAATAAAATTGCAAAAATAACTTAAAATAGATGATATTGAGTTTGACAAACACACAAAAAAACGTTTTTGATGAATAACAGATTATTACCTCCGCCAAGGAGGTTATGTTTTTGCCAGCGTTGGTTTGTTTGTCTGTCTGTTTGTGTTCAAAATAACTTCAAAAGTTATGGATGGATTTGGATGAAATTTTCAGGACATGTGTGGAATGAGATAAGGAACAAATATTAGATTTTGGGACTGATCCGGATCCCCATCCAGATCCAGGAATTTTTTAAAGGACTCTTTAACATTGCGAGATAGGACCAGGGGTGGACTAAAGCTGCTTGGAGGAGGTCTGTGCTCTCTGAGTGCTTTTCTAGTATATACATATCATCATATCAGTAAATGGTTAAGTACTTGAAATAATAACGACTGTAATAATAATAATGATGATGATAGCTTTTAGCTTTTTAAACCTTTAAATTGTTTGTTTGCAGTTTTTTCTGTATCCTAAAATATTTACAGAAACAATGACATGTTATGTTTTTTTTAGTCAAAAAATATTCCTGAATTTATTGACCTCTGCAAAACAGTTGAGCTGGGAGTTAAGGGGTTAACCATATTTAATGTTTCAAAACTGCCCTAAAAGATACAGATTTAATTTTTGTCCATATCCTCCAGCCCTTTGTCAGGATCAAACCATCATGTGCAGAGGTGTGTTTCAGTCTCTGTAAAAATGTCTGCCTCCCCTGTGAAAACATTTAATTGCTCTTTTGTTGGATCGGCACTTGAGCTCCCTGCGTGACTGGGCTGGAAACCCCACATCCTCCTTTGTTCTCCCTTAAATGAACACTGGTTAAAGAGGAACAAGAGCTTTTGTCTCATTTAGAGATTTTTTACTCCAATTACAGAGCCACATAGCCACCCGACTTCGCCTAAATACTCATAATCACGGGCTGTTCCTCCCTCGTGGAGCTGTGGGTGGGCGTGGCGCATTAGCCGTATGAAAGTGGGTGCAGAAATCTGGCCCTGATGGACCCCTTGACAATAATTAATATTTCAAAGCTGCCAAAAAAAAATGCAGAATAGGGGATTTATTCATGGCTGCAATGCGTGGCAGAAGGACAGAATGAAGGATTGAGGGGGGGAATGGATTAACGGTCTCAGGGGTTGTTTTAATGAGCTGATATCTCAATCGTCGGGAATGAACAAAAATGTCTTTACGTCATTTCAGAGAGACCATAATTTATCAGAGACCTTAATATTAGGGATGAAAGAGATCTCAATTAGTGACATATGCTGCCTGGTTAAGGTCATTTGCAGATTCAGCTGATTTGCAAAGTTATGCATTAGAATCAAATACATCCATTTAATGAGATTTCCATAGGAGTCAATGCTAATGGAATAGATTAACTTTATTAAGCTGGGTTGATTGTAATGTAAGCACCCATCATAGTATTTATCGTTGACAATAATGTTATTTCTGGGGTCAAGATTTCCCCCTGCTCCGAGCCAAAAACACAATTTTATCTCATTAAGCCCTTTTCAGCCCCTTTGGTAATTCCTTCACTTGGAAAAAAAAAAAAAAAAAAATTTCAGTGTCTGTATAATCGTCTCTCAGTCCACTGGGTCACAGAAATAGGTCATTGATTTCAGCTGAGCGGTACTGTACGGTCGTCAGAGCGGGAGCAGGAGCTTAATGGTGTTATAACAGCTGGTCAAATGTGATGACAAAACAGGAGCTAAATTCCCCATTTACTCAAATCTCATTAATAAAGACAGAATGTGCACGCTGCAAACGCCTGACCACCGCTGACTGACAAGCTTGCTGGCCCATAATGGTTTTCTGTAGCCGCGGGCCAGGGGGCTATTGTCAGATAATACCACGGCTCAGTACGTTTTCTCAATTACTCAACTATCATTCTGAGTGTGAATGTCAGTGGTGAGGCTGATGCAGGACTTACATGCTAAAGATACACAAACTGGAGGGTTTAAGTCTGTTATTACCAAATTATTATCAGTCAGCTGGGAATTTAAATGACTGTTTTTGAGAATAAACAGCTGATGCAGATGAAAATCAACTAATTAATCAATCAATCTTTATTTGTATAGCGCCAGTTCATAACGAGTGTTTTCTCAAGGCACTTTACAACAGAGCAGGCTGAAGCCATACTCTTCCTTTTATATGCATACATACATCCAGAGATGTATCCATCCAGGCAGAGACAAAGGGACTAAAAATATGAATTTATGATAGCGACAAACCCATGAATGCCCAGATCATAAATCTGTCCTCATTACATTTGTCTCTGCTGAAGATTGATTCAATCAATCAATCTTTATCTGTATAGTTCCATATTTGTCTTTGTTGAATATAAAATTATTAAAGGTAAGCCCCTTGAGATGTGCTATCTCATTTTCAAAAGGGTCTTCATGTCTATATGGTTGTAAAGATAGTTACTATGGATGTATAATCAATACAACCATGGATAGAGAGATCAATCTAATATTAAAATTAATATCTATAATGAATGTAATATGGAGAGGACTGATGTTAATTGATATAGCAGCATGCTATAGCAAATGCTTTGTTTTTTACTTCCTGGGGTTTATGATGTCATAGCTATACAGCCTCCACCTACAAATGTGTTTTCTGCTCACAGACTGTTTTGAAAGTCCACTAAACGGCATGTTACCCCTCTCCCCCTCTCCTATCAGACATCCTTTGGCCAGCCAATCAGGGCAGATCTCATTATTATTGCCTCCTGTAACCTTCCCACTCTCTCAGAGCTGAGTGTTCCTAAAGAAGAGGGAAAAAGAGCTGCATCTGATCCTCTACAGAGACCACATTTTTTATTTTTTTATTCAAGTTATATTAAATCCTTGCATAATAGACATCAAAGACATGATGTACACAATCAAACTCACCAGGACATGGGACCTTTAAGTGTGAGGGTCTTATTTTAATGATTATTTGCAGTTTCAAAGCGCTAGGCTCTTATTTACTTTCTAAAGCTTTGATTAGTTTTTCTATGAGAAGCAAACAGTGGCATAAATAAACGTTAATCCATTATCAACCACCAGCTAAGAGGAAACATTTGTTCTTTTAGCTGCACTAAAAGACTACAAATACTAAAAAAAATCACATGCAAAAACACGCACACAACAATCACATACACACAGCCACACACATGAAACACCAGACCCACACACAACATACAGGACTTGAGCGACAAGCGAGCAAGAAGGGAGAAGCAGGCGGGCGGAAAAGCAAAAAAGCAACACAGCAAGAAAGTGAAGAGTACTCACCGATAGGAATGACTATCCCCAAAACAGCTACTGTGATGTTGTTACCTATGAGGTAGTGATCACTCGCAGCTGAGAGGAAGAAAGAGACAGAAAAACAAACTCAGCAAAAAAAAAAAAAGTTGGAGTTCGGATCCAAACACCATCCCCAAAGACACTAATAGAGAGAAACACGACTTTGAAGCGCCATATGCTGAAAAGAATATTTGCATAATGTAAGGAGAGGAGGAAGAATCCATCTGATTGCACTTTGGGCTGCCTTTTTTTACAGTGTATGTAAATAAATATGAATCATAGCAGGATGCTATATAAATGCAATGAGATGCTTTTTAATACACGAGGAGACAAATGCAATTCATGGAAGTAGTGCATCACTGATACAACCCAACAACAAATTTGGTTTCAGGATGCAAAACATCTGTCAGCAAAAGGTTGAAAAATGTTTTTTGCTTTGGTAAAACCTTGAAAATGAACAAGAAAACACGACCTTGCATTAAAAAGCAGGATTGTTTGTGGCTGCTTTTTGTCTAATGGCTGTGTCTGTGTGCTGTATACAAAGCAGGTGGCATGGGTTTGATATCAGTGGTGGCTCCTGCTCTGCATGTCATGCCCCTCCCAATTCCATCTGTCCATTATCTATACCGATTATCGCTTTCAGGGTCAAGGGGGATGGAGCCTATCCTGGAGAGAGGGGCAACCATTCATGCCCAAACTCATACCCAAGTAGGGCTGAACAATTTATCATTTTCTGATCGAAATCGCAACATCAGACAACGTGATCATGTGATTGCCGACGCTACAATTTTTAGCAGCGCTCCTGACTGACTCAGGATCTGTTGTGTCAACTATTTGCTAGTGGCGATGTTGTCACATGTCAGCGCTCAAAACCATCAAAGGTTGACATACTGGTTTGGCATGGCTGGCTTTTTTCCTTTGTTGGAATTGCTGAATTTTGTTTTTCTTATTATTACTTATTTAATATTTAAAGAGTGTACATGCATGTTTCTTGTTAATAAATATATTTGGAAGCAATTCTTACCTTTAGTTTTCATCCTTGCCTTAGAGTAATAGCTTTTAATGTTTGATGCTGTGATGTACTTTTCTGTCATGTTTGTAAACGTTACAATTGTGAATATTGCACTGAAGCTTGCTTTGAAGACAATTGTGAATCAAACTGAAATCTTTTCCTGAAATCGTTCAGCCCTATACCTAAGGGTAATTCAAAGTCACCGATCAACCTAATGAGGAGGTTTTGGGCATATGGGAGGAAGCCTGAAAGAATCCACACATGCAAACTCCACACAGAAAGACCCTGACCGGCATCAGCAACCTTCTTGCTGTGAGGCACACGCACTACCTGCTGCACCACCGTGCTGATTTGTCAAAAGAATCATCACCTCTTCTTCTGAGAACTCAAGTACCACTTCTCAGACTTAGGTCCTGTTTACACGACAACAAAAAATGACTGAAAATGGAGAGTTTCATTGCGTTTGCGCCTTCCGTTTACACGAGAACGGTGCCTGGAGTGCCTGAATCCGAAAACTTTTGAAACCAGGGTCCAGAGTGAAAAGTTTTGAAAATGTTTTGGTATCCATCTCCGTGTAAACAGGAATCAGTGTTTTCAACTAGGAACAACAACAACAACAGCTTCAGCCATCTAGCGAGCAACATGTGTGCTGCTTACTGTGCTCGGTTTGTTATCCAGACAAAAATATCCAGAAGGTTTGTTGTCCAAACAACAAACTCCCGCATCTTCGTGCATCCACTCACCATTGTTGTTTATGAAAAGTTTGTCTTTAAAGTGTACGCATGTTGTAACACGACTGTTTCTCTACAAACCTACATCGCCAACTACTGGTCTGACATAAACAACAACAACATTGTTGTGCAAACGAGGCCTTGTATTTTTGTCCATACTTTGCCATCTCTGGAACAAAGTTTGATTCCCTGTTATGACACAGGGCCTCATGCCAAGGAGAGCTCACAAGTTGCTGGATGTTTTCATTGTTGTTCTTTGTTTTCTGTGGTGCACAATGATGTAACTAACGAATATTATCTCCTGGTTTACACCTCTACCTTCAAGTAAGGCTACAACTGGCTATAGAAGAGTAAGTCAGATTGGGCCATACTGCACCAAACTGTCTGGAACTACACTGTACAAACCAGAGCACTTGGTTGACCTCTTGGTTCCTTGACATAAGCGTAGGACGGCATAGATAGGCAAATCATACCAAACTGCACCAGATAGCTTGATGGAAACACATCACAATGTTGCTGGCAGTCCTGATTATAAAAATCATATATTTAAAACATTTTAAAGGCCCTCGTCTTCTATTTTTAACACCAGTATTTACGTTTTTGAACTTGACATTAATCCTGCTCCCAATACTCCTATTAGCAGCAGGCTAGCATTTAGCCAAAGTGTGATCAGATGGCTTTAATGAAGTCTAGCGAGGAAGATTAACAGGCGAGATCACAGCGTTGCTCCTGCATACTGATTGGTTTATTCTCAAAGTGTGTGCAGCTGTGCGTCTGAAGGAGGCACAGATGGGGGATGACTGATGGGATGGACCATTAAGACGTATTTTCACTCGTAAATGCAATCATGAGGAGGTTGAACTTGCTTTCAGTGAGGGGTCCACACACTCAGGGCATACTGACATAAAGAGGCGCAGCAGATGACCGGACTACAGACTGAGCAGGAGTCCGAGTCCTGAGTCAGCACAAGTGGATTTGGCTTTGAATAAGTCTGAGTGAAGTCCAATGAGTGCTAATACTCTAAAAGGAGGATTAGGAGAATCTTATTAAAGCAGCAGTTATGAAATAAGCAGTCCTGGAAAAGAGAAGAAAAAGAAGAGAGAAATAAAATGCTGAGTTTCAATTTCATGAAGACTATTGTTAAAGTGCTCAAAAGGATTTCCTGCTATCAGTGTCTGTGATAAAACCTACTTATATCCCAACATTAAATCATCAAATAATAACGCTGTATCAGTGTAGACTATCTAATGTTTGGCAGGCAAACATAAAACCATTATCTATAATTGTATATTTTTCTTTTTTGCCCTGCTGTGCCATATTTGTGATGCTAATATGCCTTTAAGAGCAACACATCACAGTTTATCCACATAGAAATCTTCCTTTAGTGTTTGTTCAAGCATTAAAAACCCACAACTTCTTATGCACATAAATACAGTTTCTAATCATTGTTACTTATAAAAAGCATAGGATATTTATAAAGTGCTTCACATAAGGAATAAAATGAAATAACAATAAATGACATAAAAAATAGAAAACTGCATACAAAGAAAATAAAAGACCCCACCCACCCTCGCAATTCACATACAACACCTACACTAAATTAACCAAACGCACAGCGACATAATAGGAAATTCTAAACAGAAAACAGAATTAAAAGACTGAGGAAACGCTATCTTTACTTAAAAATGAGGAAACACAGGAGCTAATACTTAAATTATCATTAAAAATCATAAGAGATTAGATAAAAATACTATAGGGAAAGGAAGGTAAATAAATAAATGAACTAACATAATAAAATTTAAATAAATAATATGGTAAAATGAAATAACCTAAAACCATATGTGTAATAAAATCAGCTAAAGTAGGATGGTAAAAAGAAAAGCTGTTAACAGAGAATAAAATTCCAGATAATAAATCTGAACTGAAATATGGAAATAAAACAGATTAAGAGGATTAAAAATAAATAAAAAGGTAATAAGAAGTAATAATAACTATAATCATCTAAAAGCTAGAGTAAAAAGGTAGGTCTTAAGTTTGCCTTTAAAAATATGAACAGAAGGTGCTGCCCTCAGGTCCTCAGGTAGGCTGATCCACAGACGGGGGCCGTAATAACAAAAAGAGACTTCACCGTATGTTTTAGTTCTGACTTTGGGTACAGTTAAAAGACGACTACCTGAAGACCTGAGGGCTCTACTGGGCTCAAATGATAAAAGCAAATCTGATAAATATGAAGGACCAAGACCATTAAGAGATTTATAAACTACTAAAGAAACTTAAAATCAATTCTAAAAGATACAGGAAGCCAATGCAGAGACTTTAAAATCGGGGTGATGTGGGCTCTCTTTCTGGTCTTGGTCAGCATGTGTGCAGCTGAATTTTGAAGCAGCTGAAGCTGTGAAATGTTCTTTTTGGGAAGACCAGAAAGAAGAGCATTACAATAATCAATCCTACAGGTTATAAAAGCATGAATAAGAGTCTCTGCATTGGCCTGAGAGAGAAACTGGCGCACTCTGGAAATGTTCTTTAAATGATAAAATGACTTTTTTGTTACATCCCTTATGTGCAGGTCAAAGCTGAGGTCTGAATCAAATATAACACCAAGATTTTTGGCCTGCTGACATGGATTAAAAGACAGTGTTTGGAGTTTGCTCTCCAGTTTTTCTCTCTGAGGACCTTTACCAATAACTAAAACCTGAGTTTTGTCCTGGTTGAGCTGAAGGGAGTTGTCTGCCATCCAGGACTTGACATCTTAAATACAACTAAAAAGGGCATCAATGGGCCCTGTAATGAAAATAATAACAATTAATGCCAATGCGTGAGGAAGAATCAAGTGGCTAAATATCTGCAGCCAACTAGAGGCCCACGGCTGAACTGAAATAAAGAAATCACAAAATAATGTAAATTATATAAATAATTGACAAATAAAATATTATGATATTGCACTAAAAGATCAATACAGTATTGTGCCAAAAAATATTGCAATATTTTGGTGTATCAGTATCTTTACTTTGTTGTGCCGGTTTGATTTGACATTTGTTTACTTCATTGGTAGTTGGCATGAAAATAAACTGCCAAAAAATATGGTGTATTATTTCTCTTGTACTTAAAGGAAAATTAGTAAGGATGCACAATATCATCGGTAAGATAACGTGCATTGACTGATACTTGAATTTTTGCAGATATTTAGGGCCTATTTAGGGCAAAATACACAAATGTACCATGACCTCATTATCACTGCATGGGTACATTAAGAATGAAAGATTTTGAATATTTCAAGAGTTACTTTTTTTTTTATTGTTTTATATCATTTTTGTAAAGTAAAGACTTTGAGCTCTTGATGAGAAATATCAGTACTGGTGATAATGAGTCCAGAAATATCAGCAAAACAGCAAAATTCCAGTATCGGCATGTCCAATGCTCAATATTTTTGGAGTAATATTTGTATAGGCAGATTTATTGCTTAAATTGCTGATTATTGGTATTGTCAGATAATGAAGTTTTTGCCAGTATTAATACAAGCTATATATCTATTCCATATACTGTATTCACTGTATTATTCGCCGAATATAAAAATGTTCTCAAAAAGTTTACCTCTTCATTACTGAAAATCCATTCTGATAAATCATGTCTTAAAGAGTAAAATCTTGTTTTTCTTTCTTCACATCTACTTTACACACAAAAAAAGACTAGTGCCATGTAAGAAGAAGGGTCAATTTCCATAAAGTGGAAGCTTTATATTGGTTTAAGTATCAGTGTCAGAAATGTGAGGGCGTAAATATCAGCAAATTGGATATTAGCAAAAGTCCAATATTATGCATCCATTAAAAACATGTTTTACTGAACATCCAGAAAGGGGAAATATAATTTGCCCTGACTTAATTTATCATGCCCACTGACTTTCTAAGGGAAGAGTGAAGTCAAACTCCCTCGGGGTTTGTTGTTCTCAGCTCTTCTTTTACAATAGTGGGACATTTCCTTCAGTATGTAAGACACATAACAGTGTAATGGCAAGAGGACCAATAGACCTTCAAAACATATAAGAAGACATAATTTGTCTAAAATCCTTGAGAGAATTATGCCCCAACGTTTGCATGCTCAGTCTGAGCAGCATTTCATCTGCACTGGACCCTCAACAGCAAACTACCTTCATTCTTGTCAGTCATTCTGTTTCAATGTCCCAGAAAAGCAGAAATCGCCACACTCTGCAAGTTTACCAGAGATATGCAGAAGGTTTATTTGACATGTTTTCTGATATTCTAGATCTAGTTAGACTCACAATATTGAAAGACTTTTCTGATCATGTGAATGCACAAATTGAAATGGGTTTTGCTCTCAGTAATCTCCTTTGTTCTGAAGTTTTTACAGTGAGTCAACAGAGCAAAACAAACCTTTCTGTCTCTGTTTTCCTTTCTGAAGCTCACATAATGATTCAGCAGTTTGAGTCTATTAAATGAGATGGATTTCTTCCAAATTAAAAGCTTTTGTTGAACAGAAATCCCAACTTCCTGTTTTTTCAGATAGTGTTTTCATATTGAGCTGTTGTTACAACTAATCACAGGGGATTTTAAAAACAAAAACTTCATTTTCATAAAGTAAAATGCTGAGGCTTGATGTTGACTTCAGAAAACTCTGGATTTAGGATTCAACCTTTACTTACACTCGTGGCACACATGTTTTAAATGTTCATTTGGTGCTTTATTATAGTTTAAAGACCGAACGCCTCACCCCTCAAAGACCAGACAGCTTTTTCCAGCGTTGTCCAAACAGCGTTGTGGAAACACTGATGAATAATTTCTGCTTTCAAAAGCGGAGGTTCCTGTCTTTAAGAGCCTAGACGTACAAGCTTGTGTACCAGCTGTGGTTTATCTGTTATTCCTCAAACTCCTGGCTTGGCCTCGCTCCACCATCCCAGCCACAGCACGGCACCATGGGTAAACGCTGATGCTGGCAAACCTGACAGTGTGCACTCAGTTGAAAATCATAACACATGGCCCGTGGGTTTGGAGACGCGACTTGTGCGTGTCCCATTTTCTCATCTGCGTCTGCTCCACCTCTCATCTGCAGCACTTGTGGTTGTAGTGAGGAGGCTGACAACTTCAGAGAGCAGATGAAACATGTTCTCGCATCTTAGTAACTCTGAAGCAAGACCCTCAGACCTCCTTGTGATGGGTCTGCTCGAGCAACTATTCTCTTTAATCTCCAGAATATCATTTTTTCACCTGCCTCGTCTTCGTCCTGTCCTTTTTCATACATGTAAATTCAGCTTTCCCCTCTGAAGGTGTGCCTCTTAATAACTCCCCAACTGGCTGCACAGGTGCCAAAACACCATGTTACTCATTTGTACTGTGATATTGTTTTTCCTTTATGGCCTCTTTTTTGTCTCTCAATGACATTTAAATACAACAAACTTAAGTAATTCCTCATTTAGGATGGGTGATTTGGACAAAAACTAAACTTTGATATTTTTTAGCTGTACAAGTATGTCTTCATATACTTCCTGTGAATAAATACGAATGATTTCTAATATCAAAATATAAAAAGAAACTGCAATTATTAAAGTAAAATCAAGCAATAATAGTACTTGTTTGAGAGCTATGTAGCAACAAAGAGGTGGCAGATACCCATTTTTCAGTTTTTAAAATCTAAAACTGAAGAAAAGACTCTTGTACTTGGACTGGGTGGTAATATGGTGCAACAGTGATACTTAATCCTAGGTAAAAACTAGACAGTAACTAATAAAAATAAATGAACATGGAGAAAAACTAAAACTAAATTAACTGACTTTTTCGTCAACAAATAAAAACTAGACAAAAATGTTTGATAGAGACTTAATCCAATCAGGCCTAATTTGGTCATGTAGAAAGTAGAGACAAGTTAGGAATATATCCAATCACAGCTTCTTTGGTTGTGTGGAAAGGTTGGATGAGTTAAGAGGGACATCCATTTACAGCTGCCTTAGCTTCATGGTGGTGGGATAAGTTGTGGAGCGATCCAATCAGAGCTACTCTCTTTATGAATTGATATATTCATGTAGAGCAGGTTCACTGTTTGTTGTCAGTTCTGGTATTGTAACTGAGATGCTCTGCCAGGTAGCCTAAATAAAGCTGACTGCATTTGTTTCTGTTTATTTATACATTCAAACTTTAGTAGCATTCAGTAAAGGGTAATTAGATGTTTCATTTTATCCAAGTGTAAAACATGACTTCAGAAATTCAAGGAAACATAAAAATTGCCTTACACTTTACACTTCATATATTAGTCTACTAAATTTGCAGTAGATTTCGTCGACTAACATGTTGTCGAATTTCATCAACTAAAACAAGACTAAAATTAAAACAATTTAGATGACTAAATACTGACTAAAACTTTGCAAAAGAATACAACTAAAACAAAATTAAAAAGTGCTGTCAAAATTAACACTGCCCTTCCATAACTGCCATGACTATTGCTGTAAAATATGCACATATTTGTAACTAGAGCAAACACAACAAAAGAGGAGGTAGCCAAAGTAGTGCAGCTGCTTCTCAGTTTGTGGCTTGACGGTGGCATCAAAATTGGAGAAAATGGCAAAGTTTTCCTTCACTTCTCGCCTGTTTCAACCACTTTTCTTATGTTGGCAATGTAGTTCCCCAATTTTGACAGTGTGCAGGAGTTTGCCTGAAACTTCTGAGAGTCCAGAGTTGTTCATTTTCCACTGTTGCATAATTGGGACTTGCATTTTGTTAGCATATATATGACCTCTTTGAAAACTAAAATAAGTAAATGATGGTTTCTCGTTTAGCCTGAACATCTAAAAAGATTACAAGAGATATATGACTGTTAGTGGCTCTTACTGTATTTTTTTATTGAGCCTCAGGCTGGGAAGCTATTTTATGCCAAATTAACAGCAACAAAATCAATACTATCTCACCCTAACTTTCCTCTACAAAAATAAATCATTCTTTATATTGTAAAAACTCAGCATAATACCCTGCCCCCCTCCTTTCCTGTCATCTCTCGTATTCCCCTGCCCTCTCCACGTCTCCATTCCCCTCTTTCCTCCAGCTCTCACAGCATATTTCATCACCCTGCCATTCTCATTTTACGCCGTATAGCTCTGACAACCTCAGCCCTTCTTCTCCTGGTTTCTCAATTTAACAGAAATGTCTGTGATGTAAAGGCAATATTGTCAAATCTGAGTTCAAACGCTGTCCAACAGCTCCAGTTCTTCTCACTCTCCTGTCACGTTTTTCCTCCCCTCCACTCCTGCTGTTCATATTTTATTAACTCCTGAGCAGACGGCCGTGTCGTTAAAGTATCAAAAATGACCTCATGTGCTTCTTAAATGTGTAAGTAAGTACATGAATTATGTATGACTTAAAAAAACTATTTCAGTCTGAAGGAGAAGAAGGCTGAGCATCAGCTGATAGTGAGTGCATCTCTAACACTTGTAATATTAAAAAATGCACTTATGTATTATCTAACAGCTTTATGCTACATTTCTGGTTCTGCACAAGTGAGATATGAAGTTTATTATTGATGTAACGCCTCATTTTGTACACTGGAGAAATCACTGGCCATGACAACTATGCAATTAAAAGCAGTTTTAGTTATTGTTAGCTAAAAGCACACAGCTGAGGGAGATTGTTTTGTTGCACTGAACCACGTCTGCCGCCCTGTTTCCAAGAAATACGGTTATGCCGGGGTCAGACTACATGATTTAAGCACAATTATGGCCCAACCTAACTGTCGTAGTGTATTTGGACCTGCTGTCCTGAAAATCGGTCCTTCCATCTTATGTAGAGGGTCATAGAGACAGAAAACAACAAACCGGTCTGGGATGCCTCACGACTCCATGATAGAAAGTCTCGCAGGTTTGATTTTTGTCTTGCTTCCTGATTTGATCCTCCACATCAGAGATATGGACCAATGAGAGCACAGACAGCCCTGCATTTTCGATGATCACAGATGTAAACAAACCGAGGTTTGTGCCTTGAGAGCTATGAGACAGTTTGCAAAGCTCCAAAACAGCGTCCCTGCCTTTGTGATGTGTTGAAGAGGAGCTACTACAGACTGTAAAAAGAGAAATGTGTGACTGCTAACATCTATTAACAGACTAACACATCATTCAACACAATGATTGTAGATACAAACTGAAGTCCTGTACGATAACTATAGTGTGTGTCTGTTTGTGGTATTGGTGTTGCCTGTCCTCCTTCCACCGTCATCTCATCAGTTGAACATGCAGTCAGTTTCAGTCGTGTAGTCGGTCATGTTCATTGGATAAGTGACTGCACGAATTTATGGTGACAAGGTCCCTGAATCTGACATACAGACCGTTGATACTGACAAAAAAATGGAGTAGTCTGACCCCTGCATTAGGAAGTAGGGTTGTCATGAAAGCAGAAGGTTTTAAACTTTAAACAAGTCTATTAAAAACTAAATAATAAAGATGTTTGTTTTGATATTTACAGACAAAAAACAGAATTTCATGTTTTTTACAGGGTAACTTCACACTGAAATTATATTGCACAAATATGCTGTGTAAACGTCACAGTGACAAAGTATTAGCAGTGCATTTGTGCTATAAAAGTAGTTTTTGATCAAATATGATCAGAGATTTTGACTTTTTTAAAAGTCCTATCCAGTTTTTCTGTTGATTATTAGAACATTAGATCATTTTAAGCCATGGCTCATCAGGGGCCTGGTGGTTATGTCCATGTGTGACCTTATGTCCAGCAGATCTTGTCCTTATTGTGGTCTGAATCTAGCCCAGGACCTCCACCCTCCATCCCCACTTGGTCCTCTTCAATAAAGGTGACCCCAACACCACCACGACCAAAAATAAGAGAAAAGTTTTTAAATAAGTACATAAAGTTTAACTAGAGTAAGTAAGAAGAAGTGTATTTCACTAAATCTGATACATAGCATCTGAGTTAGGGCTGAACGATATTGACAAAATTTCATATCTCGATATTCATGCCAGATATCTCGATATCGATACGATACGATACGACTATGGGTTCGGTGAAAACCAAGCATTTTTCAGAAAAATAAAAACATCATAACACAAAAGAATGTGGAAAGTGCAGTTTTAGCGCGGGGGAAATCTATATTGTTTATATCGTTGCTTTTCGATATCAATATCTTGAATGTTCATATCTCAGTATCGATAGGATAACGATATATTGTTCAGCCCTAATCTGAGTACTGAGTAATTTAATCAATACTAAAAGATAAACAGCTGTTTAGTAGCGCTGTCATGATATCAAGTTTTTGTCTTTATGACAGTGTAAACCCTTAATTTATACAAAAAAACACTGGCCAGAGAAGAAAATGAGGTCAACAATGCACTGGAAATATACTGCAATTCAAAGTTTATTAACAAATCTGGGTTTTTTTTGTTTTTTTTTAGAATTCTAACTATAATTTCAATATTTAGATTTTTCCCTGAGATTCCTGACATAAAACTTGAATTTCGACGTCTCAGAATTGCAACTTTTTTCCTTAAAATTTCTGAATTTATTTCTAAAAATTGTGATTTTTTTTTTCTCAGATTCTGACTTTGATATCAGTATTCTGGCTTGTATTTCTCAAAACTGTTTTTTTTTTTCAGAATTCTGATTGTTATCTCATTTTTTTTCCATCTCTGACTTAAAAGTTGAATTTCTGACGTAAGTCTCACAATTCTGACTTTTTCCCTCAAAATTCTGAATTTATTTCTCATAATTCTGACTGATTTTGCCTTTACGTCAATGTAAAGCCTAATTGAAACCAAAAATGCTTGTCAGCTGAGAATATGAGGTCCAAAAGCACATATAATGGAATTCTGAGTTTATTAAAAACATTACATAACCTTTTATTATGTTCCCTTTCAACAGGTTTACACAACTTCGAGATATCCCTGTTATACATTTTTAAAATATAACACAAAATCCACTCAGAAATTGGATTTGGCATCCTGATAAACCTTGTTCCTGAGAACAAGCTACTTTAGTGCAAAATCTCAAGTGTCTGACCATCTCCTTTAAAGACGTAGACGTGGCTTCAGCTTTTCAGCACCGTGCTCTAATGTTTACTGTGGCTGCACAGACTTGTTCTGACCAATGACACCAGTTATAGTCTCAAACATCTGGCTTTGCAAGTGTCTCTGATTTGTGGGACATTGCATATTTTACACGTGGAGTTTTGGAGCACTTATTTCCTGAAAGGTGGTGCATTAAAGATGGAGTGATGTGGGATCATACTGATCATCTGTCAGTATGATCCCACATATTCACCCTGCCAGCAGCCATTAACCCTGAGCGGGGGTTACACTCGCCTCTGTGCCAGTGCAGGATATCGCGGGACACCCTACACTCAGATTTAGTGCAACCTTTCCTTGCGATTGAATATAATTCATTGAAAGTGTGCTTCCCCTTGAGCAGATCATTTTCTGTGATGTTTCCACCCCTGTAATTTTAACAGAAGCCTCTAATTTATGAATTCATAATGTCAAATACTGTTGCAGAGAAAAACAAACAAGTCCATTTCAGGGTGGCGAAGACATTTTCTCAAATGCATCAGGCTTTATTTGAGACACCTACAATACCAAAATGGCACACATGTGCAATATGCATATTTGGTTGTACATTTTTATGTGTATGTGTTTGTATACCGTGTATGTATGTATGTACATATATATGTATATGTGTGTATTTGTATGTATATATGTATATGTATATTAATTATCATTGTCATTATTTATCTACTTATCTATTTATTTATTTTTTGTTTTATTTTATAATAATGTTATATGATATAATTTTATTCATTTATTCATTTTCTACACTGCTTATGCTGTCGTGGTGGTGGGGGGTCTTGGGCCTATCCCAGCTGCCATTGGGCGAGAGTCAGGAAACACCCTGAACCGGTCGCCAGCCAATTGCAGGGCCACATAGAGAGACAGACAACCATTCACGCTCCTCTGTAGAAGGAAGCCGGAGTGCTCAGAGAGAACCTACACATGCACAGGATCGAACTGATGACCTTCTTGCTGTGAGGCATCTGCACTACCTGTTGCACCACCGTGCCGCCCCCGAGAAAAGAGATAGCAACTTTTCACGGCACTATTTTATGTTATGTTTTGGTTGTTCTGGTTGTTTCTTTATCCATGTATTGATTTTCTTTTATATTTTTACACTAAATGTTGTCAGTTTCTATGTTAAAATCAATAAAAAATACCCCCCCTCCCCCCAAAAAAACAAAAAAAACCCAAAACAAAACAAAACCGAAAAAAAAACACATGCAACACAGGATTTATGAATTCTGTGTGGTTGCAGCTCCACATACTTTACTTTTATCTTCTACTTAAATATGAAATGAAGGATGCATCCGAGCTATAAAGCAGAAGAGCAGCTTATGCACACAGTTTCAGAAATAATAATGGGATAAAAAATGACCAATTTGAATATGTTTGCTTTTCCCTGCAAACATAACTGTTGAAGAAATATCTCTGTCAGTTTGACTGTCACCACTATCTCATGTTAATGTCTCTGTCGCTCAGGCCACAAAGATTCAGGCAGAGGCTTAAAACCCTGATTTCTGTGACAGAATAACAGCGCAGCATGCGGTGCTCAGCACAGTGGTTTATCAATTTTTGCTTGGCCGTGCTATCAAATATTCTACAATGCTGTCAAATACAATTTAAGTCTTAGCGTGGCTTTGTAAACCATTGTTACTGCTGTTATATTCTGCTGTCATTGTGTGTCTTGGCATTACACTGTAAAGCCGTGATTTTCCTCACCGCCTGTAAGAGTTTGATTGGTGTGAGGATGGAAAATGCTGCCAGTCTGAGAGAAAACGTGAAGAGAAGGGAAGACAAAGAGAGTGAGCCAGGCTGTCAGAAAGTGAGGATGAGTGATGAGAGGTGGCAGGTGAGAATGAGGAGGACTGTCGTTTGTTAGCCCTGACAGCTTTGTTATTTGGTGCTCATGAGGGACCAACTGCACGCCGATCGAGATACACAAGACAAAGAGAGGATGTGTGAGTGTGTGTGTGTGTGTGTGCCGGGTTTTTGTGTGACTGTGGAGGGTGAAGTATTAGGCAAAGGCAGAGGAGAGCATTGGGCCTTGTGTCATGGGCCATGGGGCCAGAACTCAGATGATTTTCTTTCCTGAATTCCTACCTTATTTCACAGAATTCTAAAATTCTCAAAATTCTTACTTTTACCTAATAATTCTGACTTTATTTCACAAAATTCTGACTTTGATTTCAGAATTTCCATTTTTTTCCCTCAGAATCCTGAAATAGATCTGGAATTTCTGACATAAGTTCCAAAATGTTTACTTTTTTTCTCTCAAAATTCTTACTTGTTCTCAAATTCTGACTTTCGTTTGTCAATATTCTGACTTTATTTTAACAAAATTCTGTTTTTTTCTTTTAGAATTCTGACTTTAATATCAAGATGTTGATTATGACACAAAACTCCCCTCAAAATTCTGACTTTACTTCTCAATATTCTGACTCCCCCCCCAAGATTCTGACATTTATTTATCAAAATTCAGATTTTTTCTCAAGCTTCAGGTTTTTGTGTCTTATTCTGCTTTTTCCTCATAATTCTGACTCTTTAATTTCAGAATTTTTATCTTTTCCCCTCAGAATCCTGATATAAAACTTAATTTAAGTAAGTCTTAAATTAGTCTCATAAGTCTCCGTATTCTGACGTTTTCCCCTCAAAATTCTAACTTTATTTCTCAAAACTCTGCCTTTTTTTTCTCAGATTTAAGAAAAATTCTGACTATTATTTCTCAAAATTCTGATTTGTTTCAGAATTTTAACTTTTTTTTTCTCAGATTCTGACTTTAACATTTTAACAAATTAAAACTTTTATTCTCAAACTTTAGGTTTTTTTTTTTTCCAGAATTCTGACTATAATCTCAAAATTCTGATATTTATTTCTCAAAATTCTGATTCTGAAGTCTAATGAAAAGAAATCAGAATTCTGAGATTAAAGTCAGAATTCAGAGTTTTTTCTTCAGGATACTGGCATAGACCTTAAAATCCACATAAACATAAATCTCTGAATTCTGACTTTTTTTTCGTTTTAAAAATTTTGATTACTTTCAGAATTCTGTCTTTAATCTTAAAAATTCTGACTTCCTTTAATTAGACTCAATTTTTAGACCCCTCATTTATTTTTCGGTGGCCCTAATCCTCATCCTTAAATGACAGCCATTTTATGCCTCTTTTATCAAATCATGAATATTTTGATGGTCAAATTGCAAAGATTTGGCCCTCTGAAACTGAGCATAGAGTTAACGCAGCCCTCTTGGAAACCAAAGATGTCCATCCCCTGCCTCAGGGTCTCCAAATACAAAAACAGCCTCTCCGTCCGTTTTTAAACAGAGAGAAAATCAGTGAAGAGAAAGCACGGCAGAGAGACAGATGGTCAGAAACACAGAATCCACAGAGAGGATGAAAACTGATGTAAGAGGTGTCTCTCAGCTCCCTGCTGCAGGTGGTTACACTCACAGAAGAACACACACACACAGCATGCACACACACACACACACACACACTCTCATTCCCATGCACACACACCTCCTCCCCCTCTGTGATCCTTACCTCTGTGGGAGAGGTTGCCATTGCTCTCTCTCTGGATGGGGGCCACGGGGCCCAGCAGGGGGGTGTGTGTGGAAGTGGAGCTCTGACTCTTCAAAGTGGGCGACTCTGTGCTGCCGGCCGGGCGGGTCTGGGGGTGCTGTGTGGTCGTGCTCCGGGGGGTCTGGGGCTGGGGCGGTGTGGTCAGACGTCTGAGGCTGGGCCTGGGCGTTGTTGTGGTGCTTGACGCCGTCGTTGTTGTGGTGGTCGTTGTTGGTGGAGGCGTCTTTTTGCTGGTTGTTGTGGGGCTTGTTGTTGTGGTTGTGGGAGGAGGTGTAGTGGTGGTTGTGGTTGGAGCTGCGGTTGTGGTCGTTCTGGGCCGAACTGTGGACATAAAAATGGCAGTAAAGGTTACCATTTTGATGAATAAAGATGCAAACGGCCAGCAACTAGAGACCACAAACCTCCGCCAAGGTAGCTCACATGTTGCTGTTACATCTATAACCAATAGTTCCATGATAAAGTTACCATCATAATATGATTCATGACCCGAAAACACACACCTAGCACTCAGAATCATGTTGATATCATTGTTAGTGAAACAGTTATTTAGCAAAAATGGTCTTTTGTTAATGGCAGTTATCTGGATCACCACTAAAATCTAATCATGCTTAAGTTGGGCCATTACCAACATCTCCTGAAAATTTCAGCAAAATCCATCCAGTAGTTTTTGTGTAGTTTTGCTAACAGACAAACAAACACACAAACATACCCCGGCAAAAACATAACCTCCTTGGCAGAGGTGAATATCTGTGACAAGAGAGAAATGTGGTCGAGTAAGTTAAAGAGGTACATCAACATTTTTTTTGTTTTAGTGTCTTGTCTCACTCCTGAGTCCATGACAAGCAGATAGACACCTTTCTTTTGACTGTGCGTGCAGTAACAAGGAAGAAACGGGCAGAGCTTGACCACCACTAACTGGCTTCGCTCAAACACTGGGAGTCAATGGGTAGCATTAGCCTGCCTCTGCCTAGAGTCATCAGATAAACTCTTCAGCAACTCTAAATGATCATGTGTGCTTGTTGAGACTCATTTTTTTACTGCATTATTATCTTCTAATATCATCGTGTTATCTTTTTCTACTAGTGAACAGAGGCTTTGTTTTGTTGACCTACTTCTGCGGTGGTTAGCGCTAGAGATGTGACGTTTGCAAATGAGTCGAGTCTTTTAAACAGCTCTTTTAAGTGAAAATGAGAATAGGTTCGTAGTTGTAAGTGATCAGTTTGTCTGTGAGCCATTCTGAAATGCAAATTGCCAACAAATTTACTGTAGGCAGAGGCAGGCTAACACTTCCCATTGACTCCCAGTGTTTGAGCTAAGCTAATTAATGGTTGACGAGTTCTGCCTGTCTCTTCCTTGTTACTGCTCGCACAGTCAAAACAATTGTGTCTGTTTGTCGTGGACTCAGGAGTGAGGCAAGGCACGAAAACAAAAAAAAGTTGGCATATCCCTTTAATACTGATGTGTCAGCAGATTCAATGTTATCAAGAAGCGGCCATCTTGGTTCTTTACAAACATGCCCTGAGTGCTTGTTGAGACTTGGTTTTTTCTATGTTACATTAGGTTATCTATTTTTAGACTAAGATTAGCACTTTATGTAATTTTCTAAAGAAATATATACGAAACGAAACCCCAGGCACAAACCATCCTGGACGTGCTTTTAAGTATGTCAACAAAACAGCATGTGGTCGCATAGTCTGGCATACTACAGGTGAAAAAATCCTGTAGTCTGACCTCGGCATTAGGTGATATAAGGTAGCACAAACTTAGGATGAGATTGCACTCTATATAAGAACTCACATAACACTTTTTGTCCAGTCAAATAACTTGCTAAGAACTAACTTTTGTGTAATATGATTTACACATTTACTGATTGTGTGTGTGAATAATCAGGGAGGCTTGCTCAAGCTGGATGCTATTGTTATTGGCTATGGGTAACAAACAAAGCCAGGGTGTAGTTCAACAAATGGCCACTTGAAAACAGCACCTAGAGTGAGTCATTGCCTACAAGCCCAATGAGAAAAATCCCAACTTTCAGAATCAGGATTGAACATGTTTGCAGTCTTGCATAAAATACTGCTTTGGTGTTTATAGCTCCTTTTTTCATTTCTGACAACAGCAAAAGGCTTTGACTACTATATAATTAAATCTAATGAGCAATAAAAAGGTTTAGAGTTCAGCTTAATTAAGCCGGTGTTTTCTGTGACAGGTGGTGCCACAGGCTGACATATATAGAAACACAAATTAGAAGTAGCATAATGCGAGGCCGTTTCATTAAACCTTAATAAACGCTCCATAGAAATTTGTGTTCTACTTTTACAGGCCTTAACAAATGCAAGCGTAAATGTTCTCTGCACGCTCCATGACCATGTTCCCTGCCTTTTCACTCTCTAACGGATTCTCTTGATGGGAGTCTACATACGTTACAGCCTTTGTGAACATTAAGTACAGAACGGAGCAGGTTCATTAAGGAGAGAAGCTAATGTGAAGTGTGGTGGCTGTGCTTGAGGGGCTGGCAGTGCGGTAAATTAAGGTCAGTGTATCGACAGAGGGGATCTGATCCAACTTTCAAGATTACATAACAGCAGGCAGAAGTATTGGATTTTCAAAGGGAGTTGGCTTTAGATCAGTTATAATCAAAACAGTTATTCTGAAGGCTAATGTGAATAAACACTAAATTAGGTTGATATTACCCTATCTAAACAGCAAATTTGCCATAATTTTGTATCAGTATGAATGAGTGTTGTCTTTGCGTGGAGGAGTAGACAACATTAGCATCAATCTTTTTTTTTTTGTATATTTAAACCTTTTGAACATAAGCCTTTTTAGACTGTTATCCATGAGCTTCTTTTAGATCAGTCCAAAATAAAACCATAAAAGCTAAAGCATGTTTACAAGCTGAAACTACAATTTTTTTTAATTGTGTAATTTTGGCCTTTTTAACTATTCAAATATGAGCTTGTTTCATCATTTTCCCTGTCCCGTGAAAGCAAACTTTTGAATAATTAAAGGGATAGTTCTGGTTTTCTGAAGTGGAGTTGTGTGAGGTACACGGCATGAACCTTTGCCAAAAACATGTCCAAAATGTAGGGAAAAAATCCTTTCTATCAAGAAATTCTTTCTGTGTTTTTACTAGTTTTTAATATATTAAAAAAAAGATAAGGAACACTTATTTTTTCAGGGGGAGAAGAGAAACTCAATGAACTGATTGGATATGTTGAAAGTATGAATTGTAGTTTGAATGAATATGAATAATTATGTAGACAAGGCTGTCCTAATTTATTTTTGTATCATTATTAAATTTTTTATTGTATGTATTTTTTTATGTACGTGTATATATATATATTTTTTTATTTCTTTCCACATTTCTTTATCTCACCATTAGAATCCAAATGAACTTATGTTACCATTTTTATTATTATAAATATTTTGTTGTTACTCTTTCCCATGGACTGAGAAAAGAACCAGAAAAAAGAAAAATTGGAAAAATTGGATGATTACGGTTTGATATTGAGGAGACCTACAAGTCTGCTACAGTACAGTACACTTTGGGTGTTATTTATGTATGTACATATTTTTTTTTCCTCTCTCATTTTCTTGCTTAGTAATGAATTTGTGTATATGCATGTGTGTGATTTGTTTGATCAGATTAAAAAGAAAAACACACTCCACCACATGAAATGTAACATAGGAGTGTTTTTTGTCTTTTGCTCTCCTTTCCTTGATATCGGATAAGAAAATCTACCTCCCCAGTTGTGCCTTACATCAACCACAAACTATATTTTATTTATTTGTTCATCTTATTTTATTTTATTTTCCTCTTTCTGTTGTCTTTCTTGTGCCACTGTTAATGTTCTATTTCACACAAAAAAATCTCAATGTGACTTCCCGGTTAAATAAAAGTAACATAAAGTTAAAAAATATAACTTACCCTCTCAAATGTTACACTTGTTTTTAAGGGCCCACGTGAGAATATATGCAGCAAAACTTCAGCTCTAGCTCTCTTAGTACCTAAATTAAATCTGATATGATAGGATGATTTGGGTTATCACACTTCCTCCTTCCTTATTGTGTGAGAAATACTTCCCTTAACCATCCATGCATACATCTGATATAAAAATTGACAACTAACTTAAAGTGAAACATTTCTTTGGAGATATGTTTAAATACTTAATTATTATGTGGATTTATTTAAGCAGGGAAGAAAGGATGAAACCAGTTTAACTTTCTGATGATCTGACCCTCCCTCGTGTCACCAGGGCTAGTGTTGAAGATGTTGTGTGCCGCCCCACAGGATGATCACGTACGTTCTGTGACCGACTTACCCACAGCACAGCGCCTCATGTCCGGGCCCAGCTCCATGCCGTCAGGACAGGCACACGTGTATTTGGGGGAGTGGTCTGTGATCTGAGGGGCCTTCAGACACAAGTACTCACAACCACCGTTGGGAAGGCTGCCCATGTTACAGGTATCTGGAGCTGCAGGGAAGAGACATTAAAAAAGGTAGAGACAGATATCAGGACGTTACCTGGAACACACGTGCTCATATATTTTAAAACCTTGCATGCACATTGCAAATTGTGTGGGTAAAAGTTCACATGACTAAGCTTTCAAGAAGTAAAATCATGATCTGATAGCTTGTAATTTAATACCTCATTTTAGAGACAAGGTTATGAGCATATGTTATGCGGATAAGTCCCAACTCCATGGGATCACTGCAGGCCCCAAGCTTTTGTACTCATTTTTTTCTTTTTTTTTTTTTTTTTCGTTTTTTCTATCTTTGAACCTTTCATTGGATCTTTATAAGAACAACTGTGTTTAACATTCACTCTTTTGTTGACCTGTGAAATGCTTCAGGTCAAATTTATCCCCAGCAGAAGCATGTTTCAATCCAACCATAAAGTGCAGTGTTTTTTTGGAAATGTTGTACTTGTGATAAATCTGTAATTTTTCTTTTTTAATAAAATATAACAGTGGTGTTTAAGACCTCCATTTTGCCCTCTAGAGAAGGCTACACTTCCTGTCAGTCTATTGACCAATCAAATGCACTCAATGTCTTCTTTTCCTGGCAAATAGCGTCCAATCAGGAGCAGCCAAAGGTCAACAAGAGATACAAGAGATCATTTCCAAAAGAATCAAATAGAAAGTTTGATTTATATTATGTGATTCTTCTTAATATTTGAGACAAAATGCCTTCCAAAACTGGCACAAATTACTAAATGGAGTGAAAGAGTATATGTGTAAATATGTTAATAGATTTTGCTGCAAGTTTCTTGCACACTAAAATTTGTCCCTCTATTAACCAAAGCTACAGTAGTTCACAGAGCCCAAAGTGGCCAGAGAAAGCATCCCCCTATATCATCACACCACCGGCAGCCTGAACTGTAGACACAAGTCAGGATGGATCCATGCATTACTTTGTTTATGCCAAACTCTGACCCTACCATCTGAATGTTGCCACAGACACAAAGACTCATCCTTGCAAACTGTAGACTCAGTTTTTTGTTCTTAGCTGACAGGAGTGTCCCACGATGTGGCCATCTGCTGCTGTAGCACATCTGCTTTAAGATTTGACATGTTGTGCATTCAGAAATGGTGCTCTGCATACTTTGGTTGTAACAAGTGCTTATATGAGAAACTATTGCCTTTCTATTATCTAAAAACACTTTGGTCACTCTCCTCTTAACTCTGGAATCAAAAAGACATTTCTGTTCAGAGGACTCCTGCTTACTGGATATTTTCTCTATTCATTCATCTTGCTGTGCCTTAGTTACAACAAAATACACAGCCAGCCCCTAAAATAGACGAAACCATAATAAGATTTACTGTCCAGTTTAAAGGGATATGCCAACTTTTCTTTTAATGTCTTGCTACGCCCCAGAGTCCATGACAGGCAGATAGACACCATTCTTAGGCTGTGTGTGCAGTAACAAGGAAGAGACGGGCAAAGCTTACACTGGGAGTCATAATAGACAAAACAGCGCAGACATAAAAACAATAAAAATAATTAAAAACAATGGGTAAAGCAGGTATAAACACTAAAATAATTGTTTCATTGTTTTTAAAAACAATTTAAAAACAATTAAAACAAATAACTAAAAAAAAAACCATAAAACACTAAAACAGGAGCAGAGTCTCATGCGGGGTTGAAAGCAAAGGAATAAAGATCAATTCTTCAGCAACTCTACACGGTCCTGTGTGCTTGCTGTGACTTGTATTTTTACCGCATAATGTTCTGTTATCTTCTACTATCATCGTTTTATCTTCTTCTACTCATAAACAGAGGCTTTGTTTTTCTGACCTACTTCCTCGGTGGTTTGCACTTGAGATGTGACGTTCGTGAACGAGCCAAGTCTATCGAACAGCTCTTTGAAGTGAACGATGAGAACTGATTTGCAGTTGTGAGTAAGCCGTTAGTTTGTGAGCCATTCTTAAATGCAAACTGCCTGCAAATTTACTGTAGGCAGAGGCAGGCTAACACTTGACTCCCAGTGTTTGAGCTAAGCTAGTTGGGCGAGCTTTGCCCGTCTCTTCCTTGTTACTGCTCGCACAGTTGAAAGAATAGTGTCTATCTGCTTGCCATGGACTTGGGAAGAGAAGAAAAGTTGGCATACTCCTTTAATACTGATGTGTCAGCAGATTCAGAGTTATCAAGCAGAGGCCATCTTGGTTGTTTACAAACATGCCCTGAAATAGTACTTAAGTTTTAACCAGTGTTGGACAGACTGTTGTGAACTGCTTGACCTGAATCAGGTTAGATGTAAATCAGTCTGAACTGAATGGGACCAGATTCATCTGTCAGAGCACATGAAGCATAAGCCTGCAGATCCCTCTGATTCTCCTGCTGCTCTTACACTCTTACTTAGGGAGTTATTTTTATTCCATTACCTTTTTTCCTCTGCCCTCTGAGGAGATGTTTAGCTCAAGGCGGGGGATGTCTAAACTTTCTTTTTCAATCACAGCAGTCAAATGAAAAATTTACATTTGGGTTTCCAAACTCAAGCTTCAACCCGGTGGAGGAAAACACCACTCTCACTGTGTGGGGAAGCACCAGAATTAGGTCAGATGTTGGTCGATTCTGCCTCCTGACATGTGCGGCGTCTTCAAGAGCGGCACATCAGAGGAATCATCAGCTATCAGAGGGAGGCGGCAACCTCGCTCACAACACAGAGTCGGATTTTAATAAGCTGGGGGTACATTTGTGCTTGATGTACAGCTGCTCGACATAAAATGAACAACTGTCTAAATGAAGTTCTTCAAAGCTCCTCAATGTCTTCTATACCTGATCTACATACTAAGAAGAAATGAAGCTCTTTGGTAAAAGCAACCCAACACAAGAAGAAAACATTAAAATTCTGTGCTGGTGGAGGAAAAAGAAACAGGTAAGTGGAGAGAAGAGGAGTCAAAGTGCAGGAGTGGAGAAAAATGGGTGCAATTTGGAAATCAAGCTAGAAGGATGGAGGTCAGACAAAAAAATTCAAGACAATTACGGAGGTTGCGATAAAAGTTTGCAGATATAACGCTCATCTTTGTGAAAACCAGTCCCCACCTTCTTCCTGTGCTGCATCTTTAGAGACTGGAATTAGCCACAAGCTCCTCAAAGCACAGCAGGAATTTAGAGATTACTGATCCTTAAAAAAATCCCTATAAAATCAAAGAAGAGGACCCTTTTGACCTGCAGTTTTCTTTTCCATTCTTGGCAAAATTCCTGACTATCTTTCCTCTTTATTAGTCCTGAAGGATGGATTACACAACCTGAGATCATTGAGCTTTGTGCAGTTCGTTGTTCCCAGAGTCCGAACTGAATTGGGAAAGAAGGCCTTTAGGTTACTTGGAATAATCTGCAGACTGAATTTAAGCTGCAAACTTGGTTTCCCTGAATGTTTTAAATCTGTGGTGAAAATTTTGGAAGCCAAACTTTCTGAATGTCATTGTTTTAACTGATGACTCACTGAAAATTGTTTCCTCACTTCTTCTGCTCTGTTTGTGTCTGAATGTACTGTTTGATGAAACTGTGTCTTGCTCTCATTCTTGTTCAGGCCTCCCTTGCAAAAGAGATCTGTTGATCTCAGTGGGACAAACCTGGTTAAATCAAGGTTAAATAAATAAATAAAAATAATACATTTTCAAAATAAACAAAGTTTATCAGTTTGAACATTAAATATCTGGTCTTTTAAGTGCATTTAATTGAATATAGGTAAAAAAAGGATTTGCAAACCATTGTGTTCTGTTCTTAATTACATTTTATAAAATGTCTCGACTATGTAGGAAATGGGGTTTGTATTTACTCCACTTCTTAAAACCTTTAAGGTTTCTGTTCAATGTGTTTAATTTTTGACTAGAAAAATGATGCGTAAATCAAAAGAAAGAGTCAAAGATAAAATAAAGGAGAGGTGACCTTCTGAACTGCTTAAATAATAGACAAAATTTGTCAAGTATGTTCGGATTAATATTGTTCAGCTAGAGTTCATTCAGTGTGTCTTGTTACCTGGCTTGTTTTTGTTGGATTTCTGAGCAGAACACGTAATTTATTAATGCATGAACACAATTAGTTCCCTACTGGCACTCACACAAGACTGCTTTGAGCAGTGAGAGGAGGAAAGAAACACATAAAAACAACGAAAATTGGTGGTTGACACAAGCAGGTGTTTGTTCTCACACCTAGGAAGCATCCATCCTGGGAGACAATACATCGCAACATATTATTTTCCATTCACTGCACACACATCAGTCTAATCACACACATCAGGCTGTTTGTTTGTTGCTGGAGGCCGGTTTAATAAGCAGATTCTCTGGTCTACATGTGGACAATTTAAGGCTTTGAAAGCAGGGAGGACGATGTTGAAAGGATTTTCTCCTACTGCGTGTTTGTCAGCATTTAAATAAGTAATCATTATACTTAGGGGTCCAGCAGTGAACACATTCTTTAGCTGGAGCTCCACATCTGATTAGAAAGCTCTGATCTGCCAATTCTTTCATTATACGACAACATAAAATATCACAAAAGACACCAGTTAGATTGTATTTAGTCTAAATGCCTTACCCTTGGGCTGCCTCTGTTCATGAAACACCACCAGGTCCAGAGGGTTGTTGAGATGCTCTGCCACCTTGGCGACATCGTGTCCTGTCAGTCTGTTGGCACTGTAGATCGCTTCATCCTCCAGGTCCGTCCAGTAAACTCGATCCTGGGTAGAAAAAGCGAAAATAGTTGAAATATCATTGACAGAATGTGACAAACTGGACGTAGTGTCTTTGTTATGAAAGTGAAACAGTTTAGAAAAAGCCAAGCCTGCCCACAGAAATGGCTTGCAGTTGATTTGCACACCCTGTCTATAGGCTGTAGTCCTAAAGGTGCACGGACTGCTTTAATTGTGGCCTTGAGCTCCTGTACCACATTTCATGCCACACTCTCTCCCCAACTGTCATCTCTATCCACTGCCCTGACGTTTAAATACAAGCATAAAACATCCAAAATAGCAAAAATATGCTGGAAAGAGACAATAATAATATAATAATGTTGGATTGCCTTTAGTACTGAGAACATTCACGTTTTGGGCAAATTTGGAGGACAATTTTGTTTTTCTACGGCTAATTGGATCAAACATAACTCTGCTAACTGTTAAGATTATATTATCCAATCTACAGTATTAATACCATAGAAATAAGAATTGCACCATTTCAGCAGAGATTTAGACTTTGAAACAATAGATAAAATGATTTTTTTCTTCTGTAAATAAAATGGTACACATTCAGGTTTAAAATAATAGAAAGTCAAGGTCTAAATTCAGGATGGATCCTGTCTTTACTAACCCTCATGATCCCCTAATGACTCTGAGGCTCAGACAGCTTTCCCCTTAATCCTTTATTATGGGTGACCTTGGAAAGTGTGAGAGTTATTTCATTTTGGAGGTAAAAATCGTAAAACTTTTAACAACCTACATCCCACATAGAGTCATGGGATAAGGAGGCAAAGCAAAACAAACCTGGGGGCAAACTACTTAATGCATTTGGAAAAACAGACTTTGAGAGACTCGTTTATAACCCTGGTGTTTCATAAATGAGCACAGACAAATCACAGGCACTTTAGTTTTATTTCTACTTTTACTGTTTTTATTTCACTGTTTTAATTTGATTGTTTTTAATGTAATCTATTTATTTATTTACTTCTTTTTATGTATCCTATGTACAGCACTTTGATTGAATGCTGTCTTCTTAAAGGTGCTTTATAAATAAACTTGATTTGACCAGTTTTTCGTTGCATTGACATTTCCCCTTTAACTGGCTTTTACTACATGTTCAGCTCATTAAAGAGAGCTTAATTTCCTGCTTTTGAGCTCAAACTATAAATATTGGCTTCATAATTTCTGACAAAAGCTGAATATCTTTGCTGTTGGTAGAGATGGCACATCTCCAAAATTACTACTTTTCAATAAAGGCAAAAAGCGTATTTTTTTAAATCATATTTGAGCAGTCCAAGGGCACACTTTTTCATTGCATGACACAAACTTTCTGGCGTGAAATTCAACAATTACTTGGAAAAATGTGCAAAGTAAAGTGTATATGTATTTTTGGTTTCATTTTAGGCCTTTATTGACATGAGAGAGAAAGAGTGGACAGGCTTGTGAAAGGGGGTGAGAGAGTAGAGGAAGACACTTCGTAAACTGGCCACAGGCTGGATTCGAACCCAGACCCGCTAAAACATTTACACGGGTCATGCCCAGTTCCTTATCACTCCACCAAACCAGCATCCTTATAGTAAAATGTATTCTTGATTAGGGTTGCAAAGACGTGGAAAGTTTCCTGTAAATTTCCAGAAATTTTTCATGGGAAGTTAACCTGGGGAATTTTGGAATATGACAAACTCGAAACACATCATGGGAAACTTTGGAATTTATGGGAATTAACTGGAAATTGGAGGTAATTTTAATGAACTGCAACTTTAGAAAGAAACATAAACATTTTGTTTTGTCACAGGCCGACATCCATGTAAATAAATCAATTTATAAACATTACATCGCAACAGATTTATTTGCAATTAGAAGTAATAAAGTCACTAAGTAGTCTTCAGGCTCAAGTGTGCGGCTTCAATATTCTTGAGCTCTGGGTTCAAAAATGTGGTCTAAATAGTCCTGGGTTCCTCTATGCACGTGTTTGAAGCCACATAGAGAGAAAGACAGCCATTCCTGTTCACACTGATGCCTAAGGGCAATTTAGAGTCACCAATTAAACTGTTGAGCATATTGTTGGGCTGTAGGAGGAAGCCAGAGTGCTTGGTGAGAACCCACACTTGCAGGTGGAGAGCAAACCAACAAGGGGTTCAAACCAGCAACCTTCTCGCTGTGAGGCACGTGCACTACCTGCAGCACTACATGCTGCTCATAATAAGAAGAACTCTTTCCCAAATTAGGTCTGGTGGGTTTTTAGTGTTTCCAGCCCTATGGGTTGGGGCTTTCTTCTGACCTCATTGGGTGCCTGGGTCTGGATTGTCTGTGCCCACTTTTTGGGTTTAAGGTTCTCCTCATGTTCCTTGAATTGTTTCACTTTCACGAGCACTGCTGGCCAGTTGAAGTTCTTCTGCTCTCTCTTCCTTCGGTTCTTGTTGTGCCTGGGTTTATTCTGCCTTTTGTATGTGTTCTTAAGGGCTGTATGGGATTATTATTCAGCAGTATTTTGCCTAAGAACATCCTTATGGAGGTACCACAACAGTAAAAAAGGACATCCACTATGGATACTGGTCTGGTAAACACCAGTGGACCTTCACCTGTCTGTTCTACTGTTATTTGGTCCTTTGTGAGAATCTGTTGCTCTGAGCTTCAATGGAAACAAAAGGAAACATATAACAAACCCTGACCTGTGAGATCTACTCTCATCTTTCACTTAAGCTTTCTCTTCGTTTCCCTTCCCCTCTCCAACATTATCTTTATTCGTTCGCCAGGATTAACAGGATACACTGCACAAGTGGTTATGATACTCGGTTACCACGGCAACAGCAGACTGCTCCATATACGCAGACAAACATCAGTTAATAAGAACAGGAGGAAAAAAATTAGAGCCGGGGGGGGGGGGGGGACATTGAAACATTGAGATCATTGAAAGGTTAAAAACAGAAGATCTCTGTCTCACACCCTGATTTATCTCAGGCGTTGTGGCTCCTATCAGATATTTTCACTCCCCTGATAGAAGTTGTATCTACAGGTTTTTTGAAGGGCAACCTGTTGTCAAACCTACAGCTGGTCAGTACGGACCAACGCTCCTATCTTGATACTCTTCAGCTGAATGGTGACACACAATATAGATAGATTTTTTTCTTTGTCATTGTCAATTGTCCTTGGGCTTGAGTACTGGTATCCTCTTTTTGTGCTCTGGCATGCTGTGGCTGTTTCCATGTCTCAGTAGGTTCTGCTTACTGGAGAACTTTAACAGAAAATGGGACACTGTTGCATGAAGATGCTCTGTATTAGGTAGGTAGGTACTTTATTAATACCTCAAGCAGGAAAGTTGAGTGTGACGGCAGCTTCGGTAGAATGGCACACAATTAAAAATATGCAGAATCATTGCAATATTGATTTCTAATAGCTCTGTTATGTTGTTAGGTTGTCTAAAAATCAACCTCACAGATACCTGTGCAATAAGAAACAGTGAACAGGTAGTGGGATATCACTACCATCATGTAGTAATAACATAACAACCATGTCGTAATAACTTAACAATATAAATTCCTTCCTTTAGACAAGTTGAACACAAATTTCATGTTAGTTTAGTAAGATGCTGCTATATTAGTCAACATTATTCCTCTCCAGATTATATTCATTACAGATATTAATTTTAATATTAGATTGATCTCTCTATCCATGGTTGTATTGATTATACATCCACAGTAACTATCTTCACAACCATATAGACATGAGGTCCCTGTTGAAAATGTGATGCCACATCTCCAGGGCCTTACCTTTAATAAACTTTTGAACTTATTTCCTCTAACTCACATCTACAGTAACACAGAAAAAGTTAAACCAGCTCGCTCAAAAGCTGAAATACTTTTCTTTTAATATGCAAAATGAGCAAAAATCTGTTTTCACTAAAGAGCAGATGTTCTGAATATTTATCACTTTAAGTAGCTCCAACACATTTTCAAAATCTGTATTTGTTGTAAAGAAAGAACAATAAAACTTAAATTAAATCACATATTGTTTATTTTATTTTTCTCACTTTTTTATGTATTGTTATTTTCATGACTCTGATAAGAGTCAACATGGTCACAGATCTGCCCTCTCGTCTGGTCTGAAGCAAAAGAACTCTGGATGACTGTTTTTGAAAGTTCAGTTGATCTGGGCTGGTGTGAAAGCTCAGGTGAAAAATGTTGGCCTCAGCTCATTCCAAGTGACCCAGAGTTCTGTTCCACTGGGTGTAAAAGTCATCAGAACCAATCAAGGACCAAGCGAGGCAAGCAAACTAAAAAGCAGTAAATTGCGGCCTGAATGTGGATGAAAACAACAGTTAGCAAGCTAATGCAGCATTAATCGACCAGGGTGTGGCTAACATTAGCACTGCTAACACCTTGAACCTCCAGTTCTCATAGCAGGTTAAAAACAACAAGTCCAGGCTGAATACAGTTACAAATAGCTCCGGTGAATAAGTCATTTTCATCCGAGTAGCCGAAATACACTTTTATCTTTATTTTATCACTTCAAGGTAAATGTTATTACTCGGAGTGGGTTGTGTTTTTGGGTCATCACGAGACAACAGACCTGATGGTGAGAACAAAGGTGACAGCTACAGCCCTAACTAGTGGTAGGAGGATATATTAGACAACATTTGACTGGCTTGGTCAGCTTGACAAAGTGCAGCGTGAAAGAAAAACAAATTAGGAGAAAGTAGAAAAGCACTAAAAGAGCACAGACCTCCGCCAAGCAGCTCAGCTCTGGCAGTGGCTTTACCACAACCCCTGTAAAAGATACAATTCTGGATCTCCAGATCCAGAGCCGTGGATTTGGACCAAACTCCACACATACATGGAGGTTGTTATCCTGTATTAACACAACAAGTTTTGGGAACATCACTTAATATTTTGATTTTATATGAATTATTGAATGGGATTTCCCATTATAAAACTCAGTTTTTTTGTGACATCAATCTGGATTGGAGTCAGATAGTTTTTTAGTTTAGTTAGTTTAGGTTTTTATTTCATTCTGTTAGTATAAAACATTCAATACAAACAGAAAAATCTCAAACATGTGAATGAAAAGGAGCAGAATGAAGAAAAATCTTATAGTCTGCCCCTTTCTCACAAGATATTAATTAAACTAAACACTTAATACAAAAATACAATAGAATTTACCTTGGTGACAGAGACATGAACTCTATGTTATTCTGTAAAACTGGAAGCAAATCCATTAAAAAAAGGGCAGAGATATTATTTTTCTTCAACTCTGCCCAATGTTAACCTATGGGATTTTGAAATTTTGTTTTTTTTTTGGCATCCAGACAAATATCCATTTTACCACCAAAATGTAATGGCTTCTTCCTTGGACCAGACCACACCTCTGGTAAAAATTTTCATGTAAATCCATCCAGTAATTTTTCCGTAACCTTGCTAACAACCAAACGAACAAACAAACATATGCCGGCAAAAACATGACCTCCTTAGCAGAAGTAAAAATGAAACCCTGAACCGAACCCAGTCTGTATCAAATATGTATCTTTACTGTATACAACAGTAATCCTCCTGAATTAGATTAAATGAACAAAACTGTAATGATAGATATAGACTAAATATTTCAAATAGATGACCCTTTAAGTCTATAAGCATTTCAACAATAATACTTTTTATTGTAGATAATCTTTTGATCAAGCATTATGCCTAGCCATTATTTTCTAAATCTACATCAACATAAACCATATTGATTTTACCCTATATCTTTTCTCGTACATCAATGTAAACCATATAAACCAGTCGTATTGTCCAGCCTCTCCTGTGTGTTCGTACATTTGTGTGTCACTGAGTGTATGTCAATCACAGCAGCAGTCCTCACTCCTCTTTTGAGCAGAGGTATCAGTGGACCTGACCTTTTCTCCCTCCGTCTCTGCTCCCACCTTTTATTGTGCTCTCCCTCCCTCCATCAGATTCAGATAACCTTTACACATATGACAGAGGGGCTGAAACAGTCAAAGACAAATATCAGCCATGTTGATAAAAACTAAACTCAAATCTACCGTTCAATCTCTTCTGCTGCCTTCTTCTCCCTTTCAGTTTCTTTTCTCTATCAGTTCCTCCTCCGTCAGTCTCAACAAACTCCAGATTTGTGACCTTGAACACAGCCTGAGCAGGACGAAGCCATATTAATTCATGCTCTTCAACAAACCCAGTCTTGCATCATTTTAGTCTCTTGCATGGTTATCAAGGCAACAACATAAAATGAAATCTCAACTGAAAATGATTTCTGAGGGTCAAGGGTAGAAGAGTCTTGTGAAGATCTTGACATGCCTCCGTCCCGAAAGAGCTGTCACGTAAAATGTTGGACTCTCTTGACTGACACGTATGCATGTGGGACATTAATGCCTCTTGCAACCTTACATGTCATACCAAAAAACTATAAAGAGAGCTCATCCCTCAGCTTTTAAAGGGATACACCAACATTTTCTTATTTTCTTGTCTTTCCTCACCCCGGAGTCCATGAGAAGCAGATAGATACTATTCTTTTGACTGTGCATGCAGTAACAAGGAAGAGACGGGCAAAGCTCTCTCACTGCTAATTAGCTTAGCTCAAACACTGGAAGTCAATGAGAAACGTTAGCATGCCTCTGCCTACAGTCATCAGATGAACTCTCCAGCAACTCAAAGCAGTCCTGTTTGCTTGCTGTGACTTGGTTATTTGGCACTTAATTAACTTAATTAAAAGTTTTTCCACTTGTTTAGGGGTGGGAATTGAAAACCAATTCCAGCTGAGAATCAATAACAAGTCCCTTAAGGAATCGATATCAGTAGACCTTTGGCTTATCAATTCCCTTATCAATTCCTTCCACTTTGTTGATCTGCATGCTTGGGAATCAAAGATGCCACACACTCACCAGAGCGATCAGAAGAAATCACAACAAAGAAGTCAAAAAATCATGGCAGACAGCGAGCAGGAGTGGTCAAAATTGTGTCTTATTTTTGACAATTAAACATATTGTCAATCTTTCAGTAAGTGGAAATACCAGCAACTTGTAAAAGCATTTATCTACACAGAAGGCTCTGTGTGAGGGCAGGGGTGGACAAAGACAGAGGGGGGTTATACGAGTCCAGAGGTGGAGGACTAAGGCTTTGATAAGGAAATGTGCATTTTTTCTGCAGTGTTAAACGATATTTGTGTTGAAAATTAGCATCAATGTAATGTTCACACATAAAACAGCTGAAATGATGCTCGGCCATTCAAGCCACCATCTTTATGGCAGAAGTGGTTATTTAACTCTCAAGTATGGAAAAGACGGCAGTATAAAACAGACATGGGCTTTATCACACACTTTAGCACCCACAAATATTAGTGCTCCATTAACATCCCTCTCATGGTGTCTTCTGTCTCTCCTCCCGTGGAGACCACCTGTATCTGCCTGATTGCCCCGCCCCACCGAGTAGACCCTCTATTGTTACATCCCACCATTATTTAGTTAATATTGGACATTGGCTAGAACTTTTACAAAAAAAAAAGTTCTTTTTGTAAAAACAAAAACAGCAAGGACAAGGTTTAAAGCAGAAATGTCAAACTCAAGGCCCAACAAATCTGGTCCTGGATATAATTAATAATAATGATATTATATTTTACTAAAACAGAATAAAACTATACTATTGTTATTATTAGATCAATAATATTATTTAAGTTTTTATTCATGTATATATAAAATTTAAAACCTTCACAGATTGTAGAATTGTCTTGCTCCATAACCTACAATTTTCAGAGCCAAATATTTTAACATGCCATGGAGACATACAGATACATGAAACATGCTTAATAAAGAGCCTCTTTTTTGTATAAATGCCATTTTAGGGTAATTAAGTAATGAAAAATACCTTAATATTATTTTGTTGCAATTTAAAGAACAAATATTTGTATTGTTTGTAAGTGAAGGGTAACAAAATCTTAAAACACCCATGGAAAAAAGTTTCTGATATAATACTTTTTTGGGGCACCAATCAGTCATGGGCTAGTCCTCACCCCCCCATATGTTCCCCCTCATCACTGCTACAGCCTCAGCTAGCGGCTCATGGTCATGTTACACAGCATCTGACAAAGTGCTGTAAAAACAGGACAAACCAAATGAAAAATGCAACAATGCTGCAACTTCACCTGTTCCACACTCGTCAAGGGGGAAGGCGGCTAACATATTTGAAAGGGAAAAAGGGAAAAAAAGAAAATCACTCTCGGTCAAATTAAAGTGACTCTGCCAAAACTTTATCCCTTTGACTGGCATTGTGACCGTGCGGTTGACTTTTTGCCACCACTGTATTTAAAACTCTGAGAGCCCATCTTTGTCTGTTTAACCTTATTCACCTCTCTGTATAGTGTTTGTAACTCCAATACTCCATCCACTAGGTGGCGCTGCTGTACATGAATATAATTGTTCTTAAACTAGAAAAAATCAGAAGTGAAATGTTGCTGCACAGCTCCTGAGAAATCTAACAGTAAGAGCATACATTGGAGTAAGAAATTTTTTTCACATATTTCCAGATCCTCTAACAATCATAATTTAGTTAAACGAAATAAATTTGACAATAAAAAATGTATCTATGATTCCTCAGAAAACTGAGTCAATGGCTCAATATCTAAATTTTGCTCTCTGTGATGTTTCACTTGAAAAAAAAAAATTGCTGCAGAAATGAAATAGTCCATTCATGCCCAGGATAACCCTTAACGGGCAAGCCAACCAACAGGTTGACCTGCACATCTGCTTCCTAGTTGGGTTATCTGAAGAATAATAAAAGCTGAATTGTTGCTAAATGAAGAAGGAACACAATTTTACCAGATAAGATAAGTTAAGCTCGAAGTTCAAGATGCAGGAACTGATGTTTCCTGTCATCTTAGACAGGAAATGGCTAAACAGAGGATTATTATGTTTTTCATCAGCATCCCTCTATCACTAATTGCTGATCCATATTCTGGTGTGACATGTAAAGTTATACAACAGGCCTCCCTGGGTCTTGTAAACAGTTTAACACAAACACAGAGTCAATAGTGCTCCCCTGACACTCATTTACCGGATAAAGACCAAACTAAATTAAAAACAATAAAAGCTCATTGTTTCAGCACAAACCAACAACTCCAGAGAAACAAAACTCCCATTATGGCTGTGCTCAGACACTGACACTCTGCTGTAGTGCTAAAGGATTTTTAATTTGTTCTGTATCATAACTAGAAGAGAACAAAGAGCAGAGCAGCAGAGAGCTATTAATCTCTGAGGATGAACTTTCAGCCGATCACTGAAACCTTGAATCGCTCCTTTTTTAGCGTTCTACCCACACACATACGGAGGCACACACGCAGGCAGCAGGACATGATGGATGAAGCTTCTTCCTTTTCTTTCTCATCATCACAGTGTGTGCAGCGCCGGCAGAGAGCGATGGAGAAAGCACTTCCTACTGTTCACATTACACCTCCCTATAGCTTCCCTTCATCCTCCTCCTCGCTTTGTTTCGCTGTTTCTTCCTCGTCGCAGTTTCACACGATGTGCTCCAAAGAACCGACCCTCTCCAGCCTCAGCAGATATGCCACAATTAGTCTCATCGATCGCTCCTCTCGACTGTGACTCTCTGATTGTCAGTCCTTGAAAAGATTATTCCTTATTTGGCTCTAAATTGCTTCCTTACATCTTGAAACGTCTCCATCTCTCAATTCTTGTTCGTCTCTCTTGCAGTCGGTCGATTGTACTGCATTGACTAATTTTGCTCCCACCACTTTTCTGACCATTTCTTCAAGTGTCCTTCAAGATGTTTATACAGTTATGCAGCCCGACTCCAACTCATCGATCAGAAAACTCTCTAAATATAGGATCCAATAAAACCCGCAACGGACTCATGGAATTGGACATTAAAAGTTGAATTCAATATTAGCACGGAATATCACGGAAATGGCCAACATTCTACGTAAAAGCTTTTTTTTTTTTTTTTAATAAAAAGGGACGTATCTTGGGAAAATACTCCGAGGGGGTCACTAGGGCTGGGAACAATCCATGCTTCACTTCCCCTCCTCCTCCCCTCATTAACAAAGCAAACATGTTGAAGCAGCCGCCTGAGACACCGACTAAGTTGGCAAAGAAGCTACGAAACTCCCAACTAACTCCAAAGTACAGGGCAGAGCAGTTTCCCAATGATAATTATGTGTCAGGAGATCAAATATCTTCTAATTTTGTCACCATACTGTTGACTGGACCCACAAAGATACGTGTGAGGACCACCTGAAGAGTGTGTCTATATTTCATTACATTATACAGTGTCTCAAGGTTGAATTTGCATAAAATACTAAAAACCGAATTCTCCAAAAAATTAAAACTGAAAAAAAAAAAAAAGGTTTTCTAGGGCCCTTTAAATATCAGAATCTCACAGCAAGCTATAAACAAAAACCACTTCTATGCTCACTAACATTTTAACAGCTATAAAATTCAATTGTTCATAATGTCAGCTTATCAGCTAATAACATGGCAGCAACTTAGTGCAATTAAGCTTGAAGACATGGTAAAGACAACCTGCACAAGCTAAAACCAAGCATCAAACGGGGCAGAAAGGTGATATAAGTGACTCTGGTGTGGTTGCTGGTGCCAAAAGGGATGGTCTGAGTGTTTCAGAAACTGCCAATCTACTGAGATTTAGGGGTGGGACTGAAAATCAATATGGTGATTACCTACCTTTTAATTAATAAAATATGGTGTTCTAAACATGCTGTATGTTCCTGTTGGTTTAACTCCTAGAAACGCTACTTGATGGCTCCTCAAGGGGGTGCCCCACACTTGAATGAGTGAAACTTGAACAGAAATTACAGATGAAGAAGAGAAAGTTTACAGAGTGGTAATGTCAGACATCAGTGTGAAGAAAAGTACAGTGAAGGATGCCCCAGTCACTTATAAATCCAAAGCATGGATACACTTTGGCTTCTACAACATTGATGGGACAGAAAAAAATGTTTTGTGTGACATATTGTTACATTGTTATTTTCCAGTATATCGATTATCGCAGAATCGCTGCATCGTGATATGTATCATCTCATATAGTGAGGTACCCTGTGATTCCCATCCCTAAGCACAACCATGTCTTGGATGAAAAGAGAATGGTCCAAAAAAGAGATAATATCAAGTGAGTGGCAGTTGATTCCAGAGATCAGATGACAACAGCCAGAGTGGTTCAAGATGATAGAAAGGCAACAGTAACTCAGATAACAACTTCTCATAACCAATGTAGCTGACTATTTCTGAAACCTCAAATCTTGAAGGTGATGGGCTCCAGCAGGAGACCACATTGGGTGCCAGTCCTGCCAACCAACAACAGGAGACTGAGGCTACTATTCGCACATGCTCAACTAAAGTTGACGATGGAAGAAGGAGAAATGATTGCTGATTTGATGAGCCTTGATTTCTGCTTCAACATTCAGATGATAGGGTCAGGATTTGGCACATCATAAAACCATGGATCCATTCTAACTTGTATCAACAGTTCAGGCTGCTGCTGGTGGTGTGATGGTCTATGGGATATTTTCTTGGCACACTTTGGGCCTCTCAGCACCAGGAAAACTACCTACCTGAGTATTGTTGCTGACCATGTCCATCCCATTATGACCGAAACTACAGATTTTTCACATTAAACAACAATAAGAAAAAAAATCCAGACAGAAATCTGTTTCTATGCAGACAACATTGATTTTTACATAAATCCCAGCTCTGAAATGACAAGTAGCCAATCAGAGAGCACAATTTTTGATTGGCATAAAAGGTGGCCTATGAAGATTCCAGGGAGCCCATGTCCCATTTTGGACACGCCCCTGCCAGACGAGGGGAGACACTGCTGGGACGTGGGCACGAATTAATGAATTAAAATCTTATTTAAAGGCTGTTGAAAAAAAATCAGAATTTTGAGATTGAGAGAATAGTATCGAGAACAAAGTCAAAATTATGAGAAAAAAGGACCAGAACTCTGAGAATAACATCATTTTTTTTCAGAATTTAGATGATGATCACAAACTTCATCCTTTTTTTTCCCAAGAGTTTTGTCTTAAATATCAGAATTTCACAGCTTCTCCTCATAATTGGTATCTGAGGTTAAATCTCAAATTTCTTTGCAGTGACCCTCTTCCCTAAGGGGGCCGGTAGGAAAGCTTTGGGGGGCCAGATCTGGCCATAGACTACCAGTTGGTGATCACTGACCTCTGGCTCCATATCTAATCAATAGGACCACTTATAAAATGTTGAAATTTGACAAAACATGTGATTTTGAACAGTTATGTACATCTTTACTCTGCTGTATTTCATGTCTTCTGTCTCATACAAGGACCAAGAAGATCTTAAGCTCCAAATAACAGCAGAAATTTGAGTCCAACACTTCAAATTGGGACAGTGGTAACCTAAAAATATACAGCCAAGATAAAAATCAACAAACAAACAAGATAAGAAAGTCACCTACAGGGCAGAGATAACTGAGGACAGGCTGACTGAGTGAATTTGAGTTTGGAGGTCGAGTGAGGATGTTAGCAACTTGTTTGCCTTCAGGGAGGATCTCCTACAAACACTGCAGGGAGTCTGCAGTCTGCAGGTGATCAATGCTAAATCCTGATTGAGTAAATGAAAACAAATATGTATTGATGATGTTTTAAGAGTTATCATTCCCCTGTTGTCTTTCAGTATTGCTCTCAGCTCTATTGGTGTTGTTTGGGCGAGCTGCTTTACCATTGATTTTAGCCTCGTGCTTCGAGGTTGTTTGTATTTGCACTTTTCTTTCTCATGTGTATTAAACTCTAAAATGTAATGTTGTTCTTGACTGCTTTTGGAAAACTACAACACCCGAGTTTGTATATTTGACTTCTTAAAAAATCTTTTTTCTTTAGGCCATGAAAGGAGATTGTATTCTGAAGGTGAACCAAAAAAGTTGGAGCACTTATCAGCACGTCCGCTGTACTGAAACAACAGCTACCTGAAAGGAAGTGAAGTAACTAATTATATCAACAAGTAAGTCATTTAGGGCTGTTCAATACACTTGCATGCCACTTTATTAGGTACACCTTGCTTTTATTAGGCTGGAGCACTTTTGCCCTTAGAACTGCCTTAATTCTTTGTGACATAGACTCCACAAGGTGATGGAAATGGGTCGAGGATTTGTTGTGGGTGAGGAGTGGGCCAGTTGCTTTGGACATAATCAACACAAAACTCGTCTTTGTTGTATATTTTCCAACGGTGGTGTGGAGCCCAAAGTGCTGACACTATTAGAACTGTCACTTTTCCCAAAACTCATACAAACATACATGCTTATTCAAAGATATTTAACCCCTCCCTGCCAGCCCATTAGACCTGCAGCATTTCCAAAAGGTATTAGATTATTTTACTATTTACCTCTACCCAGGCTGCACCCATCGGCCACATGTCCTTGAATATGTGATGGCCTTTTCCCTTTGCCAAGGAAGATGCAGTTGCATGGGGTTGACCACTTTATGAGGTGCAAATGGACTTGGATGGCAGGCCCACTAATGGGCCGAGGATTTGTTGTGGATGAGGAGTGGGCCAGCTACTTTGCACATTATCAACACAATCAGGTCTTTGTTTTATATTTTTTCCACACATTTTGCTCCATAGATGTTTCGATTTAATTTTTTGTCTGCTTGTAGTGGCTTTGCCTGTCCTCTGTTTCCTCAAGGTGTAATTCACTCATTGTTGAGGTCAGTAGAGCATCAGTAATCTTTTTAACTTTGCCAAGGAGGTTATGGTTTTACCAGTGTATGTTAGTTTGTTTTACAGGAGATGTTGGTGATGGCCCAACTTAAAAATGATTAGATTTTAGTGGTGATCCAGATCACCACCATTAGCAAACAATCATTTTTGCGCAATAACTGTCTAACTAATAATGATATCAACAGTGCTTTCTATTTTTTTTATTTTGACAGTACTAATTAGGATACAGATTGTGTATCATCACTGATCTAAAAATACTGAGGTATTATTTTGGTTCATATCACTCTGCCCTACTAAAACTGCCTCTCTACCTTACACTAAAGCTGCTTGATTATGGCAAAAATTAAACTTGAGACTATTTAAAATTGAGATACTGATTATTCAAACACATAATAGACTGACTGTACCACCATGAATCACACACATTTGTTGTTATTCACATGTTGACACCTTGACTGGTAATCCTTTAATGTTTGATGACTGTTGGGAGCAGTAACTGTAACTGAAGTTGAAACTCAATAAATTATACAGCCCTACCTCGAACACTGTGAGAGCGAAGGGGTGGCCCAGGTGGTGATGGGACGACAGCAAGACTTTGCGGTTGTCTCCGTTCAGATCCACACTGGACAGGAGGTGCAGCTTGGAATCCACCCAGTACAGACGTCTGTTTGACAGGTCTGAGAAGGAGAAGAGGATGGAGAAAGAGAACAGAACCAAACAGGAGGAGAAAAAGAGGAGAATGGAAGGAGAGAGGTCAGCGAAGAGAAAACTCTGGGGGTGAGAAGTATATGAATGTTACGGACCAGGAGCTCCACCATCAATCTTCTCTGACATGACGTCTGAGGCCCGGCACTGAGAAAACACTGATGTAATTGTAATATTGAGGGTTGACTTCTTTGCTTGGAAGTATTTGTTCAACCTTGAGCAAATTCATTAGTCTTGGGAGTCTGAACTTTAAATATTTGGCAGCAAAGCCCAGAATCTAAGAGTGACTTTGCTCTTACATCTTATGTATTAATACGCCATTTAAGGTTTGCACTTTTACACATTTTTCTTTCATACTCACAATTTACTTGCTAACCATGAACTGGATATCGCATGATGTATAACAATGCAGTTTAGCAAAGAAGAACAAAGAGCTATCCATATATTTGAATCAAATGCCTGATCACCAGGACTTCAGTGAAGACTTCCCAAGTTGGGGTGTTAAAGACCTTTGGGTGCTGGATTGTTGGAGTGGTAACCAACCAGCCCCACCCCAATATATGCTTCTGCCACTCCGGGTCCGAATCCAGCCTGTGGCCTGTTTGCAGCATGTCTTCCCCTACTCTCTCTCTCTCACCCCCTTTCACAAGCCTATCCACTGTCTCTCGTTCCTGTCAATAAGGCTTAAAACGCCCAAAAAATAATCTTGAAAAAAAAAAAAGACCTTTAGCTTTGTCTGATTCAAGGATTTTCAAATAAGATTAACACATACTAAACATTAAAAATGAGAAGACACTTAATAGTTTATTCAAAGATCTGAATAAAAATTGTGAAAGACAACCAGAGCTTCTAAAAGTTTCAAAAGTTTTGTTCACAACAGATAACCCTGGATTTTTGTTAATCATAGACCTTCATGTGCCTTGCAGGGTTTTCAAAGCTGACAGACAGATGTGCATACAGATGGATTTGTTTGCTGGCCTGCTGTCACTGTCCTCACACTCATAGCTCCCACCACTTTCTCCTTAACGGATGCTGATTGGTCAGTGCTTCTTTAGACTAAACTCAGTCATTCTAGCAAGACAACTCTGTAGAGCTCCACAGGGGTCAATACTGGGACCATTACTTTTTCTTATCAATACTGATGACCTGTCAAATGTTCTTTCGCTACAATTCTTGCCAATAACAACACATATCTCTTTTATTCAGAGCTCAATTTCTTAAAAAGGGATATCAATTAGAGCCTTGTAAAATGGTTTAAATTAAACAAATTATATCTGGATTAGGGCTATTGGACAACCTAATATTTTTTTAACATCAATAATCTATGAATTTCTTTGGTTGACTAGGATTCATTGCCAATTAAGCTGCACGTTTAGACATTTGACCATAACGTTTTTAGTAGTATCTTAAGTCCACATGGAGAACAACCTCCATTACACTGCCATTACAAGCCATAACATTTTTGCTTTGACGATTCACCCTCACAGTCAAGTCAGAAACAGAGTGGGGGATTCGCTAGACATTTGCCCCGTCTCCGGAGGTAGCATGAGAGGTGTGAATATTAGTGAGTGGGGAGGATGGTATGTACATCACTGCATTCAATATGCCATAATCATCTAATGCAGCATAAAGAGCCCATATTTTGACATATTGTACCAGAAGTGGAACAAAAATAATCTTACTAAAGAGAAGATTGTAGTGTTGATATTTGTTTATCATCTAATAAAGAAATGTCATCCTCATCTAATTAAACTGCTACTGAAGCTGTTAGCACCTGTGCTAATCTCTGCACGGGCAGTCACTTCCTGCTTCCACCTCGTCCTGCACAACAGAGCTCTGATTGGGCCGTGCCGCTCAAAATAGTTGTAGATTGGAGCTTGACAAGATGGATCTGATTACAGACAATGAATCTGGCAGCTGTGCAAGGTAACTTTAAAACAACTTTCTTTTCATTTTATGGCTAAAAATACTGCCCACATGTTTGGAGCTAAATAAGGTAATTATTCAATACACAGTTTTGTATGTCTAGGTAATAGTGCAACAATAGGCTGGATGGTAGGAACAAACGGCACCTACAGCCCAAGCTAGTGGTGAATGGTGACATTGCGTAAAATTTGACAGGGTATGTGTGGTGCAAAAGCTAGCCAAACCAAATGAATGCAGAAACACTGGTGCAACTTCAAAGCTGAACAGAACTGAACCAAGTCCATCTTATTTATATGTAAAAGCGGCTAAGAAAATGGAGATGGTATCCAGCTTATGCCCCTCTACAGAGCTCAGCAATAGTGCACGGGTAAAATCGCATATGGTTACTGAAAATGTTGAGACCTATGTCATGAATTTTGGACTTTAACTTTGTAATGTGCTGATGCTGACAGCTCAAACCTACCAGCTTAAGTTTATACCAAAAGGCCCTCTGATTTGTATTTGTAGTTTTATTAAATGCTACAGAGTTTATCAGAGTAAGCATGCCTAAACTTTAGAAGGAACTGATTCAACATCATCAGGACCACAAAAAGAGCAGAAAACTACACAGATTTATATTCATTCACATCTCCACCTCTCCTGACTCAGAAAATCACCTGCTCTGTTCGCCGCTGTGAACGAAATCAATGGCCGAGGGAAAATAATCCTCCCCGTCTTTCACGCCGGCGTAGTGCAGGCTCGGCCAACAACTCTCTCATTCTCCTCGCTCAAAAAAATAATTTGTTTTCATACAGATGTAGTGACACCTCAATTCCCAGCGAGTGTGGCGACGGTGTTTCTCCTCAGGCAAGGGCAGCGGAGAGAAATTGGCCGGTGCCGTGGAGGGAGTTGAAAGGGACGGCGGGAGGTATCGACGGACCAGAGCGTCTGGCTTATTAATTCAGAGGGGCTTGGTGTTCGGTGGCTTGATTGATGAGAGGCAGACACAAACTGAGCTGTAACAATGAGAGCTACTCAGAGGTTGCAGAACCCCAAGTGTGTTTTGGTCCTCTCTCGGCTCTCACTGTTTGTTATTTTCCTCCTCGGCTGTTGTCTCTTTCTTTGTGCTCAATTTACTCAAACCATCTTCCACCTCTCTCTTCAAAAGCAATCGGAGCATCATAAGTTTCTTTATAAAACTCTTTTCAGTGCTGACTGATTTGTTGTCCTCATATCAACCTATAGTTTTCTGCTCTTCTCCATGAGCCTTGCATTGCATGTACAGAATTTCACTGCTTCTTCTTACCCAGAGTGATTCCATTGGGCCACTCGATGTGTTCGGACACCAAAACTTGTCGGTCCACTCCGTTCAACCCAGACTTCTCGATTTTGGCCTGGCCTCCCCAGTCTGACCAGTACATGAACCTGCAGAGGGATAAATCAACCTGTTAAGACACTGATATTCAGTAAAAAAGGACACACGTTAACATTTTTTTATAACTGATCAATCATGAATGATCACTTATACAAGGTGTGTCCAAACTTCTTTCACCAAGGGCCACTTACAAAAAAGTAAGGATGACTGTGTCACCTGGGAGTTGGTAAAAACATTATTATGCAGACACAAGAGAAAGCAGCCCACATCATAGCCATCCATTGGCAAGTCAAACAGTCACTCACAGTGTAAGATTTTGTGATGGCCAATCAGAATACAAGGGGCTTTGGTTTAACCTGACACACCAGATCAACTGCTCAAAACATTTCACTTGTCGATTTGAGCAACAGCCCATAGAAAGTGTTTGGTTATGGGCAGAACCTTACCAAGCATATCTGTCAGGTGATTGGACAATCATTTTATCAATCACATTCATGACAGGCCAATCAGATTACATAGTAGGCGGGTGCTACTGCCATAGCATAAAGTACAAAACATTTGTCTCTTCGTATACCAATCCCTTGCCAAAACATATTAAAAGTGGAGCTATCAAGAAAAGCTTCAGTGTTGTTTTTTATTTAATGAAGAAATGTGGCACAGATCTTAATAAAATTTCTACTGGAGCTTTTAGCATCTATGCTTATCTCTGTACAAGCAGTACCTTCCTGCTGTCGTCTCGCTCATAGTTCCCACCTCTCCCTGCTCTAGAGGACACTGATTGGGCTGTGCCACTTCAGGCCACTCACAATTGCCGTAGACTGGAGTTTGGCAAGACAGATCTGATCACAGATGCTGAATTGGGCAGATCTAACTGCACTGCAAGTTAGATCTGTCTATTATTATTGTCTATTATTTTCTAGCACTCCACAGTAAATCACTCCGAGTCTCTTCAATCAGTCCGTTGATCCGTTTGTGGAGCGTGCCAGTAGCCCAGCTCTTAGCTGGTTCGCTGGAAATACGCACCAAGTCTTTTTTGAACAGGAGGTGCTTCAACTCTCCACCAAACAGACTGATCCAAAAAAAAGAAAACAAGGGCTCAGAGTTTGTGGATCATTTCAAAATACAGTGGAAATAATGTAAAAAAAAATCAATTACAACAGCAAATCAACATCAGGCATACAATACAACCCTTTGCTTACATGTTGCTCTTCCTGTTATCTCCTAAAATCACAACTACCTTGTGAAGTTGTGATTCTGTCATGACTTTGATATCTTGGTTGCAAGCTTCCAGTGCTTTAAATACGCTTCCTGCTGGCGAGGATATGTTGAGCAAAACCTCAGTGCAGACGCTTCATAGGTGAACTACGTAGAATTTGTGGCAAAAACCTTCAGACAACCAACACTGTCACTGATACACCATCTCCAGTGCTAGCAATATTAGACTTCCCAAATCTGATGTTATTAAAAGGTATAAATGGGATCTCAGAAACTCACAGAAGGGAGGCAAGAAGTCAGATGCAAGATGGAAGAATGTGATATTAGTATTAGTGGCAAAATCTGCAGTTTGTGGTTCTTTTTTACTTTTAAATTGCAAAAGCTACCACTATCAAAAACATTTCTAAAAGGCCTGGGGTATAAATATCAAGAATACCACACCGTCTTTTAATTCTTTTTGTTCTCACTTCTAAATAATAATAAAAACAACAACTTTTAAAACAAGCCTTGGAGACAGAAGCGCAGAGCAGATATTGTGTAAAACAGCAGGTGCTAGAAACTTGGACCACGTTCATTAATGTGAGCATTTTTGGCCACAAAATCTAGGCTTCATTTGCATGTGTTTTGTTCTTTGCAATGCAGTGTTTAGAAGTCCTTGGAGACCAACAAAAAGAGGCAGATATATTATAACAGGGCTCCTTTGTTTCACCAAACAGTCCACAATTTGTCGAGTTCAAACAGTTTTTTATCAAGGGGACAAAAAAAAGTTTTAGAGCCTTGTTCAAGACAACAAACAACTGTGGCAGAGTGACAGTGCTGCCCGTGGGCTGTCCCGACACCTTCCACTTCCTACTTCCTGCTTCCTCTCCTCTGTCACACTCTGTCTGTCTGTCCAAAGCCACTCCACACATCACCCCTGTCTCACCCGTGGTGTGGATCCACAGCGATGGCCCGCGGCTCGCTCAGCTCGGTGGATATCAGTATTTTCCTCTTCCTGCCGTCCACAGTGGCCACAGAGATGCTCTTGTTGCCAGAGTCGGTCCAGTAGATGTTCTTGTGCACCCAGTCCACGGCGAGGCCCTCGGGGGAGTGGAGGGAGTCGATGAGAGTCACCTGCTCGGACGAGTCGCTTGCCTTGTTGATGTAAGCACTGGTAAAAAGGAAAGAGAACAGAAGGTCAGTGCTGTAAGAATGATGATAGACTAATTTCTAAGGCTGGTAGATGTCTGTTGTCCATTGTTGTTGTCACTTTGTTTCTTGGCTATTGCCTTGTACACATTGTAAATATTGTATTCCTTGCATAATTTTAATTTTAATTTAAAAGTTTAATTCCTTCTTTTAGTTTTTCTGTTCTGTTCTGTTTGTATATGCATATACACTTTCCTTGTATGTCTAACATACCTGGCCAATAAAGCTGATTCTGATTCTGACTCAGATTCTGTAGTGTTTATGTTTCATCTTCAGACCAACAGGGTGTCTTTGGCATCCCAGAAACCTCTTTAAAACATGCAACATCCTCCTAAAATGTTTCAAAGCTGCTCAAACGAGTGAACATAAACTGTCTTTTTCCTGACAGTGTTCTAATAAACTGTCACATTTAGCCTTAATAAGCAGATGTGTGGATGCACCAGGTGAAAGTCTGACATGACATTTGAGTGGGCGGGCTGATGTCATTAATGTGGAGCAGGATCTCAGAGGAAAAACTGAGATGGAGGGTTTAAACTTGGAAAGGATGACCAGATCCTGGCACATCTGCAAGCTCGACTGTGCAGACTTTACACTCAAGCTCTCTGAATCTGTTGCTGCAGTGACAAATGAACAAGTACAACCAGAGCCTAGAAGCACTGTGACAGCACAAACCTCTACCAAAGCTTTAGTTATTGACCAAAAAAAATCAAATCAATGCACTTTTTTAAATAAAACATTTTAGTTTACCAAAGTGCTGCACAGTGACAGCCAAGCTAAAAAAAAAATAAAATAAATAAAAGTTGAGTAAAAATAAATAAAACTATCATTAAAACTCCCAAAAGTTTGAGAAAATTATCAAAATGTAAAAAGCATGATTAATAAAAACACATAACAACTCAAAACTATAAATTAAAATAAAAATCATCTTAAGATGGTTACATTACATAAAAACAGCTGACTTAAAAGCCAACAAGTTAAAATAAGTCTTAAGACGAGATTTAAAAGTAGTTAAGGTGGAGGACACTCTCATTTCAAGAGGTAAGTTGTTCCATTATTTTGGGGACAGGGCAGAAAAGGCTTGGAGTGGAAAACTGTCTTAGTTTGCTCAGTTACTTAACTCAGAAAACTTAAAATCTCCTGTTCTGTTTCAGCACAGAGTGGCAGCATTATTTGGTGTCAGCCCTAGTACCATTTCCAAATGCAGAACCAAGTTTCCAAAAACAGGTGAAGACAAAAACAGACTGTAAAGTTGGTGTCCCAGGAAGACAGCACTCCAAGAAGACTGGTACTTCACCGTTGCTACACTGAGGAACTGTAGACTTTCTTCCAGGACGTTTAGTTTTATGTCTGTTCCATGAATGTGTGATTTTTACAAGTTGAACCTCGTAAAGATGACTAATCAGGCTTTATAATGATATAAAACACAATTCAAATGGGTATTATTAAATGGGAGAAAATACTGGAATAGTGTTTTCAATTTTTTTTGGGATGTCTATACTAATGTTGATGTAGTAAATTCTAGAGACAGCAATACATATTTGTCCCATTTAGTGTCCTTCAAATCGGGAAAATTTGGCCCTTGAAGCACTGAGGAGAATTTCAACGTGGTCCTCATGGTTACCAAAGTTGCCCATCCTGGATCCTCCTCATACTTTAGTCTCCATCTCTAAAGATCATCAGGCATTTAGCAAAGACATTACTTGTACCCTCCATTGGAAAACTTCCTGTTTTTTTTAAATTACAAAAAGCTTTTATTTTCTTTAATATCTCAGCCAAGGCACTTTCAACATTGTTGGGTGAGTAATTGCCACTGTTAGGAAATTTGGACAACTTAAAAGAGTGGCAGTATTATCTGTTGTCAGCCTCCATACTTCAGACCAAGTTCTGTGAGACTGTTGAAGTCAAATACAGACTGTAAAGTTGGCGTCCCAGGAAGACAACACCCCAAGAAGACTGGTTCTCCACAACTGCTGCACTGAGGAACTGTAGGCTTAATTCCAGGGGACGAGGAAATTTTGTCTCATTTTTGTTGGCACATGTTTAGCTGTGTTCCTCAATCCGTGAATGCATGACCCATACAAGTTGAACCTTGTTGTGAAGGTGACTTACCAGGCTTTCCAATGATATAAAACACAAAAACAATTGCTATTATTAAAGGGCCTCTGGAACTGAAGACAGTTTCAGTGTTGCCCATCCTTGATCTAAGTCACACATAAGTCTCCGTCTTGCACAGTCGACCTGCAAACTTCCTGTTTTTCTAAATTACAAAAAGCTTTATGTCTGAGTGACAGATTTTGAGATGCTGAGGGTTCCTTGTCTCTATATTTGAAGCAGAGGGCAGAGACAAAGTACCTGTTTTCACTGGATGTGGGGTCAGAATAGACTCTTTACCAGTGTCCTTCATGTAAGTAACATCTAAAGTCTTCTCCATTCCCTGTATACCAATCCTGTCTGTTGGGGGCAGGCATTCTTTACTTTAGGTAATGGTATGTCTGGAGCACCCAAACCTGACACCTCTGTAACAACCTGCAGCCTCTCAGCAAACAGCTCCTCCCTGGGAGATTGAGTCTGTCTTTATTTATCAGGAGACTAAAAACAACCTGCCTCTGTCTGTGGGTTTGTCACGCTCTCTGTCCAAACTCTGCTCAATCTTCTTCCAATTTAAGCCTCCACTTTCCCTCTGCCCACTCCTGTGTCCCAAATGTCTCTCTTTACAGAGCCCACCCCAACATCTGCACATCTTTGTCTTCTCTACATGAGGGCTGTAAGACAAGACAGCCTTGTTAAAAAGTTGGGTAAGAACCAATTTGCACCCCGTTGTTAGAAGCTGGCACAGGGTGTACGAATGAGCTTCAGAGTAGAGGAGCGGGCTGTAAAGGTAGATGAAGAGGAAGGATGAGTCAGAGACGGTGAAGCAGGCTGGGGTGTTAATTTGCTGTGTGACTGTTTGCCACTGCAGACATCTTCATCTATTTTAAGGTAGAGTCAGCCTGCTGCCGTCCTGTGAGAGTTAATCTGGGCTTCTCTCTGGTGTCGCAGGGTTTGCATGTAACACCTGTCGCTCACTTAGAGAGTGGATTAAATAAGGCTGAAGTGATTGGGAAGAGGAGGTGAAGAAAACCTCAAGGTTAAGATGCAACATGGCTCTATTTAGAAACCCCAGTTCTAATGAAGTTGAGAAAATGTGCAAAGAGTAGATAAAAAAAGAATACATTGATTTGCAAATCCTTTTGGACTCATTTTCAACTGAATACACTACAAAGACAAGATACTATATAATAATCAAACTGATATTGTTCTGTAGGAAAATATTCTCTCATTTTGAATTTGATGTCTGCAACACATTCTGAAAAAAGACACAGCATCCATGATGTCCAAAAACAGCCTAAAATGTGAACTCAGACCACAGCAGACTTTTCCACTTTGCATCAGTCCATCTTAGCTGAGCTTGGGCCCAGAGAAGGCGGCTGTGTTTCTGCTTTTTGTTGATATATGACTTTGTCTTTGCATGGTAGAGTTTTAACTTGACCTTGAAGATGTACAAAACAAACTGTGTCAGCTGACAATGGTTTTCTAAACAACCTTTACAGACTGATGTTGATTTTAATGCACTGCTGTCTGAGGGATTGAAGGCCACAGGCATTCAATGTCAGTTTTTGGCCTTGCTATTAGTGTGAAGATATTTTCTCAAGATTCTCTGAATCTTTTGATGATATTATGGACTGTAGATGATAAAATCCCTAAAGTCCTTGCAATTGTACATTAAATGACGGTGCTCTTAAATTGTTGGACTATTTGCACACATGTTCATGAAGTGGTCCTAGCCCTGTCCTTGGTTTTGAAAGACTGCCTTTTTTTATACCCAGTCATGACATTCACTTGTTTCTAATTAACCTGTTCACCTGTGGAATGTTCCAAACAGGTTTTTTTCCTCAACATTGCCAGCTAATCAGTCAATCACATGGCAGCAACTCAAAGCATTTGAGCATGTAGACACTCAGGACCACCTGCTTAAGTCCACACTGAAAATGAGACAGAAAGGTGATTTACATGACTTTGAACATTGGTCTGAGTATTTCAGAAGCTGCTGATCTACACAACACAACCATCTCCAGATTACAAAGAATGGTCTGAAAATGAGAAAATATTCAGTGATTCCTCGGGGCCAATATCTTGTGGATACTTGAGGTCAGAAGAGAATGGTTGGAGTGGTTTAAGATGATAGACAATAGTAGTTCAATAACCACCCATTACGACCAAGGTGTGCAGAAAACCATTCCTGAACACAAAACAGGTCAAATCTTGAGGTAGATGGGCTTTTCATTAATTCAATAATATTCCAAAATATTACTCCCTGTTGACCCACACCGATAATATATGCCTGTACCCTCACAGGTTATTTTCCACAACAGGTCAGGAGTTCGCTCCAAGTTCTGCTCCAATAGATAAAACTGAACAGGTTGTTGTGGTGAAAAGGGGGCCGAGCAGAGTCGAGAATAAGACAGAGACAGATGAGTCCAGGCCCGGCAGCAGATTGCATCTTTAATTGGCTGAATCCGTGTTTGTGACAGACGTCTCCATCACTGGAGGAAGTTAACAAGTCATCGACCCGGAGGTCACTAATAACTCAGAATTAGACCAGAAAACCACAGCATCACAGGGAAGGACAATGAAGAGGAATGACTTTAAGATACACAGCTGTTTGTACTCAATAAAACACTCCTTATGGAGCTCTGCGCCAACGGACGGAGCATTTGTTTAATCTTGTTTACCTCTTAAAAATCACAGTCATCAGATTTTTCTGTCTCTTTGCTGTCACGTAAAATATAAGAAAAGGTTTATCTGTTTGCAGATCAGCAGTACAGATACTTTGTTTTTTATGTACTGACGGTTACGTAGGATATTCTAATCAATCAATCAATCAATCAGTCTTTATTTGTATAGCACCAGTTCATAACCAGTGTTATTTCACGGCACTTTACAATAGAGCAGGCCGAAGCCATACTCTGAAACCAAGAGGGTCCTCATGTCTACATGGTTGTAAAGATAGTCAGTATGGATGTATAATCAATACAACCATGGATACAGAGATCAATCTAATATTAACATTAATATCTATGATGAATATAATCTGAAGAGGAATGATGTTGATTAATATAACAGCATCTAGCTGAACTACCATTAAAATGTTAATCCAGTTCAGGAGGTAAAATCTACTATAATTTAATTCTAAAGTTCAATTTTCAGGTTAATTTCTTTCCACATTAATACAAAAACTTGTCTTTTAACACCAGTTATATTTGTTCTTGATTTAAATGATTTTCAAAAGACAAAGGCACAATTTTTGATGCATTTTTTTCAGTGAGGCTTCTAAAAACACTCCTTTTTTTTCAATGCCGCATTGTATTACAGTAAGCACAGTTGGTTTTTAAGAATATAAGAAGTCATTTTACAACATTTTCCAATTAGTTTAATGTTCCTACACTTCATTTTACCTGCTGATAAGACGGGTCAATATTCTGTTTGTTTCTGTTGCATTAATTCCAGTTTGAGAGGGCATTTAATCCACTATTCCCCAATGTGACAATCAGTAAAGCATGATAAAGTTATATGAACATGCTGCACAAAATTCTCCCTTTATCTATCTACTACAGGACTTTTAAGATAAAAAACAAAGGCCATCTGGATGTTTACAGCAGCAGCAACCTAACATTACTGTTTTAAGACACAGCACTTCACTGACTCAGGTATGAGCTAAAACTTACAGAACTTTGTTAACAGTGATTTACAAAAACATAATCTTAGGTTCATTTTAACTTCACAGACTGAAACTTTTACATCATTTTTCTCTGCTCCAGTGCACAAATGGTCAGATTAAGTAGCGGTTTTGGAGGTAAGAGGTTTGTGCCAGACAGTGATGACATGTATTAATAAGTATATATTTTTCCTTTTTATTTAATAAGTCTATTATTCTAATCTATATTCATTAATATGAGATATTGACAAATCTAGTGATGTTCCCTCTTCTTACATCACAGGTAGTTTGCAATTTTCAAGGCGGAAGTAAAATCAAACTTCAAATATATATTTGTATTCATTCTCCTGAACATTGTTTCATCAGAGTCACAAACCTTCAAATTGCTCTTTAACTTTTTTGTTGGTTTAAATCAGAGGTGGACAACTTTGATTACCAAGAGGGCCGTATCAATATTTTTTTCAGTGCCTGAGGGGGAATGAGGAAAAGTTTATAAAAACTAGAAAGCACTCAGAGAGCGCAAACCTCCGCCAAGGTAGCTCACATACTGCTGTTAAATCTATAATATCATTATTAGTTAGACAGTTGTTGAACAAAAACGGTGGTTATCTGGATAACCACCAATAGTAAAATAAGTCCAGTAGTTTTTTCGTAATCTTGCTAACAAAAACAAAAACAGACAAACAAACTAAAATAGACCAGCAAAAATGTGGAAGGTAATAAACAAAAAAACAGCATATATAAAGCTAAAAAAAAATCATTATATCAACATTAATGTATTTTAACTCAAACACAATTGAATGACACATAACTAAAGCCAATTTAAGGTTCTTTTTAATGCAATAAAAGAAAAGTGTTTACTAGATTTTAAAGCACAAATACATTACCTCTACCATTGTTTCCAAATATATTTCCTACTAACACTATAAATCACATTTTAATGCCTCATAAAAGATATTTAGAAACATAATCATAGCAAAGATAGTTATTTATTGACTTGCAAAAAGCTAAACATGTACTAACAATCTATACCTATCCTAATTTGTGCATTATGTAGGACTGATAACTCATGATCAATCATATTTGGCAGTTGTTAATTTTTCATATTTACATTTTATTTTTTTTAGTAACGACTGATGGGCCATATTGGGTGAGATTTAAAGTGTCCGTGTGTTTTTGTTTATCGAGCTTCTGAAGTGAAGTTCATCATGACCGGAGCTTTAATTCGTCCTCCTTCTGTCACAGGTCCTTGAGTGTCTCACTGAGCTCATGTAGGAGTCTGTATGCATGTTTGTGTTGGTGTGTACGTATGGAGATGAGTAATGGTGGCGATTACTGAGGCAGTAAAATTAAGAGTGAGCATATGGTTCAGCTGGGATGATAGAAGGCTCCTCCCACTACCTGCCAGCCATCAGGGTGATACACACACACACACACACACACACACACACACACACACACACACCCACACACAAGGATGCAGTGTAATGCTGGACCTACAGCACTCATAATTGTGTGTGCACCTCTAAACTGTACGTGTGTGAAGGACAAACAGCTCCACCTTTAGCTGTCAAACGGACCCTCCAGGTGTGACTGACACACTAACACACACTAACACACACACACAACGCACAAACTTCACCCCCAAGTGTGTCAGTCTCAGCACCAGACGGTGTGACAGGTTGGAGACGACAGGGTGGATGATAGAGGAGAAACAGGAGAAAGGATTCTGCAAACTCTCTGTGCCCTGATCCAGTTTGGAGTAGAGTTCTTATAGGTCTAAGTCTGAAGCTGTTTCCATCTCAGAATGTGTCAGATGTCTCCAAAGATTATTGTTTAATTAGAATCTTTGACACCGGTGTTCAAGCTCTGTCCTCAGAGCTTGCACACCACTTATTAGCTTAGCTCAAACACTGGGAGTCAATGGGTAGTGTTAGCCTGCCTCTGTCTATATTCATCAGATAAAATCTTCAGCAACTCGAAACGGTCCTGTGTGCTTGTTGTGACTCATTAATTTAACTGCATTATGTTTCATTATCTATTTTTGGACTAAGATTAGCACTTCATGTAATTTTCGAAAGAAATACATATGAAACTAAACCACAGGACGAATGCGCACAAGTAAACAGCTGAGACAGAACGTAGAAGAAGATAAATAAAGTGCTAATATTAGTCTAAAAAATAAAGTAACAAAATGGGTTAAAAAAACGAGTCACAACAAGCACACAGGACCGTTTAGAGTTGCCGAAGAGTTTATCTGATGACTGTAGGCAGATGCAGGCTAACACTTCCCTTTGACTCCCAGTGTTTGAGCTAGGCTAATTCCGGTGGGCGAGCTCTGGCCGTCTCTTCCTTGTTACTGCACGCACAGTTGAAAGAATGGAGTCTATCTGCTTAAATAGGACTAGGGAGTGAGGTAACACATGAAAACAAAAAAATGTTGGTGTATCCCTTTAATTTCCTAATAAACTTGCATCTTTGACTATAGGATACATACTTAGCTGCCTTTTGTTGGCTCTTGCTGTCTGCTGGGCATGACAACAAGGTTTTTGTCATCTTGTCTCTTTGAAATAAAAAAACAGGCTCAGCTAATGGAAGCTGCAGCTCATTTTAAAAGCCCCAAAGCTGTAAAAAGCAACTGAAAACAAAGATTAATCACCAAGAGCTGTTTCTTTTAAGGAAGCATAATGTAAGATTTCAATTTGGTCTGCTGCACCATAGCAAAGCACCAACAGTGCTGACACCATCCCATTGACAGTAGGCATTTGCTGACAAGAAGCAGCTGGAGAAACATGCAGAGACATTGTAAGGACGTCAAAGAACCATTGTCTCTGACGGGAAATGGTAATATTTCCAAACATTGTGAAAAATGGCTCTGCTAGTGTCTACAACCCATTGTTTGTACATTGTATGCATGCAAAGTATGTGTATGTGTATTTAACAGTTGCTTTAAGGTCTATAGCTTGTGGTAAAACGTTCGTGTCACGTTACGCAAGAAAGGTTTCTAAGGCTGCAAATTTTACAGTTAACTTGAGGACTGACAGAGAGATTAACCTTTTTGTTATAATACTTGAACTAGATTACTTTCTGCACGCAGTGATGCAGCTAAACACGAGAGGATGACAAAACTAAGGTGAGTTCTTTATATGTGCACCACGCCTAATCTCTGTGTGACCTCTCCACATTAATGTTGCCTTCACAGATGTGCAAGTTACCCATGCCATGGGCACTAACACACCTCCATCCCATCACAGATGCTGGCTTTTGACCTTTGCTCTGATAACAGTCTGGATAGTCCTTTTCCTCTTTAGTCTGGAGGACACCACGTCCATGATGTCCAAAAACAGTCTGAAATGTTGACTCAGACCACAGCAGACTTTTCCACTTTGCCTCAGTCCATGTCAGATGAGCTCAGACTCAGAGAAGCCGGCTGTTTTTCTGGGTGTTGTTGATATATGACTTTGGCTTTGCATGGTAGAGTTAACTTGGACTTGTAGATGCAGCGATAAATTGTGTGAAGTGATGATAGTTTTCTGAAGTGTTCCTGAGCCACGTGTTAACATCCTTCAGAGAGTGATGTTAATTTATAATGCACTGCAGTCTGAGGGATCGAAGGTCATGGGCATTCAACGTTGGTTTTTGGCCTTGCTGCTTACATGCAGAGCTATGTCCTGATTGTCTTAATTTTTTGATGATTTTATGGACTGTGGATGATGAAATCTGTAAATTCCTTGTATTTGTAAGTTTTGAAACATTCTTAAACTGTTGGATTATTTGCTCACACAGTTGTTCACAAAGTGGTGGCCTCACCTCATTCATGCTTCTGAACAACTGAGCGTTTTGGGGATGCTCCTTTTATACCAGATCATGACACTTAGTTGTTTCCAAGTGACCTTTCACCTGTGAAATGGTCCAAACTGTTTTCTTTTAGCATTCCTCAACTTTCCCAGCTTTTTATAAGGTGTTGCAGGCATCAAATTTAAAATACATGAAAATTTGAAAAAACAAAAAAGTTTATCAGTTTGAAAGTGTAATATCTTGTCTTTCCAGTGTATTCAATTGAAAATCATTTAAAAGGATTTACAAATCATTGTACTCTGTTTTATTTGTTTTGCACAATGTCCCAGCTTCATTGGAAATGGGGTTTGTAATTCATTTTACTCATACTTTGTAACAGAAAGACAGAGGAAGGGAATGAGCAGTAGCCATATTTTTTATTTGTATTTATCTTGATTTATATTTTTTATTAATTTCTGCAAATTGTTTTTACTTTTTGATATCCTGTGTTCATTTTTACCCTGTGCACTATACAATGCTTCTAGAATCTTAATTTCCCTGAAGGACTCTTCCCGAGGGATTAATAAAGTTCAGTCTAGTCTAATCTATAATCTACATTTGACACGTTGACCTGATGCTCCACTCGTACCATAAACCACGCTGTGATAGATCATTCATATATGTGTCGAAGGCTGTGTGTTTGTGTGTGTACCTGTATATTTTCTGATGAAACAGATCACACCAGAACATCCTGTTGGTGGACACGTCCACGTCCAGCGCCACAGCGTTCTTCAGCGTGGGAACCACCTGAGCGTATTCACTCTTCAGCAGGTCGATGCGGCGGATCTCATGGCGGTTGGTGAACATCAGGTACGGGCTCTTTCCTGGAGGAGTGAGACAGATGTTCAGTCAAAACAGAGAGCACAATAGTGTCTGCAATTATTTACTGCCTGACATCAGCAAGATTTAACAAACAGGCAGTGCGGCTCAGGAGGTGGGTGGAGACCTTTGACAGGCATTAAACTCCTATTGAAACAGCAGAGCACATTTATCATCCTCACATTACTCAGCTGGATGTTGGCCATTTGTTATTCAATCAGTCATAAATGTGTTGATGTCTGCGTGACAGGAAGCATAAGCTGACCTTGAGAATGAACAGCACTTGCAGCAACTTCACTGACATCAGAAGGGCGAGCTGTTTGAACATCTAAAGTTAGGAGTCTATTTTGATTAAATAAAGTGTGCTGTTAATACAATATTTGGCAAATCTGGTATCAGTAAGCTCTGTACAGCACACACATTCTGCCACAAAGAGGTCGGATTTTGGAACTTCACTATAAACAGGTTTATTTTGGGGAAAATATAAATCAAACCAAGGGTGGCATGGTGACACAGCAGGTAGTGCACGAGACTCACAGCAAGAAGGTTGCTGGTTTGATCCCCCTGTGGAGCTTGCATGTCCATGTTCACTTTTCGAGCATTTTCCTCCATGCTGAGACAGTGTTTTGGTTTAATATGTTACCGTGTCAACTCCTGACTTACAGCTGACTGTGTTCCTAAATGTCATTGTTAAGCAGCTGATAAAAGCAGAGTGAGTCCTCATGAATGTCTCTGTACTGAGGTTCAGAAACAAGCCCATGCTTCCTCTGATTCTGCGTCATGGGGGATTAAATTGTGCACAACATGTGTGACTGATTGTCATCATCATGGTATTCACCCCCGTCCCCCCACAACTATGGTACATGGTACAGAAAAAAGTTTGGGGGCCACTATGCACACACTAATGCTCTCAAGCACAGATGAGTTCATCCTGGCAGAAATAAGCAAGCTCTGCTCCTGACCACTCCTTATTTTAAGATAAAAACGCCCCCGGCACTAATGGAAGCAGGGTGACTTTGATATTAAAACAACACGATCATCTGCGTAATAAGATGTCAGCTTTGCCATGGGAAAAACAGAAGCACTTTGGATGCTACAGTAGGGTTTATACTCTGTTGCTGCTTCATCCTCTCAAGAGCGAATATAATATAAGATGTAAGATAACTGAGGCTGTTTTGTGTGCTTGTCCTATTTAGGCCTTTATAGCATACATTTTAGATCGAGTAGGCATAAATAAATCATCCAAATAAACCATTTAAAAGCAGATGCATTCCATGCACACACATCAGAGAACTTTTCTGCACGGCATAATGCTTCCATTTAATTAGTCACACAATAACACTGAATAAATAGCAACGCATAATGAGAGGCAGTCCAAACTAAAAGCGAAATAAGGGCAGACAGGTTTGAAAAACAGCGTTATCTCTTAATGTGTGTATGTGCGTGTTTCCTGCTGCAAAGATGTGCAGGTGGATAAAGCAGCCCCAACAACCAGACCTGACACATTGTTCTATTTTTGGAGCCACAACACGTCTAAAAGTGCATTTCTGAGTTCCTGTCCTCAGGTGTGTACACTCTGTTCTGTTAGCTGGCACATCAGTAACCTGCGGCACAAACTGAAGGTGAGCATGACTTCAGGATTTGAATAATTCCTGTGCAGAGGACAAGGTCAACTCCAGCTTTAGTACAGCAAGATGAGACTCCCTGGTTCTTCCTTCTGCCATGCATGTTTTCTTTTTACATTACAATCTCAAAAATGTATTTCTAAAGGATTCATCAAACTACAACTCTGTGTATATATGTTCTTATGTGGCCTGACAGCCTTGTTTTCTGACTCATCCATCTCTTCATCTTTTACCTTGACATGTTCAAAAGATCTGGGTGAATGAGTTTTAAAGATATATCAGTGTACCTCCAAATTAGATAATGTGTTTTGTATGTCCTCAAATACAGACTGGTTGTCAGTAGCAACCAGGCCCAGTATTATGACCAAGCTTTAGCCCACAATAGCAAATATTGGCCACCTTGCATTGGTTGCTTGGGTATTACCAAAATCCTTTACTGTGTGAGTGAAAGCAGGAATAAGCAGAAGAGCGAGCAAAGAGATAAACACAGAGGGAGAAGAGCCGACACTGTGTGCTTTCAAATCAGACCAAGAACCAAGAACAGAGAGGAATCGATGCTTTAAGCCAAAGCCAGTCGAATACCAGTTTGTCAAATTTCAGCACAGTTGAGTTCATCAAATGCTGTAATGTAAACATTAATTCAAGACAAAGCACTTCTTTACTGACATCAAAATGAAAAATATCAAACTCAAAGCCAAAGAACTGATCCAACACTCAACCATCACACCTAATGTGTCCTCAAATCGTTCAGTCCTAATGCGCTGAACGATTTGAGGAAAAAATATAATTTTGATTTTTCTGGCAGGTATTTCGATTTCAATTAACGATTTTCTTCAAATCAAGCTTATGTGCAATATACACTATGTTTGCATTATAGACAACAGTAAGGAAATCAATGATCAAAAGCACATAACACATTATTCATCGTCTAATACTGATGATAAACAATCTGTTCATTATTTAAGGGATCCTCCAACTTCTAGTCCTAAACAGAGGCTTTGTATTGCTGACCTGCTTACCAGCACATCTGTAAATGCAAACTGCCGCAAATTTGTAAAATAGTTGACACAACAGATTCTGGGTCAGTAAGGAGTGCTGCAAAAAATTGTAGCTTTGGCGATCACATGATTGCTTGTCTGAAAATGTGATTTCAATTCAAAACGATAAATCTTTCAGTCCTGATATCCATTATTGACAAAGAAAGATTTCTGCTCTGATATAAAATCATGACAAGATTAGCAAATGCTCACTTCTCTTAGTGATAACTGTAAGGCTGTGCAGGAGGAACGGGGACAAGCAGACCATTAGTATTTACAGCAAAGTTTATTTCACTGATGTTTGCTTAAAAAAAAACTATAAACATTTTCTCTTACTATTGTCCTCCGGGTAATCTATCTAAGATCTCAAAAAACAGGTTAACAATTTACTTCAGTGTTTCATTTTTGAAGCTTTAACATCATCATTAAAACAGAAAAATACAGAAACTGTTTGTCACCACAGCATCAATGATAAAAGTCCCCAAACACCCTATATTGAGTCTTTTTTAAGATTAAATTGCTGTTAAACTCTTGCAACATGTTTAAGTTGTTCAATCCCTGCCTGAAAAGATTTCACTCCTTTCAAGATTTTGCCAAAATGTTGTGCAATTCAGCCAGTTCACCCTCTGTCTTTTGCTGTGAAATATGAATAAAGATGATTTAGTTACATAACATACTATAATAAGAAAAGTCCTACACTAATACCTCTCTATTCAGCCACCATGATGTTTGTTCTATCATTATTTCCCAGCCCTAACACCCAGGTCATTTCTCACTTCCTCCCTACATCCCTTTATTTTGCTTGCATCTGTCATGTCTCTCTCTGCTTCGCTCTGTCCAGCGGAGCAGAAACATCTCATGAAGAGACAAAGTCTGGCAACAGACTTTACACAGAAACTCAAACTTCCACACGGAGCCAACCATGCCTCACTTGTTTCCCTCAGTCCTGCCTTAATACGGCCAACTGCACAGGAAGAAAAATTACATTTCTACTACTGTTTGGATCCAATCATTTCCCTCTGACTATGAGGTCTGCAACCATCTATTTCACCTGCTGAGAGACAGATGGACAGAGTGTGAAAGAGAGAGAGATGAAGCGAGATAGAGATAGGCAGAGGGAAATGTGATGGGTGGGGGGAGAGTGGGAGACATGAACAGTCTTGGGAAGGGATTGGGATGAGATTTAAGCTGGTAACAATGATATTTGGTCTTTCACAGTGGTTACAGATATATCAAAATACCCATCACCTCGTCTGCCCTTTAGAGAAACTCTGATTTTCAGACTGCAGCTAGAGAGTTTTAGATTCCCACATACAAGAGATTTTTAAAGCATGTTTAACAAACACAAAGATGTATCCAACTTCCATCATCTCCCCTGACTCACTCTTAAAGACAGCATCTCTTATCTGCTTTCAGCAGTGTTGCAGCAATGTGTCATCCTCATGGCAAAAAAAAACGCTGAGTCACTGCTTTCTCCAGGACATGCTGCTTGGTAAGTCATCAAAAAGTGCCACATTATCGCTCGTTTGTAGATCCCAGCAGAGCAACAGTCAGCTTTCTTAACAAGAACATGGTCCCCCAGATATATTCTAATCTGTGCTGCCAGTTCAGGGCCGCTCTCGCCCTGTTAGCCAATTAAGATAATGCAGTGAAAAGATAAATACGAGCAGGGGAAATGCTCTCAGACTCTGCAGGGGCATTGATTTGCATCCCACCAAAGTAGATGTTATTGTTGTGTAGAATGCAAACTAGACAAGATCTGGAACTACTGCCTGGTGGTTTTATGGCTCTTGGAAGTAGACTAATGCTGGACTGGGTGGGTCAAGAAGGTGTTTTGGGGTTGTTTTTGAGGTAGTCTGAGGTTGCAGTAACTATTTTGACTATAATAGCATAATCCAACCTATCTTGATGTATTGTTCCCCCGCTTTCTACAACATGCTGTCTGTCTCTAACAAAAACAAGCTCAACAGAATCACACACAGAGCCTCGAAAATAATTTGCACCCCCACACCCAACATCACAGAACTCAATTAAAGAGCACTAGCCCGCTTCGGCAGAACAATAGCCATGGACACAGAGCACCCCCTCAATACTCACTTTAGACTTTGTAGACTTCGATGTAAACATGTGTGCTCTATGTTTCTATGTGTGTTACATGTTTCCTAAATGTATGTCTTCTGGTTTGACAGCCTGTGAAAACAAATTTCCTATTGGGACAATAAAGTTATCCCTCTATTTTTCTCAATTTTATGACCTTGTTCTCATAATTTCATCTTTATTCCTTAGATGCAGATCGAGAAGCATTTTCTTGTTCTTATTTTCTTCTTCTTGTGCTGCACCATGATACTCTCCTGCAGCAATTAGCCCTAAACCTCAGGAGTTAGTTGGCATTTTAGCACTTCTAATTTCTCCTAGTCTATGGGATTTTTGAATGAGTTTGTGGCTACCTAGAGTCAGCTAAAGAGGTTTTAATGCTTCATATATATGTTTAAACAACACAAAAAAGTCTTGAATATCCCCATTGTTGAATTCTACAGCTTTGTCACATTTTATTGTACCTTTGTTAAGGGTTTTTATTCATAGTTTACACTGGAAAAGACAACAAGCGGCAGGGCGATGGGGTCTAAAGGCTTTTTCACACGAGATGTGTTTTCTGAAATTATTTGAAAATAAGTACTCAGAGCTACTTGAAACAGATCTTTCAAGCATGGAAGATAAATCAGGCCCATGACCTTCACATTTGAACTCTAAAACTTAACTAATTTGTTTCAGTCAAAGTCGACCTAAGAACACATTTTGAAGAAATTCTCTAAAACTGTTCCCCATATATCTATTGCATCAAAAAGCAAGGTTTGGACCTTTAATCTATTATACATTTAACATTTGACCTTGTATTTCAGACCTGAATCAGGCACTGCTGCAAAGTTTAAAAGTGCCCCTCAACACTTTTACAAGCATTGCCTCTGAAAAGAAAGAGATGAACCAATGACCTTAACCCTTAACCTATAGAAAAATAATATTCTTGATATATCTCAATTTCAAGCATGATTTAGGGGTGCAGGGATAAGCTGAAAATACAAAAAGGCAGAGACTCAGACTTTCGCCTGTGCAGAGGCATAAAAATCCACCGTAAAGATGGATGGAAAGGTCAGATATAAAGATGTGAAATTCTGCAGAATGACGGGAAGGTTTTGTTGAACTCATGCTGGATAAGGGTGTTTGGATGATGTTATGTCTGGAAACAGGCACATAAGTCTGGGTCAGCTGTGCTTGTTAACACATACAGAGTGTTTTCTATATAATGAATCTGCAGCAGTGTGGAGCAGAAATCAACCTCCTGTCAACAACCCTGGCCGAATGTCAGAAAGTCTTCCCGCCTGCCTGCACTCCTCATGACAGAGAAAGTTGTGTAAGGCCTCATTATTCTGGTGCTGGAGGACCTGAGTCTTCATGGGGAAGAGGCATCTTAAAAATGTGTGAAATCAATTCAATATTTTCTGCCTGATTAATGAGCTCAGTAACTAATAATCAAACAGCATAACTAAAAGAAAATTTCAGAATAATGCTCATATACAAGTGTATCTCAAGTGCCTAAAAATCCACAAAATGTGAAATGAGCAAACCCAGATACCAACAAGAATGATAAAAAAAAAAACCAGAACCTCAGCTGATTTTTCTACCAACAGTGTCTGAGATAAACTTCTGTGAAAGTCGATAACTTCGCATCAGAAATCTTTGGAGACAGGTAGTTGGACTTACTACCTCCGCCAAGAGGTCATGTTCTTGTTGGCATTTGTTAGTTTATTAGGTTTTTAACAAGATATCTCAAAAAGTTATGGACAGATTTTGACGAAATTTTCAGAGAATACTGGTCATGGCACAAAGAAAAAGTGATACCATTTTGGTGGTGATCTGAACCCAGATGTGGATACAGGAATATTTTAAAGGACCTCTTAACAGTGTAAGAGTTTACCCTGACCCTGGCCAGTCTTTCACATTTTTGACTATAACCGTCTCAGCAATGTTGGAAATACCTTGATAGAGGTTGTGCTCTCAAAGCACTTCAAGTTTTTAAATGAAAATGTCACATCAGCAGTAGGCAAAAACTTGTTTATTTGTGCAAAACACTTTAGGGAGGGCTGCTTTAACCTCCAACTTTGGTTCAAACTATGACTAGCCACCTATCTTCTCCTAAAAGACAGGGTGGTACTGACTTTTAAGGATCTACCAACCAGGAATATGAAAGCACTTGGAATAAAACCAGCTGACCCTAATGCTATCATGTGTCATTCATGTGATTAGATTAGTGGAAATACCTTTTGGTCTGCATACAAAGTTTTTTCAAAGTTGAACAAAATTATTTTGGCAGTTGTGATGCTCACTGTGTCAGATTAGGTTTTCTGTGATTTTTGCCTGAGGCACACCTAAAAAATGGCCAAATTGTCAACCTCATATATATCTATACATAACAGCTTCATTAATTTGTTTTAAATCAGATAATGTCTTCCAGTCCTGTCATGATCTGCTGTACAGACGGTGAGTGATGTTGGCTTGCTGATATTTCCATATCTGATATTTCCATGGTGTATTGTGCCTAAGCACAGAACAAGACTCTTTGGGACCCAAAACATAATTATTAAACAGTACTCTGTTATCAGCATGGTAGCTGTTACTCAATTATTATTTCTACTACTGCTACTAATACAACTACAGCAGTGTGATGAGTTAACTCGTCACCATGTTAATTTTGGTTCCTGGGGTGATTGTGTTCAAAGGATTCAAAGGAGTTTTCTTTGTCATTCCAGTCTGCACTTACATGAGAAAAGGACGAAACTAGTAATTGAGGTCCTGGTATTTGCCATAAGAAGTATAAAAAACAAAACAAACAGGCGGTAAAAACACAGATTAAAATACAAATACAGAATAAGGATATTTACAACACTATAATCTAAGGCTAGTAAAATCTAAATCAAATCTAATGGAGATAATAGGATAGTATTTGCAGCTATAACCTAAAGTAGAATCTCAATAAAAATAACAATAATAATAAAATTTGCATATTGCATACTCATACTGCAAACAAACTACTCCAAGGGTTGATTGGTAACAAAGAGAGACCACCTATTTCAGGCGAGCGCGACATGTTTATTGTGCCAAAACTGGGACTGATTGTTCATTCACATAAATGGAAGCGAGCCATGCCGAGTATCGAACACACATTTATCCGAACAAATCTCCCAAACAATCTATGCGTGAAAATAACCTGAGGGTCTCCAACCTCTTCAACTGCCACCTCAAGCTTTATATTGATTGGACATTACAGTTGCGTTTCATTTATGAAGCAAGGTTAGCACATTTAGCATGTTTCCATGGGGGAGATGTATCCAAACATACTCAGATTGACGCTCTTTCCATGGAAGCTTGTACATGAACTTGTGTTGGCACACTCTGTGGAGGAGAGGGAGCTCATTTGGTGTTTTGGCTTGAGAAAGACAGTTTAAAGCTGGTTTATACAGGGTCAAAAACCTTTGGCATATTTTTACCAATGCACAGCACAGCCACTTCTTTCAGACCACAAAACACTGTGATAAAAAGTGGAGAAGGGGTTAACTATGATACCTATAAATGTTTCTGCACGTCTACCATAAAGCCAAAAAATGGCAGTAAAGACTTTAGAGTATGACAGCAACCCAAACATCTCAGCTCCCAGGGCAAAATCTTCTGACAATGGGCAAAGTGTGACCGCTGCTTTAAAGCTATTTTGAAAAGTTTGTGCTCAAACTGTCAAGTGAGGCACAAACTCCTCTTGGCACTGCAATGAAGCCCGCAGTAAACTGTAGATCAAAGAGAGAAAGAACGAAGAACAACGAAGAAAACAGGAGAGAAGTAAAAAGAGAAAGTTTGGTCCATTTCCTCTGCATCGCTGTGACAGCGTTTCCTGCTTATCAACCACTTTGTGTATTAGAGGATGTGTGTACCTGGTTTATATCCCTCACTATCACATCCCATTTGCCCTCTTCCTCACTTATGTCATAAACTTTTTTGACAACCTCTAAAAGCTTTCTGCTCCTCTAAACCACTTCTACTGAGTCTGCAAGACCTCCAAGGCTAAAGGTTGTGAGCTAAACCAACAAAGAACAAGAGATATAAGAGCAGCATGAGCTAAGCATTCCCCAAGTTGACATGTGAGATCCTCCCTGTTTGTACAGTCAATCCCTCGGCACCTCAGGGAGAATGAAAACTGAGTTTGGGGAGTATTTCCCATCTGGGGAAGCATTTCCCTAAAGACACAAAGTTTTCAAATAGGCTTTTTGAGCACACATTTTTGAGAGGTGGAGCACATAGGAAAGGACATTTTTTAAAGGTCTGTGTCCTGCAAAATTGATTTGCTTTACTTCTAATGTTGTTAGAAGGAGCTGCAGGAGCAGAAGAACATGACACCTTCTACTTAGGGTCACCATATTCTGAAAACCCAAAAAGAGGACCCTCAGGAGCATGTGTTGCATGACACGTGGCATGCACGCTCAATATCTTGACTGGTAGGTTCATTGGAATAATGCCAGTGGTCCAGTGCAGCGCTTTATTATAAATATTAAACCTTTGACTACTATGATTATAAATGGCTGCCTGTTTTTTTTTGCCTTTTTGTCAATAAATGTGTCAGAAAATGCCCTTTGAGTAAATTATTTTGCAATTTTTTCCAGGTAAAAACAAAACATTCTAACAATTATTTGTCATTATGAAGTTGAAAATGCTTGAAACAGTGTGTAATTACAAGAAAAGGAGAAAAAGAGATTTGAGTTTCAACAGGTTGCTCTTTATAAAAAATTCTATATGAGCATGTACAACACTTTGAGAGGACAAAACCGAAACTCAACCTATTTCATATTATCTATTATCATTATTATTATCATTATTCAATATCATTTATATTATTTATCTATTTACTAAATCCATAAAATATGAACCATGTTGAAAAAGACGATGACAAAAATAATTGCAGTTTGAATCATGTATGTATTTTCTGTCACCGGCGACAGCTTCGTCTGGAGAACAAGCAAAACCCGGACATTTTAGAGAATTTTATAAAATCCCCTCAGACATAATTTTATAACCAAAAAACCTATTTTACTAACTCTTGGTTTGCTCAGAAATGCCCCTCAAAATGCTCTGTTTTTCACTTCCTGGGTTTTATTATGTAACAGCTACACAGCCTCCACCTATATGTGAGTTCTGTTGGTCAAAATCAGCTCAGAGCTCATTATCATAGCCCCCCCATAGCCTCTCCGCCCCCTCAGATCAGAGTGTTTCAACAGGGGAGGGAAAAAGAGCTGCATCTGATCCTCGACAGAGATGGAATTTCATTTTTTTTAATTTAACTTAAATTACATCCTTAATTAACACACACTCAAGACATGATGTAAATGGTCAGACATAAGTAGACATGGGAGATTCAAAAGTTTACATTGCATTACATGAGACCTCAAGAACATTGTTCCTAATCTTTACCTCTAACTTATGCATGATAATGCATCACTATAACCATAAAAGGACTTTCTCTTTTCAAACTCATTAAGTTTGGCCTCAGCTGTGATTTACATACATCATCTGTCTTTCCTGATCAGGCCTCTGGACGACTTGTTTTCTGTCTGTTCTGGTGCTCACCCTCTTCTCTCCCACGCTCCCTCTCTCTGTGACAAATAATTATAACTTGAGTTGACGACTCAGTGAGTGGCATCACACCCATAAAGGTGTAAACACAAAAACAATGAATGCAATTAGTGTAGCACCAGGACTTCTTCAGGGGACTCTACGATGTACTTATACAAACATGAGCTCACTCATAGACAAACAGCAGCTGAGAGGAGCGAGCACATTAAGACCTCGACCTGGGACTTTACTTTTAATTAGCATTGCAAGTGTTACACTTGCATATTACTCTGAAATTAATCTGCAGAGCCTGAAGCAGTGTGTTAGGATTAGACTGAAATGAATATTTGAGGAAAGAAGAGGAGTGAGAGCAGAGGTTAGAGCTCTGCTGTGAATTACTCCTCTCACAGTAATCTACAAAGGTTCAGCTTGAGCTTAATGCAACAAATACGAGAAGGAAATGAAGGGAAAGGGGCTATACATGACAAAAAATGTAAATTTGGAGTCAAGGCATTGGGGTTTGCTCAAAGAGCAAATAAAAAGGACACATACAGACTAAGGTCGTCACTTTATATTCAAACTAGCACATGCTCATAGTTGTTGATTTAGAATATCTTTGGTTATGAGCATGTATGTTTCGAAAATCCTTAAATATGATTTTCAGGGAAAGTGCCAACCCTAACATAGACACGGACTGTGTATGTAATACTTACACAGTCAAGTGTTTGTCTAATAATAACATTTTCACTTTTTAAGAAGTTTATGAAAGATTTCAAAAATATTAAGTTTTTCTCATTGTTAGGAAAGGTGATCTAATGCATTTGTTGAGCACTGTATATATCAGTTTGAACATTAAAAACCTTGTCTTTATTGTGTATTCAATGAAATATTGGTCGAACAAGATTTGCAAACCATTGTTTTGTGTTTTTATTTACATTTCACACAACATCCCAACTTCACTGGAATTAGGGTTTGTATATTCAAAGCTTGAGGTCCTCAGTGATTAGTGTCTCCAATCAAGAATGACCATTTTCTTCATTAAAAAAAATGAAATTTACAGGGTGATACATGGTTAAAACACCTAAGACTGTAATATCTCTGGCTCACATACTGTAGCTTTTCTTGCCTATTCATGCCCACATGGTTCCATCTGTGAGTCATGTCCTGTACTAGTCTCTGGTCCTTGTCTTGTAGGCTGCCTGGGATCCTTGATGTAGACTGCCGTGGTGCAGACTGCCTGGTGCTGTGGACTTACAAAGCTTCAATAACTACAATTACAATTATTTGGCCTTTCCTTTAGCCCCATACCATTATCACTGCAGACCCTGATATTAACTTTAGAGAGATCAGCAAAATCAAATACAGTAGTTCTGTGTGCTATATAATATATAATAAATATAATAAATAATGCCCTATATTAATATTGTAAATAATAGGATTAGTATCATTCTGGAGTGTTTTCTTGTCTTTCTTTTGCGGTATTTCAGCCGTATTCTAGTTTTCTCTTGTAATTACACACTGTTTTAAGCATTTGTAACTTAACAATGACAAATACTTGCTAGAATTGTTTACTATTATTTCTCATGAAGAAAGGGGGAAAAAATTTACTCAAAGGACATTTCCTTACGCATTTATTGACAAAAAAAGACCAGGGGGGGCTGTTATAATTATAGTATTAAAGTGTTAAGGCAGCTTGTAAACAAGTATAAAGATGCAACTTAGCATGTTCGCTCTGACAATCAAATCCGGACACTTGATATCTTTATTTGAATATGAGATGAACTCAAGGCTTCAAATGGAGTTCATGAACCACTGAGTGATGTCACGGCGGCTGCACTCACTTCTGTTACACAGCCTTTTGTTCTGCTGTGTGCCTCCGAGATAGAAGCACAAACAAGAGCGAGGCATTTTGCAGCATGAACTTCAATATGTGCAGATAATATTGGTGCTTGTCACATCTCATCACAGAGCGTGACATTCCTACAGGCTGAGCGGTCAGTCACAGGAGGATTGAATATGTGCATCTATGCGGCCAGAATCATAAGTGTTCGCTGATGTTTGGGTCCATGCATGGTGTGATCGGCTGTTTATTCTGAAAGTGTGTCGAGGAATGGCTTTGCTGGATAATGCGGTCTCATTAAGTCTGCATTATGTCGGCATCACGGAGCACATATCGTCTATATTTATGTTCCTGTTCGTGGGCCTAACATAAACAATAATCCTGCAGCATTTCCCGTCGCCTCCAGCGTGCTTTGACATGTGTCACAATCAGCAGAGCATTTTCGGTCCTGCAGTAGTTCAATGAGCACAGAGATATTCATACAGAGCATCCAATGATCCATTTATCATCCTCTCCTCTGCCCGCCTGTCCTCCCCTCTAATAAATGCATTGCCCTCTGACAAAGCCTGTTTGCTCGGCCTAACAGCAATAAAGATTCACGCAGAGAGACATGGAGCAATCAATGGAGGTTTTTATGCCACTTAGCTTTGAGAGTGAGGGCCTGTTTTCTGCTTTAAGTGCGCTCATTACCACACCAGTTCACCCCGTAATGACTCAAACTAACATTGATGGTGATAATCGCTAACATCGCTCTTTCCTTCATCCTTTTGTTCCTGCCTGAAGAAAAAATGCTGTGCACTTTTTTTACATAAAAGTTTGCAAGTATCATTATACCAGGACTTGGTGATATAAAGAAGATAATCATTTTGTGATAACCTATAACTCAGGGGTCACCAACCTTTTTCAGCCTGGGAGCTACCAGAAATATGAGGAGTATTATAGAGGGCTACTTTTGGGATTTGGAGTTTTTGAGTAATATCATTTTTATAGTTCATCTTCAAAAGATTACTATTCATTTGATAGGCTACAGATGACACTGTATGTTTACTTTTTACATGTGATGATTCCTGACAATAATTATCATTTGTAATTACTATGAGAACCTCCAGCACATAGAGGACGATGTCAGGTGGAATTAACGCTAAATGATGCTAGCGGTTAGCTTTCTGACATCCTTAGGGGGAGTTGTATCCATCCAGTTCATCTATGCCATGCAGATGCTCATGTTTTGACACATATCAACAAGTTGGTCCTGCCCAGGAAACAGCCAAAAGTTCTGTTTTCAGCAGCTTCATTTCCGATGTCCATCTAACTTTATGCTTCACCTTTACTCTCATTGTCATGACTACATTCCTGTCTCAGCCAGCTTGCTCTCTCATTGGCTTTGTTCTGGTCCATGTGACAAAACACAGAGGATGAGCTCGGGTGTCCTCGCTGCACTCCACACACAGGATTTTAGATCACTAATACTGAACATGTTTGATGTTGAAGATTTCAGGTTGGAGCGTCCATGATCCTCCACTGAGAGTATATAATGACTCTGATAATCAGGCCTGTGCTGACTTTGGTTAGAAGCTGGGATCCAAGCCAAAACTTTGGCTGATTATCATGTAGTGTGTGTAAAGATGCATGACCTTGATGTCATTCTGTACAGTCCAGGATGGACAGGATGGCCAAACGGACTTCTCTCGAGTGTTACATATCTTAGCCAAGAGGAGTCAGCCATTCAAGGACTTCAAGGTAGCCAGAGAATATGTGCTGGCCTTTGTGGGTAAAGTGAAGAAAGTGTGGCATCTGCTTTTGCAAATGTCCTTCAGTCACATTTTAACTGTTATTAAAATATCAAACAATTCTCTACATGTGCCAAAAAGGTCTGTTTTCAGCACCACAAGCTGTAAATTCTAAAGTAACTTTAATCAAAACATCGCCAAACATCAGTAGCTCTAATTTGTCAGCAGGAGGTCTTATCAGTAGGTGTTTAAAATATTGTTGACAGACAGCGTTATCTGTAAAAGCCAGCTGTTCCTGACTGTAGAGGAGAAGGGACTGATTAGAAACAGTGAAACTTCACATGGAGATTTTCAAAAGGCAATCTGAGGTGCAACAAGCTCAGCTTCATCTCCACTCTGGGATTCAGGAGGACTTTTTTTTCAATAACAACCCTGCCTGCTGAAGCTTTACAGAAAAGATTTTATTTTCAATCACCACCACTGCTCGGAGTGTTTACCTAGGCCAACGAGAGCTTCAGACCCTGGCCGTGTCGCGGCGCGAGCGAGAGGGCCGCCTTGCCTCCCTCGATGCTCCGGGGAGAGCAGATGCAGCTGGCTGCAAACTTTTCATTAGTGAGGGCTGCAGAGAAAGGTGGCAAATATTTATCTTTGCACAGATTGCTGAGCAGGGGCTGCATACAAAGCAGGCCTCTGGTTTCACACAGTCCCACAGTGTCAGAACAGTGTGGGATGCGACTTTAGATGGAGGTGCTGGAGGGGGAGAGTAATTGGTGTGTGTATAAGAGATGGCCTCATCCAGTTATTTCTGTAGCTGCTTGAGAACCGAACTCCAGCAGAAGAGACTTTTTTTTACATGATCCAAAGCTAAATCAATCCAAAGTAGAGTAACAAATGCTACTATTTCTCTCAGTTAGAAAAGTTTATTGACTTGTCACTGTTTAACTCTGTTTGTTCAGATATGGATATTATATGAGATCTCCCTAAAGTATGATCATAATAATAAATAATGGGAGTGAGTGCTTTGTTGAACTCAGTGCTCTTGCAGAGGAAATGCATGTTTATGACTTCATCTCAGTGGCAGCATCAGTCTATGACAGTTTTGCTTTATGCTCGAATACGTGTGTGAGATAAATGACTCACCCACAGCCTTGCAGGTCTTGGAGGCCGGATCCATCTCATAGCCTTCGTAGCATTCACACTTGTAATCTCCTTTGTAGTTGATGCAGATCTGACTGCAGGCGTCTGGGTTCTCGCATTCGTCAATGTCTGTGTAGAGAGGCATGAAGATATAAAATCAAAGTAAAACAGCATCAACAAGCAGTCTTTTTCTGAAGATACCAAGCTCTATCAAAACAACAATCACAACAATTGGAGATGGATTCTTAAGACTGACTTTGTAGGATCTGCTACACTGGATGCATTTTAGCAGCGTGACCAGAGTCAGGTCCAACCAATGTGGGGCCCTGCAGGCAAGATTTCAGCTGGTGTCCCTTATGTTGACAGCCTTGCAAAGACACTGATTTGCCAGATTGTGTGTCTGTTATCTGGCAGATTGATACCACAAACTGTCCTGATGTTAAATTTGTTTCCAGTCAGAAAATGACCGGACCAATCTGCATCCTGTGAGGCGTGGTTTAGCTGTGCTGAGAGTGACACATTTACATTCATTATAGTTCAATTTTCTTAAAATATTTCTCTTTGCATGGCCAATTTTGTTTCATTTTCTATATGTATATACAGATGTAGCCACTTAAACGTCCTCACTTTCCCTGATAGGGTCCTGGTCTCAGTCACTGACAAAATCCACTGCTAAACCAGCTCTAGTTGGGTTACATTAACCCAACTGTGACTTGGTATAACTGTAAATAACTGTGTATATATTTTAGTCTATTTTATTCTATATTTTTTATATCTGATTTTATTTTTATAATTGACAATGCATGCACCTTGACTTTTATTATTATTAATATCTTTTTTACTTATTTGTCTGTTTGTACTTTGCACCAAGAGCACCAGAGCAAATTCCTTGTAAGTGTAAAAACCTACTTGGCAATAAATCTAATTCTGATTGGCTTGTGCATGGCAGGTCTATGATGGGGCCCGTCTACCCTGACTGTCACATCTTGTAAACTCTAGGCCATGTTTATGTGAATTTGAGGTATAAAGTTTGCATTAATAAAAAAAAAAAACAGGGAAAAGGTTGAGGGCATATGTTCTTCTGAGGGAAGATAAATCTCAAGGAGACACCCTTCAAATGCATAAATGTTCATTTTCTGTTAAAAAATAGGTGCACCCACAGAAAGACGGAGGAAGTTGGCTGGTAGTTTGCAGGATGCTGGCTGGGAGGGGAAAGTTGAAGAGGAAAGTTGAAGCGGCTGGATCTGTACTTTTTTTTATTTTAATTGACTCGTGGGCTGCATGAAGCCCTTGGGCAGCTATTTGCAGATTGTTCCACATTTTCAGAAGGGGAGCACTTCTATTTCAAACTAATTGTCTTGTTTTTTTGTATCAAATATGATTTTTATTATTTTATGTGTTTTGCATTTGGCTGCGCTCTTATCACTAGATTTAATTTTTATTTTTTTCTTTATTTTTTATTATTTTATTTTATTTCTGCTTGGTGGACTCTGTGCAGCACTTTAGTAAACTTGTTGTTTTTAAAATGTGCTGTCTGAATGAAGTGGATTGGATTGGATTAGTGGTGGTTTCTGAGGCTTGACTGCTGCTCTTAACCGAAACAACAACAGCTTAAATAAAGAATAAGCAATCACATACACAGAATACACAGCACTTTTACCAAAGTTTGGTTAATGATGACATTAAACTCTCATTTGTCTTCTGTGCCCTCTGAAAATGCTAATGCAGCAAATGACCAAAAAACACAACAGCCCCATAGATCACAGCAGCACAACCCGGTGCAGGCCAGCCCAGACAAACTGTTATTGTACATTAGTCACAGACTTTCTGCATCGACGACTATTTTTGTCGCAGAATTCCCCCCCTCTCCGCTTTACCTCCACAAGTCTTTTTGTCCAGGAGTTTGTACCCGGAGGGACAGTCACACTCGTAACCGATTCTGCGGTCCCTGCAGATGTGGGAGCAGCCGCCATTGTTGTCCGCACACTCGTTCAGACCTGCAGAGAGAGAGAGAGGGCAGGAGGAGGTGAAGGACGGAGTAAAACAGAGTTAAAAAGAAAGACAGACACTGAAATTATGGGCATTTGTGTTGTTTTAATTGTGCAGCAGGTTAAGATGAATGACTCCTCTCCTGTGAGTCTTGTAAATATGAAAATATAAGCTTGAGCAGAAGGAGAGGACGAACAAAAATAGAAAAACAGTTATTCATAAGCCTGTTTGTCTCTGAGCAATGTCAGGCACAGTTTTTGCCAAAATGCACCTGGATCCATTCCACTCTCCACAGGAGCTTGGCTGTCACTTCATGATGATTCCTTTTGTTATAAACTCATCCTCAAACCACTTTCTCTCCATTTCCTCCTCTTTTTTTAGCACAACAGCTTGGACTCCCTCACAGGCATGCCTCCTCTAAAGTCCTTTTCTCTTATGTATCAGTTTCCATTCACTCCTTTGTCTTTCAGCCCGCCTTGTCCTCCTCCGGGAGCAGAGAGGGAGATTGCTGCATGAAGCTAAAGCTGGTACTTCATTACCGGTTTGCATTAAAGATTTAAGCTGCGGGGCTACAGGTGATGCTGTGAAACAGTGAGGGACATAAAAAGAGAGAGGAAGAGACTGCAGGAGTGGAAATCAAGGGAGACTGACAGATAAAGTAAGAGGGAGAAGAATCTGAGCAGGACATGTGATGAGAATTAAGGGTGTGATTTAAAGTGCTGCAAGTGGATTCAGTCAGACAACAACAAATCAGGTTTGTATCCAGCACTGTGCTGCTAAATGAACAGAACAAGCTAATAAATCCAACTCATGAATAAAAAAGGGCCTTGTTCACTTAGCAGATGGTGAAAACACATTCATGTCTCCAAAGGTACCAAGAGTTTTGAGCAGGAATGACGGCAACTCAGCAATTCTTAATATATAGAAGGACACAAATGAAATAATACATCAAATACATTTTTAAATGCCACACTCAGAGTCACTGAAATCACCTTTCTTCTTCATTCCAATGCTTTTGTATGAACTCCAGCTGATTGGTTTGACTATGGCTACATGCCTAAATGCAATAAGTTGCTGTCAAGTAATTCAAAAGATAAGCTATTGCATTAAAGGTGCAGTGCGTAGAAATTGGCATTTTAGCAACATCTGGAGCTCAGATTTTCGAATGTGCCCGTCCTTTACTAAAACATCACATCACTAAGCGAAGAGAGCCGGTGAAGACCAAAAAGGATCGTGAACAGGGCAACATTAACAACAGCTACAAACTCTACGCTGTCTTCTTCTCTTGTAATACCCGCTCTCTTCTTCTTTTAGCCGAATGATCGTCCAATCACAAGCTGCTGTTGTTTTTGAAGGTTCCGCCTCTGAAAACATTTTCGAACGGCAGGTTAGTGCGCATGCCTCACAGGCAGAAGATGCTAGTTTGAGTCCCCGCGTTGCCTTTCTGAGTGGAGTTTGCATCGTCTTTCTGTGCCTGTTTTGGATTTTAGACTAAGATTAGCTCTTAATTACAAGCATGTCTGCGGTGGTTTGTGCAGATGCCCTGTGGTTTAGTTTCATATGTATTTCTTTCAAAACTTACATTAAGTGCTAATCTTAGTCTAAAAAAAGACAACTTAACAATATGCGTTAAAAAAACAAGTCACATCAAGCACACGGGACCATTTGGAGTTGCTGAAGAACTTATCTGATGACTGTAGGCAGAGGCAGGCTAACACTACCCACTGACTCCCAGTGTTTGAGCTAAGCTAATTAGCAGTGGTCAAGCTTTGCCTGTCTCTTGTTACTGCACGCACAGTCAACAGAATGGTGTCTATCTGCTTGTCATGGACTCCGGAGGGAGTCAAGACATGAAAACAAAAAAATGTTGGTGTATCCCTTTAAGCCTGGCTCGGGTCACAGATCAATCATGGTCTCCATGTTGTGGATAAAACAGTCACAGCTATAAGAGCTGTTTCAGGTTTGAGTCTCTGAACATGATGTCTGACATTAATGATATGGTTCCAGGGCGATCTCATTACAGTTTATATCCATCTGCTGTGAGATCAGAGCTATCTGCAGGAGCAGCACACTCAAACATTAATTTAAACCCCTGTGACCGACTCAAAATCCTCTACATTTATCTGAGAAACACTTCCATCTTCCGCAGCAGCAGGAATCTATTAGCCACATTCACTTGATTGATTTATTAGCAGGTATTTTTTCTTCATCTGAGATTGGCTGGCGTTACTTGAGATGTGAGATGCGTGTCTAAAGCTCATTTAGCGGTAATTATCTGCCGTGTGCGGATAATCTATGTTGCTCCTTATGGGTAATGCAGGCAGGGCACGTTTTCCAGGCTAAGATCACGCTGGGGGGGAGAAAATACTCGCCTCTTTGATCATTACAAGACAGCAGAGAAACGTCCCGGTTCCTCCTGCCTTGATCAAATGAAGCCCCATTTACGGCGAAGACTGACCACCCACATTAGAGGCAGCTGATGGGGTGGGGGGGCGAGAGTGCATCTATTACACCGGTGAGCTCCTGCGTTTAGTCACGCCTGAGCTGGTGAGAGGGCTACAGAGAATCAGAGGTATGTGGGTGTTTTTCTGTGAGAGGACAAACAGAGAGAGGATCTTACCGCAGTCCTTCATGGGTTCATCAGACCAGTCTTTGCAGTCTTTCACGTTGTCACACACCTTGCTGCTGTCGATACACTCCCCGTTCTTACAGCGGAACTTCCTTGGCCCGTCGCACTTTGTAGCTGCAGTACAAAAAAAAAAGTGTTAAGGATTTGTGAGGGTAAAAAATGCATCACATTTAAAACAATTGCCCCGAATTGAGAGTCCTTTATATCACATTTTTAATGGAAGAATTTATCCTCAAGTGTGGAAGATAGCTAGGGTCACTCCTCTACCAAACTAGGAACGCACTCAGAGAGCGCAGACCTCCGCCAAGCAGCTCAGTGGCTTTTCCACAACCCATGTAAAAGATACAATTCTGGATCACCAGATCTAGAATAGTGCCAGGATCCAGACCAAACTCAGCACAGACATGGAGGTTGTTATCCTATATGAACACAACAAGTTTTGGGAACATCACTTAATATTTTGATTTTATATGAATTATTGAATGTCGTCAATGAGATTTCCCATAATCACGTTAAATGTTTTTTTGTGACGTCAGTCTGGATCAGAGCTAGATGAAATTTTTCTTGATGATAGAGACATGGACCCCACATTATCCTGTAAAATTGGAAGCGAATCCTTTAAAAATAGCAGAGATATGATTATTTTTTTTAATTCTGCCCATTGTTAACTTATGGGATTTCTTGAAATTTGGGGAATTTTTTGCATCCAGACAAATATACATATCACCAACAAAACCTAATCATTTCTAAGTTGGGCCATTATCAACATCTCCAGAAAAGTTCAGCAGTTTTTGTGTAATCTTGCTAGCAAACAAACAAACAAACAAACATATGCCGGCAAAAACATAACCTCCTTGGCGGAGATGAAAATATAAAAGAAGCATTCTCTGGTTCAAGTAGTAGGCCAATTAGTCTCAATATTCAGCAAAGTTGTTTTAAAAAATAAACTGAGAAAGGGTATACTTCAGATTGAGATTGTTTTGAATTGTGTCTGATCATGTCTATTTATTGTACTCTTATGAGCTTAGTCTACTCTGTTTTTAATTGCTAGTTTTTGTCTTTTTATGTGCGGTCAATATGCATTGTAATTTCTTTTTTCTCTTTTTAACTGAAATTTAATATGACCCCAGGAACAATAGTCCCTGCTGAGGCAGTGACTAATGGGGATCTGAAATAAAGAAAAAAAGAACTAAAGAAATGAACACCCAAGCGACTTAATACAACCTGTAAGCTCCCAAGGCCTGGCTCTGTGCTCGGATTGTGTGCCATACAAATATTAAAACTGAAACAGACATGCTCAGACTAACTCTGCACTAGAGGCTCTTGAACTTAATCGAAAACTTTCAAAATAAAAGCTGCAGAGTTTGGGGACCCCTGCTGTCCCAGGTGGTTGGCTAAAGGTACGTCCTGTTGCATAAAGCCAACCAGGTCACCTACAGGTCTCTCCCAACATTAGCAAAAGACTCCCAGGAGGTCACAGCTAGAGTTGCCACCCATTCCTTGAAATACATTATTGCCCCGTGTTTGTCAGTTAAATGTTGCGCCTCATTTTGAGTCAATACAAGATCCATATATCAGGCCATGCACCTGACTATGCCTTTGACTATCTCTAAAAAACAGGCAAGACTTTCTAACAAGACATACAGCTTACAAACCGGCAGAAATGTCCAAATCTGCAGACATCATCGGTGAAGTTTTAAGCTATTATTTGCCAGCACTGACATTTAACTGAAGAGTCATTCCTCCAAATTCATTTAAGTAGTGATTTATGTTTGTACTGCCACTGGTGCTTCATTCTTCAGCCTGTGGTGGTCTTGGTCAAGAAGAGTTTGGCATCCATTATTTTTTTATTTTTACGAAGCAAGGGTGGCAACCCTAGTCATAGCCCCAGCTAAAGGAACCACTACTTTAAAGCAGTGATTCTCAACTGGTGGGTCGTGACCCAAACGTGGGCCACAGACCCTTTTTCAGTGGGTCGTGAGGCTTGTGTCCGCAAAAAGTGTTAGAAAAAAATCCTGTGCTTTTAGTTTGCATTGGACTACCATCAATTCACTCCTTATTGATAGCTGGTGCTAATTACATGCTAATTAACACCTGTTTTAATAGAAAGGTGTTTGTTACATGTTCAATAAGCAGGTACTCGGCTAAATCTACATGTTTTTAAGATTTTTTGAACAACGTCTCAGTAGCAGGACTTTTTTTATTTCATGTTTGAGGATGAATGCTCTGTTGAGTCTGTTAAAAAAAGGCTGAAGTGTGTTGTGTTGTGGCAGCCTCAGCTTATTTAGTGCTAATAAATGATTATTATTATTAATACAGGTCTGTTTACTCCGTATCCACTGACGCAGGGTTATCACAGCTACAGTCAGGTTTATTGTCTTGAAGACTTGTGTCCCTTAGATGCTCTTTTTGTTTTCAATTTAAATGCAGCTAATTGAGTGTAAAAGGGAATATTTCCCTTTCTAACACGGTGATACTGTGATATCCTGTTCTATCTTAGATTTCAAGTGCAGCATCTTTTTATTTAATAAATTTGAGAAGTTGAAAATTTTCCTCAATTCGGGTCGCAGCTTGACATTAAGAGGTGATGGTGGGTCCCACAGCCGAACACTGCTTTAGAGAATATACTTAACTTGGCCAAAATGGAGCCATGAGAGGAAACTGTTCAGTAAATAACACAATGTTTTTACTTTTCCCAAAAAGCACCTGGTTCAGGTACATGCACACTGGACGGTGCCCTTTGTAGAGACTGTATGGAGTAAAAATCAATTTTAGGTTCAACAACGTCCTCCAAAACTCAGACTTCAAGATCAAGTTTCCTGCCAGACTGAGTGTCTGATCATGACCTTCAGATTTCATCTTTGCCAAATATATCAACCTGAGGAGTCATGTTGGGAGCCGATAGTTTACTGTAACCTTTAAGCGATTACAGATTACCCCTTTTTCCTTTCACTCTGACACTCACTGCAAACACTTTCTGTCTGCTAAAAAAGGAGATTTAAGGCAACATTAAAGGCATACTGAGACTATTTAAATACTTTGACACTTTGGCCTCTAAAAACTCCCATTCCTCTAAAATCTGAAGCTCTGCCAAAGAAAAATTTGCTTCTTTTAGCCGCTTCTCATGGGACAGATTTCTCTCCTTCAGCCAACTGCTGCCATCTGTGCAAGGCTCTGCTACAAACCACACGAGTCTGGTTTGAAGTACGAAAGTTAGGATTTGATAGATTCATCAGGCTGAACAAGTGTGTTAAAGAACTCAAACATCTAAACAGACTAAATAAACCCTTTATGGGTACATATGGAGAGTGTTTGCAGCTATAATTAAATGACAAAGCAACATCAACTGTATGGATTAAAAAAGAAAATATGTGCAAACAGGTAAATACTAAGATTACTGAACATGTCCAATTTGTTAATCAGCTGATTCTTACCGTTTACACAGCCAGCCTCATCGCTGTAGTCCGGACAGTCGTGCACTTTGTTGCACTGCTTGGTGCCGTGGATACATGACCCGTCTCCACACTGGAACTCATCAGGTCGACATGTGAGCAGAGCTGCAGGAGACAAAGCAAGCACAACAGTGAACGTCTTTTGCTCTCATCCATGCAGAAATAAAAAGGTATTGTCCCGTTACACATTAACATTCTTAAAAGTGCATCAAGCAAATAATGGAGATAAAAATAATATCTCCCTTTCAAAACTATATTTTCCCACATTTTAACCAGTAACTACTTGTAGTGGGAGACTAATCTGAAAATACTTGAATATTCATGGATGAAGCCGCTTCCTCCCACTCTTTCCCAGTGACGTGGAAAGACTGACGAATGTATTCTTGATGGAGAAAATAACAGCTAAACTTGAAATAAAAATGCATTTTTCTTATCCACCATTGCCTACTCAAACCTGCCAAACAGACAGAAAAGCTCAACTCCTTTCTGCTGCAATAAGTATTTATTTATCAACATATATTTTTTAAATTATTATCATTATCTTCCCTACAGTACCTTTAATTTACTATTTTATTCACTTATTTATTTATTAATTTTTAAAAACATTTTATTTCTCTATTTATTCATTTATTAATTTTGTACTTATTTATTTAGTTATTTATTTTTCAACTTTCAATTAATGTACTGCTGATTGAATATTTATTATTTACACTGAATAATTTTTCCTCATAATTATTGATATTGTTATCTCTGTCAATTTTTATTTTTCTGCATCACATTGTATTATGAAATACACCATTCATTTTATGTGCATGTGTGTTTGTTTATTATGTTTTGTTATGTTTTATGAAATGTTTAAATTGATAAAAATAATTTTCCAAAAAGAGGAAATTATTAGATATTCAAATCACCATTTTTCTTCATTTGGGCATGTATAAAAACTGAAAGTGATTGCATTTTTGTTTTCTTTAATCAGTGTCATCAACCCATTTCTGAACTTTTGGAAAATCACTCATTGCATAATTTTCTGTACTCTTTTGTTTTTACTAAAATATATACTTTACAAAATTACACACATAATACAGTGTCTCTCAAATAGTGAAGCTTGACCCCAAAGGGGGCGTGGCCATACATCAAGGAGGAGTGACTTGCTTGGGCAGGGGTGTGGCCAAATTGGGCCTTGGGTATCTTCCATTTTGATTTGCCACCCCGTGTGTCAATCAAAAATTCTGCGCTGTGATTGGATGTTTGCCGTGTTGGAGGTGGGATATCACTTAAAATCAATGAGGGCTGTGTGACAACAGACTTCTGTTGGTTTTATTTGATTATTGTTGCTTGATTTGGAACATTTTATTTGGTCAGACCTTGAAATTGTGACTCTGGATATATATTTTTTACTTGGAGTCTTAAAAAAATCATTTTTTTTTTTTTTTTTACCACGTAGATGTTTTATTGATTTATGACAGAATGTGTGTTAGAATATAGATAATTATTAATGTGTTTTCATGCTAATAGCTATTGGAAACATTTTTATTCACATGTTTGATGACAAATCTTCACTCTTTTAGTATCTTCTTGGTTGGTGGTGGTTGGTGGTGGGTAGTAGCAGCTTTAAAACAGTCATAATGTGTATAAATGTAGTCTAAGACGCTCTATTAGAGAATTGCTTACTGGTACTTTGTTTTAGTGGCTTATAAACCATGAGTTAAATCACTAGCATACATCCTACTTTGGTGTTTCAGGCAGCAGCCCATCAAACGTTACTCACGCATCAGGAAAACTTTGTGACTCTCATTTTTTATTCTAATTGAGCTTCACCCCTGCAGAGGAGAAGATCCACATCACAACACCAGAGTATCGTCTCTCTCTGACCTCGTCCATAAAGAGGCTCACGTGTGTGTGTTTCCTCCTTCTTTCATCAACTTTGAGTTAGCTTCAATCCAGCAGTAATCACTCATACACAACTCTCAGCTTCACAGAAAAGGCCCCGGTGGAAATGAGGAGCAGGCAGGTGTTCATTCACTGTCTGAGGGAAACATCCACTGACCTATCCAGAGTGAAGGTGTGTGTGTGTGTGTGTGTGTGTCCACGGCAGAGGGGGGCCGCTTTATTTAACTCATTCATCTTTTTAACTGGCTGTTTAATTATTCATGTGCTGTGTTTTGGTCCCGCTCTGCTGGGGGAGCGCAGGCCGACGTGATCAATGGTTGTTGAGGCGACAAAAAAACTGTAGTTCATGTTCAGAGGTTCACGTCCACAAATATACGGCAGCACCGCAGCGAGGGGGAGCAGGAGCACAGAGGGACGTCAGACTGGAGAGCACGTGCTGAAAGACAGAGGCTTTTTCACCACCTGTCTCAGTTTGCTGGGATTTTTTTCTTTTTGTGCTCAGCTTTTGACTGTTTTTCTTGACTTACTGGTCATTTATTTTGGATTAGGGCATCATGAAGACCCTCATACTGACCCTTACCTGGTAAAAACTTCAGAATTCCGAAAAGGACTGAAAAGAGTGGGAGAAAAGACCAATCAATGTCTGCTGCTCTGTACTCTGGTGTATACTGTGCTTTAGATTATGTTAATGTTGTATATATTATCCTTATTTTTATTTAGATTTTTTAAAGATTTCATTAGCCTTAGATTATGGTAATGTTGTAAATACCCTTATTTTGTATTTAATTAAATTTAATTATATTCAATTTTATTTATTTATTTTTATTATTATTATTATTTAAAATTTATTTATTTATTAAAATTATTATTATTATTATTATTTAAAATTTATTTATTTATTAGAATTATTATTTTATTAATACTGTGCTGCTTACTGCCTTTTTATTGCTTTTATATTTCTATATGGCTAATACAGGGATCTCAGTAACTAGTTTTTTTTTCTTTTCTCATGTAAGTGCGGACTGGAAGGACAAATAAAACTCCATGAAATTATTTGTTGTTAAACACCAAATGCTGGGAATTCATACATTTGTGGAGCTAGTCCGAAACAATTATTTATTGTTTATATTTATCTCAATTAAAAAACAATTATTACTTCCCAATCATTTATTGAAAAGGTATGGTATGATTTAAGTACTTTTTCCATTTTTGTATGGATAACCCAAATCATTGAGTATCTTTTATTTTGCCTACCTTTTTGCTTATTTATTCTAATGTCTGTTTAGCCCTTGCCTAATAATTCTGCATAGTATTTCTTTTACATGTTCTAAATGAAAATTCCAATAAATATGTGAAGTTTTTCACTCCAATACTATCACATAATTACTGTAAAAGTCATTCATTGTGTTTTTACAGGAAAATAAAAGCATTTTACTGTGACACTGTGATTATCACAATCATGCTGTGATTTTACAGTGAACCAGACATTATGTTGTTGTAAAATTAAGATAAAGTTTTATAAAATTACACTTTTATTCATTTTAATTATTACAGATTACTGTGAATTCATAACATGTACCTGTAATATTACACACTACACTGTATTTTTACAGTAATCTGAACACACATGAGTGTAAAACCCCAGTCTCTTCCACAGGGGAGTTAAAGTATAATGCTGTCTGGTGCTCATAATTTATAATCCCATCTACATAGTCCCTGCCAATTAATAGCCAGTTCCTGTAAATTTAAAGAATGCATGCCACAATGGAAAACTGTATTTTTACAAATATTTACCCATCACGCAATGCAAAAACCTCATTAAAATAATTGATGAAGAGGATTTTTCCTGCTGCAGCAGCCGGTTTGACAAGAGTTCTCTCTCCTAGGCTGTGGTGAAAAGGCATGAGATGCAAGGCTAATTTGACGCATAATGCATAGTGCTTGGAGTTCATGGTTCCGGAGCAAGAATGTTTGTGCACAAGGGGTTTAATAAAATGACACTCAGTGACAAGACTCACAGGGCTTTATAGCTGTATTGATGAGCTCAGACATTATTAATTGATATTGCCTGGCATCTGCTGGACTCACCAATACAACCCCCATAGATTTTTGTGAGTGTGGGTGCATTTTGGTGCCCATTCTCGTAAAGCAAAGCAGTAGTGCAGTACAACTTAAGCTCAGTGCTGCTTGTGGGAGGAGTTTATTCACCCCCTGCTCATTGACCAACAAGCAGAAATGCAGCAGAGCAACAACAGAGAGGAAAGGGCAACGATAAATAAAAGTTGTTTGTACTCAAAACCAGTAGTTCTGATTAATATGTGCATATGGAGCTGTGGATGGTTCAATATTTTATTGAAAATTGTTGCATCCTGCATCCCTGCTGTCCATCCCTGATGAAGAACATCATTAACCAATCACCATCAGTGAAAGTTGTCAGGTAGACGACTGTACTTCTGCACATCTCTATTTTTCATTTCCGTTGTTCACATTAACCTCCTGCCCTCCTCCTTGCAGTCACTCGTCTCTGCATGTCTGTGCAGCAGCAGAAGAATATGGAGACAGATGTTTGAAATAAGAGGAGGGATAATAACCAGGGGACGCCTCTGTGCGAATCAGCAGAGCTTGATGGAAATGAGGAGGAGGAGAGAACAAAGTAGAGCTACGCCGTGATTCTCCCATCACTCATTTACATCGAAATGTTGCACCTCCCTCAGGTGAGCTCTGCTGCCTCATTTACATCACGCACTCACATCTCAGACTATTACAGCAAGTTTGACACCGAGATCCAACCTCCTGCTTAAATTCACACACTGATGGGCACGCAGACCCGCCCAATCAGAAACATATAATACATAGAGCTGCTGTCTCATCATTTCTGTGAAAGAGGACAAGATGATTGAGACAGATGATCCCAGTGGTTATTACATTTTTCATGTATCCCTGCAGTCCGTATCATAGACAGGTCATTCTTAGAAATATGGGACATAAGCAAGTGAATTGTAAAACAAGGGACAATTTGTTGAAGGGCTAACAAATAGCTGATATAACTAGCTGAATCTGACCAGCTAAAACTATCATGTTAAAGCACAATTGGAAAAAAGCAGTTTTAAGATAAATACTATAGCTTAATCATAACAACATAATGCTTTTAAATCACCTATCAACCTTAAATATCCAATAATAGTCATAATTAATAGGGAGGAAAAATATTACTGGAGCAATATTGGTTTTGACAGATATTAAACTGTTTGAGGATATTAACAGCTGATATTTGGGTATAAAAATTGGCCCTAAATATGTTAAACATTGGCTGTAACATTGGCAAAATGAACTATTTAAATGATGGTTTACCTCATCATTGCTGAATGTCAACTTTTATAAATCCTAAATTGTGTTTGTTTGTTTTTTTTTATTTTAGGACTGCGTGTGTTTGTCTAAAACTGTTGAACGTGCTGCTGTCTTGACCAGGACACTCTTGAAAAAGAGATTTTTAATCCCAATGAAGTTTTCCTGGTGACATAAAGGTTGAATAAAAAAATAGACTGCACATCCCTTTCGGGATCGCGGGGGGCTGGAGCCTATCCCAGGGAGATGGGGTACACTCTGAACCAGTCCCAAGGCAATCACAGGGCCACATAGAGAGACAGACAACTATTCAAGCTCACACACATACCTAAGGGCAATTTGGAGTTACCAATCAACCTAATGATGGTTTCTGTCTGTGGGAGGAAGCCAAAGTAACCGGAGAGAACCCACCCACGCACGGGGAGAACATACAAAGTAAACACAGAAAGGCCCTGCCCAACCCAAAGATTGAACCAGTGACCTTCTTCCTGTGAGGCATGTGCATTACTTCCTGTGCCACTGTGCCGCCAACTTTTATAAATCAACAGTTTAGTTTATTAAAGGATAAAATGTTTTTTCTTGCTTCATGTCTGTTTCTAACACAAATAGACTGTAAGCATTAAAAGAATTCTAGTTAAATAGAGACTTTGTGCTCTTGACACAAAATATTTGTATCCATACAGGTGTCTGTAATAATCAGTTTGGACATATCAACATATCAGATATCTGCAAAAATCCAATACTGTGCATCCCTAATAATTAAGAAAAGTAAAAGCAATGCTGCCCTGGGTTAATATTATCTGCTAAAATCTTTCAAATGGATGAAGCAGCATGAAAATCACAAAATACACCTATATTTGCTGTTATCAAGACTTCTCACTGCTAACACCATTTCACACTGGAAGCATCTCGCTTGTGATCATTTCCCGCCGTATCACCTCTGGCAAGTGCTGCCACAGCTTTCACACCAGGCGCCTGAATGTCATGCACCCCCCCTGGTCTCTCTGCTGTCACAGCTCTCTCTCTCCATATATATCAACCCAATAATGAGCTTCTGTTGAAAGTTTAGGAAGAGCCAAAATAAATCTCCCCACATGGATTGATTGCATATCTGACCTGAAACCTGCAGAATGAAAGCACTCTGTGAACAAATGGAGACGAGACAAACTGAAGCTCTGACTCAGAGAGGCAGGAAGAGTTACAGCAGGTTTCTATCTCTTCTGTGACATATTCTTTCACTGTGGACATACATACCAGTTGGATTAAGGTAAATGTGGCTCTTTGGCATTTTCTGTCTGTTTTGGCTGATGCATGCGGCTCATGGAAAGAATAGGCAAACCTCCTACTCTCGAGATCGTGCCCACAGGAGACACGCATAATGGGTGCGGCTGGTGCTTCCTGTCTGAATGTTCTGACTTGATAACATACACGCCGAAATGAAAATAGGCATGCTCCACTGCCATCACACTGAAGAGAAACTATACAGCTGAAAGCAGAGTGGGAAAATCTGAACTTTACCACACTGCCATAAAAAATACACCCCTCAAAAAAAAAAAAAAAAGCATTATTTTGGTGGATTATTTTCTTCCCTTTGATAATACTGATTTATATTTTTTATATTGTTGGAAAGCATGATTAGTCACCATTATAATGAAGTACTACTTGTAAGGATCATGCATTGGTGGAATGAGCAACACATCCAAACGTGTGGGTGCCAAAAGGTGCATTGGTGCCATTTCCAAACTTAGGACCAAGTTCTGTAAGACTTGTGAAGTCAAAGGCAGATGAAGTGGGCGTCCCAGGAAGACAGCACCACAGGAAGACCGGTTCTTCAGCCTTGTTTCTCTGAGGAGCTGTAGGCTTCCCTCCAAGGGAAAAGGGGTTTTGGCACGTTTTTTGGGGGGTGCTACCTACACTTTTAGCTGTGTTGCTCCTTCCACAAACGCACGATCCTTACAAGTTGTACCTTACTCTAAAGGTGAATAATAAGGCTTTCCAATGGTATATTTTTAGTTATTTATTTTATTTTGGATCCCCATTAGCTACTGCCGAAGCAACAGCTACTCTTGCTGGGTTCCACACATCAAAAAACAATCCACAAAATACATCAATGACATTTAATATACTCAAAAAAATTGAAAGAGGAAATAAAAGGCAATTAAAACAGCAACCATCTGACAGTCATAGTGATAGTCTCTTAGATGCCTAAAGATCAGGGTGTATGTACATCAATTGATAAATTATAATTTAAAACAATTCTATAAGTAAATGATTCAACTTTAGACCGTGCATTTGAACAGAACTACAGTTTAAATGTTTCTAAAAGATAAATACAAGATTCAGCATGTCACTTTACAATGGACAGACTGTTAAAATAATCTTGATGACATTAGATATTTCTTCAAAGTCTTTTAAAAAAAAATGTAACTGGTTAAACTTATGATCTCTGATGGATTCCATATTTTCATACCTCTATACAAAACACTACTTTGTCCTGCACTGGTATTTGTGAGTATCAGTGTAAAACAACCTCTGGAGCATGCCTTAACATAATTGACCATAAGGAACATTTGGTACCTGAGATATGGAAATGTTCCCGAATGAACAAAGAAAAGAGGTGATAATTCTTTATTTCACCAATAACAAACCTAAGGTTAAATGTTTGCATTTCTGTCACAGTTCAGTGGCAGCCTTGCAGCTCTATTCTGTACCAACTGTAATTTCTCTAAGTCAGTGTTTGATGCACTAGACCAAACTGCATATATAACTGTATATAATACAATACCAACTGGTGTTATTAAAGTGGAGAAGTAATAGACCGGAATAACATTTCCAAAAGTTTTTGAGGAGTATACATCAACATTCTGTACCTGTTTTCCTTATCCTTAAACAAAGGTGAGGTACAAAGCAAAAAAAGATTTAAGGACCAGGGAACTATGTGAGGTTTCCAGCCTAAGTGTTGTGACTGTGATGCTGATTTGCATAATGATTCTAACATTGTTGTCATATATATTTTGCCTCAAACATATCTAATAATGCAGCGCATGCCTACAAAGAAAATAAACAACATTGACCTTTTAGCTCCGCGCAATTGTTTTTTGGTCGAGCTGGAGGGTTTTCAAGAGTGTTATTATGCAGCATGTGCAGTCATCTATACAATAAAACAGCTCTTTATTCTGCTCTGTGTGCTGTATGCTTATTCACTTTTACAGCAGTTAGAGGGGCTGATGTTCGCACCACCCCTCTACGATTGCATCATTATTTCAGCCTCTGCGTTTGTGCCTAAAAACTTGTGCTGTGTGTTTCTGTGCACACTGATATCATGCCGCACGTGTGAGCCAGCTGTCATCTCACTGAGTGGTGCGTGGGAGTGTGAAGAGGCGACCAGATGGGGGTCCTGCTTGATGAGGGACCTTAACCTCCCACACACACACACATGCGCAGACACACACTCATAACAAACACGTACGGTGTAGGACACTCAGAGGCTCTGCTTCATCAGATCACTCAGCTGAATGGATCAACGTGATAAGCTAGCATCGATCTTTCTTTAATCAGTCGGGGGCTCCACAAGTTTTGCTGTGTTGTGTTTAAAAAAAAATAATACAAAACAGGCCTTGACGTGCTTCACAAAAATACATGCACAACATATCTGTACATTTTTAGTACAGATTAAAACAGAAACTTTTCCTAATGGTCATCAAGCATCTATGATATATTCCCTCCAGATCAGGGCCACATGTAGCTTTGGTGCATCAAACAGCATCATGACTGCTTCTGTAAGATCTTTTCTTGCAGTATAATTAATGCATTAAACATAAGCAGCTGTAAGTCCGAGCATGTGCAGAAGAACAGAGTAACTCCAGGGAACAAAAATACAGCTGTACAGTCCTTTAACAAAATAAACTTTGTCATCTGTGCTGATTTAATTAAAAAATATGCCAATTTCTTGGCTCTTATTTTCTGTTTTAAAATGGTTACTGACATCAAAGTTGTGTTCAGAGGAGGATCTCTCCATCCTGCTTCCTATAATCTCAGGCTTTCCCTTATATGTTTCCTGCCTATATTCAACCCCTGAGACTCCACAGCTCCATGTTACTGCTATAGATGGAGGCATGAAAGTTTCCATGCATACATGAACAGATTGTTCTCATTTAAGTGGCAAATCCTATCACCGCACAGTTGTTTATATAACATAACTGCATAGGATCAAGTTCTTGGTATCCCTTTTTAATTCTAAAACCCCAAATTAATCGATGATATTAAGCTGGATTTTTGGGAATGTTAACAAAAGGAGCAGGAGACATGTTCTTTCACCATTTATAAATCCTAATACAGCCAACCTATACTGCTACGAGATGCTGTCTAATTATCATGCTTGTTTACATCTAGGTAGAAAAGCATAACAGTAAGTGGTGGTTGGCTTTGTCACAGTTTGGATGGAGCATTTGAGCAGGATTACGATGTATGATACAGTGCTTAACAACTTATTAGACCTTCTTTCGAGAAAAAATAAAACATTAATATCTTAGAAATCTTTCAAACTGAATTCATCTTTTATCCCCAAATCTGAGCAGCTCACTGGGCTTTTCTGAGGAGTCAGAAATGAATCAAGCAGAACATTCAACCAATAAAACTAATTGTTCTGTTCAAAAATTCAAGGAATTGACCTTAATTTGACATCTTAATCAAGAAAAAATAATGTGTTTTACATTTTTTAAATTATTTCTTTAATCAGTAAATTTGAAAAATCATAGATAACAACGATAATCATATTTAAGCATTAAAATATCACTTTGGTTGAAGAGCTTTTACAAGAGATTTTGTATTAACCATTGCAGAAACTTAAAAACAATATTATGGTAATTACTAGTGCTGTTAATTTAGGGCAGCTGTGGCAGAAACATTACACTGGGTGGTGGTCTGATAAATTTGTTAAGCTGTGGATTCAAGGCATCAAAAATGTGGAGAGTTAAAGGGTTGAAAGACCTTCTCAAAGTTGAGTTGTTTGTATTTACTAATTCACAGGTACTGATGGTGTTTTGGCATATTTATTTCAATGAATTTGGTATTTATTTGGCTCATTTCTGATTCATCAGAGTTTTAATATTCTTCTTTTTGGTCTATAAAGTACCCTGAGTTTCTCTTTGTATCTGTTGCCCTCTTTAATTAAACTGAATTCGCGTTGGTTTTGAGAAAGACTAGTCTTTTTGTTTTGTTATAAAAATGTTAAATGCTGTAAAGGTTTTGATATGACAAAACAAACTGAATTTCACTGAGGTCTGCAGTTTAAAACACTAAATGTGATTTGATGATGAAGTCTATTTAGCCATACACTTGCTTATACATTAATCACAAGTCCTCATACATGAGCACTTAGTGTACTTACGACAGTTGGCTTCATCAGATTTATCCTTGCAGTCAGCGTCTCCGTCACACTTCCAGTTCATATGAACACATTCCCCGCTCCCACACTGGAACTCTCCCACCGGGCAGCGGGGTTTCTGAGGCTCCGTCCTCCTGCTGCAGCGCTCCATCGACTCGTCCGACTTGTCCTTACAGTCCGGGTCTCCATCACAGCTCCACAGTGCGGGGATGCACTCCGAGTCGTTGCAGCGGAACTCGTGCTGTCCACAGGTGGGAGCTGAGCACTTCTCCTCGTCGCTGGCATCGCCACAGTCATCGTCACCATCACAGACGAAGATCGGGGCGACACACTTCCCGTTACGGCACTGGAAGTCTTTGGAGGGGCAGGCCTTGGCATCTGCAAGGAAAAGAGTCTGATTTAGTATTTCTTTAAAAGAGGAAGTTTCAGTATTATTTATCTGCGGTTACTGCACACAAGACCTCAACACTGGCCATACAAAGACCGGCCTGGAACAACATGTAGATTTTTAGACTAAGATTAGCACACAGGGTGCATGTGCAAACCACCGTGGATGTGCTTTTAAGTAAGCCAACAAAACATGTGGCCTGCAGTTTAGTTTTGTATTTTTTCGAAAATTACATAAAGTGCTAATCTTAGTCTAAAAATAGATAACATAGGGTCAAAATAGAGATAAAATAGAGTCACAACAAGCACACTGGACCGTTTAGAGTTGCTGAAGAGCTGTAAGCAGAAGCAGGCTAACGCTACCCATTGACTCCCGGTGTTTGAGCTAAGCTATAAGCAGTGGGCGAGCTCTGCCCGTCTCTTCCTTGTAACTGGATGCACAGTCAAAAGAATAGTGTCTATCTGCTTGTCATGGTCTAGAGAGTGAGGTTAGACATGCAAAAAAGTTGTTTGCGTATCCCTTTAAAACATCACACATTTGTGCCAAGTTTGATGGAAACCCTTTAAAACCAGACTCAAAACTCATCAAACTCTCCTACTCCCTCTGATCTTTTGCACAGTCTTTGTATTATATTGTTTGTTTTCATACCTGTTTTTATGCCGTTTTAATGCACTTTCTATTTTTTGTAAGGTGACCTTGAGTGTCATGAAAGGCGTCCTTAAATAAAATGTATTATTATTATTATTATCATTATTATTATTAATAATAAAATGTTCCTGAGATATCAAGATTAGATAAGATATTCCTTTATTAGTGCCACAGAGGGAAATTCCAAATTTACAGCTGTGATAAAATACAAAAAGAAATGTAAAGAATGAAGCTTACGAATGAAAATAAATAAATAAAACATATATGAGTGGTATTTACAGCTGTTATTATGTACATGTTTGATAAACTACAGTTGGAATAGAGAGATAATTGAGATATTTATGTGTATTACTATATACACAGAATATGCCAATGTGTCTACAGATAGATACATAAAAATATGTTTTTTGTTGTGGAGTGTAACAGCTGCAGGAAGGAAGGACCTGCGATACCTCTCTATCACACACTTCGGGTGGAGCATCCTGTCCCTTATGGAGCTCCTCAGTGCTGTTCACAAGCGAGAAATGACTACAAGACTCCACAACCTTGCCTTTAAGCTATGATCCCCAAGATCTAACCAGGTCATCTTTGAATCTGGATGAACGTGTGAACAAAGTTAAAGAAAATCCTCTGTAGAGATTTTGATACATCATGTTCACAAGGCCTCACCCCATTTGTCTGATAAACCCAAAACCACGACGCCTACCTTGCAAACATGGAAGCATCAAAAAAAGGAGGAAGCAAAAAAATCTCACTTCACTGTCAAAAATATAAATGCCTTAAACTAAAACCACATCATCATGAATCACACTAAGTGAGCACCTCATTGTACCTTATTAAGCACAAGGTTGAGAGCATATGTGCAGCAGAAGTGCAGGATGTGGAAACAGGTGTGTAATGATCAGAGTGAGAGCACAGCTGCAGGTGTCTGCCGCACTGCAGAGCCCCCTCGATGAGTGTTAATGTGCTGAAATGTTTTATGTGTTTAATATCCTTTGTGTGCCTTTACTGAGTCGACTGATGTATCTCAGGTACCTCTGCTCAAACCATCACAAACACTGCATTAAAAACTTCTGAACTTTTTATTCCTTTACGCTGGAATATTTGAGCTGTTGTCTTGTATACAAACAAAAACAGCGCTGATGTTATCCTCTTCAGGCCGAGTCAGACAAATCAATCAGACTAACATGCTCTGCTGAGGAGAAAAGAAAGCCCTCATTCTTTGATGAAGCTTTTGTTTCTGTGCGACAGCTGTAACCGCTCCTCTCTCTCTCTCTGTTACCTTCCCACCCAGAGCACCACAGGGACTCATTATGATAACAGCCTATTGGATTCCCTGCTAGCTATTACTGCTAGCATGCTAATCATCCCACTAAGATCTGAGTAATTTAATTAACACAAGCACAAAAACAACATCAGCTCAGGTGGTTTAGAGTTCAGGTGTAGAGTTTGTGCAAACAGATACTTTAACAAAGTTTGGGAGTGATTAATGCTTTCACACAAAAACAGCTACATCCTCACATCTGCTGGAAATGATCGAGGAGTTGTGTTTGATGCCTGAGGTTTGTTAATCCCTTGGTGGACCAAACATCGGCTTCTTAAGCTGTAAAGATATTTTAATGAGGCTCGGTTCGTCAGGTGCTAAGGCATAGAAAGTTTGAATTGAGAGTTTGTTTTCCCGCGATATCAAGCTGCAATAATGACAGCCTGCTCTCATCAGCAGAGCCGGCTGGCCCATTTGGCAATATAGGCAAATGCTAAGGGTGCCAAGGCCTCTAGAGGGCGCCACAAAATTGGGAAAAATTCACCTTAAATGTAATTATATAAAAACTAGTTAATAATATTAACTCTTAAAATGGAAACGCTCACATTGATTCAAATGTAAAGCAATGCCCTATTAATATTACTACAAATGATAATACCAAATAATATAGATATTGCTATAGCTTTGAGACTCTGCATGCTACTTATTTTTTTAATTTTTAACTTGTTTGCTAATTTTTTACACAATTGTTATGTTCTTATCTATTTAAATGTCTTTGAAATAGATCTGATATCCTACTGATATACTGTGTATAAGAGCAACTGAAGCAACCAAATTTCCCCTTGGGGGTCAGTAAAGTATTTCTAATCCTTAAATAGGTATATAGGTATTTTATATAGCTTTTGTATACAGTTATTTTATTTAGTTTTTGTATATAGTTATTGCATAGTGTAAATCTAACTGTGCGGTTATTTAAATTATTTAATGTTGATTGTTGTATTTATAATTTATCACTATTATTATTATTTATTCACTTTTTTATTTTGTAGTTAGTGTATTCGTATTGTATTTCAGATTATTTGTATATATTTGTAATTTCTTTACTTTAAAATTTGTATTTATTGAGATTTTCAGCAAACATAATAGTAACAACGATTGCACTTGTGAATTTTTATGTATAGAAAGTTATATACATTAAACGCAAAAGATATTGAAAACTAAAAAGAAACAAAAGAATCAGTTAAAAAATAGTATTAACAATAATAATTATAATTATTATAAATATCTAAATATATATATATATATATATCTAAATATATATATATATATATATATATATATATATATATATATATATATATATATATATATATATATATAAAATAAATAGATAAATAACAAAGAAAAAAAATTCTTATATACATGATCAATTACAGGTCACCACGATATTAAAAGAAAAAAAAAAAGTACAACAGTCTATAAGACTTTGATTGCCACGCACGTACCCAAATTTATTTGTATTTTCTAAAGGATGGAAATTGAGTGACATGTGATCTTATAAATTAAAGATAATGGTAAAACAATGCTATTTGATTTCTTTTGGAAGCGTATGTAAATTGCCGTTGGAGTGGGGCGTCATATAAAATCTCACCCAGGGTGCCACATTGGGTAGGGCCGGCTCTGCTCGACAGCTTTATTTCTGTTACAGCAACAAGCGGGTTATGCAGTTTATCTGAACTGTGACTCATGGATGAAAATAACTTCAGTGTTGGTTAAAAATTTAAATTCTCAGGTTGTGATGAACAGCCTCTCCAACATCCTTGTAAGAGTTACACAGGTTTGGAGAGGAGGCTTGTCTTTGTTTTTTCCCTGTCTCTACATATACATATGAACTCTTGTTTCTGTCATAACAGAATATTGAATTCTGTTTAGCAGGGATAAACAATATGCAAAGTATGGAGAGAAGCTGCTTTTTCTTTGCCATGTTTAGTATACAACACTTTGACACCATGGCATATAAATATCTCTGCATGATTTTTGCAATTTATCTGCCAAGGCATTGCTATTTGTCTCTTATGACTGTTGTGAATGGTACAGAATTAATGGTCTTGAGCTTATTTAGCTCTTTTCTAGTCTTTTTGTCAACTCAAAGTGCTTTTACTCCACAGGTCAAACCTACCCATTCAAACTGTCATACCCATTTACCCGCAACTGACACAGCAGTGGGAGCAACTTGAGGTAAGTTTCTTGCCAAAGGACACACCGACATGTGACAGCCAGAGCTGGGCTCGAACATGCAACCCTCTGATTGTTGTTAGAGTTTACTACCAGACTAAGCCACTAATGCCCCAAGTGTCAGTAAAATATAGAAATAATAATCTGCCTGAAAGAAGAGAATAACAATAATCCAGTCTAGAGGTAACAAAAGCATGGACTAGCTTTTCAGCATCACTCTGAGACAGATAAGCCTGATTTAGCGATGCTACGAAGATGAAAAAAGGCTGTTCTTGAAATTTGTTTCATGTGGGAGTTGAAGGATAAATCCTGCTTAAATATAACCCCAAGATAGTGCTTGGTGCCAGGCTAATGTCATCTAGGGCAGTTAAATCCCTAGAAAAGGTTTCTCTAAGGTGTCGGGGGCCCAGTACAATGACCTCTGTCTTGTCTGAGTTAAGAAGCTGAAAATTCCTGGCCATCCAGATCCGAATGTCCTTCAGCTACGGTTCTAGTTTAGATAACTGATTTGTCACACCTGGCATCATTGATATGTTTAGTTGAGTATCATCAGCATAACAATGAAAATAGCCGAGTGTTTACTCATGAAATCTCCGAGTGGAAGCATATATAAGGAAAAGAAAATTGGACCTAGCACAGAACCTTGAGGAACTCCACAACTGACTTCGGTGTACACTGAAGACTTATTGTTCAAGTAACAAAATAAAAGTTTAGAATTTGGACACTTGAGTCATTGTGCTCCTACCAGTGATCTGATCAACCGATGCAGTTTTTAACATCTCTTGGCTCTGAAACAATGAGAGGGTTACACATCTTTTGAGGTGGACCTTCTAAATCTTAACAGAGCTGTGAGCCTCATCGGCTGTGTGCTGCTTTAATCCTCTCGGTCCGATTACCTGTAGACATCAAAGCTGGCACAGGCCAGGAAGGGTTTTGGTAAATTGGTCAGAGGAAGGGTGACTAAGTTTTTTTACCGATCTTTTGATATAAAATGTTGGAGGCTGGAGAAGAGGCAGAGCTTTCGAAACACAAGAAATTGCTGACAGATTTGTGGGGAGAAATGTTCTTTGAATTGTAAAGAATCAGTCTTAAAAGCAGGAAAATAGATATGAAGAGTAAAAACAAAGACAAATCAACCCTGTAGTGGGAACCTTATCATTATAATAGCATCATAATTTTCTCAAATAATGGGTGGAACTTGGATTAAGAAATGTGTGTGTGTGTTTTCATTTCCATTACCAGCCATTTTACCACTGATAAAGAATCGTACTTCTAGTTAATAAAATGTAATAGGACTTCACAATTTTGATGAGCCAAAAATGTAATTTTCAGATTGCTTCTTCTATCAAGAAACAGTCAAAAATAATCAGCCTCTTAATTACAATAGTACATGACTGAAAAAATAATAAAAACTCTTAAATTTCGCAGAGTGTAATCAGAATTTCTGCTTGAAAAATCCATCTAAAACTCGACTGTTCCTCACAATAGTTTGAGATTGACTTTTTTGGTCGGTTGCCTCTTAGTAGTTAAAGTTTCACTCACTATTGAACTTTAAAAGAAAGCTTTAAAATGTCTGAAAGAGCTGAGAGGATCTGATAGTCGAACTCTTGTTAATTAAACGCATCCATCGCACAGATTATTCCACCAATTACAATTTTAAATGGGTAATCAGTAGTCAGTAAGTGATTACATCTCGACAGTAACCTTCTCCACCTGCAGTGATTGTGTTTAACTCGGGGTCGAAGCTTTCCATCCATCCATCCTCAGGACATGAAGTGGACAGCTAATAGATGGAGCTGGGAGATAGGCCGCAGCTCATTGACCTTGATCTGAAGGACAATTGAACTCTGTTACAACAGGGACAGGACTTAAGAGCATGTACACACATATACCGTAAGGTGGACAATAATGCTGTAGAGCTGTATATGTACTTTAATGTGCATTCAAACTATGAGATGCATTAATAAGGAATAAGACCAGTGTAATGTCACTAATTTTTTCCCTAACTGTCTGTTTGTAGCCATATGATTAGCATTTTAGCTGCTGCTCTCTTCTTGAGTGACAATATGTGGACAAAAGGGAGACATTTGATAAAGACTGAGAGGTCAGCAAATTCAAGATACTCAACTCATGCTCAAGGCTGATATATTAGCAGGCTAATTAGCAATTTTACCATTCTATTTTGCAAATATCTTGAGCTTATTTGCTCTTGTAGTGGACCCAACAGTCTAGTTGTGGGCCACCAAAGCCACAAGAGCTGTGGGGCTGGTTGACCACATGATGCTCATGTTGTGCCTGACGCGCCAGCAGGTTTGTATGTGTCCTTACAGTCAGCGTGATGGCTCACAAGCAGACACGCCGTTTCGATGAGGTCCCGTGTTGCACATTTTTATCTGGCCTTGCAAATTCCAAAAGTTTAATTGCAACCCAGTTGAAATAATGCAGTACGGAGGGAGTTAAGTGAAAAGGTAAAACTTACCACTGACCAATCAATTTACATTACAGCCCAAAACTTGAGCAATTAGAATTGTAAAATTACTGCTTAATACTGCTTAATGTGAAAACGCCAGAACAATACTCTTTATAAACATGCACAATGCAATGCCATGCTCTGCTTCTGGCTGGGTCATACTCTGCTACTACCTTTAAGGCTGACACAGAGAGGGGATCAATTACCCCCTAGCAACTTTCACATCCACATCTATCATTTCCTTTCACTTTATTTACTTGTCCCCAATGGGGCGATTAGCTGTGCAGCTGTAAAGCAGCAATAGGAGCAGAACATAGAATATACATAAAACCTTACAAATTCATAGATTTACAAGTTAAGGAAAAGTTATGCAGGCAATAAATAAATCTGAATATTCAATCAATAGCATAACAACTTCATCAAGAAAGATAAATTGTGGGAAAGAGTGATAAAAAAAGATCAGAAATACTAAGTTACAAAGTATAAAATAGGAATAAAAATCATAGTAGGGACAGAAGGGAATGTTAAAAAAGGCAAACATGCCTTGAAAAGGTACTATGGAGAAGCCTTTAGAGACAGAGCAGGAGCTTAGAGTAAAGCTGTTTCTCTTTTTTAGTGAAAGAAGCTATTTGAGTAGACCAAGATCTTGATGGCAAAGCAAGTATTCAAGCAATATGGCAGTTCAAGGTGTTGAGCACAAGATGTAAAAGCATGATGACAACCCCAAGGAGGAAGAAGAAACAATACTCAGAATAAGATCTTCATGGTCAAATACTACCACAACCTGGACCCAAAAAGCCAAAGAAATTGGCTGAATTAAACTGATGTCAATACATAAAGAAATAAAGAAGAAATAAATAAAGATTCAAGAAATTTAATGTACTAGATGTCAAGTATGCACAATATTGGTCTTACGTTGGACATTTCAACATTGAGCTGAATGGGGATTGACACACATTTGGACAAAGCATCAAGTGGCCAGTTTAGGAACTGCAGTTTTTTGGCACTGCTGTGACCTTCTTCATTCAAACACATGTACTGTAAACCCTACACACTCAAACAAATCCATACACTTGGCCACATTCACACACACCTCACAACAACCTTTCTCTGTGAGTCAGAGGGTTCAATGTTTCTGAAGCGTGGAATCCAATCAAACTCCGGTCTAACAGGGCAGCCACTGAGCCGGTGCGATGGAGAGTGTTAGCACATACACACTCAGGTGCACACAATCTCGCCTCTTGTCACCACATTAGTTCACCAGGTGTGTTAGCAGAAATGCAGGCTAAAGACCACAGATCAACTCTATCAGCCTGAAGTGGAAATAAAACATTTACTCCACATCCCTGAGAGTAGAACGCTGCATTAAAGCTGAGGCAAAGACATGCTCCCTCCATGTACACCTAAAAACAGACAACACCTGGAGGCATTTCAGCAGCATGCAGGTTTAATGGGCCGTACAGTAGACGGACGACGTGCTCATCCTCTCTATGAAACATCAATATGCATGTTTTATCCCTCACACGAAAGCATTAATAAAAAAACAAACCCGTGTTGAGCCAGGCGTGCCTTGTACTGTCAGATGCACATGAGAATTACAAACAAATCAGCATCTTTATTCATAAGGATTGATGAGGAATGTTAAAATTCTTAAAGAAGATGGAAAATCTCTGTTTAATTATTCACTATTTTTTGTCCAAACTGTACCCAGTGCTTCACTTTGTGTTTTAATCAGGCCTCTGCTGGAGAACACTCTGCCTCCAAGCATTATTTTCACATGGAGCTGAATGAGAATTTTCAAATGGTCTCTGCTGGTTTGAGACCAGTGCTGTTGCATGACCTGTCACTGCAATTCTCTACTGGAGACCTAACTCTGTAAAACAGACCCCCCCCATACCTGGGTTAAAAACCCTCCACAAAAATATATCTGAGGAGGAGAAACAATAAATCTGTACTTTTCAACATGAAGATGGACTGAAGCAAAGGAACAAGACCATACGTCATGGATTCTTCTGATTCATAAATAAACCCCAATTCCAGTGATGTTGGGACGTTGTGTAAAATGTGAATTAAGACAGAAAACAATGATTTGCATATCCTTTTTGACTTTCATTCAACTGTATACACCACAAAGGCAATATATTTAATGATCAAACTAATAAACTTTATCATATTTTTGCAAATATTCACTCTTTTTGAATTTGATGCCTGCAACATGTTCCAAAAAAGCTAGGACAGGGGCATGTTAACCACTGTGTTACATCACCTTTCCTTTTAATAACACTTAATAAGCATTTGGGAACTAATTGAGGACACTAATTGTTGAAGTTTTGCAGGTGGAATTCTTTCCTGTTCCTACTTGATGTACAACTTCACATGCTCAACAGCACAAGGTTTCCATTATCACATTTTGCACTGCAGTCTAGTACCCTCACTCTTTTACGCTGTTGTAACATGTGCAGAATGTGTCTTGACATTGTTTTGCTGAATTAAGCAGGGATGTCCCTGAAAAAAAGACATCACTTGTATTTCAGTATATGTTGCTCCAAACATATACTGTATTTCCCTTTCAGCATTAATGGTGCTGTCACAGATGTGCAAGTTACCCATGCCATGGGCACTGACACACCCCCATACCATCACAGATGCTGGCTTTTGACCTTTGTTGTGATAACAGTTTGGATGGTCCTTTTCCTCTTTAGCGCGGAGGACACCACGTCCATGATGTCCAAAAACAGTCTAAACTGTGGACTCAGACCACAGCAGACTTCTCCACTTTGCCTCAGTCCATCTTAGATGAGCTCAGGTCCAGGGAAGCCGGCAGCACATCTGGGTGTTGTTGATGTAAAAATGTTTTATTCTTCATTTTTAGAGTTTCACAGCCACTCCAGCATCATTTCTAAGAGATATTCACAATAAAAAATTGTTTTTGTTTTAGGCGAGGATGAAATTTTCAAATTACTCTGACTTCTATCTTGATTTACTCTGTCCCAGTAACACATATACTGATAATTACACATCTGGACAAATCTCTCAAGTATTACTTTTATTATGACACCAAAACTATTCAAACAGACCTTGTGGGTTTCGAGCAGAAGGCTTAAAAAAGGAGGTGGGGCTGAACAGATTAAGGCAGTGTCACCTGAGGGGCAAATGGTCACGGGCATTCAATGTTGTTTTACAGCCTTGTTGCTTACATGCAGAGATTTCTCAGGATTCTCTGAACCTTTGATGATATTCCTGAATCCCTTCGATTGGACCTTGAGAAATGTTATTCTTAACCTGTTGCACTGTTTGCTCACACAGTTGTTTGAAAAGTGGTGAAACTCGGCCCATCCTTGCTTGTAAATGTCTAAACCTGTCAGTGATGCTCCTTTTATACCTAATCATGACCCTCACCTGCTTCCAATTAACCTGTTCACCTGTGGAATGACCCAAACAGGTACTTTTCCAGCATTCTTCACTTTCTCAGGCTTTTGCTGCCCCTGTTCCACACAAACAATAAAGTTTGAATATTAAATAGCTTGTCTTTATAGTGTTTCAATTAAACATAGGTCAAAAAGGATATGACAGTCATTGTATTCTGTTGTCAGCGTCCCAGCTTCATTGGAATTGGGTTTTGTAAGTACATCACATGAAGAGCCTGATGTAAAAACGTCACAAAGTTCCCATCGTACTCTGACACTCCTCTGCTCTGGGGCGCTCAGAGCCAGGCTGTGTTTTCAGGACAGTAAGTTAATGTAGCATTTGCCGTCTATCAGGCACCATTACCCTTCATATCATTAAAACAGCCGAGCATCAGAGGGAGCAGCATGCCGGGGGCGTCCACACATCTGCAGAGAGATGTGCTACGAGGGTTTTAAAGTGTTATGACTGCTGCTTATTTGGGGATTTAAAATTGAAAGTTGTGTGGGAGACAGAAGAGGGATGACAAAAGCAGCTTTACATCAAATACTTGAGGCGAGACAGCCTGCTGGAGGGCCACAGGGGCCCCTAATGTGTGTGTGGAAGGGAGACATAGACATTTTGACATGACGTCCCTCTCCAGGGCTCTCTCAAAGTGTTTATGAGTGCTTTGGCTGCATTAGACCTTTAAAGAATTGCTGTGGGAAGATAGCAGCACACACACGGAAACACACTGGAGTACACTCTGGTGACCAGCAGACAGGCAGGCCCTAAGCCCTCAGCTCTCTGGCTTGCTGTAACATAAAAGTGATTCCCTTTTCCTGATGGAATTGACAGGCAGACAGCGAGGAGAGATGAAATTCAGGATAGATTTATCACTGACAGACAAAGAGAGGAGGCGGCTTCAGAAGAAATTCATGTTCCAGCAGCGCGGCCGAATGGGGTTTACCAGGCGCAGAGCCGACCGAACATGTTTGGAGCTTTGGAGGGGGAGGCAGCATCTGACATGTCAGTCATCTCTTTTGCTTTTGAAGATGTGGAAGAAAGCATCAAAACATCATCTGGAAAAAGATAGTATTTATATTTTGCAGTTATTAGACTGAAATATGTGGTCCCAAAACACTTGGGCTTGTACGATGTTTTCCTCGGTTGGAAGCAGCTACATTTTCTCTTTATGTCCTTAAAATGCTATGACACACTTCTTTGTTTTTGCTTACTTTGATTTTAGCTTTCATAGACCCCAAGACTGACTTAAACAGAAGAGGAAGACCACAGTACAGAAGGAAATCCATCTATTCGAAAAAAGATCCCTTTAAGACCTCCAAGGTTTTTGCAGCTAACAGAATAAGCAGCTTGGAATAGAGAAAGAAACAGACCTTGTTCTGCAGTTTTGAAACCCGAAAATCAATCATGTTTGAGCTTTTACATGATGCTATTGAGTCTCAATTGTCCTGTAACATAGTGTTATTTGATCATTTTGAATCGATTTTCCATTGAATGGCCCAATATCGATTCATAAAATCCTTAAATCGATCTTTTAATACGTCTTTTCTCAGTGTGTAATGCAGCCTGCAGTTTAATGCCGAGTACTCTCACGTCACCACCCATTTATTTCCCATAATGCCATGTCGCTTCTCGTGTGACCAGACCAGAGATCTCGCGAGATCTCGTCACTCGACGAGGAGCGTTGTTAAACAAAACATCATGGCGGAAGATGTCCGGATGCATTTTGGATTTAAAAAACACGACGGCAGCAATGAACTGGACAAGAGTAAAACTATATGTAAGATATGCAGCGTGCAGGTGACATATTGTGGAAATATAACTCTGAAATCATTTATCGCAACACCACCCGCACCAAACGCAGTCTGCAAAGACGTCGGACCCGAAGCAAACGCAGCTGGTGAAGGCATTTGTATGTAAGTTACCAGCAAACTCTCCACCAGCCCAGAATATAACCAATGCTATCGCAGTGTTCATATGCAAGGACATACGACCATACAGCGTTGTTTGTAGCCACCTTATTTACTCTGCCTGCCCTGTGGTTTGATTTGATTTAAATTATTACATTTTTGTTTTGATCAGGTTATGTTTAACAAAAAGTACATGATTACTGTAACTGCTTTGGGCTCAATTCTTAATGTAAACATTAATATTTTTATTAATGCACAAAGTTAGAGTTAGTTTCTGCTATTTACACTCTGGCGGAAATATCCTTAACTGAATCTAGATCAATCAAATCAAATTAAATCATCACAAATCTAATCAAATCGGGCCCTTGTGAATCGAATCGAATCGAATCGAATCGGAAATCTGAATCGATACCCAGCCCTATGCACAAATATTTCCCGGTTCCTGAAAGGGAGAACAGGTTCCAAGTACAGGACAGAGCCTTTCTGTGCAGAGTTTGCATGTTCTTCTTGAGCCTGCCTGCGAAAACTCTAGCTTCCAGCTGATAAATTGTAACATTTATTGGTAAGATTAAAGTGCCAAACCAAATTTTACTGCTATATTTTTTCTTTTTCGTTGTCTTTTTTATTAGAAAGCAGGTAAAATATGTGTCTTCCATCGCCCAGCCCCCTTGTTTTCTCATTCTTTATTGTACTTTACGACTTTAATTTGAGAATTTCCATGTTGGAATAAATTTTTAACAATTAAATAAATCCAAATATTTAAGTTTTTGGATGCTGGCAGAAAGCTCCACTGTAAGAAATAATAATTTGATTCAACTGAATATATATATAATAGAATAAACCTGAACAGCATTTAGCATTATGCACACACTTTATCTCCAAGTATAGGCTCTGTTTGCCCACCAGTTCTTCCTGGATTGTCTTTGCTCGGAGTAAAACTTGTCAAACCGAGTGTAAAAAGTCACTGAAAGTAAGAGCTCGATGTAGCGTGGCAGTTGAGCCTGGGGAATCCATGTGAAATGGCAGCTCAGATGAAAAGAAAAATGGCACAAAATTGACCGGGGGACTGAAACTCTGCCTAACCTGATTGGTATACACTGGGGATGATCCTGCTCTTAACCACCTTCATGATGAGGGGGGACTGTGGGGATATATACCATTTACACACACTGCATATTGAAAAGACTGATATTTCAGCAATTACACCTCCTACCAGCAGCTTCCCTTGAATATCAAGCACAGTGGATTGAATAGGCGTGAATTCATATACATGCTGGTGATGTGTCCACGTGTGGTTCATATACATGTAGGTGAGTGTACTGATATGAGGTCAAATGATCCATATTTCATTATATTTCATTCATTTTAGAGATATATAAATATATCCTTTCATAATGAGGCCAATCAGAGTGCCCCTCCCCCATCCTATTAACAACCAGCCCAGTGAACACACACACTCCACAATGCATATGGAAAATAATTGCACCCCCCTCCTTATTGTTAACCAGTAAATCAATGAATATATTAAAAATATCTCATTGTGATTAAGCGTGCTGATTACATCTTTACAGTGAACATGTAATCTCGTATTTAACATGGCTGCTGAAGCATTATGGCATAATTAACATTTTAGATGGCCTCATCATGATAGAGCTGTTGTTTATCATGTTATCACTCCCCACATTCACGCCATCTTTATTATCAAGAGTTTCAAAGCTTTACAAGTCCTGTGTCGCTCCGTTCTACTTCAGTATATGAGTCTGTTACAGTTTACAAAAAGATACAGCAAATAGTCTTATTGAATTCAGAATGGCTGACCTCCTGTTAGGTTAAGGGCAGTAGTTTTTCAGACTTTTCTTTCTCAAGGCACCCCTAACACCTTATTCATATCCATGAGAATAGCCTCTTTAATATATGTGCAAGTATCAAGAATGGGCAGGGAGAGGAGTACAGGGACCTGGTGAGGGCCTTGAGTGACTGGAGCACTAAAAACTGCCTCCTGCTGAACATCTCCAAGACCGAGAAAATGGTCATTGACTTTAGGAGGTCTACGCCCCCGCTCCAGCTATGCTTTATGCTTGGCAGGAGTTTGGACTCACTTGGGACTGTGGTGGAGAGACTTATGCGCAGCACAGCACAGGACATCCTGGACAACAGTACTGGCACTTAAGCCAAGCATACACATATACATTTATGTGCCCATACCGAACAATCTGATGATAGGAAAAAAGTGCTTGTGAAACTGGGACTGACCATCAAGGTTGCCAACTTTTGGTTGTCTGGCTGGAGTGAGATTTAATGACATAGCATATATCAAATGTGCATGCACCTAATTTCACACTTTCTAGATCACGCTTCAGACAGTGTTAACATTGATGACTAATTATTTTCGTCATAGTTTTTGTCAACAACCTTTTTCTGTAGCCCGGATATAGAACTGTTAGCTGTGGGACTCCGACCTTATTATTTACCCCGGGAGATCTCTCATACCATCCTAGTGGCTGTTTACCTCCCCCCCTCCGCGAGCCCCGCGACGGCGTGTAACGTCATACACGCCGTCATATCAACACTGCAAACGGACAATCCCAGTGCTCTCATCATGATCTCTGGGGACTTTAATCATGTCACCATGGGGAAAACACTCCCAACTTTCACCCAGTATGTGAGCTGCACAACCAGAGGGGAGAAGACTCTGGACCTTCTGTATGCTAATGTGAAAGAGGCATACAGCTCTTCCCCCCTCCCCCCTCTGGGACGATCAGATCACAACCTGATTAACCTCACCCCCTGTTATGTGCCCCTGGTGAAAAGACTGCCAGCCACCACAAAGTCTGTGAGGAACTGGTCAGACGAGTCCATGGACACACTGCAGAGCTGCTTCGAGGTGACAGACTGGACGGCACTCTGTGAGCCCCATGGAGAGGACATCAACGAGCTCACAGAATGCATCACGGATAACATAAACTTCTGTGTGGACACCATCGTCCCAACAAGGACTGTCCTTTGTTATTCAAATAACAAGCCGTGGATAACAAAGGACATTATAGACTGTCTAAATGCTAAGAAGAGGGCCTACAGAGATGGACATCTTGAGGAGGTGGGGGCAACACAGAGGGTCCTGAAGGTGAAAATTAAGGAGGCTAAGGACAGCTACAGGAGGAAGCTGGAGAAAAAACTCCAGCAAAACGACATCAAAGAGGTCTGGAGTGGCATGAAGACCATCACTGGGTACAAGAGGAGCAGCAGCAGGGGAGAGAACTGCAGTGTGGACAGGGCGAACGAACTAAATCTGTTTTTTAACAGATTCGACTCAGGCCCTGTCCTCCCTCCCCCCCTCCCTGCTGCAGGCCAGCAGCCAGCAGCCACTCCAGGGACACCTCCCCCTCCTGGGAGCCTTCTGCCTTCTGATGTGGGAACCTCACCCCCCTCCTCCTCCTTCTCCCAGACTGAAGGACCTCACGTAGCATCTACACCTCCACTCACCTCCCCGATGTCCTTCACCGCAGACCAGGTTAGAAGACAGCTGACAAGACTTCACACAGGCAAAGCTGCAGGCCCTGATGGTGTGAGCCCGAAGGTCCTGAAAGCCTGCGCCCCCCAGCCCTGTGGAGTACTTCACCATGTCTTCAGCATGAGCCTGAGTCTCCAGAGGGTCCCCGTGCTGTGGAAGACGTCTTGCATCGTTCCTGTACCGAAGACGCCATGCTCAAACAACGTCAAGGACTACAGACCGGTGGCACTGACGTCCCACATCATGAAGACCCTTGAGAGACTCGTTCTGGAGCAGCTCTGGCCTAAGGTCAGGCCCCACTTGGATCCACTTCAGTTTGCCTACCAGCCCCGACTTGGTGTTGAGGATGCCCTCATCTTCATGTTGAACAGAGTCTACGCCCATCTGGACAGGCCTGACAGCACTGTGAGAGTGATGTTTTTTGACATCTCCAGTGCCTTTGACACCATCAGACCGTCCATACTGGGGGAGAAGCTGACAGCGATGGGGATGGAGGCTCCTCTGGTGTCCTGGATTGATGACTACCTGACTGGCAGACCGCAGTATGTTCGTCTGCAGCACTGCGTGTCTGACAGGGGGGTCAGCAATACAGGGGCCCCCCAGGGGACAGTCCTGTCCCCCTTCCTCTTCACCCTGTACACCACGGATTTCAGCCACAACACCGACTCCTGCCACCTTCAGAAATTTTCGGATGACTCGGCTGTTGTGGGGTGTATTAGCAAGGGTGATGAGGAGGAGTACAGGGCTGTGGTGAGGGACTTTGTCACATGGTGTGAGCAGAACCACCTACAGCTCAACGTGACAAAGACCAAGGAGCTGGTCGTGGATCTGAGGAGGACAAAGGCTCCAGTGGCCCCTGTTTCCATCCAAGGGGTCCAGGTGGACATCGTGGAGGAGTACAAATACTTGGGAGTACTTTTGGATTACAAACTGGACTGGACCAGGAACACCGAGGCCGTCTACAAGAAGGGCCTGAGCCGGCTCTACTTCCTGAGGAGGCTGAGGTCCTTCAACATCTGCAGGACGATGCTGAGGATGTTCTACGAGTCTGTGGTGGCCAGTGCTATCCTGTACGCTGTTGTGTGCTGGGGCAGCAGGCTCAGGGTAGTGGACACCAACAAGCTCAACAAACTGATTCGAAAGGCCAGTGATGTTGTCGGGGTGCAGCTGGACTCTCTAACAGAGGTGTCAGAGAGGAGGATGCTGTCCAGGCTGCAGGACATCATGGACAACACCTCCCACCCCCTCCACAGCGTGCTGGACGAACACAGGAGCACATTCAGTGCGAGACTCATCCCCCCACGATGCACCACAGAGCGCCACAGGAAGTCATTCCTGCCTGTGGCCATCAGACTTTATAACTCCACCCTCTAAAATCACTGCTCCCTCAGGTCCTGGAGAATAAACTCTCACTGTTTTTACTCCTGTGATATTGCTGATGAGTAAATCTTCGGACAAATGGTGCTGTCATTAATACATTTAAATTCGTAGTGTAAATATTGTTAATTGTTAATACTGTGTATACCTCCACCTCATTTCGGAGCCTCATGTCCTCATTTTACTTACTTATTCTACTTATTTTCCTTCATAAGGAAGTTTTATACTGCTTAAAGACTCTGCACATTGCAAACTACTTACGTAATTTTTATGCTCTTTTCATTTGTTTTATTTTTATTTATTTTATCTTTATTATTTTTTTTAATGCTACTGTTTACTCTAATGTCCTCATCTGTTGTTTCCAACTGCTATACTGTGTATAAGAGCAACTGAAACAACCGAATTTCCCCTTGGGGATTAATAAAGTATTTCTGATTCTGATTCTGATTTTCCCCTGACGAAAACTAGACAGTAACTAATAAAAACAAGTGCACATGGACAAAAACTGAAACTAAATTAACTGACATTTTCATCAACAATTAAAAACTAGACTAAAATATTTGACAAGAGACTTCATCCAATCAGACCTAATTTGGTCCTGTACATAGCAGAGACAAGTTAGGAATATATCCAATCACAGCTGCTTTGGTTGTGTGGAAAGGTTGGATGAGTTAAGAGGTACATCCAATCACAGCTGCCTTAGCTTGGTGGTGGTGGGATAAGTTGGGGAGTGATCCAATCAGAGCTCCTCTCTTTATGAATTGATATATTCATGTAGAGCAGGTTCACTGTTTGTTGGCAGTTCTGGTATTGTAACTGAGATGCTCTGCCAGGTAGCCTAAATAAAGGTGACTGCATTTCACACAAAAGTTAAATTTTTGTCTATTAATTTATACATTCAAACTTTACTAGCATTCAATTAAGGGTTATTGGATGTTTCATTTTATCCAAGTGTAAAACATGACTTCAGAAATTCAAGGAAACATAAAAAATGCCTTACACTTTACACTTCATATTTTAGTCGACTAAATTTACAGTAGTAATATATATATTTTAGGCAAAAGAGTATGACTGAATTAAAAAGTGCTGTTAAAATTAACACTGGCTTCAGGGTACATAGATATTGAATTATCAGTAAATATAAGGCTGAGGAAGGAGCTTAAAATTCACATATAAAGATACAGCATACAAATAAAGACCCAGGACTGCAACCTATGAAGATTCAAAATATCACAGTATTGAACATCCACTAAGTGGAAATCACAGAGTAAGCCACATTCAGTACTACGGATGTTCCATGACACAGTGACTATAGTGATAGTTAAAACAATCAAAGTATGACAATTATAAAATTAAATGCTATAACATTAATCAAATCAGACTGAAGAAACCAACATTTCCCCCAACAGGTTAAAACCCTGAAATTATATATTCATTTGTGAAAAAGGCAGCGTTTGGACCCTGATAGAATCTTCTAGAAAAGTATAAAAGAAGGCAAAGTTATCACACTACTAAGAGAAGGCAATGTTAAGCATTGGTTTGGTTAAGATGAGGAGCTGTTCGTGTTATTGTTTTATCTTACAGTTATCTAGCTAAATACTCCTTTGTTAGTTACAGCTGCAACAGCCACTTAGGTCACTTTATAAATTGAAAGACAACATGTGATTTTAATTATTCAATGAAGCTTTTAAAAAGAATAAAACATCATATGCTAACACAACGTGGGCGCAGGCTTTGATAACACCGGCTCGCTGTCTTGCTGCAGGTTAGTGGAGGACAAACAATAAAAAAAACAGCATAATTAAAACATCCGTTCTCTCCGACTCTTTGGCTGTCCTCATGTGGGAACAAAGCTGCAGTTTTACCTAAACCACTGTAAAGACAGGCTTCTGTTTAATTCATATGTTTATTTGCGTGGCTGTAAGGGTAATGTTCTCAAAGCTATCAGAGGGAAAAGACAGTCAGCCTGTGTCTGAGGCGAGTGTCAACGCCTCTGGCTGCTCACTGAGCCTGTTTGTGTGCTGGTGCTCCATTACATTACACCTACGCACACAGTGAGAGCCGTCAAAGGATTATAAATGAAGGAGTAGTAATGGAAGAAGAAGAAGCTCCGAGACAAGAGGCTGCAGAGCCACTCAGTGTCAGTACAGTCACCTCTTCTTGTTAAAATGTGGGGATGCTGGACAAAGGGCCAATGTATAAACAAATTAATGTTTTTTAATCAATAGACTTGTTCCTGTAATCTAGACAGGAAGAAAATTGCAGGGGGGCAAGAGTAAAGTAGACAAAAACAACAATTTCCTTTACATTGTATGTATGTGTTTGGCTAGGGGAGGTAGCATTAGGTCACTAAGTCACTACCTGGAGCTTGTATGTACAGAGCCTGGATCTGTTGAATGCTGCCAAATGATGTTCTGACCCTTACTGCTCATCTATTCACTGGTTGAGTGCTTGTGAGAGAGCTTTTGGTAAGGTAGATAGCATCAGCACCGTCACTACCTGGAGCTTGCATGTACAGAGCCTGAGTCATGTAATTTAAGGTGGTAATGCTGTGGCAATGACAGGCCATGTGGTGGATTTATAACTCTTTGGTGAATATAAGTGAGGTCCAAGTTGTTGTTTACTAAGGCTTTATCTTTTCATTTTGACATAAGCACCTTAAGTTTCTTTCAGATTGGACCTGTTATTGGTGTTGTGAGGTGATTTGTCTGTGAGCAAAACGCTTAAGAAAAAGTCATCCGTGTATGATTGACTGATTGTTTCTCGATTTACAAGTCATGCACACACAGAGTGCCCAACCCAGCAAAAATAAAGTTCAACAATTCATAGCAGACTATAATAAAGCAAAATTTTCTTCTTACAAGTCAGTCTTAAACATTGTGTTCTGTCTTCTTCCCCCAGGCTTTGCAAATAAAATCTGCCACAAAAGTTCCTCCCCTAAAGCACAACTAAAGCTTTTCAAAATGATCCAACCTGAGGAAATCAGCATCAACAGAAGACATTTTACTAAAAATAAAAACAATGGCAAAACATGCTCAGTTACTTTAAAGCAACGATTGCCTGTCAGAAAAGGCTTGATTACAGTTAATGCAAAAAAGTAGATTAGACGATTTAGAACACATCTTCAGGTCAAAAAATGACTTCAGACATCGTTAAAAGTCCTAAAGATGTCCTTAAAGATTAGTTCAGACTAAAGATTCTTGCAGTTGCAGCTGATGGCGATGCCCACAGTTCACATTGTCATGTTCCCAACAGCTGGTTTAAGAAGGTAAAACAAAACATGCTTAACCAGCAATTCAGTCCCGTAAGCCAAAAAAGAAATGTATGAAATTGGATACACTGTACAAAGCCAATGGTATATTTATATAGATGCAGCTGATTCAGTTTTCCCTTTCCAGATGGATGCCTGCTGAGTTTCAGCCAATTACCAGCCAACATCCAGCGATTGTGAGCCCCCCAGGCCTATTTGGGGGTGTGCTCAATTCCACCATAAACACACCCATTCATGCAATTGCAGAGTGTCCCCACAAGATGGTGCTTCCCTCATGAAAACACATCCAGTGGGCTTCAACTTCTGCCCTTATTAGAGTAGCATTAGCCACTATGTGCTTGTCAAGTCATAACCAGGTTGTCATAACAGCAAGTTCCAGTCATGGACCAGCCAAGACTCAGTTGAGGAAAGAGGAGAAAACTTAGGTGTCTCCATCTGTAAATGACTATTGCTCACCTGTCACCAGATAGTGCAGCGTTATCAGCTGTTCCCCTGGTAAAATTTTAGTTTGTGGTTTCTGCTGGTTTATGTTTTACAGAATGGCAGATGAAGCATGGAAATCACTGTCACTGCTCTCAATTGTATTGTACAGAACAAGGAATGCAGCAACAAGACAAGCATGTAATCCAGAATAGGAAACTAAAAAACAGAGAGTTCTGGCAATGAAAAGGACATCACTTTTCTCTCAATGTAGAGGTGTGAATACACAAGCTTTTAAAACTTTTAGGGACTCACTGATAGCAGTCAGCAATTAACTTGTCTCATCACAAACATTTGGTCTAAACTGGGTTGAGGAAAGTATGTCAAAGGAAACAATAGAGAACCCATGACAGAACCCTGAGGGACGCCGGAAGGATTTATGCTCACAACTTACGTTTAGCAACAGTACCTGAAAAGTCTGTCAGGCAGAAAAGAGGAAAACAAAACAAGAGCACAGTTACCCACTGTTTGATCCCTTGTGCAAGTACACTGAACTACGTATACAAAAATATACCTATATGTACAAACACGGTGTTAAACGTTTACATTCATCCATTTTCTGCCAGAAAAATACGCAAACATTGCACACACCATCTCCCCCCCTCCATCCTTTCTGCCCTGCTATAAAACACCAGCTAACATTTCCCCGGTGGGCATTGATCCACCAACAGCCTGTTGTGATGTTAGAGGCTGATGTGAAAAGAGCAACAGGTCCCCAAGGCCCCCAGGAGCCTCCCCTACTACACCGTCTGACTCTATATTTGCCCGTTTCTCTGTTTGTGTTTCCCCTTCACTGTCCGAGCTGAGGAGGTGATGATCATGTTTGTGTAGAGCCTCTGGAGATGAAATAAAAGAGGCTGAATCCATGGAAAGTGAAGAAGGACAGACAGAAAGTGAAGACAGAGACGAGTTTATAGACAGGCAGACAGATCTCCATTCATGCAGCAAAGACACTGAGGGTAGAGTACTTGAAATAACAAAAACCCTGATCAGGTTTTTGTCAATGCCAGTTAACACTCGCCTGTAAGTGAGACTGGCAGACTGCCTTATTGATAACAATCAAATTTTATGTTTTGCTGTAGCAGTTGGTTTAGCAGCTGTTCATTATACTTAGGAATGTGGTGCAGGCGGCGGTTTGACCTGATAAAAAGACCAAAAAAAGACTTAAAATTGGAACAAGATCTGTATAGGAAGGTAAAGCTTAAAGGCTGATTATCAGGGTTTGTGGATATCAAACTTTTCATCTGTGATGGGAAGGAGCTAACGAAAACAAAAAGCCTCTGTAAAATAGGCTAAATTAAATACATTCATAGCCTATTTTAAACAACTGACAGCACTTGCTTTTAAATTTGCCATTTTGTTGTGTCTCTTTCTGTTAACAGTTTAGGGATTTACATGGCTAGACAAACATCTGCCATATAGGACCCCGCAAAGGGGTGAGTCTGAAAGTGTGACATCAAGCTAATCAAAAACGTATTAAAAAAAAGGCCAAAAAAATTGCATATCCCTTTAAGGAATTCATATTTTTTTCCTGCATTACATCTATTTCTAACAATAACAGACTATCAGCATGAAAGGATTTGGTCAGTTTTAGTGAAGTGAATGCTTTATTCTCTTGTACAAAAATATCAGTATCAATATCGGTATCAATATCGGTATCAGGGATAATGACTTCAGAAGTATCAGCATATCTGATATCTACAAAAATCCAGTATTGTGTATCCCTAAAAGGGTCTATAAACAAGCAGAGCTCATACTCCAGATTCTACCTCAAGTGCTGAAGGAGGACTACTGAGGATTAAAACATGGACAGAGAGGGGAAAATTCCACCCTGGTGATAAGGACACAAATTGGACACATTTACTTAATGTACTGAAGGATTCGTTCCATCAGTCGTGGACAATTTAATTAAATGAACATATTAATTCAACACTGTCACACCTCCCTCTGTTTCTATTAACAGCCTATTGAGATGCATTGAGAGGTAAAGGTGAAAATCAGATAATCCTCAGAGGGTCTGTTCTCATTTTACTGTGCGTGATCTTATTAGGGTTTTTGGATACGTGAACTTCTCTGTGATCAAACTTAAGCACGTTGGATAAATCCAACGCTCACTGAAACATCACCCACACACTTTTAATCCATCTGTGAGCCGCTAAAGAGCACTTTTCAATTATGTTTAATCATCCTCCCCCTAAAAATAATATGCTAATATTGTTTTCAGCAAACAAAAGGTACGACATTTGTAACCTCCCTTAACTCAAACATTAAAAAACGATGTTTTACGTACACACACACCCTGGAGCATGCAAACACACAGCCGGCAGCGTTTGTGAGCCTAAACGAAGCGATTTCACATTAACATAAATTAAAGGCTCATAAACTTTCTTCAGAGGCGTCCTCAAAGCGTAATAAGGATCCTCTCCTCCTGCATCCATGTTTTATTCAGCGTTTGGATATGCTCAATTAGCATCACTAATTAACGCTAGCTGTTTTCAATTGTAGCTGCAGCAGGGAGGGGTGGGAGGGGCAGATCAAAGGTGTAAGGGCAGGGGGAGGAGGAGGGTGGGGGCATTTGATGGTAGTTTAGGGAAAGAAGCACATCTAAGAAATATGGATATTTATCAGAGAGCTAAAAAATAATTTAACACCTGTTTGTTGATCAGGTGAATAGGTTCAAATGTCTTGTTCTACCACATCCCAAAGGTGCTCTATTGGATGGAGATTTGGTGATTGTGGGGGCCACAGGAGCACAGTAAACTCAATGCCGACTACAAAAGACAAGTTTGGAATGATTGAGGTTTTATTCCCCAAAAATCCACTATGAGAGCGGTTACTATACAAGATTATGGCACGCATATAAACCCCTTTGATTCAGCCCTGATCAGAACAGGCTGTTTCAGAAAAATCTTAATTGAAGTGTCTAACTACACCCTTATCAAGAGGTGGTTGTTGCTTCAGCTTCGCAGTATCTTGTTCCAATGCTAACTATGGCTGTACAGTAAATCTGGTTGGACTGCTCTGTTTGTTTGACCTACCTACTTTGTTTCTGCTTTATGGATCTTTTTTTTTTTTTTGCCGTTGCATCTCTTTGGTTTTCTTTTTAAGTCCTGGTGTTATTGTAAGGTCTGGGCGGGAAAGTTGCAGCAATTTGACAAAGTTGCAAGGCCCAACTGAATTCGCGAGGATTGCCTGAATTTGCATTGATTGTTGTAATTGTGAAATCATGATTTTCCTGAGGGGATTGATGAGTTAAAAATTGAAAGATTGCTGGAATGTAATGACTGCACTGGTATTGATAACTGAACAGGTTTGTTTTGGTATTTCTGTCTTGAATCATGTCAAGATTAGACGGTGCTGTCGCCACCAGTCATCTGGAAATGTGCTGCAATTTCTACAACTGAAACAAAAGCCATTTATCCATTTGTGTCTTTAACTCGTCCTTATTGGTGTTTTTGGACTGTAATGGCGCACTTTGCTGCTGCTCTACTGTGTGCTGCTTCCCTCCTTCTTTGCTGTGGAAAATGTGGCTTTTTTTGACACTACTGCCCAATTTGATCAATAAATGACACAGTTACTTAAAAGCTTTTTGATTCATAAAACAACAACTTTATAAAAGAGCTACTTGAAATGTTATTGAGCTATTAATGCTGCTAATTATTGTGACATTACTGCCCATCACTGAAGTTGGGCTATCACCTAACACTTGATACTCAAATACCTGTTTGAGCATGGGGTAAAAATCTGGATTCGAATTGTTAACACATATTTAAGTTAAAAATATATAACTCAACCATCTATTACTCTCGCAGTCCAGTGGACACCTCGTCAAGCCCTCAGCCCCCTCACAACTGTTAACTCCGTGGCAGGCTTCAGAAAAATGTCGTCACGGATAAGATTGCAAGATTTATATGGAAGGACATGCAGCCCACCACTGTGGCCGCAGGAGAGGAAAACGATAAAATGATCTAATGGAAATGCTCAAACTAAGTGATATTTTATTAAACCTATATAAAGTAATCAGGCCTTAAGAGAGTAAAATTAACAATAAATCAAAACAAAAATCAGCAGGTTTCATGCCTGCCTCTCTGAAAACTGGTTTTGAGAATAACATCAGGCTAATGGCTCCAATCTGAGGTCTGTGAGGTGGACTATGTGTAACCTTAGATGACACAGACCTTTATCTCATGGATCAGATGAAGTTAATATTCTGAGCCACTGCCTCCATCTTTAAATGATAGATCAAAAGAGTGATCTCTGCAGGTGATTATGGCAGCTGCTCTACAATAACTGGCACACACACACTCACGTTCAGCAGCAAATCAATTATCATCCTGCCCCTCTGAAATATTTCAAAGCTTTATTATCCACTTTAAACTTTCAGAGATAAAGGCTCTCTCAGGTCAGAGGAACACACAGCAATTTAGGCGGACATACGGTTTTTAATGGTCTTTGAGTCAATACGTGGGAATTAAAAGAGGGTAGAAAGTGCAGATCCAGGTGATGGCACAGAGATGAGATGAAGCTGTGATGTTTCCTGGATGTTCATGAGAGACGGAGATGTTTGCAGTAGACGTTCAGACTAGGTTAAATCTGTTTTCATTTGGTGGAGGACACAAACTCCCTGATGTGATCTCTCTGTGTACTCGCTGACAGCATGACAACTACTCACAGACGGGATAAGGATGAAAGAAAAGATGGAGAGACAAAGAAGGACAAAGAGAGAGAGAGGAAAAGTATTTAACTGGTGACATCAAATATGGAGACAAAAAGGGCATTGATTGATCTAGGCCCAATTGTTTCAAGTTGTACCTTGCTGTAAAGGTGGCTTTCCAACACTGTAAAATAGAATACCAAATGGTATTATTAAAGGGGAGAAATTACCAATCGAAATAACATTTCCAAACATTTGTTGAGTTCAATTGTCCCATTTAATATCCTCCAAATTGTGAATTGTGGCGTTCTGTGGGCATCTCTTAGTTACATTACTCTGTCCAAGTTTTACAATGGAGCCACTTGAAGCTTCATCGAGGATAACTGAACAGAAACTGGAGTTGAGAATCACTCCATCACATTTGACAGTGCTGGCTTAATCACAGCATCTAAAACACGTGTGGGTGTTTTGTAGATAGTGTCGATAGCTGCAGTGCAGTAACTATTTAAACATTCCCTCTGGCAGTTTAAAAAGATAAGATTCAACAACTTTAATTCAAATTAATCAAAGTTTGGTTCTGATTTGATCTAAATAGCCTCTGGGATCGGCAAAGTTCATTAAAAGTTTCAGTTTGACTAGTTTTACAAATCTGGAGTTCTGCACATGAGGAAATACGATGTTCATGTTCATATGTGTTCATTATTCATGCATGTGCACGCCCGTCCTCGCTGCATCATGATCGTGCTCTGAGGATGCAGATGTGAATGTCAAATGGCCTGAAGGATGATGGGAACATTACAGAAACTGAGATCCATCAGATACAAACATACACTTTCTGTTCACCTGCTACAATCAGTTTTTACTCCGCACGACAAAAAGACTGGTCACATTCACATTCACTCCACAAAAACACAATCACCCTGAAAGTCACACTGATGCCCACATGCTGAAATTCAGAGCAGCTTCTTTTTCTATCCAGCAGAAGCAGATGCAGTAATGAGAAAGTATCACATTCGATCTATATTTTGAGAAAAACTGCTGCGTGTGCTCGTGTGCCAGAGCCGTAAATCAATAGTGCTGTACAGCCAGATGTTTATGCTGATGAAAATCAATGACCTTTTTATAGCGATTTGATGCCAGCTGTGAGAATGGAGGCTACATAATGTGGAGTGAGCGCACATGGCTGAACAGGACAGGGGAGAGTTTTGTGCAAGTCTGAGGGACTGTGCTAATGTCAGGATTTTTTATTCGCAGAAATATTCAACCGGTCTTTTACAACAATCAGGCGTGACATTATGACCACCTGACACCCTTGCTGCATTCAATTTACATCAGAACTGGGAGGAGGGGAGTAACGTCATATCCAAGTTATCAGCGTTCCAGTTACAAAGTAGGAAAAATACTCACTGATCCACCAGGCTATTGTCAGCCGTTCTTAGCACGCCCTGTGTTGTAGTCCGCACGTACCACATGAAGAATGTAAATAACACTATAGCAGTATTTCTATATATAAACATTGAACAATACTGTGTATATGCCTGATTTAGTGTGACAAACACTAGTCAGCCATCTTGTCAACTCAGAGGTGGTGAGGATCCTCAGACTTCCCAGTAGGAAATTCCGACCTCAGGGGGCGTTCACTTCTTCAGTAACCTGAGCAACAGTAGCTTGTCTGTTGGATTGGAGCACACGGGCCAGCCTTCGTTCTCCATGTGCATACCATATTTTAGTCAAGTCAAGTCAAAGTTTATTTCTAAAGCAGTGTTGTATGAACTGTAACGCTTTACAGTGACTTAACTACTTTTTTCGGGTAAAATGTAAAGTAACGTGCTTCTACTGAAACTGAAAAGTTCCTTCCGCTGCCTTCTCAGCTGCTCACAATAGTGAACGTGCATTGTTGCCAAGTCTGCTCATTATAAGCGTCTTTGGGCCTGTTTTTCTCTAGTCGCTTGCAAATCTCACGAGTTGCAGGTTGCGTTTTTTTGGGCTTGTTTCTTAATGTGCAGCTGTTTATTGAGGCTTTTCTGTCTGCATGAATCCCCCCTGATTATTAACCTCCCAGCTCCCCACAATAAAGCAAAACATAAGTGCGGTAAGTAGTTTGTCCTTTCCACTTCCTCATTTCCTGGTTATCGTGCCCGCCCCCAAAACACACTCGCACGTATGCGCCAGAGCCATAGTTGCCAGGTCTGCTTATTATAAGCGACGTTGGGCTTCTTTTCAGTTTTCACTGTGAAACTGAAATGTAATGTAGACAAAAATTAAAACACGCTTTATGTAGATTTATCTTTAAAAAAAAGTAATAAATCACATTAGAAAAGAAATAGCTGGAGGTTGCTTGTTTTGGGCTTGTTTTTATTTTCCTAGTTGTTAATTTCAGAAGAAAAATCTGGAAACACTTGACAGGAGCTCTCATTCCACACGGTACATGACATGATTTTGTATAATAAAGAGCACAAAAGAAATACCTGTTATGGCCTCTGTAGAAGAACTTTATGTAGGCCTACATATTTAGGAACAGATATGGGGTTCTGCCGAAAGTCAAAACATAAAAGTAACATAAAAGTAATGAGTAATGGAAAAAGTTACTTTCCATAGAGGGTAACTAAGTACAGAAACGGATTACTTTTTTTAAGAAGTAACGAGCAAACACTACTTTTCAAAGTAATTTCCCCAACACTGGGTACAATATAATCATGCATACACTTCATAATAATAGAAACATTAATGGAATAAAAATGAACACTATATAAAAAGATTAATAGAAAAACATATAAAACATATAGTGGATTGACAGGTCCACTCGGTGATAGCTGGTTGTTTCACTGCTGCTAGGCACCACCTTCACTGACTCTGTGTTGAGAGCTCAAACTGTTCAGCTGCACATCCATCCTGTGATTGATGGATGAAATACAGCATTTTAGTCTAATTTGATTAAAAAATCTAAAATGCTCTCAATGTATTTTCTCTTCCTCCTCTTCAATATCTGTGCCTCAGTGGTATGATAAAATTCTGTTATGTCAAAGGGCCTTTAAGACTCCACAGCAGTATCAGTAAGCTCAAATGTTACTGTTTATTTGGTTTTGAAAAATACAGAACTGATCGCCATCCTTCCTAATTGCACTTTAAAACAAATCATATAGGTTGACAAAAGTTGTTCCCCAGATCACTCTGGGATCTCAAATTTTCAGATCGGACATAAATTGTTGTTTTATTAGAAATCCGTCGATGAGAAATGCAAACACAATGACTTAAAATAATGTTTAAAAGTGAATTTCATCATTATTAAAGAGCAGCAGAGTCCCAGAGCAGCTAATTAAAAATCAACTGAAGAGACAAGCAGATTATAAAACACACTTTTGCAGATAATGTTAATTGTATTGTCTTTGAATCAAAGAGGAACACGTGGAAAACAAAGAGCAGCAAATGAGCGCTCTGTTCTGAGAACAATGGATTCAGTTAAAAACATTTTTAATCCCCTCTGCTGCCAACAGTAACTGGAAATTAACATTATTACTCAGATTAATCACCACAGAGTCATTACAACATCTCCATCCATTGTTGTTATTGTTAATACCACTACAATAACAATCCTTACAACTGTACAGGGAGGATGACCCTCTTGAAAATGAGATGTCATTTCTCAGAGGGTTGTCCTCCAATAAATGTATATTCAACAGAGACTCATGTGGTGGGGACAAATTTATGGTCTTAGCATTCATGATTTCTTATCACTATCATAATTTCTCATTTTTTTCTCTCCCTACCTCTCTATCTTTCTATATCTCTTGAATAAAATGATAAAGTAAAATAATAATAAAACAACAACAACAATAACAACAATAATTATAATAATAATAATACTAAATGAAATGACATGAAATAAACTACTATACTACTGGTACTATACAATTAAAGACTGATTTATTAATTGATTGAATAGAATATTTAATATGAGTAAGGGAGAGTTCTGACATATCTTAAGCATCTGCTTTCTATGCAACAAAAAGCATCTAAAACAGGGTAATTTTGCATGTGCACTAATAAATCATCCATTATCTAACTTCTGGAGTTACATGATTAACCAAGTTACCATGCACACCGCATAATAAAACAATTTTTTTGTATGTTGCCAAATCATAACATATGACATCTGCAGACACGTTACGACAGAGCAGGTTCAACCCATGCTCTACCTTTATATTTTATTTAACTATATTTTAATTATATTTTATTATAATGATAATTCATTTATACATTTATGAAAAACTATTCCATCTCAGAGAAAGCTTATTAAAGAAATCAAATTAAACATCCTTCACTATGAGCCAAAAAAAATCAAAAAACAAAAAACAAAAAAGATGCATGAATATGTTAAATCTTGCTCTTGTCACCTGTGGAGGGTATAAACTATGGTCACATAAAGAGCATGAGACCCCAGAAAACCAGCTGCTGATATCAGGGATCAGTAAAAATGCAGCCGCAAAAGGCTTAAATTCAGCTATAAAGAGACATATTTTCAGTAATCATGTCTTAATGATGTTTACTGTGGGCAGTGCATGCCCCCAACTGGTGTTTGTATGTTAAAATTAAATGTTTGAGGCCATAATATTAGGTTTATGACGGAGCAGTGAAGCAGATATGTGATGAAGGGTGTGTTCAAAATAATGTTGTACAAAAACTTTCTCCAACGTCACATAAGTCAGTTTTAACACCTGTTGCTGTCTCTCCTTTATTCTTAACAGTACATCTAAAAACAGAACAACTCTAAGAAAAGAGCCGTTACAAAAAAGGAGAGACGGTGCATAAAAACAGTTAAAATAAAAAAAAATCCAGCATTAATTTGCTGCTTTCTGTCACTGAGTGGTGCAGGAATGAGAACAAAAACACATGAGTTAGCATTTTTGCACTTCCTGCTCCAAAGGCCCAAAGTATATTGGATTTTAGAATAGCCTTTCAGGGGTTGCCCTTGGTTATTAGTCGAGCCAGTTTTGTTTGCTCAGGGTCAAAGTGCAACGATAGACTGGTCGTCGGTGCTATAGTATGCAACATTTAGCATGGTTTGATCCAACGCTCCCATGATGATGCCACAAGTTTGACTCTCTTGTTCGATGCTTTTCAGACTTTTCCCAGAGTGAGAGACAGAAACTTAAATCAAGGTCAAAGGTGTTACTGTGTCCTGTGTTCTGAGCATCACCCCCAACCCCAGCACAAACTTACCCGCGGCGCACTGCTCCTCATCCGCCCCGTTCTCACAATCCCGCTCCCCATCGCACCGCCATGACAGAGACACGCATTTACTGGCTGCTCCTCCGCAATCAAACTTCTCTGGTGGACACGTCTGTCGGCCTGCAGAGAGGGGGAAAGAGGTGAAAAATGTTAAGACGGAGAGCACAGAGGGGGGAGACAGAGAGCGGAGAGGAAGATTGGATAGACGACGGGAGCGAGCCAGAGAAATGGATGGAAGAGAAGGAGTGCGGAGAGGGATGGAGGACAAACACACGGACAGAGAAATGAGAGACGAAGCAGGGGAGAGGTAAAAGATGGAGAGAGGAGGGACAGACAGTCAATGAAACAGTTTGATAACTGAGTTATCTTGTTGCTCTAATCGATTCGCCCTCAAAGGCTGCAATTAAAGGAAGACACACTGTGACAGAAGAACAAAGAAGAGGAACACTGTCAGGCAGAGACAACAAAAACACTCAGAAGGAAGAAACACTCAGACAGAACAATGCTCTCAGATCAAGATATGGAATATTATTGTCAATCAGTCTTTCAATCAATCTTTATTTGTATAGAACCAATTCATAACTAGTGTTATCTCAAGCCACTTCACAAGACAAACTCTTCATTTTATGGATACACATATATGCATAGACACATACAAACATATATAAAATACACATATACATAAATATACAAATATATACATCCAGCACCCAACATGAATCCAATAGCCAATCAGGAATCCCTCCATCATTCAACAGTGGGAAATCTTGCCCAAAAAGAGTTCAGCAGGAAAAAGTGGGAGATACGAGCAAGAAGACAGCAAGAAACCACCGCTCATACAGAGATTAGCATAGATGCTAACAGCTTCAGTAACACTTTTATCAGATCTAGACTGCTTTCCCTTATAAAATGAAAAACAAACAACAACACTGAAATAAAAAACAGTGTGCATGGCGGATGTATGTGATCAGGTGCTGATTGCTAGAAGAAGTCTTAGAAACAGAGAAGAAACTGCCGTAAACTGAAAAATGACTTTACTCAGACTTTGTGAGCTGAGCTTCCTCAGGTTCACTCAGCAGGTAATGTTCACACATTAACTCACTTTATAGTGCTGTGAAATCTTTAATGGGTTCTTTAATCCTTTATTCTGATAACCATAACCTCACTGTACCAATATACCAACATTATTCAAACATAAAAAACATGTATTTACCAGATGTTTACACAAGTGTCTTTTAATGTTGCACGACATGTTCAAACCTGTTCAGATAGTTTATGTCACTGAGATCGACTGGTAATAAAGTTCATTCATGCTGAAAGGATCATACTTTATTTGACTGACACTGATTAGTCACTATTTATTTAGGTATGTTGATGCTGCTTCCAAGAAAAAGAAAAAAGAGCTTAAACAGGTTGAGACAATTGTATTAAATTCTGTTACAATTTCAACAATTATACGCACTTATAATAAGAAAAGAGACATTATGATGCCTGGTCTGTAAATCAGTGCCTAGTTTCTGCTCCTTCTTCACTGACAGCATATTTTTTTTTAACCATAAATCAGTGATTGAATTGAGAAACAACCTCATACAATTTACCACACACACACTAACTCTGTGTTCATGAGAAAGTGTTCCCCGTTGGCTGAAGCCCATTACAGCAGAGAGGGTCATTGTTCGTACATGTGTAACCCAGGGGGGGTGAGCACCGTGCAGAAAAATACCACCGTCCAATACATCAAATTTACACTGAGTCCCCACAGCAAATCCCCATCCCTACACTTTCTGAAAACCAGCACGCTCACTCACCTCGCCTTATTCTGCAATCTCTCTCACACCTCACTCTTCCACTAAAGGGAGTCCAGTCCCAGATTACATTACGGCGCTGTGTCAAACTCAGCTCCATCAATTAAACATATTTGACCATCCTGGTGTGTTTTGGCCACCAGTGTGTGTGTGCTTGTGTGTTTACATGTGTGTATGTGTGTGTTTACGTGCGTGTGTCTGTGTGTTTCAGCCACAGATCAATAGTTCCTCAGAGATTTCCCCGTTCCTGTCTCATTCTCTTTCATTCATGCCGTATTTCTTTCTTCTCTGTTTTATTTTTTAACAGTCCTGAATAAATGGCTGCTGCTGGATGGGGACTCTCACTGAGGGATGCTGGGAGTTTGAGACTTAGCAGCAGTTATTGCCAAGATTTTACAACTGTGTAGTCTGTAATGTCTGGATCTGAAAGAAGCCCCTCATGGGTTTGTTTTTATCCATTAACTTGCAATTTTCTGACAGTATTTCCTAATTTTATAGACCATTTCTGATACCTAAAGTTGAGCCTTGCCCAAATCTGAGCACCCCTTTAAGGACTAGAGTACTGTCGTTCATTTAACAGCTACAGGCTGTTCTTCACACCCTGTACGGATGTTAAATGATTTCCATCATTACCATTAAATCAAGCTAATCGAACATTTTAGTGCAAACTTAAAGCAGCACTACGTAGTTTTTCCACCTTAGTGTAAAATTTCTAGAGTCATTGTGATGGTAGAGGCCACTAGAGAGCTGAAAGCCGAAATCTTACATAGTGGAGCTTTAACTTGGGCTACTATCACCATCCTGCGTCTGACGTCGTGTCAGCGGGATGGAAATTCACAGAGTCCTTGTTGTATCGTCGTATTGACCTAATTGAAGCAGGACTGTCCGGCTCTTTTAAAAGCCAGTTGTTTTGGTGTTGCACTGCCCCCTGCCTGTAAAAACTTTGTATGCAGTCTTTGTTCAGTTTTGTTTTCACACTGCCCCCTCCTGGTTGAAGAAGAGTCCAGTGAGTGTATGCTAGTTAATTGCCACGTGGGAGCCTTGCAAAGCAGGCAGCTAGATTCATCTCCTGCAGGGATTATCTTTTCTTTGTTGCCTTGGACACTATTTGTCTGTAAGTATGGTATTTTTTATGTGTTTCGTGATGGAGACAGAGGCAGAGGGTGGTTTTTTGGATTGTGCTTTGAGTTTGTAACTTTAAATTTGTAGGCAGTGTAGTTTTAGCTAGCAGAGCTGTAAGGTAGCAGCATGACAGTGCATTTTTGAGTTTGCTTCTCTTGTGTTTGACTGTGCCTTATTTTCTGTTCATTTTTCTTAATACAATTCGTAATTTGTGCTTCATTGCAGTTTTACAACAAAGATAACCTTCAATAAATGACAAGAAAAGTTATGCCTTGTGATTCTTGAAGGATTCTTTGAGTTGTTAGCTGACTGTCTAGCTTTGAACATCGGCTACTCATAGTGAGGACAGTACAAGGACGAAAGCCCCCGAAGCGCTGTAGAAGTGTTACTGGCGGTGTATGTACGGGGTGTGTCCGTCATTTCTTCCCATATCATGCTGATCAAACCAGCCTTGCCAATCGTGTACATTTGTGCTCAATCGCCATGAGAAATGGGAATGTGTGACTGGGGCATTATATTTTGTGTTTGTAGACTAAATTTGTTTCTAGCTAACTATTTAAGAAAGTTTTCTGGGGCTTCTTTGAGTCTTTGAGATACTGTACTCTTTACAGAACTGCCTTCATGTTTGAAATCATTTTCCTGCTCCAAGCCTGAATATACTGTCATTGTATTTATGTGGGTCAGTAGAGTCCAGGGGCAACTTTCTCTCCTCTATACGAACCATCACACAGGGATACATCCTCCGAGGACTTCAGTCCACTAAGTGTCTGACTGACAGCTGGATTGAAAGGATGTAATTTGTCTGACTGACCATTTCATGCCCCAAGAGCGGAGAGGGGTGGAGTCATGGATCAGCTGTCAATCAAATGACTGAATATGGGCCAAGAGGAGCTGCAAAGTGCTCCCTTGGTATTGATTATGACATCATGAATTAGATAATTTCCCTCCTTGGGGTAATAATGTTTGCTAAATGAAAAGGACAAATTCAATTCCCTGTCATTAAACTTTAAGAAATCATTTCCTGTGGATGAAGTGTCCGCTCAGCAGCTCCACGATTTTCCTTTGCAGAATACAATAACAGTCCTGCCCACAGACTCATGCCATCTCTGAACAGTTTATTATTCTTTTCAGACTAAAAGTATTTCAGACTATTCAAAAATGTGTCTGCAAACTGGGAGATGTGTTTCTGTCTGCAGCAGCAAAATCAGTTTCTTTGGAATCAACAGATGTACTGAACAAGTAAGACATTATTATGATAGTGTGGATCCACTAAAGACAATCCAGACCACGATATGTCTGCATCTCTTGATAGTACTCCTTTAAATCCCATTCCACCTTAAGATAACAGACCACTGATGCACGGCTGCAGGAAACTGTTTGCATCACCATGTTTAAATTGTTAAAAACTAAAACTTCCGTATGAGACACACATTCACTCTCTGTGCCCAAAAAATCAGGGCCAACGTTTGCATCATCAAGTTGCATGTTTGTTAATGAGTCAGTTGCATCATGTGCAGACTAAAACATGCATAATCCTGTTTAGAATTTATCTTGAGAAACACCACAGCAGCCTGAACATAACTCAGAGTTGAATTCACATGGATTTGAAGCAGCAAGTTTGCATTGCAACAGTGGTGGGGGTGGATGGGGATGGGGGCTGCATTTGCTATGTATTGGAATATAGGAAATTTCAAGTTATGCTACATTTCAAGTTATGAAATATTTCAACATCCTGCGACTATGGTCATGTAAAGCGATAATATCCAAGAGTAAAAAAGAAAAAGCAATCCTTGTGATTAACAAACAGCTCTATGTTATGAAACCTCTCCATCCTGAGTGCTCCAGAAAACTTACAAAGATGGACTGTGAGGTACGTCTTGGTTTATTACCTTGATTATTAAAATAACAACAATGGTTCTTGTGTATGAAGTATGTCAGTCATGTTAATTTTGCCTCTGGGAATCATCATTCTTGGCTGTTTTGGCTTTTGATTCTAGCTTTGAATTTTATATCTATGTACCATGTCTATATTTCTAAATGTGTTGATTTCCACCATGTGACTGGCTAATTAGCAAGGCTAGCTACAAGGGGGGTAAAGGGTAAAACTTTCTGGGGCCGAGCACCGTGAAGGGGCCCACAAAGAGTTTGCAAATACATGGGTCATCCTAAATTTAAGCAATATTCTCCTTTATCAACTCAACATTACTCAGTAGTGTTAACTTTGACAGCACTTTTTAATTTAGTTTAAGTTATAGTCTTTTGCCTAATATATATTTTATTTTTAGTCAAAATTTGGTCTAAATTTTTTTTAAATTTCAGTCTAGCTTTATTTTATTTGTTGATTAAAATGTCAGTTAATTTAGTTTTAGTTTTTGTCCATGTGCACTTGTTTTTATTGGTTACTGTCTAGTTTTGTAAGGGGGAAAAAAGTTGTTGATGTAAACTATGATGAAAATAATTAGTCAACAAAATTAACACTAATACTCACTAAAGCAAAAAAAAGAGATGTTTCAAAAGTAGGCCCTGTCTTTTTTAAATGGTATACGCTTTAATTCTGGTATTTAATGCTGATGAAGGGCTGAATTAGTCAAAAATCAGACTTGTTATTTATCCAAAGAGCAGGTCAGATTGCAGGGCCTTATAATTTCCATGGGCAGGCCTGTTGATTAGCGTCTGTTGATTCTGTATCTACACTCAATGCTGGGACCACTGAAGGAGTCACAGACGGTAAATGTCTGTGTGTGGCTGGATGGATCATCTACATTTAGGCATCATTATGGAGACAACATCAGAAACTTACTTTAAACTTTAATTTTCTTTCTTATTGTGGGAAAACATTGCTGAGGAAGTCTTCTTCATGAACTTTATAGAGAATTGTAGAGCTTTGATCACAGGTTTCATAGACTGTCTGACTCTCTGTGCCTATATCCTGATAATGAAGCTACAGTGAAGCTTCATTTCCCACACTTTGAAAGTCAGTGCTTTGATTCGTCCTCCCTCTCTCTGTTTCCGAGCCCTTCCCACTAAATGCTGACAGGTGTATCCTGCGGCAGAGCGAGCAATGAGGAGCATTGATGAACTTATCGACTATAAACTGCAGACAGGTCCGAGCCTGCATGTGGAAATATTGCTGACTAAGATCATATTTGCTGCCAAGAGCAATATTGACAAAATCTCACCGTGGGAAACAACTATGAAGGTTACATCTTTGCAAAAAAAGCATAAAAAAACATACGACAAAATGATGAGTGCTGCAACTTTGTACATACGTGCACATGGATCTTGTAATCATAAATGCACACACATGTTCAGAGACACACGAACTCAACCAGAGCCACATTCAGCCACAAATCCTCCCCCCTGCTGCCAGTCATCGGCGTTTAAGTGAATTTACTATTCTTCAGACTTTGTGTTGGATGAATATTTCATCAGCTATAAAACTCCTGAGGGGCTGTGAGACAAACACTGGGCTGTTAGCCGGCTAGCTTTCTCGCTGCTGAGGCCCTTGGTGAATAGAGCTGAGGAGCTGATGGTAGCCATGCTCCAGTGGAGCTGTGTGCTGGTGAGGTGTAGGAGACGGTGTTTGAACACAGCAGCTCTCAGGTAGGTGGATGAATTATCCAATGAGTGAGGAACAGGGCTGAGGCGAGCGAGTGCAGTCAGTGAATGTATCCAGGTCACAATGAGGAGCAGCTCGCAGAGGAATAAACAGTCGAATGGAGGTCATGGTCAGATCTTTGACTTTATCCTTTATCAGTGACACACAGCAGTTAGTAACCTTGCACAGTAGCTGGATCAGTCTGATTTAATGTCTGTAATCAGGCAGATCCATCTTGTCAATCTAATCTACAATGACTGTGAGCGACCCAAAGTGGGACGGCCCAATCAGGGGTGGACAGTAACAAAGTAGATTTACTTGAGTACTGCACTTAAGTACATTTTTGGAGTATCTGCACTTTACTTGAGTATTATTTGTTTTGGAAACTTTTACTCCACTACATTTGAAAGACAAATATTGTTTTAACTCCATTTCTATGTTCAAACTTCATCAACGCCTACAAAAACTTACTGTCCAACCTGAGAAAGCATGTCAAGGTAAGGTAAGTTACACACATATGGCCAGAGCTGTGTCAGAACACTGCCATGCTGTTTTTTTGGTTGGGTGGAGGGTGAGGGGTGGGGGTGTTTAATTAAAAAAATGAACATAGCATTGGCTGTCCTTTTGGTGACTCAATCGTGTTTCAATAGGCATCTCCATAGGCTTTGTAGCTTTTTATTGTACAGATTCTACAAGCGGGTCAATGCATTCAGTAGGTTGTTTCAGTCATTAGGTTTGTAAACTCATTGTGGCAACAATACAATAACACCTCGACATTAAAACAAAAATATACTTTAATACTGAAGTATTTTTAAAAGCAGGTACTCCAGTACTTTAACTACAGCAGAAATTTGACAGAACAACTTTCACTTGTATTGGAGTAATATTTGACCAGGAGTATCTATACTTTCACTCAAACAATGGAGTTGAGTACTTTGTCCACCACTGCAGGAAAACGTGAAAGCTGAGTGAGCAGTTTTATCAGATCTGGACTGCATTTAAGTATTAAATGACAAACAAATACCAACACTACAAACCTCTTTACAGTAAGGATATTTTTGCTTCACTTCTGACATGTTTTGACAAGAGTTTAAAGGTCTCACATTCTGTAGTGCAGTAATGTACAGGCAGTATTAATTGTATGAAGGGATGTGTGGTTTGTGGCTCTTTTGTGCTTGCAAATACATCACATTGGACATAATGCTAATGGCAGCAAATGGTACAGAAACACAGTGTATTGGCTGTGCATAAAGACAGGGGTGTGGCTTTCACTGCAGTCTCATCCAAGTTTTACTTCAGCTTTAACACTTTGTTTACTTAAGTATGTGGCTTGTGTCCCTGGATCAGTAATATAAGGACAATGCCTGCTAATGTTCATAGCGATAAAGTGCATTTATTTGATATAGTGAACTCTCAGGAAAGTTTCCCATAGCCATTTGGGGGAAGGTCATTTTGCCTGTTTTCCCCCTTCAAACTCCTTCTTAACTAAGTAGAAAATAGTTTAGGAAGAGAAAAGGGATGTTACAGTTTTCCACTAGTGGATTAAGTCATCCTGTTAGTTAAGAACAGGCTGCACTAGAGCATATTTATAGCAAAACAGAGCATAAATTATTGATTTTTAATATTGAGAAAAAAACGTGTCCTCTAAAATAAGACTTGTATTTTAGTGTCCACTTCTAAAATTGTTCAGCAGATTGTGAGTAGACTCGTCTGGTCCTGGGGTGAGAAAACTCATTTGGTACACACATGGGACGATGCACTTGTCTATCTCAAGCAGGCACAAAAGCAGAAGAGCTCCAGCGTTTATATTCTCCTCACATGGTCGGCCTTAGTGTCTATTATGAGAGGGGTATAGGGCCGGACTGAGCGAGGTGCCATATGCTAATGGCTTTTTGATTAACTACCTTCTTAATTTGCCTTCACAAGGAGGGAGGGAACTGGTGCATTGTGGTCGGTTCTCTGGCCGTCTGCCTTACATGTGAGCTAGCTGCCCTGGTGATTGATTTAGATGACTCGTAGACCTGCAGGCTAATGCTAAGATCATTTGTTTATCATGAGGTGTGTCTCTATGAGGCAATGATGAAGCTTTGATGAAATTTTAACTAAGTCTAAACTCTTTGAGGACGTAAATTTAAGTGTCTTGAGTTGAAGAACAATCTTTTTTGTTTTGCAATGAAAAAACAAATTTAAAGTTGTCAGGAATTCTGATAAAGTCTTAATAAATGTGCATTATTTACGCTTAGCGGAATACATATCATATCGTAGCCACAGTATCAGGATACATATCGTATTGTGAGGTTGTATGAAATACCCAGCCCTAATCTGGATGGACTCTCTCTCCTTAGGAACTGTTGAGGAGCAAGAAATACTCTTTTTCAGCACCAATTTTTATCCATTTTCATAAATGTTGCCAAAATATTTAGAGAATTGTATTACTATTTTGAGTAAATCAATGTTGAAAAATATAATTTGATGAGGGAAACTTTACACAAACTTGCTGCAATGTCTGTATTTCAAAAAATAAGTTGGCAATGTTTGAACAGGTGGGTTGAACTAGTACAGCTTTATTAGTGCAACATTGACATTTTTTGGGATATTTATACACATCTCAACCCTTACGAGACATCTCAAATTATGCCTCATATTTTGAACATTTGTTATGACTATATTTGTAAGCATTAGAGCTGGGAAAGTCATCCAATTTTAATCTCAATTGCCATTACTATCTCCCACAATTATAAAAACAGTGTAAACTGTAATATTTTATTCCATAATATTTACATTTTAAAACATGGGATTATATACATTCCTCACTAGAAATAATTGGACAAAATTTTCTATAATGTCTTTAATAAATCAATATTAATACAGCTGGGAAGAAATGGCTAATTAACTTTAATACCCAACAATAAGCAAGATTTTCATACATGTTACCTTGGCCAGGTTACTTTTGTAAAAGTATTTTTATTCACAAACCTGCCTTCTGGTAAAATATAGGTAAAATGAATAATTTAATACAAAATTGGTGTACTTTGCTGCACTGGAAAGGTACCTTTAAATCTGCATTTATCTTATCAGCTTAAGCATTACTGTTTGGTTAAAATATGAATTCTGATAAAAGCTACAGAAAGATATTTATTATTTCATTAATGTCTGGTGTTTTTGATTTTTTTTGACCCTCTGACTCTTACAATAACAATCATGTGGCCCTCACGGTAACCGAAGTTGCCCATTCCTGATCTATGACGGTAACACAGCATGTCATACAGTGACACATGTGTGGAGGGGTTGTGATAATGAGGCACGTGTTGAATTAAAGCCGACTGTCAGAATGATGAACCAACACCGTGGATTACACAGGAATTAATCTAAAATGCTTAAAGGTAAACTGAATTCTCTTAAAGCACTGACAGCATGGCCGTAAAGTGATGAATGCTCCAACATCTTGTATGCAAACACTTAGAAAACATGCCTCATCACATCGGGGTGTATTATGAATGCACAAATAATCTGCAGTGCTGTGAATATCAATTGGCTCCACATGAGCTCCAAAGCAGAAAGACATCAAAGTGACGTGAGAGCAGTTTGAGTTTAATAATACAGAAGCACAGGCTCTTTATTTTTACTGGGTAATATCTCAAATATCAGCTTTTTACTGTTCTCATAAAAGTTCATAGAGGGAGGAAAAAGAAACAGCTTGAGTGCCAGAAATCCCCGTCGATAAAGATTTAAAAACCATGTAGTTAAAGAGAAGAGAAAGACTGATAAACCTGGCACATCTTTGACCCACTCCAACCTAATGAGGGTGTCGAAGATTTTGATGACCATGATTATTTCATGCTAATTAACCCTCTTGTCGAACAACAAAGAGCAAGAGGTTATGTGACTAACAAACAGGGTTTTGGAGATGAGAGAGGATGTACTGAGGACTAGCTGAAGTTAAAGAAGGGATTTTAGAGGGAGACCAACAAGGAAGGGCTTACAGATGCAGCCACTTTAATTTTCCCCTCCCAGTCAAATGCCAGCTGAGTTCGAGCCAGTTACCAGCCAATTAGGGTAAAAATAAGCTTTTGTTTTTTGTGTCTGTACTTCGCGGAATTTTCCATCGTAATCAAAAATTTAATTTACATATCCTGTTAAATATACGTAGTATATCATGTCACTAGTGATGCCGATATGAAAAATTTCAACCGATACAGATAACCTTTAATTTCCTGCTTCTCATGGCCGATACCGATAACTGATAAGTTCATATTTTTATATTTAATATAATCTTTTTGCATGTTGAAATCTTGATCCAACCACTGAGCCGTTAAGCTAAGCTTGCTGACCGGACTAACGTCAGATGTCCATATGTCTATGGTAAAACTTACATGTAGTCCGTTCCTGTTTTGTGTTATGTTATCAAGGCAACGATACCTTAGAGGGCATGGAGGGATACATCCAAGAAAAAGCGACGGCTTGGGAGGGTGTAACGTGACTCCAAATGTGCTATTAAGTTGCGAAAACCTGGGCTCTCAACGACAGAAAAGGGCTGGTCATTGAGCGCTGTGAACTCCATCACTTTGTCGTTAATGGCTTCAGCCTTTTCACTGTCTCTTAAAAAGTTTTTACAGTTTTCAAACGCCTGTTAAATGGGGACATCCACGCTCTGTGTTGTTGTTTTTAGCTTAGCACCGCTAGCTGCTACCATGGCTGCTTTGTATTCTTTCAATACCGCTTCGCCGCGATGGCAACTTTTCAGGTGAGCTATAAGATCTGTTGTGTTAAACTTGAAGCCCTATTTCCTCCTCTCGGAATTCTCACTGAACAGGTTGGGCAAACAGCAATGCTGTTCTTATCTGCTGCCACTGAGAAAAACTTTTGGTCTGGCAGAGAGACGGGGGCAGGCTTGGGTCCTTCTAGTAAGGCGCGATAGATGACATAACCAGAGCGACATGGCTTGTTTGGGGTCAATGAATTAAAATATGTTTGATAATCAATAAAATACATTTAAAAACACAAAGGAGGACACACAACTAAATCAAAATTCTAAAGTTGAGACAAATATTTCCAAACCTGCTCAAAAAAACTGTTCAGATAATAGCAAAATAGTAGTTTCATGTTTTTTTGGAAGACCTCCACTACCAAATTTAACAAATGGTTCCAGCTGTAGTGTGGAGTATTTAAATAGTTCATACACTAAAAAACAAGTAAAAGATTGATATGAGCAGCCTTTAACCTGTATTTAACTTTAATATCTGTGCATTTAAAATAATATATACAGATGTAAGTTTGGTCCTGGTTTGTTATTTGCAAATCAGTGTCAACTATGGGTCAGAAAGAATCATAAAATCAAAATGATGATAATTTTACATATCATCCACCTCTACTTGAATGTTTAGTACTTCTATCCATCCATCCATCCATCCATCCATCCATCCAACCATTATCTTCATTACTCATCCCTCTCAGGGTTGTGGGGGCTTGAGCCTATCCCAGCTGACATTGGGAAAAAGGCAGGGTACTTCCTTTACTGGGGCCACATCGAGAGACAGACAACCATTCACACTCACCCTTATACCCAAGGGCAATTTGAAGTCACCAGTTAACCCAGTGAGCATGTTTTTGGTCTTTGGGAGGAAGCAAGAGTGCACAGAGAGAACCTACGCATGCTTGGGAAGAACATACAAACTCTACACAGGGGTTAAAACCAGCAACCTTCTTGCTGCGAGGCATGCACATTACCTTCCCAAGTTGAGTACTTCAGACATCGGTTTTTTTACACTGTTCAGACTCAAAAGGACAAAAACAGTAATATCTTGAATGTCAAAATGATGTTGTACTCTGGGCATATTTAATCACAAATCAGAGAGTAAGATGATTGAACTAATTTCCAGCATGTGTTTGAGAAATCATCAATTAAAGCTGAACTAACAGTGCTCTATAACAGCTGATCCCCTGTGAAATGGGACAATCAAACTCAAGTTTCAGCCATGAGGTTGAACCATAAACTGAAGAGTGGCTGCTTGAGGACAGTAAACTTTTATCGCTTGGCTACTCTGCAGTGAAGAGGCCAGGCCATCCCTCCGATCAATATTCAACTGAGTGCTGGGCACAATGCTAATGCAGAGACAATAAAACACCCCAGTCTCCTTTCAGACAATGTTATTTATGCCAGGACTGTTACATTTACAAGTCTGAAGATCTGGACCTGGTTACCTCGGTTAACCTGGATTCATTCATAAGACTAGAGGATATGGTAAAATCGGGAAAAGAGGTGGAAAAGGTTTGGCAGAGTTGGACACATAATGAGATGTTAGTGGTGAAGGTTGGGTCAAATGTTGGTCACATATTGTAAAATATCAGAGTGAAGGAAGGCTTGGAGTGAGGCCATAGGAAGAAGAAACATCAGACATACTGCAGCAGTCAGACGCAGGAGTATTGGGTTGGAATGGGATCAAATTGGGGCTTCTTGTGACCCGAGGGCCTGCAGATGCACAGGAAACAGACTTTACATATTCTCATTTGGACGCTGATGTCAGTTTAATCTCTACAGCAAGAATACGATGAGATGCATATAAAGCTTAAAACAGACCTTTGGGTGGAAGCAAAAGGAAATTGCATCGTTGATGATCCTTTTCTGCATGGGGGAGTACATATAAAGCATTGTACATACATAAGGATTTTCTAAATCTGAAGAGATGTTTTATCTGTTAGAGACCCCACACATGAAGATAAAAAATCAGGCATTGAACAGTTTTGATCATACTGTGTGTGGTGTGCTCCGATAATCTCAACACAACACACCACACGCATAACCATTCTGTCCCACCACCGATCTAGAATCTAGTCCTCCAAGACAGAAATCTGATCAAATCTGATCTAACAAAACGAAGAAGAAGAAACATAGCAACAAACGGAAAACACAACACACAACGCGAAAGAGGGCATACAAGAAGAGGGAATGATGGTGGTCTTGGGACTATTTTTGACGGAAACATCCAGAACTAAAAAAGAAAAGAAAAGACTGTGCAAAAATCCTGGAGACAGCGTCGACACATGAGCTGGTCCTCCATTTCTGAGGTCCACCAAACTTTACGTTTCAGGTCGACCATATTTGTTTTTATTTACACCGGCTTCCTTGTTCTTCAGTCAGCTCGCTTCTAGATTGGCTACATTCACGCCACAATTTATGACTTGGGAGTCGTCGGCTTTTCCCACACACATGAAGATTTTTGGTTGTAAATACCAAACAAGTTTAATATTTATGATTGTGGGCCCTGAGAGAACAGCATACACCTTTGTCTGTTCACATTTTTCATGATGTATGTGCATGCTCTATGTCTCTGGTTTTTGGTGTATGTCTGCAGCAGTGTTACAGCGCCACTTACAGGTCTGGCATTTATACTACGGTGCTTTCAGTGTTTCTGTGTGAACGGACACATTTACTGAAATGATGCCATCTTTAAAGAGAACGTTATCAACATTAAGACATCTTCCTCTCTGTGTGGACAGGTCCTTAGCCAGCTTCAGTAAGATACAAATATGCAAATTTGGAGCATTTTTTTTGACTAAATCAGAACAAACAACTGAGCTGTAGGTGTGAAAACCCCTTCAGATTTTTAAATGATTAAATGTCATCATATCTGATTCTTTGATTGTAATCATTTGTGCAATGTGCACTACGGTCATTTCAAAACAAATTAGAAAACACGATAACATGGCATTTCAACTGTGCTGCTTTTTCTCTATTGAACCAAATATGTATCAAACTATGACCCAAAAACTGAGGCACAAACCGAACAGTGACCTTTAGGAATCATTACAATCATGATTTCTACACTCAGAACACATCTGAACTAATATTTATCATGTTAAATAACACTAATCTTATAAAGATGGAGACTTGTAAGTTGTATTTTATGATCATTAGTCATATATTCTCAATATTATACATCTCTCCATCACCTGTTACAATGAAATTTACAGATACTAGGGAAACATGAAAATTGTACCTATTCTTACAGAAAATGCAACATTCACTAAGTTTAAGGGGTTAATGCAGAAATGATAATGATGCTCTGTTTAATCTTTAATAGTTAGACTGTGATCTGTACAGAGATATTAAGTGAACCGCACATTAGCAGAGTGTTGAAGCAGTACTATATAATTAAAATGTAATCTCATTTCAATGGCTGAACTTACATTCAAATAAGCACAAGTCTAATAGCAGAGCACAGAGACTCCTCCCGTTAGTTCACTGCATGCAGTCTGAAAAAAAACCCTGTCTCTCTCAGCGCTGTGACCTTTATAGAGGATAAAGACTGGAGTCAGACTGCAGCTCGGAGAACAGGAGGCGCAGGAGCTTCAGGCCAACACGCAGTACTCTGATGCATCAATGATTCATACAAGAGCAGAGATGTATGGATCAGCCAATTACACAGCCTGTAAAGAATCTGTGAATGCATTGCTTTGATTGGATGCAGCAGGTCGTGTAGTCATGGCGATGCTCATTAACCTTGTTACAAGTGGTGCCTGTTTTATTCTAAAGGCTTGTTAGTACAGGTTTGCATGTGTGTGTGTGAAAAAGCTTTTTCCTGTTTGGAAAGTAAACCATCCACAGGTCTGGAGGTTCAATATGAAATGACCTCGTGTTAAAGTCTTTATAGGGCCATTCATTCCGAGTTTGCACAAGTTAACCTGTGCTAAGGCAGCACTGGACTGGAAAGATATATAGGAGCTTCTCAAAAATGTAATGCCTTAAATAATATACAATATGACCGTATGGGCACCGGAGGAGGTGCTGCAGGCAGAGACGCCACAAAGGAAGAACGCCACCTGTGCAACACTTTGACACACCTGGAAAACGAGTCATCATCCGGGGAAGACTGGAGGACAGCGGGAGAGACTGCACTAGGAGTGGGCGTGTAGTTACCCTACCCCAGGGGTCTGCAACCTTTCCAATCAAAAGAGCCATTTTGCCCGCTTTTGTTGCTTTAACTTGGCATTATTGTTATATCATGTTACATTACAATAATTAATTTAGTGCTAAAATGACAACAATGGTGTGTATACTTTGATAATATGGCTCATCAGCAAAAATAATAGTCAGTTAATATTAGCCTGTGTTATTACTGTTGTTACTTTTTTGTCTTTGTTGTCAGTTTTTTTTCCACAGGATCAGGTTTTACTTGCAGTGGGGAAATCATAAATATTTATTTGACCTCATCAGGTGGGTTTGGGGTCAGAGGGTCTTCCTTTGACATTTTTCAACTTAAATTTCTTTCCTGCATTCTGATCATTTTTGTGAACAATGTTATAATGATCATGAGGCAGTCTTGTGATCTTTAAGGGGCTCTTTTAAATCTCAGTGTTTCTTTAAGCTTATCCCACTTAAATAATTCAGCAATTTTTAGTTTCACGTCAATCTTGATGTCTTACATAAAACATGTCGGATGAACAAATTACACAGTAACTCACACACCTGAGTTTGTAGTTGCTGAATGAGAGAGAGAGTGAGGGGGAGAGAGAGTGACAGCTATCGCATTGCAGACAGCACACATTGTAATAAAAAAAAAAACATCCACCTGATATCTGTAAAAATCCCCCCACTTCAAAAACAAGGTCCGCTGAATTTATCGTCTCCCCGTTTCTCCCGTCTTTCACGAAGCTTTATCGTCAACACGCCTTGGTTTTAAAGATCTGAATGTGAAACTGGAGTACTACTTCATGGGTCAGTGACAAATCTTTTAATGGATGGTGTAAAGATAGAAACTCACAATGTGCAGAAAAGGTGCCCTGCTCATTTTATTGAATCACTTCTGGGGCAGAGTGTGTTAGTGTGTAATCATGTACAGTCCAGTGTGTATAATCAGCGTATGCATGGCTTAAAAGGGGTTTGTCTTTGCATGTGTACAGTATGTTAAAGAACGGTTACTGTGGATTTGAGCATGCATGACTGAATGTCTGTGTGTGTTTGATTTACTCATCAGTACATAACATTATGTGTGAATGCACGAGTCTGCGTAATAGTCGTATTGTCTCTCTGTATGTGGAGAACTGGAGCGTGATGTGTCACAGCCATGAAAACAGAGAGAGGCAATGAACAGAGACCGATCAAGAGGAGCAATGTGGTAAACAGTGTCACAGAAGTGGAATCAATCAATCTTTGTTTGTATATCGGCAAATTATAGCAAATGTTACCTCAACACAGTATAAAAAAAGAGTAGGTCAATGCCATACTCTTTATAACCGTCATACCTTATTCTGTTTCATTTAAAATGTTTCTTATTTTTTATTCATGTTCAATCTTTTTTTCTTAAGAGAGGGTAGAGAGGTGGGAAGACGCAAATGGACTAAAATGAGAATTTATGATAGTAATATTTTTGTGTTGGCTCTACAATATACCACTAGAAGGTTTTTTATACTGTTGACTTTGCCTCGACAAAGCCCCAAAGTCCCTTTAATGTAAACTCATTTTTGACTTTTGCTCTAAAGTTCTCAAAGTCACGTGTAAATGCGAAATACACTAACAACGTATTTCATTGCTCAACAAGAAGTGCTCTAGAATAAACAGTAAAAGACACCTCTGGAGCATCCAGCCACGGTGACCTAGAAGAGCACAAACCTTCATCAAGGCATTTCCAACACAATCCAGCAAGTTATTGTCAAAACATGTGAAAAACTGTCCTATCTCACACTGTAAACAAATCCTTGAAAAATATTTGACCAACGAAGGGAATCAGATCACCACAAAAATCTAATCACTCACAAAATCTCACCAAAATCCATTGAGAACTTGATGAGTTATTAGTAAAAATGTGGAAAGCTGCTCTAAAATCTAAGAAATCCTTTGAAAAATTTCTGGATCTGCAACTGGGTTTGGATTTTTCCTTGTGCCATGACAAACACCCCCTGAAAATTTCATTAAAATCCGTTGAGACCTTATTGGGTTATTAGCAAAATTGTGGAAAACTGCCCTATCTCCAGCTGTACGTAGCCTGAGCTCCCTAGTCTGCCCTCTAGTGGTATCCTCCTGTCGCATGAGTTACATACATGGAAGTACATTTACTCATGACGCTAGTGGATGCACCTTTGAATGCAGGGACAAACACAAAGTATATCTCCAGCCTTAGAGTGAGGGGCCTTATGTGAAGGCCATGACTTGCTTTTTGCGATTTTCTTCAAATTTTGCCAAATGTCCAATTGGACACAAGGATCAACGAAACACATCATAACAGTTGAAAGGTCATACTAATCTTAAAACTTGTAACATACACCATAAAAGACATCAAATTTCTAGCAGTCACTCCAGCCCTTCTCCAGACCTCACACTGTAATATCACCACATTATAACAATTGTATTTACTTTAAACACACTTTATCAAGACTAATTACCTATAATAACCCCAAAGTAAACTAACCAAGAGGGTATAAACCTAAATTTTCAACAACCAGTATGCAGAGAATATGCATAGATCTGAAATGGTTTTCTTTTCAGCTGTATTTGCCATTACGGGTGTCAATGAGATGATTTATTCTGCTTGTTTAGGTGTTAAGCTGTTCTATGATTGAATTACCTTAGCCTTACATAATCCAAACAACGCTTTTCCATCACATCTCCCCTTATGAGAATTCATCACTAAAAATGAAAAATGTATCACATAAACCAGTAAAACAGCTCTGAAATATTCATGAATGTCTCCAAAGGGAGAACTTCATTTAATAACGTTCCCTCTCAAACATTTCTTTGTACTTTTTGACTCTTAAGTTTGGTTAAGTTGTTCACCCCCTCGGTGCTGAATGTAAATGAGAAGTCTGGATTTGGAGGGCAAAGCTGACCCGCTGTAATGGTGCTGCAACACAAACCCTCCCTTGTCCTTCAGAAGTGAAATCCAATTTACTAAGAGGGCGTATGTGGTTAATATGAGATTACATTTTAAATGAAGGTTAGTGTTGATTAGTGGCTTTCATTGGAACACTGATCTCCCATTATTACAGCCCTGGTGTGGGGAGGGGAGGGGGCTACATGTGGGAGGTTGAGTGCTGAGGAGAGGAAGATCAAAGTCGAGGAAAAGTGGAGGGAAGAGGGATCAGAGCGGACATGGAGAAGGATGTGATGGTGACAAAACATGGAATAAGATATGAGTGCAGCGAAGAAGAGTTTCACAAGCTCATGGTTTAATTAAGACTAACCACACAGACACAATCCATCGCCACCTGATTCACAACTCACCGCTATACTTTAAAGGGATGTGCCAACATTTTCTTTGGTTTCCTGTCTTGACTCACTCACAAGTCCATGACAAGCAGATAGACACCATTCTTTCATCTGTTCATGCAGTAACAAGACAGCGCGCACCCACTGCTAGTTAGCTTAGCTCAAACACTGGGAGTCAGTGGGTAGCGTTAGCCTGCCTCTGCCTACAGTCATCAGGTAAACTCTTCAGCAGCTCTAAATGGTCCTGTGTGCTTGTTGTGACTCATTCTTAACCGCTTTGTGTTACTTTATCTTCTGCTATCATCATATCATCTACTTCTACTCATAAACAGAGGCTTCGTTTTACTGAACTGTGTTTGGGTGGTTTGCACTACAGACCTGACTTTCGCGAACAAGTCTTCTGTACAGCTCTTTTAAGTGAACAATGAGAACTGATTCAGCTTACTCACAGCTGCGAATCGGCTCTCATTGTTCACTTAAGAGGAGCTGTACAAAAGACTCGACTCATTCACGAATGTCACGTCTGTAACGCAAACCATCACAGGCGTGGATCAACGAAACAGAGCCTCTGTTTAGGAGTAGAAGAAAATAATATGACGATAGTTGACGATAACATAACATAATGCAGGTAAAAAAAAAAATGATTCACAACAATCACAATCTCCATCCTTCCCTCACTCATGAACAAGACCCCGAGGTACCTGAACTCCTCCACTTGAGGCAGAATCATCCCTGACCCGAAGAGGGCACTCCACCCTCCTCTGGGCGAGGACCATGGACTCAGATTTGGAGGTGCTGATTCTCATCCCGGTCGCTTCACACTCGGCTGTGAACCTGATCCAGCGAGAGCTGTAGGTCACGGTCCGATGAAGCCACCAGGACCACATCATCTGCAAAAAGCAGCAACCCGATCCTGAGGTCACCAAACCGGACTCTCTCAACGCCCTGGCTGTGCCTAGAAATTCTGTCCATAGAAGATATGAACAGAACAAACTAAGGGCAGCCCTGGTAGAGTCCAACCCTCACTGGAAACGAGTCAGACTTACTGCAGACCAAGCTCTGGCACTGGTCGTACAGGGAACAGACGGCCCGTATCAGGGGGTCCGATACCCCACACTGTAAAAAAAACAGAATTTTACAGGAAATGTTCTGTAATATTTTACAGATTTGTCCTGTTTTCTAATAAAACAATGAAATGCTAGTAGTTTTAAAGATTTTATGAGTAGTTTTAGGTTTTATGTTTAAAACTACAGTTAATTAAACGTCACTTAAGATTACATTAAGATTCTGTTTTTTCATGACAATCTGTTGTATTTTTACATCTTTAACTGTAATTTTACATACAATTTTTTGTATGTTTTTATGGGTTTACCAACATTTTCCATAAGACAGTGCAATAACTGTAAATTAACAGATACTAGCAGTAATTTAAATATTCACTTTAGAATTACATGTAATCACTAATCATATAGTATTACATTATTATTGTATTCTTTAAAGGTAATTTCACACAAATCGAACATATTCAAATGTAATTTTACATAAAATGTAATGTAATTTTACAGATCTTTCTTGATAATGATAATGAAGAAATGTATGTTAAATTACAGAAATCTAAAGTGTTTTCCACACTGTAAAAAAAACCTGTAAAAATACAGTGAAAGCCCTGGCAGCAAAGTTTCCAGACTGATTCCGTAAAATTACAGTAAATTACTGTATCACTACACTACAGACAATGACTGTAAAAAAAAAAAGAAAAAGATCTTCACAGTCAAAATCCATTAAAATACAGTATATTAGAGTTGATAAATGTCCATTATACTGTAAAATAACATACATATAATGCCAAAAACATTAAAAATCAGATACCCTTCGGCTTAATCTCTGTAATTTTACAGTCTTAAAAAACCTGTTAAAAATAAGTGAAAGCACTGGCAAACTCCCATGCACCCTCAAGGACCTTACGGTGGGTATAGAGCTGGTCCACAGTTTCACAACCAGGACGAAAACCGCATCGCTCCTCCTGAATCTGAGGTTCGGCTATCCGGCAGACCCTCCTCTCCAGTACCCCTGAAAGTCAAACCTTAGTCGCTGCTCTCTCTCTCTCTTCGCTCTCTGCCGCTCTACTGGCTGAGTGAAGGAGAAGAAGGGGGCTTGTTAAAAGTGGAACCATTATCATGGTCTAGACGGTGGCTCCGTCAGTGCCTTGGGGGGAAGAAATACTGTGCGACACCAGCGCTCTCATAGGAAATTGCCACTTTCTTCCAACAGGCCTCTCTTAATGGTTGTTTAGTGGGCGACACATCGGGCATTAAAAACACCGCCCGTGGCCGGTGCCACATCTCAACTAATGAGAGAGTGTGAGGGACGGGGGCAGACAAAAGGAGGCAGAGGGAGAAGGAGAGTCGGGGTCTTTATTTTAGGATGCACAGAGAGTGGGGCTGAACTTGACGGCTGAACTCTGCGCTCGTTTTCTCTGTGGCAGTTTATTCAAAGACTTAGCCCGGGCACAGAGGCATGCTGGGAAGATTAAAACAGGCAGCCAAATTATGGAGAAAGAAGTTGATTTCCGGGGGTCCCTGAGTGAACTTTTCCACTTTTTCAAGACTGCTGCTTGCTGCGCCACGCTTCCTTTCAAAGTTAGTGTGAATGAAGGTGGGTTCAGGTGATTTACGCTCTTCAAAGGTTATTGAACTCAAAATTTTTAAAATGTTCAATAAATCTGGCAAAAGAGTTCCTCCTAAAATCCATTTGAGCCACTGAAGAAGGTAGAACTTGCTAATAAAATATAGAAAAGACACAGAGCTGCTGGAAATTTGATGGATTTAAGTCAAGGACTTTAGCATGACTCGTACTTTAATAATATGAAAACTCAAAATGAAGCTTCATGCTGGTACATGCTGATATAAATTTGGCCCATTTTTCTAACAAAAAGCCTTTTTTCATCTCTATAAAACCAAACCATGATGGACTGGTATCTTTTCAAAATGTTTTTGTGACAAGGCTAAAGCCAAGAAAATCACCTCTTTGTCATTTTTGTTCAAGTTCATATCGTTTCATTCTCATTCCACCTGCTGTAATAACCATCTGCTGCTGTTTTATCACTCCTGTTCTGCCTTAGCTTACAAAAAGCTGAACCTTCCTCCGTGTGTGGCTCTTGCATTAATGTGGATTGCCTCGTGTTTTGCATATCAATATTGTATGGATACACAGATGGCGAGAACAAAGTATGTTACTACAAATACATATGTGAGGCCTTACTATAAGTCAGGTACTCTCTTTATTATCAGCATTCATGTTGTTTAAATTGTGAATAAACATGTGCTTCTGTTGGCACCAAGGTGTGTGTTTGTCTTAAAGATGAGCTGGTCAGCACAAAGCTGGCCATCCGTCATTTAGACCATGTAAATGTGTAACATATAACATCTGAGTTATTCTTGCAGATTATTATGAATGACAACAACAATCTTGCTCTCAGATGCAAGGTGTTTTCTTATGCTTTTTTGACATTCAAATGCCTTTTAGTGAGTTTAATGTGTTTTCTCTGTGTGATCAATTTCTATGCACAAGACAACAGAGTCTGCAGCAGGGGGGACTTCTCCAAGAGCAAGACCTCAAATTGCAGAAAATGAGTCAGAAGCTTTAATAGATAGATTGATAGACAGATAGATAGATAGATGGTATTGCACAGAATTCTTGGACTTGTCAGCACCAAGGTCCTGAAAGTCTGTTAACCAGCACTTTAAATTATACATCATACATTTTACAAGAGTGAATGAAAAGAGTATAGCCCACCAGCATTGGCACTGGTCCACATTGGGTTCTTTTATAGTTCCCACCATGCATCATATCATATCATATCATAAGCCACTTTTACCTTCTATATTCTTGCTTTTTCAACCCTATGGTGTGATCCATTTACATTGAGTTTGGATGTTGGAGCTTGGAACTGCATCACATCCACGTTAAATGCTTTCCAGTTATGAGACGGTAAACTTATACCTGGGGATCGTCCAACCTCCAAAGAAGAAATTCCAGCCTAAGAGGGCAATGCTCGTGGGGCTGTCCCCTTATGCTCCATATTTGAATATCTGTTCAAGCAGGAGGGCAACAATCCGTATTCAAAGTGAACGTGAACAGTTCTGCACCACTATACTGTACCTTGAGCAGTAAGGGTTAGGCAACAAGGTAAGTGCACCTTGAGAAAATGGCAGCTGGCTTACTTCTCATCCACAACAAATCTTCGGCCCTATTTGTTGGGCTTCACCTTCAACAGAGGAGAAGTGCTCAGCATCCTCACGGACAAACATGCAAGATAGATATGTCTATGATTTGTAGCGTGTAAGCCTGAAAATCGATCCAATTAAGTGACAGCCCAAGTTCCTTCTGACATATCTAATATGAAACACAGATATTTGGACCTCAGTACAAAGAGGACTGCAGTGTGCCCTGAAGAGAGTCATCTTAACACTGTCAGGATGAGTTCACACACCACAGTGCTGGTCATCACAAATTATCAGTAATGATGTGACCAAGACATTTTGTTTTGTTCCTCAGACTGAGCCCCTGACCTGATGGATGGACATTTGGGACGATCAGGTCCCTGTCAGCTTAATATCTGCATATCAGTACAGTTCTTTTCTGATAATGTATTTTACACCATAGTTTGCCCCATTCACAGAACAAACATTCAGGAGCATTCAATACAATGACCTTGACGCACTGTAAAATGATCAGATCCACCTTGAAGACAACGTATGAATGTATGAAATGCCATTTTCAAGGCCACGCAGGCTAAACTGCCCAGGTAAAGACAGAAGATGAAAACATAATTACATTTTGCATGGGTATTCACAAATACAACAAAAACATCAGAAGAATGCCCGTCAGGCTGTTCCCGCTCCATAAGACGTCCTCTGAGAGCAAAAACATATTGAGCAGCGATCAATAGGAAGCAGCCGAGAGCACGGGTCACTAATTGAACGGAAGAAAGCGATTGATGAAAAAAAATCACACGGTGACTGCTGCTGAGTTAAAGCTTTTCTCTGTTTGATTGCTGCATACAGTGTAAACAAGTACACAGGTGTGCTGTAAACAAGGCACGCAAACACAACATGGGCTTTTAAATGTTTACTGACCATCTATATCAAACTGATGGACACAACATGGACACAAAGAGGTTTATAAATGACTCTAATTTACAAGCCTGATACTAGAAATAATATGATGGAATATGAAGAGTTTTCCTATTGAGAGCCTTTCTAATGCAAGTTATTATAACGTGTGCTCAGAGTAAATCAAGGTTACACTTCAGCATGTATTTCTACGAACTGAGTGTTAACAAAGCTACCTGCTGTGTCTCATTAATCCTACTTTGCAGGGAAAATTTCTGATTTCCCCAACATGTTTAAGTCAGTTCTCACAGTGATTTTATTCTTACAAAGATGTGATGAAATAGTCACTAAACTTCTAAGTGTTTCTAAATGTCAGGGGTTTTAATAGGTGTGCTTCGTGGTCCAGTTACTATACTGCATCTTCCTTCAGGGATCAATACACTTTAAGTTATTAGTGACATAAATCAAGGTAAAGACATGTGTGCTTAATGAGATGCTACAAAATACAGCAAGATAAGCAGAACAATGCACACGAGAGCCTGAGATGATGGGACAATGAGAGTGAGAGAGGAGAAAGAGAGCAATGACCTTTAAAGTTTTTTTTTTTTCTGGACAGTTTTAAGCTGATATTAAGCCTTAGTTAGTGTTAAACCTGAAGATAACCACATGCACACACAGAGAGACTACTGTGAAGTAACTACACAAACCTGGATCTGGTTCTTGTTTTATGGAAACCATGTTAGTGACAGAACTGCTTTTTTATGGACTGTATCAAAGAGCCGGTTAGGGAACCGAAAACCAAGTTTTCAAAATTTGAGGAGAGTTTCAGTTCCACTTTTTGGCTCCTAATTAATCTTTTGAAGCAAATAAACATCAGTCAGGATACTACAGCCATGTTTGTTGTAGTGCATACACAAAGCGTCAGGAGGGGGATCGTGATCATTACCATAGGAGTGGAAAGTTTGACTAAACTGCAAAAAACTGCAGTAAAGATACTTGGTTTATACAAGGCGTCAAAACAACATGACGAAGCATTTTGTTCAACACAGTGTTAATTTGAGTGAAGGCACCATATTTAATGTGTAGGTTAGAGTAGTTCTTGTCACTATTTCAAAGTTTTTGTTGTGTCAATATGTCCTCATAACAAGGGCAGTATTTACTGGTACATATACATTTAGAAGGGGAAGAAAAAACAATATCAATCAATCAATCTTTATTTGAATAGTGCCAGTTCATAACAACACAATAAGGCACTTTACAATGGAGCAGGCTGAAGCTATACTCTTCATTTTATAGCTCAAAAATTATATTCTCTAAAAAATGTGGAATGGTAACTTGAAACCATCAAGAACTTTAACCAATAAGCAGAACCATAACTGGATTTATTGAGAACTGAATAGTACCCCGGCTGTTTAAAGAGTCGCAAAAACTGTAAATCAGTAAATTAAAATAATAAAATAAAGGTGTAAAGTGTGTGACTAGGAATGTACTGGGAAGCTACTGACTGTAACAAAAGAAAAATGATTGGAATAAACACTTGATTGATTAGAATTAAAATGCAGAGACACACAAAAGTAACACTCAGTCTACTCAGTTCTTTGGGTTCTCATTGAGTCTTTTCCAGTTTCACACCTTAAAATGTACAAATGCCCTTGAAGAGGAGGTATAGTGCTTAGACTTGAATGATATCCGATTTTTGCTAATATCCAATATGCAGATACTTCTCAACTAATCTTTGCAGACACTGAGACAGATATTTTTTGTCAAAGGCACAAGCCTCCACTGAACTCAAACAGACCTATTCCTTACTTAGTGACGGTCTATTAGTGTTAGAAACAGATGTGAAGAAAGAAATACATTTATCTTTTTAATGAATGATACTTTTGATTTATTACAGTGGACATCAGTGATGATGGGGTAAACCGGTACGTGCACACATTTTGCCACCATCACAGCCAATATATGGCATTTATCTGCTAACTATGTATAACCAAAATATTGGCTGTAAATATCTGCAAGGTTTTTCATATCTACTAATGGCAGTAATCAACTTTTTAGGCAAGTATCTGCTAATACAAAGATTGTACTGATAATATACATCCCTCATAGTCATACGTGTATTTTACTCTGGAGCAGTTGCACTCAGAAACCCTTTGTGAGCACCAATTGTTGCTTTAACCAAATAAATGTTCATTCCTGTTCTTTTGGGACTTAACAGAAACATTTGCTCCTTTTTCAATTGATTTTCATGAAAGATTAACATTGCCAATGGTTAATTAAGGGCATCAAACCAGAGCTGATAATCAAAAGAAAAAGATTTTAGCTGTTAAAGTCGATTTGAGCCAAATTTTAATCTCCCGTCAAACTGATGCAAACAGTTGATAATGGCAAGCTGAGATAGTGATGGTTTTTACGGTTAGAATCAAACCAAATTAATCTGATCTAAAACTCTGGCTGAATCATTGGGCCAGAGTGTGTTCTGAATGTTCAGTGTGTGTGTTTGTGTGATTTTCAGCTTAGGGCAACAGGCTCTTGAAATTAGAGGGACACGACGAGAGAGGAGACAAATTAGACGACCCTCGACTCTGAAGAGGATGAACATGGTGACCCCAGAAAGCTGAAACACTCACTCTGGTGTAGACTCACAAATCCGCAGCTACGGACATGTGTGTGTTTTTAGACGGGGGGGTCACCAGATTGAACAGAGAGACAGGTAAAGAAAAAGAGAGAGGGAGACAGAGAGGACGAGAGAGAGAGGGGCAGAGGGCCACATGGGAAATTACGCCCGGTCCTGCCGCCGCCTGAAGCATGAAATTGAAGCCGTCCGACAATACAGCTCAGTGGATCCTTCCCCCTCATATTCCAAAATAATTAAGTAGTAGCACCTCCTGCCTCCATGATATAATACACTGACTGGACTTTTGTTTCAGCTGGCAGGGGCACAGAAAGTCGCTTTAACTCAACTGAGTATTAAGGGAGTGATCAGAGATATTATGCCTCCAGAAATTTAAACTTAAATACATTATTGTTTTAATAAAACAATAATGATGCCTTTATCAACACCTTGTTACCAAAATAATGACCTCCAGGGAACCCAAAAATGGATTAAGTGTACTGGTCCTGTTCAGTTTTATTAGCATCAGTTCATCCTCTCAGTGTCTGGGTCCAGATCATCAGTTTTTAAGATTATCACATCAATGTCCAGTCCCAAATCATCAGTGTCACTGTCCGTATCATCAGTGTAAATATACATCCCATCATTTTAAGTGTTGAGGTCCAGATCAACAGTGTGTGTGTCAAGGTCTAGATCACACATACATTCATACATACAGTACATTTATGTAAGATTTTCCAGTCCGGGCTCCAACCCTCCAATGCCCAGGGCATCTAATCAGTGATCAAGTCCAGATCATCAATGATGATGTCCATTTCATGAGTTTCTGAGTCCATATCATTCATCTGATCAGTGTCTGGCTGTTGCTCCCCCATGTCCAGGTCTGCCTGATTGTCCAATTTCACAATATTCAGATCCAGCTCTTCAGTGTCCAGACAAAAGTCATTGTTAACATGGTCCAAAACACAAGAGAATAGAGCCATAACGTCAGTTTTCAGGTCTAGAGCATTAATGTTAAGGTCCAGCTCGTCCATCCATCTTATAAGTATCAGGGTCCAGACCATGTTTCTAGGTCTACATCATCAATGTCCTTGCCAATCTTGTCCAGCACAGTCTAACTTCAGATCACCAGTGTCCAGATCTAGCTCACAAACTTCAGAAAGTCCAGATCATCACTTTGCTGGCCCAAATCACTGGCGTCCAAATCAAAACAATGTCAAGGCTCAGCTGGTGTGTGTTTGGATACAGCTTTCTAGCGTCCAGATCTTTAGATGTCCATTCTGCACAAAATGCTTCCTTTTCTCTATCATCATAATGTCTTATCCTGCTGTTGGCTTCACAACACCTTTAAATTCACTAAGACATCTCCGTGGAGCTGAATTGACATCACACTTTTCCTAGTGTATGCAAAACTAACACTATCAATGATAAATAAAACAAAATGAAGCTTCTTCTTGTCGAAATGATGATGCTTGTTTCCAAACTACACAATCCAGTTTCACTACCTCAGACAGAACAGATTCTGATCCAACTATCTTACAAACTACACCCAATATCTTTGCAACAGTTTTCTCTCCAGCAGTGCCTTAATTAATGCTCAAAAAAGACATGGAGCCTGTCAGCGGTGAGTCAATATCAGCTCTTTGAATCAAGGAGAAAAAAAATGTGTTGGAGATGTCACGCTGCGATGGGAGACTTTGCTTTGACAGTTTGTGTCTTTAGATGAACCAGTTTCATCAGATTGAATAAAATCAGAGGCAAAGTTTGAGAACACGGCAGATTTAATGACTGGAGGTGTTTGAATGAGTCACTGAAGAGATCGGTTAAAAGTACCAAACACATGAGCTCTTATTGAGGAGAAACACTTGATTTTCTGAGGTCTTTGATTCTGTTTTTTACTTTTAAGAGAGTGTTCTTACAGAGAATAGTTTATGAAATACAAAGTAATTCGAAGTGAATGACGCAATCACTACACTACAGCTGGAATAAACTCAAAATTTTCTCTCATGTTGCCACAAAGACAATGCACTCTCTCTGTCCTTGGATAACATGAAAAGAATCTGGTGTTGTTTTCTGCTGCTGTAGCTCATCTGCTTCAAGACTTGACATGTTGTGTGTTTAGAAATGGTCTTCTGCAAACTTTGGTTGTTAAGAGTGGTTATTTGAGTCAAATTTATCTTTCATCATTCTCCTCTGACCTCTTAAATCAATAAGTTTTACCAAGAGAACTGCTGTCATCTTTTTTTGGACCATTCTCTGAAAAATCTGGAGATGGTTGTGCATGAAAGCCCCTGTCGATCTGTGTTTTTCTGAAATACTCGCAGTGTTTCCCCTATAGTTTATTTGGTACAGCGCCCTGCCACCCCATTGGACACCCCCGTCACGCCAACAGGATCCCCACCCAGAAATGGGAATGATGTTATATCCAAGTTATCAGCGTTCCACTTACAAAGTCGGAAAAATACTTGTCGGTCCACCAGGCTATTGTTAGCTGTTGTTAGCAAGCCCTGTGTTGTAGTTCGCACATACCACATGAAGAATGTAAATAACACAAGCAGTATTTCTATATATAAACATCAAACAATACTATGTACACGGCTGATTTAGTGCGACAAAACTAGTCAGAAGTGCTAATAAATTAAATATTACAGGAGTTTAATAACTGTTTACACTGGGGCAGCCATCTTTGATTGTCAACTGTAGGGTAGTGAGGACCCCCCACTCATGGTGCGTTTCAGATGAAATTTCCCACTCGGAGCTCGGAAATCCCAACTTCCCTGTACAACTGGAACGCAGCAATATGCCAGTGTTCAAACTGCCTGGGTTTTTGCCTCAACACACATTTCCCCCTCTGTTTCATGCATCGATGCAAAGAAAGAGTGAGAAAAGAGTTAACTTGGATTTCTTTAACTTTTCTTACCCAGCAGAGTATGTTTATTTGACTAACATAGCACAGATAGACGCGCACTAATCTGCTTCAGTGAATGAAATGTTTACTCTCACTTACAACACCAGGGTGGAAACTTAGGCTCTCAATGAGCTGTGTATTGGGTCAATGCCTCTAAGACCGCCCTCGTCAAAGCACTAACCTGACACACCAGATGTACAATTCAGTATATTTCTCTTGTCCATGTGGGCAACAGGAAAGAAAGAAAGTATTTGGGAATGGGCAGAACCTTTCAAAAGCGCATCTGGCAGGTGATTGGATGGTCTTTTCCTTAAGTACATTCCTAAAGGGCCAATCAGATAATGTAGTAGGTGGGCGCTACATCCATGGTGTAAAATACAATGGGTAAGTCACTTCATGAAACAAACTCTCACCAAAACATGTCAGAAGTGGAGTGAAAAAAATCCTTTCTATAGAGAAATGCTGTCAGTGTTATTTATTTTCCATTTAATAAAGAAATGCAGTCCGGATCTAATAAAACTGCCTCTGAAGCTGTTAGCATGATGCTGATTTGGCTGAGCCACACATAATTGTTGTAGTTTGGAATTGGCAAGATGGATTTGACTGATTACAGATGTTGAACTAGGCAGATCCTACTGCACTGCAACGTTACACTTTTCCTACTATACACTCATAGGTAGGACACGGTGTTAGTTGGGACTTCATCAGGACTTCATGACTGTGTCTACATACTTGGTTGCATTGAGTTGCTGTAGTATAGTAATGTATTGTCTTGTCCAGCTAACATATAGCTCATTCACACTGTAGTTTCAAGCTGTCATATTTACACTGTAGCATTTCTTCGCCTCCACTGTGAACATATGAAATGGGGGGAAGGAGCTGACCCCCTCTTTGTTCCCTCTTTGGGGGTCATAACAGAGCATGATACTGGAAAGAGAGAGGCATGCAGACTCAGTGGATGCAAACTGTATTCACAGATATTACAGCCTCGAGGAATTTATGTGAATGTCTTGAGGTGTAAATGTAATGGAGCCTCATGCTAATCCTGCATAAAGGCACTGTGTTTAGGGTTGATATCCAGTCGTGAGTTTAGGTCATTATTTTCCTGCCCTTATTGGCAATAGTATCAAAAACTCCAAAGTGCCAAAGAGAATAGTACAATCATTGTCATCTTGGTTTTCATTTCACATTTCTCATTGTCTGCTGTGATGAGTGTTTCTAGATTGCTTCACGTCTGAAGTGATCAGGTTTCCTACTCGTGTTTGCCATCTCTCCCTCATCACACTTGACAATCAGAGGTTTTATTCAGTTCAGCTTTGTCACCAATGAAATGTACCTGACCGGATTACTCTCCCTGATGATGGAAGACTTTATGTCATGAATACATAATATCCTGAATATCCTCCTGACAACACAGAGCTTAAGCAGTTTGTTCTCAAAGTTTAGAAGCATCACTTTGGACCGGCAGGGGGATTGTAAAGGATGTGAGTGTCTGAGGCTGCATTTCAATAACCTTTATACACACACCGACACTTTAGTGGAGAGAAGAGCTGCCTTTAATCCCAGGAGTGTGGTGAACACATAAAGATGCAGTCTGAATGATGCTCCAGAAGGTGGAAGCAGCTCGTCTAATCAGCGCTGATTGTCGGACTGAAGGATCTGCTGATCACTCGGAGGAAATAAATGCTGACTTTGTGATGTCTAGACAGTAGAAAATCAGAGCTGAGAAGTTTCCTGCACTGATTACCAACAGTTTGGAGTCACTGTGTCATGAAGACATGTACGGATGAGGCAGTGACGGAGAAGGATGAGTCATTACAGGACTGGATTATTATGTGTGCTGCTACGCAAAAAATTACTATTGAATGGTGCATAAACAGCGCCGACAATCATGATTAAACCTCAAGTAAGGTCCGTCAGTGTCTGTGTGTTGACAGCAATTTAGTCAAAGTCAAAACATACCCACTTTAAATCAAATCCCAATAATCTCATGCTATTTTACAGTTTAAGCACACCACAGTTAAGCTACTATATCTGCTACTCACTCCGCTAAATCAGCACCTGTGGTAACACTTTTAGCATAAGTCATCAAGTTGTGCTAAGTCATTATTGGAAATCACAAAGAAAACTTACTTTAACTTAAAAGTAAGAGAAAACATTTTGATTCTGACAATACTTATTGGAAGAATATCTATCAGAAATGATAAAATCACTGTGCTGACATGAACAGTTGATGTTTGATGACATCACTAAAGTTATTTACCAGTAATATTTTTAATAATTTTAACAGATTGAGAGGAGCAGTAGGTAGTGCATGTGCCTCACAGCAAGGCATTTCCAACATTGTCAGGAAAGTCACTGAAAAAATGCTGAAAACTGCCATGTCTCACACAGTTAACAAAACCTTGAAAAAATTCCTGGATCCACATCCAAAATCCAATCATGTCTCCCTTGTGCCATTACCAACATTCTGAAAGAACATCATCACAATACGTCAAGAACTTATTGAGTTATTAGCCAAAACATATAGCAACTTTCATTCATTCCGAATCACCACCAAATTCCATTCACTTCATCTTTGTGCCATGACCAACATTTTGTAAAAGTGTCATCAAATTTAGTTGACAACATTTTGAGTTATCCTGTTTACACACGAACAAACAAACTCACAAAACCAGCAAAAACATAACTTCCTTGAAGGAGATAATCACAACTACTCAACAACTAACATAACAACTTTACAACAACAGTGGGCGTCGGTTGGTTTGTCTGGTAGTACGCTCTATCATCAATCAGAAGGTTGACGGTTCGATGTGTCCTTGGGCAAAACACTTTACGCCAGGTTGCTCCCATTGCTGCATCAATGGCGTGTACATGGGTATGAAAGTCTGTGAATGTGTTTGCTGATACTGATGGACAACGGACATAGAAACATAGAAAATAGTGAGTGAATGTGAGATTGAATGGGTGTGAATGGGTAGGTCTGACCTGCATTGTAATATAGTCAAAAGAGACTAGAAAGGCGCTATTTAAGCTCAAGTCCATTTACCATAACTAAGATTGTATTAAGACTTGAGGTACATTTATTTTTCATATAGATGACATTGATATACGGTCACACATGGTCTGACTGGTAAGATTGCACAATATACACTAAACAGGTTGCTATAAATTTTACAGTAACTTTCTGGCAACAAGATGCCAGTAAGTGACTGTAATTGTCTTTAAACTAGCATTACTCTGTTTTAATAAAAAGCATAATTACTGGATTTTCGTTTATGATATCATTGCAGTTTATTATTTTACAACGCTTTTAATGCATTTGAAATTACAGTGAACTTGCTGTATTTTAATTCATTTTACTATACCTTTAACTAAATAATCATTGATAGCAATATATAGTTTTTTAAAGAAAAAAATCACATACAAACTTTTTCATTGAATCAAATACTTTTCTCAAGCATTTGTCTCAAAATGGTGAAACATTTACTTAAAGAAATCTTGCCTTTTGTTCCAGGGGAAAATGGAATTGTGGTAGTGACTAAATTTTCCTCTTAATCAATCAATCAACTAATCTTTACTGTATGGTGCCAAAGCATGACAAATGATAACTCAAGACCCTATACAATGGAGTAGACTGAAGCCATGTTGATCCATTGCCCTTTTCAGTTATTTACTGTTCCATGAGACATTTTACAGTAGGTAACTGTAAATAGTACAGTAAAGTTTATAGAAATTAGCATGCATTTCCACAATCCATTGCAATTCACAGTATGGATCTTTTACAGTAGGTAGCTGTAGATATTACAGTAAAATACTGTTACATTTACAAAAATCAGTTACAGTGTATGTAAGTGGCTATATTGCTGTATTAATGTACATTTATGTGTTGTGCCTTGACATATTGGCTTATTGGTGTGTATTGTGTTAAAGAAGTTTGAAAACCACTGGTCTAGATAATAAAACAATAAAAGCAAGCAGCCTCCAGCTGTCACAATCCTCACTGAAGACATCATGCTCCCAGAAACATCCATATCAAGTAGACCAGGTATGCTTGGTTCAATTTGCCTTCATAAGAGGTAAATGACAGCTCTAATTTCTTGTTGATTTGTTTATCCCTATCAATTACTGTATTCTGCTGACTTAATTATAGTTTTAATAGCACTAATGATGCTGTTAAAACTATAACGGAAGAGCGATGTGTGCTCTTCAGATCACGGCAGAGCGTCATGTGTAGACTCAAACACGCTTTCATACATCAACCAGCTCTCATCTGATGGAGTATTTTCTCCAGAATCCCCTCAAGGCTCAGATTCATTTCAGATGTGTAATTACAGGCAGCTCCAGAGATATTTCTGAGTGTGTAGGTGTGTCTGTATATGTGTGTGATTTCAGAGGTTTCTTCAGAGGTCCGTAGTTAATCAGCAGTCCACCAAAGGTGTTGGGGATCAGACCATCGATCCCCTCGGAGGGAAATCAATTCTATCAGAGGCATTACTTAAACTGAGCTCAGATCAGAGATCGGAGGACATGCAGCATGGAGATCAAGAGGACAGAGAGGAGGAGGAGGAGGAACATGATCGTATGTGCGTGGCGAAGCTTTTGAAGGTTGTAGGAACATAATAAGAGATGGAAATGAAGACCACTGTGAGCTCTATTGATGGGAAATGTGCACATTTGAATTCCTCTGTAATCCATCTTTATAAAATCAAGTGTCCATCTTATATTGACATGATGAATGTAGATGATTTATGATAGGACATCTGAATTCATTCAATGCTTGTGCACCCATGGAAAATTATCAGCTGATGTAATATCTAAGGATCTAAGCAAGAAACGTCATTAAAACACTAAGGTAAGAATCTCCAAAGGCCTTAAATTAAGAATTGGGTATTGTCTGTGTTTAATTTTTCATTCTTTTAAACGGTGAAAGTGCTCAAACAGTTCCCTGATTTGGTCTTTTAAGAGAAAACGATAAATAATAAAGAACTTTACTCAAATGGAAATGTGTCTGCCATCTGTCGTTTCATTTGTATAAATAAAAGAGGATATTAGACTGCTAACAAAGCAGGTTCAGCATCTTTGGCTTTAACACTAATGAATGGCATCAATATACAGCACCTCTCAGCGTGCTGTGGTTATTTACAGATATGGGATGTGTTGGTGCGAGGGCTGTCACCTTCAAAAGTTACCTGATTATAGTCGAGCATAGAGATAAAAAGATCTGTACTCCAATTGAGATATACTAAACATAAAACTAGAAAGCACTCAGAAAGCATAAACATCCACCAAGGTAGCTCACATATTGCTGTTAAATCTATAAGCAATAGCTCCATGATAAAGTTACCATCATAATATGATTCATGACCCCGAAAACCCAGACCTAGCACTCGGAACCATGTTGATATCATTATTAGTTAGACGTTTATTGAGCAAAAATGATAGTTCGCTATCTGGATCACCACCAAAATCTAATCATTTTTAAGTAGGGCCATTGCCAACATCTCCTGAAAATTTCAGCAAAATCCGTAAAGTAGTTTTTGTGTAATCTTGCTAACAAGCAAACAAACAAACAAACATATTAGTGCAAAAACACAACCTCCTTGAACCTTTCAAAAGCATGTGCGGCATTGACATCAATAAAATCTGATCAATTCCCATCCCTAATGTTGACTCTTACATATCTCCTCTACCTAAACTGATCCTAATGGTGACGTGTAGACTGCGTTGCATTAATTCTGGATGACAACCCACACTCTGAATCAAGGCAGGGGATGCACGCAGCCATCATGCGTCCACGTAATTAATAGTAAGTACACCTCTGGCTTAAGAGATCTCAGACTTAAAAGGGTCAAGGCTTTCATAAATGCTCTCCTTACTGCTATAACCAGCATTGCTTAGACGTTTTTGTGACTTTAAGAGCGATAATTTTTAACCGGCGCACACTCACAGAGTCCTGAAGAAGCAAACACATGCAGAAGCACGCACCGAGGCCGCAGCACACACTAACACTTGTCAGGACAAACGCTCATGGAGAGGATCAATGCAAAGTGTGAGGAGCTCTCTCAGTGTGTGACCTTGATTAGATGTAATGAGACTTAACCACATGTCCACTAATCTGATGAAATGACTTACAGCTTCACCTCCAGATGAATACTAAATACAAGCATTGACCACAGCCTCACACACTCAGACTTTACAGGCACACGTCCTTGGCTTTTTCCAATCACACTTATTACTCTGAAGATGTTCGAACGACTCTTTGATCACTGCTTTAAAAACCATCATTCGCACCAATCTAGACTTAAGACTGACCTTTACAGTCAGAAGAAAAGTTTAGTGGTAAGACAGAAGTGGAAGGGCCAACCTCCAACAGCTTGAATGGAAATCCTATGTGAGATATGTCCGTGACTCCTGTGAGACATCAGTGAATTTAATGATAACTTTGGATTCTTGTCTCTCTTGAGGTTATATATTTACTGGCATATGTTTGTTTTTCTGTTTGTTTGTTTGTTAGCAAGATTACGCAAAACTACTGAACAGATTTTGCTGAAATTTTCAGGAGATGTTGGTAATGGCCCAAATCAGTGCCACAAGGTATTAAAAAATATCTGTCCTACATCTGATGTTGCAACCAACAAAACGAACTGAAAGCAATTTTACAAGGTAAAATGAGCTTTCACTGTCACATATATGTATAGATAAAAATACATATAAATATATATATTTGTATATACACATACATACATCCAGAGATGTATCCATCCAGGCAGAGACAAAGGGACTAAAAATAAAAAGTTATGAGAGTGACAAACCCATGTATGCCCAGATCATAAATCTGTCCTCATCACTGTTGTCTTTGCTGAATAAAGATTCAATCAATTAATCTAATAAATGTATTAAAGGTAAGCCCCTTGAGATGTGGAATTTCATTTTCAAGAGGGTCCTCATGTCTATACGGTTGTAAAGATAGTTATTATGGAGGTATAATCAATACATCCACGGACAGAGAGATCAGTCTAATATTAAAATTAATATCCATAATGAATATACCATAATTTCTTAATTATAACACGCATTTTTTAATGCTTTTTTCCAGAAAAATACGCTGTATTCAAATATAACACGCACCCACATTTTACCCAAACCTTACTCTCTCAGACAACTCAAAAATTACTTTTATTCAAAGTCTTAATCAATGAAATTTCAGTATTTTCACAACAAATACCGTACACAATATTATAATTCTCTCTCAACCGGATGCAGAAACACCTTTTGCTTCATGCATGCGCAGTTACTCAATTTCTGTCCAAGCGTGCTCAGACGTAGTGTACCGACCAATCAGAGAGCAGCTATCAACATGCCGATGTCTTTGACCAATCACAGCACAGCTATTTGGTCCCCTTGCTCACAATATGGCAGCGCCCTGTGTTTGCACGTGAGTTGTACCATAACACTTGACAATTACACGATCATTACACAAAGGTAAACTAATTAAGACCCAAAATATTGGATTAGAACAGTTAACAGTCAGTTTAATAAGAATTATGCAAGTTTGGTGGTAATGTTTTGCAAAGAGGGAGATTATTTCGGCTTTTTGTATCATATGTGTTGTAATCGCGATGTTGGTGAGACAAAATATTTTACAAATTTTGCTCGTGCTTGTGTATAGTATGCACCCGAAAATTAGACCTTATTTAAAAGCAAAAAAAATGCATGTTATAAACTAAAAATTACGGTAATCTGGAGAGGAAAGATGTTGATTAATATAGTAGCATCTAGCTAAACTGCCATTAAAATGGGTTTAACTGGTCTAAAAGTATGAGTTTATGTTAAATGATGTCACTTTTGTTGATGGTTGATGCAGAACAGTCGAGCAGGTCCATGTGTGAATGTTTGTCCCTGTCAGGCTTGTCTAAAGGACGACCATCAAAGAGACAGTTACATCATCTCTGTGTGGATGAGTGTATTTTTATAGCACTTAATTTCATAAACACACACATACAGGACACCAACACAACAACATCACACACACTTCAGGGGTGTCAAAGAGAGCTCCTTCCTCACCTCACGTTCATGACCTCCTCTGTCTCTGGTTTCAGAGTTTGTGGTTGTGTTTCTCTGCCTCTTATTGTACACGTGCGTCCTTGTGTGTGTAAAAACTACTTACTGCAGATTGCGTCAGCCTCGTCTGATCCGTCCGCACACTCCGGTTCTCCATCACAGCGCCACCTGGCAGGAACGCACTGTCCATTCTTACAGGCGAAGTCAGTGGTCGCACATGTTTTCTTTGCTGTGGAGACAAAAAGGAAAAATGCAAGATTACTCCATGACTCAGAGAAAGTTGAATACATACTGGGTCATTAATACATCTAACAATTAGCTTTTAAGATATTCTGTGGGTCAAAACCTCTGGAGCTCTGATTTGAAGTCAGAATAAAAAGAGAAAACAACAACACCAAAATAAGTGGGATCAACAGCCTTAAGATGAATAAAAGAGGCAGATAAAAAAAGACTTAAGTGGTAAAAAAAAAATGTCCAAAGTTTCATTATCCACTTAACAAGGCAACAAGGGAAGGCAATTTACATTTAATTCAAGTCGAGGGTAATTCCTGAGCACCCACTCCAAGCCAATTTAAACATCAGCAAGTAATGTTTCTATGCAGCCTGTTGCATGCTGGGACTTTGGTGGAGCATTCAAGCGCAACCGCTCTTAGAAAACACAAGGGAGCCTGATGTGTTCAATAACTGGCCTTTGTTTATTATGTTTGTTTATAAGGGGTGTCTGGGTTGATTTAGACAACATGCTACCTCATACTGCACACAGCTCTATGGATAAATATCCAACACTCATTCAATATTTACATAAACAACCTGGTGCCTTGTTTTAATGTGGCTGTTTTGTGCCTGTTCTTGATCTGTGTTCATTATATTTATGTTCTTGAAGGGGGATTACTTTGAGATTAATGTTAAATCTGCTACCAGGGCTGCTGCAAGCTTTTCAAAATTAATTCAAGACTTTTAAGATCTTTTCCAGACTTGATTCACAAAGTCCCTGTTGGAGTGTAGGTGCATTTTTATCAAGCCAGCAAATAATCATCTCTCCCTACAAACCACTTCCTGTGTTTTTTTTCTTTTAAGAGTTGAAAACCTCAAACCTGCATTTCCCATCTTCTCCTGCTCTCAATTGTTTGAGATTTGTGATTTGAAGCACTGCACACATCTCTACAAACTGCAGTAAATCATATAAATCTTCACCTTAAGGGACCGTATTATTATTTTTTAATTTAACTCTAGCATGCTTAAAATGTCTTCACTGTATGATAGAGCATGTCTATGAACAAGAAAAAAGGTCCGCAGCAGCAGGACTTCACCCTCTGCCCCTCCAGTAGATGCCTAAAACAGCTTGTTCCAAGTAAAGCTACCAGTGTGATGTCACACCATTGTTTTGTCAGCAGGAGGGATACATGTTAATGTGATTTTACTGATAACAATGCCATCAACTATTCTGCCTATAGGGACGGGAATTGAAAACCAATTCCACTAGAGAATCGTTAACAGCTCCATCAAAGTATCGATATCATGAGTCTTTTTGCTAATCAATTTCTTCCACTGACAGGGTTCAGAAGTGGTCAGAATTGTGGCTTAATTTTTATAAAAGGTGCCTACTGCACAACCTTGAGTGAGTGGAAACACCAGCAACTTGCAGAAGCAGTTATCTATGCTGTGACGTGTGTGTTTGACATTGTTGCCACTGAAAATCTACAGGCCAACATTTTCCCACACGGAAAATCTGCAGGAATCAATAAGGGAATCGTTAAAGAATTGGATTGATTAGCAGGATCGTTAATACCACTGGTATCGATAAAATCTTATCAATTCCCATCCCTATCTGCCTATCAATCTGTTTCTTCAACAGCTCCATTATCAATCCCTGCTTATTTTCTGTGTAGGTAAAAGTCTGACTAAACAGGTTGTCAGTGGCAACAATGGCAAACACATGACACTTCTGATATTCAATGCTGTGCTGCATAGATAACACTTCTGCAAGTTTCTAGTATTTCCCCTTACTTTAAACTTTTTTTCTAAATTTCTGACCACTTCTGTATCCTGTCTGACATGGTTTTTGACTTCTTTGTTGTCATTTCTGCTGACTGCCTCTGATGAGAGTGTGACATCTGTGATTTAAGGCATGCAGAACGAAGTGGAAGGAACTGACAAGCAAAAAGACCAGTAATATCGATTCCCCAAGGGAGCTGCTTGTAATTGATTCTTGAAAATAACAAACTGACCCTTCAGTTGTTACAGAATGATTTTAACATAAACCCCGCATCTAACAAGATAAATAGCCAATCACAGTGCAGAATTTTGGATTGACATATGGGGTGGTCGACAAAAATTCCAGAAAAGGCCCTAGCCCAAAGTTGGCCACGCTCCTGGTGCACCTGACTATTTGAGAAACACTGCCGTGCAAGGATGGTTTCTTTCAGAACTCATTCCTCTTGATTCTATTAAGCATAGCTGTTGCCTCGCCCTTTATCTCACGTCAATATACAAAGACAAAATGCATCATGAAGGAAACAGATCTACGGGCCTCAATTACTTCCATGCATGATGTTTCAGAAATATGAAGCAAAAGTCTGCGTAACAGCTGTTTCAGATCTGAGCACCGACTGGTCGCAGACCTCATATTCAGTCAGGGATATTGGCATTTCTGATCTGCAGAACCTAAAGAGATCTCAGTTAAAAGCCAAAGTTTGGCTGTGATCTTTACAACAATGCTGACAGCTTTGAGTGCACGCTGCAATCAACAAAGCAGAAACCCACGTGCTTCCTGCTTGAACTGAACCTGATCAGAGACCTAGCTCTCTTTCTCATAGTTCTATGATCCACATCAAGAGTCCAACTGCGCCTTTTCAGGACCAGCTCTGCCTCCCTCTGATCCAGACACCCTTTGGACTCCAAACTGTTTGGAGCAGTCACTCTCCAAAAGCACAGGAAAAATTGAAGCACTTGAATCTGTCACGGGGAGAGGCAACAAACAAGAGAAAGCACTCGCTCGGCGTGTTAGCGAAGCTTTTCCACGCCATGATGAAATATACTGTACACAGGAGAGGGCTGACAAATGGCAGGAGAGTGCTGTTGTTTGTGTGTGAAGTAGTTTGTGTGCGTGTTTGTTGTTGGTGTTTGTGTCGGGGTGATTTTGAGCAGAGAGAAGAGTGAGAAACTGTGCCGGTTACTGTTCCACTTTCTTTTGTAAGAGCTCATAAAACTCATTTACACCATCTGTAAATGCTGCAATATAAGTCAAGGAAATACAGCTGATAATGAGACACTCGGCCTTCAAATGCTCATTTTTCTCTAATCTGCAATTTATAACTTTAAATGCAGAGTGGACTGCAAGGTCTAAGGTGGGGTTCAGATGCACTTTTCCCCTCCCAGTCAAATGCCAGTTGAATTCCAGCCAATTACCAGCCAACCTCCAGCCAGTCAAGGTCAAAATGGTCCCTTGCATAAGCCTGACGGCTTCTTGACCTCTCCTGACACATTTCTTTTTCAAACATTTCCAATTCGATCTTACGTAATCACTTATTGTGCAAACTAAATAAAACTAGCACTAAACTAAAAACTTAACTAAAATAAGGTTTCATTTATGGGTTTGTTTTTGCGCTCAGTTTCTGTACTTACTGGAATTTTCAGTGATAATCAAACCTTTCTTTTATATATCCTGCAAAATCTAAGTAGCAAGGGTTACATGTTTATCAAATCATTGTGGAGATCCCATTAGATCCATGAGGGTGAGCAGGTCCAAGCACTTCCTGTCACGGACCAGCCAAGACTCTGACAAGAAAACTGGGGAAAATTTAAGTGGCTCCATCTTTATATGGTCCAAAAGACTACCCAACTAATCTGCTTAATTTCTCAAGATTTTCTGGAACATTTGGCAAGGATGACTATCACGGTCCAGGTTACACTGTAGGTCAAAGGACACCACAGAACTAAAAGACTGACCAGTTAAACCATCTGCTGTAGGTCAGGTCCGGCCAGGTCAAGTACTTCGCCATATTATTCTGGGCTCTATGAAGCTCTGGCCTTCCACACTGAAAATACTCAGATAGAAGTGGGAGTATTTGTCAAATTTCAAGACAAAAAAATTTCACTAGACTTATTTTAATCCACAATTTCCTGACATGTCTGGATTTAGATCTTTTTTGAAGATATAAAAACTAAAAATAAGGTCTGAATTGCTAGTAATAATAAGTAAAATTGCCAATAAGACGAGACAAATTTAACTTGAGCAGATTCTAAACTTTAACTTACTGAGTCAAACCTTCCCTGTTTCATTGGCAGATATTTTCTCTTCATTACAAACAAGTCAATGCCTTATTTTTGCCTTTCATTCCTTAAAGTAAGACTTTTATCTTGACTGGTTAAGTGAATGTGGATTAGAATAAGTGTTTTGGATATTTTCGACTTGAAAATAGATAAACACTCTTGCCTAAATCTGAGTTTTTGCAGTGCAAAACCAATCATCCAGGCCTGTGCCAGGTCTTTAAAGCTGACCCCTCCATGGCCTGGTCCAGCCAACCAGATCCTGGGCACCAGTATGCAGTGAGCTGGATCAAGTTCAGGGGTGCGTGCAAGGTGCTCATAGAAGAGTAGCTGCCACTCCTGTATCCAGCAGGTGACCCTTCCCATTCTCGCCCTCCTGAGTGTGTCAACATTGGACACATGGTCCTGCCAATGATACCCAAAAATGCTTAGAAGGGAAGTAGCCAAGAGGGAGTCAAGTGACTGCATCTACTCTGACAAAACACAAAATATGTCCTCTGTCCTGTATGATAGCAGAAACATGAATGAAGTATCCCAAGGTTCAGTATTTGGCAAATCAGTACAATCGATTTTAAGCCACATTTTAAGAGTGTCTCAACTATTTTTGAATATATGTTGGACTTAATTTGCTTGAATAGAGACCGAGCAGCACGCTGATCCTGGCTGCCAAACTACTTGAGGATTCCTTCCAGCCCTGGCAGTGAGTTAAAAACTCTGCTCCACCAGGAAAAAGCTTCCTGACTTATTAGCTTGTTGTTTATGTGCGCAGCCTTGGACGCCCCGTAGTGTAGTGTGTAAAAGAGAGAGTTATGACTGATGGCACAAGTGGGAGCTATAATAATGAAGTACATGCTGGAGGAGCTGACAGCGTCTCGGCTGTGGAGACCGATGCTTTCACAGTTCAAGTCTGAATGTATTTATATTGTTCATGATGGATCACAGATTGAAGAAAAGAGACAACCACACCATCACCAGGGCAGAGTATTGATTCTAAGAGGAGAGGAAAAGCAGAGAGGAAGGTGGTGTTAAAGACTGGAGGGATGGAAGCCTGGGAGTTGTCCGCCTAGAATAAATAAAAAGGTGATTACGGAGTAGTATGAGCTAAAACAAAGGTGGATCGAGAGAGAGCAAAGAACAAGGAATCAGGGAGCTGAGACAAAATACAAGCGAAACAGAGCAAGCATGGAGGGATGTAGTGGAACGGTATCAGTCCCGACAAAAGACTGAATGAGTCTTTCCCCTTTAAACACCATGTTAGAGCATGAATCTCAACTCTCTGGCTGCCTTAGCTGTTTTTTTTTCACCTTTCCCTCCATTTCTGCTTGCAGCCTAATAGCAAACCAGTTGTAGCCACAGATACTGATACACAAGACTGCTGGAAACATGGATCAATATCATATTTCAATTTTTTTCTCTATTAGGTACGACTGTTCAACTGCTCATTAAGGCAAACAGCTGATCAGCCAATCATATAGCAGCGACTCAATGCATTTAGGCATGTAGACAGGGGCAAAACCACCTGCTGATGCTCAAATTAAACATCAGAAGAAAGGCGATTTACAGGTGTAGTGTGTAGTAGTTGGCAGCATTTCACCAAACAGAAATATAAGATATAATGTTTCTATTTGTGTGTAAAGTCCGTCGCAATATGTGTCCAATCATCCCCATAAAACTTTCATTTTCTTTTTATTAGGTTAGAAAAAGCTATTCATATTTATGTACCGTGGGTCTCCGCTTTGTGGAGGCATAACGATCCGCCATGTTGTCTACTGGTGGGTTTTGGGGACAAAAAGAGCAAAACACGATTTTCTGAATACAAGTCTGGCTGCCGGTCCTGAAATCTACCTGGACGGCATGCGAAGAAGAAGAAGAAGAGAGAGAGCGGGTATTACAAGAGAAGAAGACGGCGCGGTGTTTGTAACTGTTGTAAATGATGCGCTGTTCACGATCATCACTAAGCTATCGTCGCTTAGTGATGTGATGTTTTAGTAACGGACGGGCTCATCCCAAAATCTGAACCCTAGATGTCTCTAAAATGCCAGTTTCTACACACTACACCTTTAAGTGACTTTGGACGTAGAATGGTGGCAGACGGACTGGTCTGATTATTCCAGAAACTGCTGATCTACAGGGGTTTTCATGCACATAATTGGATTGTTCTCCCTCATTCTTTCTCTCTTTCTTTAAAAAGTGAAAAGGAACTGCAGCTTTGGCCCTTCTGCTTACCCTCCTTCTTCAGCCCCTGAGGTTGCCGCTTGAGAAAACCATTATGTTGATTTTGGCCTTTGACCTTCAAGGTAGTCACTTCCTCTATGAATCAGAGTGGACACTTTTGGAAAATTAAAGAAAATATATCAAAGCATTCTTGAATGCTAACAAGAACGACCAAGATGGACGGAAAGCTTCAAAAAAAGAAAGCCCTCTGCTCTGGCCGGCATGAGTCACAGCAGTAACAGATCTCATGAGTTCAGGATGAAGACTTCACTTTGAAAATGATCCCGAGCTTTAAATTAAATGTCAGAGTTCCAGTAAAGCACATTATGGAACGCTATTATCATCCATCTTGAAGACCGAGAATTACATTTATGGAAGTTCAGTCATTTTGGGGGTTTTAATACTCAATGAAAGGCAATTAGTTTTATGCAAAGACAATTTCCTACAGGCTGAGCTACAGAATTCTGCAGGGCAAAGAGCCCTATAATGAAATAAGCATGCAAATCAACTTCATTTTTCAGCTGCAAGAAGCGAAAGAACTGACACCCAGAGTGAAAAACGACATTAACACCCTCTATCATTCAGATACAGCAGGAAAGATTAAAAGTATACATTTATATAAACCTTTTCCAAGCAAAGGACAAATATTTACATAAACCGCAGTCATATCAGAGAGAAAAAACTGGACATTTACATCTGTTTTCAACCAAATGTGTGAGAAATCTGCAAATAAAGAAAATGTTCCCCCTGCACCTCCTCAGACTTGCTGATGCAGACACAAACAGCTGCTTACATTTACATCCTGATGCTTCTGACCCGTCATATATGAGTGTCATCCATATGGAACAGACTAAACCTGCCTTATAAGGTGTGATAGTCGATGTGAAGGGACACAAACACACAAACACACCCTCAGCCAGCAGTCCCTCCCCTCACTCCACTGGCACAGTGTTATTTCACTACGTCCTCCATCTGCAGATAGAAAACTGATTAATATTTATGTGAGATTGCAGAAATATGATGATTTCTGGGTAGCTCGCTGGGTAATTTCATCCATACCCTGGAGTCTTCACTAACTTTATAAACTTTTAAATTTCACCTCCAGATTATCATCTCATCAGTCATTCTGCTCCACTTCAACCAGGGATTCCTATGTGCTCATATTTCACACAAAATAAGACTGCATGCTGACAAGGACGCTTCCTCTGGCATTAATTCTTTAAAGATTTATTTGGTATTTAAAAATCAACTTAAGGATGCTGAATTACTTTGTCATTTATTCATTAGGGACAATAAAAAGTCATTTAAGTTGATGCTGCAACTTGAAGGAAACTTATGTGAGTAAGCTCAGTCTTAAAGTATCTAAAGGGGAAAATGTAAAGCAATTACTCTTAGATGAAAAACTTAGCATGGCTTATGCTGCAATACAAATCCCCCTGATGTTACCGATTGTGTCAAACTTTATTACTGCTTTTGTAAAATCAGCCTCTAAGCCTTAACTTCCTGAGAGCCTCAAAGTGCAGCACAGAGAGTGTACTAGTATGAGACGTGCAGGAAAGTCAGCAGAGTCAGTGATAGATTGATGGGAATGGTCTTTATCTATTGTCATTTTTCATGACTCAAAGCACTTTTACACCTCAAGTTGCATAAGGGAGTGAAGTTCCAGGTAAATTTCCAGGAAACTTTCCAGAAACTTTCCATGAGAAGTTACTAAAAAAAAAAAAAAAATCAAGAAACTCAAAATTTCAAGGTAACTGTCTGCAGTAGATTTTTGAGTTTGGGTCAAAACTTAACATTTTGAGTTGAGAGAGCAGCTATTTAAAATAAAGACAATTCCAGGCTGGATTTGTACCCAGACCAGTTGCAGCATGTCTTTTAATGATGTATGTTTGCTTACCACTGCACCAGTCCAGCACTCAGTGATGTTTGGTCTTTTTATGAACCCTATGGTCAGAAGTTGGCGTGACCTTGCCTGACCTTAAACTAATTGTTTTAAGTGTTGCCAACTTAAGTTAAAAATGAGCCCAACTTTAAATGAAAAAACTTAATAAGGATAGTTGAGATAAGTCCTTTGACTAAATTCATAATACAACAAAAAAAAATATTGCTTTGATCAATGCAAAATTCATTTAATGCCAGCGATATTAAATGTGGGAATTATAGAAAACTTCCAAACTGGAAACTCTCCTTGGGAATTACTGGAATTATTTTGGAATTAACTGGAAATTGGAAATTTTCAAATTATGCTGGTAATGACACAAGGAAGAAGGGGCGAGATTTTGGTGTTGACATAGGAATTTTTAAAGGATTTTTAACACTGAAAGATATGACACTTTCCATGTTTTTGATTATAAATTTGTTAACAATGTCAGAAATGCCTCAGCGGAGGTTTGTTCTGTCGGAGCACTTCTAGTTAGTTCCTCTTGCACATTTCAGAAGAATTTCTGCCCCTAAAATCTTCCTAATCTAATTCATAAAACCTTAAAGCAGCAGGCTTTTCCTGCAGATGGAGGAGCAGAAAGTTTCCAGAAACCAGGCATGGCTTAAAAAGATCGATGTGGAAGTGGCAAATAAAAAAACAGAAGCACAAAAGCACAGTAGCAGGCGTTCTCTGATAAGAGACTCTGGATACAATGCTAGGTGAAATATTAATTTTCTCAGAATTCTCAGAGTTTCATGTAAGTGTAAACCAGCTTCTGAAGTAACATCGTAGGCTAACATGCCTGCTTTGTTTGGCAAAGTGTAAAATACAGGACGGATGAAATGCTGTTTTATGTTTAATGGTGCTGAACACCTAAATGAGAACCATCCTGTTTTCCTTTATACACATGTTACGCCTTAATAAGGTCAAACAGGGCTGAACCATTCTTATAACGTCCATTACAGTGATGAATGGGGGTGGCCATTTGGGCGGGGCTTAAGACACCTTCAGAGTACACTTGATGCTGCTGCGGTCAAACCTCTACAGGACGGACCGTGTTAATCATCCTCTGACATTCAACTAATGTCACGCTCTGAACACACACATGATCAATGAGAGAATAAGCTGACCTACTCATGTTCATATAGACCTCCACTACAACCACACAACACACACACACACCACGGACACCTTAGGATTCATCGCCACATTCTCCTGACGACATGATTTGGGACGCTGCAGTTCGACCTGGGAGAAAGGTGAAGGTCGACGGCTTCCTCCAAGTCATTCAATATACACACTTCATTACACACACAAGCACACGCACACACGGGGTGAAGGGGAAATGAAAATATAACATCCAACAGCACTATAATAGCTGAGGGAACATGGTGTCGCCTCTAATTAGGATTTGTCGAATGCAGTCCCAGCAATGTTGATTTGCTCCAACAACGACGGCGGAAAACCGACGCCCCTGCCTCAGCACGATTATTTACCATCCTTGAGAGGGACACGCTGACACCTTTTTATGAGGGAAAGCTCGAGAGAGTTAAGAGCGAGGGAACAAAGACTGCTTCGAGCTTTTGAACTGCCGAGAGAGGACAATTTTTGGGTTATTTTTGGGGCTTTTTGTGTATTTACTGGGAAAGTGCACTCGAGGACGAGGGGGGACTTAGACCAAGGTCCCTAGGTCAAAGGCTAAAGTGTCTGACCAGTACCCCAAAAGAAAATCCATTTAGGATACAAATTTATTGAGGTGAATTTGGTTACAAATAAGAGGGTCAAACTTTACAAACTATGGCATCAAGATGTCCATGTGATTGTCAACAGACTATCATTTTATGGATAGAAGAAAAATTACTTACGTGACTTTGAAGACTTTGAATGTGGCATAGTTGTCTGAGGATTTCACAAACAGATGATCAACCAGGGTTTTCAGTCCCAATCATATCTAAGGTTTACACTGTCAGAGAAAGAGACAATATCCAGGGAGCAGCAGTTATGGGCAAGTATGTCTTATTCATGCCAGTGGTCAGAGGAGAAAGACCAGAGTGGTTCAAGATGATATAAACAAAATAATCACTCGTTGGGACCAAGGTATGTAGAAGATAATTTCCAATCACACAACACGTTAATATCTTGAAACAGATGGGCTACAGCAGCAGTAAACCAAACCAAGTGCCACTTTTGGCAGCTAAGAACATGAGACAGAGGCTACAATTCACACAAGCTCATGTAAATAGGACAACAAAAGATTGGAGACTTGGTGAGTCTCATTTTCTGTAGAGGGTCACCATGTGGCATAAACATCATGAGTGCATGGATCTATTCTGTCTTGTATCATCAGTTCATGGTGGTGGTGCGATAATATGGCACACCCATATCAACCAAGCACCCTCTAAATGCCAAAGCCATCTGACTGGTATTGCTGACCATCCCTTTATGACCACATTGCACCCAACTTCTGATGAAAACTTCTGGCAGAATATCACACTGTGAGCTCACCGTGAGCTCAAATCATCTCAAACTGGTTTCTTCACTGTATTCCGGTGGCCCCCACAGTCACCAGATCTTAGTTCAATAGAGAACCCTTGGAAAGTAGTTAAACTGAGATTCTCATTATGGATGTGAAGCCAACAACAGCACGAAGAATTAAGGCAGTGCTGAAGGCAAAAGGGGGTCCAACCTGGTACTAGCAAGATTGTGTCTCATATCCTCCAAGATTTTGGGCCCTTTTGTGGTGTCTAAATTTTTGCCGGTAGGCCTCAGAGACTAACTCATAAGCCCTCAAAATTAAGAGTAATTTATCTTTGTGTTAATGGATTTTTAGGTTTTGATTTTAGTTTGAAAGCATTTTAGTTTTCTAGTGTTTCCTAGTTTGCCCTTTCTCTGCCTCATTTTGTACACTTCCTTTTTCTTGAAGTAATAAATAACTTTAATTGAAACCATTTAAATCTGGTTTATGTTGCTTCCCTTTTCCCCTAAACTGAGCTGGGTTGTAACAGCTTACAATCATGTGTATACATAAATGACACATAGGAATCAAGACAATCTAGATTCAACCTTGGTTCCTGCTGTTTAGTTCCTGTTGCTTTCTTAAAAAACAGTAAAATTAGGTACAAGAGGGGGTCTAGTTTGAAACTAGATGACCATAACTTGGTGCAGAGACCTTTTTATCCATTATAAAGACATCAAAAGGAAGAACATCAAAAAGAAGGTAGAAAATCGACAAACTGTTTGTGTGCCACTAGTATGATTTCAGCCAAACCCCTACCAGGCCAACTTTGACCCCATGTCAACCCAAGCTAAAAGCCATGGCATGTTACACAGCAGGCCACAGAAACATGGTTTCAGACAGCCCAGTGGGAAGTCACTACAGTAGCAAGGAGAAAATGAGGCTTGAATCGAGACGGACTGGATTTTGTGCATAAATCCAGAAAGATACCAGACAAATGCTACGATTACAATGTCCCACTGATCAAGTGTTCCAGTATTTTGATTGAAATGTAGGAGCAATTGGACCGATCCTTTTTTTCTGATGGACATAAAAAGAGGGTCCTTCATTTCTTTCCTTCAGAAAAGGTCAACTCTTTAAATAATCAAGGAATGTCACTGTAAGCACTGCACTCTTTATATAACACCTACAACAGTCTGGAACAAATGGTACATCTATGGCTGCAAACTCGTCTTCCAAAAGACGAAGGAAAGGCAACAAGTTAAAGCAGCAGAGGGAGAAAAATGAGAACCATAGAAGAAGAAAAAGAGGGCTAGTGCAGGGCTAAAGGAGAGGAAATAGATAGTCCTCCACATTGTTGTGATCGGCTAAAGAGCTGGAGAACGTAGCGTGTCAATGGCGAAAAGAGGCCGTTAATCAGTGAGCCGAGGCTGAACAGGACTCCGAGGGAGCGGGGGAAAAGTCCATGAAGTGTGTGGGTGTGAGAGCGAGAAACAAAGTGAGGAAAAGTGTAAAGTAGACAAGTGTAATATTGGTCTTCTGAGGAGATTAAAGACCTGTCTGCTTTACCAATGAGTGGCGGGAGATGGAGAGAGATTGGAGAGAAAAGACCAGAGTACAAAAAAATGCAGCAAAAATGAGGCTAATGGTTGTTCTTGTGTTCTTCAAATGAGCAACTTGAACAGTTACTACAACAGAAGTATCTCTCTACTTGCATATTCATTCAGATGCTTCCAGGTGTGTTTGTCCGTGTTTGTATGGTTGTTAGAGTCAGGAGTACAAAGGCTGGAGATGAGAGGAGAGCTCGTGGGCCAGCAATCCCAACAGCAGCCTGGATCAAATACACAATGTCTGATCCTCCTCAGCCCATCAGATACCACCGACCGGTTCAAAGAAGCTCGTTACCATTTCATGAGCTCAGAATCTGGACACGGGAGAGTCCAGACCATCAGCAGGACATGGACTCAGAATTTTAAGACAACAACACATCAGTGATTCAGTGGGATGGGGGTTTGGAAGTTCAGTTGCATTATGGAACTCACCTACAGGACTGTGAGAAATTGATAAGAGATATATATCAAAATAAATAAATATGTATTTCCTCCTAGCTCTTAGATATACAAACCCCAATTTCAACAAAGTTGGGATGTTGTGTAAATAAAAACAGAATACAATGATTTGCGAATCGACCCATATTCAATTGAATGCACTACAAAAGCAAGATACTTAATGATCAAGCTGATAAACTTCATCGGTTTTATGCAAATATTTACAAATTTAACTGTAATGCCTGCAACATGTTCCAAAAAAAGATGGGACTGGGGCAATGAAAGACTGGGAAAGTTGAGGAATGCTAAAAAAAAAACACCAGTTTGGAACATTCAACATGTGAACATGTTAATTGGAAACAAGTGACTGTCATTATTGGGTAAAAAAAGAGCAACCCTGAAAGGTTCAGTCAATCACAAGCAAAGATAAGGCGATCAATTGCACGAGAAAAAAGTCCAACAGTTTTAGGACAATGTTTCTCAATGTACAATTTAGGAATTTAGGAATTTCATCATTGACAGTCCATAATATCATAAAACATTCAGAGAATCCAGAGCAGTCTCTGCACATAACCAACACTGAATGCCCATGACCTTCGATCCCTCAGGCGGTACTGCATCAAAAACAGGCATCACTGTGTAAAGGATATCACCACATGGGCTCAGGAACACTTCAGAAAACCACTGTCAGTAACTACAGTTCGTCGCTACATCTGTAAGTGCAAGTTAAAACTCTGCTATGCAAAACGAAAGCCATTTATCAACAACACCCAGAAACGCCGCCGGCTTCGCTGGGCCCGAGCTCATCTAAGATGGACTGATGCAAAGTGGAAAAGTGTTCTGTGGTCTGACGAGTCCACATTTCAAATTGTTTTTGGAAAGTGTGGTCGTCGTGTCCTCCGGACCAAAGAGGAAAAGAACCAGCCGGACTGTTATAGGCGCAAAGTTCAAAAGCCAGCATCTGTGATGGTATGGGGGTGTATTAGTGCCCAAGGCATGGGTAACTTACACATCTGTGAAGGCACCATTAATGCTGAAAGGTACATACAGGTTTTGGAGCAACATATGTTGCCATCCAAGCAACGTCTTTTTCATGGACGCCCCTGCCTATTTCAGCAAGACAATGCCAAGCCACATTCTGCACGTGTTACAACAGCGTGGCTTCGTAGTAAAAGAGTGCGGGTACTAGACTGACCTGCCTGTAGTCCAGACCTGTCCCCCATTGAAAATGTGTAGCGCATTATGAAGCGTAAAATACAACAACGGAGACCCCGGACTGTTGAACAACTTAAGCTGTACATCAAGCAAGAATGGGAAAGAATTCCACCCGAAAATCTTCAAAAATTGGTCTCCTCAGTTCCCAAATGTTTACTGAGTGTTGTTAAAAGGAAAGGCGATGTAACACAGTGGTAAAAATGCCCCTGTGCCAACTTTTTTGCAATGTGTTGCTGCCATTAAATTCTAAGTTGATGATTATTTGCAAAAGAAAATAAAGTTTCTCAGTTCGAACATTAAATATCTTGTCTTTGCAGTGTATTCAATTGAATAAAAGTTGAAAAGGATTTGCAAATCATTGTATTCTGTTTTTATTTACGATTTACACAATGTGCCAACTTCACTGGTTTTGGGTTTTGTATTAACTATCTAAGACAGATAATAACATATAACTGCATTAACATGATGAAAGTTGATTCGGCTCAAGTGCAAACAGTTGGAAAATACCATAGTAAGGGATTTATTGTCATCATTTTGCTTAGTTTTTGATACTTTTTCTTCTGCCTGCACAAAGACATTTCATTGAGGTAAGTCAAGTGTCTCATAAACAAAAAAATCTTCAACTTCACTGACACTTTCATAATCTAAAGCGAGCAGGTGTTCACGCTCCAGACAAAAGAATAATGCAAAAACAAAGTGGAGCGTAGCAAACAGCACGCAGCAGTCCTATCCAGAGGATTTTAAGGATTCTGACTCTAAAATGAGATAAATCAATACGCAGGAAATTCAGAATGCTCTGTGGGAGTAATAATTGTCAGCTCCTGCTCATATAAAAGTACTTCACAGAGGTTAATCCCTCTCTGGTGTGTGTCTGTGTGCTCATGAATCTGTTTATACCTCTGCTAAAGTCTGCATCTGTTTACCCATTAGAATACAGATTGAACCACTTTCTGTTTTCAGGCTTTCAGAGGAGAGTGAAGAGCTCCAGGATGAGTCACTTTACTGTGATAGGGATTCATAATGAGAGGAGGTGAGGATAGAGGAACTGCCGGAGAACTTTATATTTCAACTTATTACTAAGTTAAAGTGAAAACAGGATTAACATATGGAAAAAAAAGGAAGTAAAAGAGACAATAGACCCACTAAGTCAATCAGAACAGCTATTCTTTTGCTACTTAATAGATGGTGAATCCCTTTGGAAATTTAAAAGGCCTTTTCCTGTTTCAGTTTTTTCATATTACCTCAATTATACTGGAGATGGAAGTTCTAATATTGGGACAACAGGCTCTCTATGATTTATAACATTGTTTCTCTTGGTTAACAAGTTGGACCATCATTTAAAACTCATTAATATTAAAAGTAAAAAAGGTAGAAACTAGCAATTAAGACCATACATTTAAAAAAAAATACTTTCTAATACAATAAAACAAATCCAAAGTCGTATTTTCCTATCTGGTGTCAAAAGTTGTGATTTTTCATACAGGCATGTCTTGAAACTTTCTGTGCGAGCTGCTCATGTCCTTTATATGTTATAAATATTTACTGAACTTAAATGAGATATTGTCCTACAGCCCCTTAATTATTTACGAAGTCTGTCAGCACCATTATGTGAGCAAAGACTTCAAAAGCTGGCATCTGTGATGTATGGGGGTGTGTTGTTGCCCATGGCAGGGGTAACTTGCACATCTGTGAGGGCACATATGTGCTGAAAGGTACATACAGGTTCTGGCACAACAAATCCTGCCATCCATGCAATGTGAATGCAACAGCACTTTGCCACATTTAGTTACAGTGGAAGGAAACTCTTTTGTTAAGAAGGCAGGAAATCTTGAGTAGAGCCAGACTCATGTGGAACAACCATTCACTAAAGTTGAGAGAGAGGCAGACAGATAGAGAGAGGCTGAAACAGAAGATAATATTTTATGATAAGGATGAATTTATGGATGCCCAGATATTAAGTTTGGCCTTTGTCCCTAACATACACCATCTAAGTCACATGTTTTTCAGGGACGCCCCTCCTTATTACAGCAAGACAATGCCAAGACACATTCTGCGGGTGATACAACAACCTGTCTCCCACTGAAAATGTATGTCACATTATGAAGCACAAAATATGAAAACAGAGACCCCTGACTGTTGAGAAACTGAAGCTGTACATCAAGGAAGAATGAGACAGGGGATGGAAACAATTAGTGCCCTCAGTTTCAAATGAGTATTGAGTACCAGTGGTAAACATGCTCCTGTCCCAGCATTTTTGGAACGCATTGCATGCCTCTAATTCGAAATGAGTGAATATTTCCAAAAATACAATGAAGTTTATCAGTTTGAGCTTTAGATATCCTGTATTTGTAGTGTATTCAGTTGAATTTAATATGACAAGGGATTCGTAAATTATTGTATTCTGTATTTGTTTACATTTTAACTCAACGTCTCAACTTTGGAATTAGGATTTGTACTACTTGGAGTAACACAGGAGGAAATTAATATTATTCCTTCTTCTGAAGACACACTGTCAAGCCTTTTTAGCATTTTAAACTAATTAATGCTTCTTGACATTTGAAAAAGGGAATATAGTTATCAAATGGTCTTTCACTTGTCGTTGTAATTTAATTAACAGGAAATTCACTTTGAACAACCTACTTGTCTCTTTGTTCACACTGTCAAGAATGATCAAAGTCAGCTCCTCAAAGACCTTACTGTTTGCCCAACTCCTTCACCAAATACTGGTGCTCTGAAATATCTGCTTAATTCCTGTTTGACCAATTATGCATCTTTTTCTTCTGCTCCCTGTGATGTTCAAATTCAGGTTATTGTCAAATCAGCCCGAACATTTTGTCAAGGATGCAGCAGTGCCGTTATTGCAAACACACCATCAATTCTCGAGAAAAATAGACATTCCTTATTACTCTACACCTAAAGGGAGAAAACAATTCCTCTAAGCATGTTCAACCATTGTCCTCTTGGCTTGTTGTTGCTCCCAGATGTCAGGATTTGAAGTCCCTGAACAACAGGGTCCCCGTCAGCCGCATGCCAAAGCTAAAGACCTCCCAAATCCTGTCACATCCAGGGTCCCCAATCCTCATTCCCCCGCACATAAGCAGGGCATTACAGCTCAGCAAAGAGGCTTAGGAGAGGAGGGAGACAAGCATGACAAAAGAGGAAGAAAAAGGAGGAAGAAGAGGGAAAAATAAAGATACTGAGTGATGGTGAAGATCAAAGACGGCAAGGACGGGAAATCAGACATAATGAGAAGAAATGACTTTTCAGAGGATGAAAAGCACCAGGCTCAGATTTTCTTCTTTTATGTTTCAGTTTTGATTCACAAAATCTCTCAGTTAGTTTTTTATTTTTCTTACTTTAACTTGGCAAACCTAAGGTCCATCTTAGGGATGAGATGATTGGACAGTGTTAGTACAAAGCAGGATTTGGAAGTAACAATCAATGAACACTTTGGGGCTCTGTCCTGCCATTAAAAAACAGATCTGAGCCTTTAATTGGTTCAGTGTGCACCAGCTATAAACCAATCAATCAATCAATGAATCTTTGATTATATAGAGCCAGTTCATAGCAAGTGTTATCTCAAGTCACTTTACAATATAGCAGGCTGAGGACAAACTCCTCAGTTTATAAACAAACATATATGCATATATACAAATACATATAAATAAGGGCTGTCAAACAATACAGTTTTTTAATCAGATAAATCACAGGGTTGCTGTGGATTAATGTGGATTAATCACGATTAAATATCATTTATTTTTAATCTATATTAATCATGTGAGGGTGGTTTGTTCCAAGCTAGACGACACGCTAGCCGAAGTGCTAGCAGGATCCCGACTGAAGCATGCTTCGCGTCAGTGAAGTACTTTAAGATGTAAGGGCTTCGGTGAAAAGAAAAACCCTTCCTGCAGACTGTGCATATAACTGTATGTCGATCCTCAGTTCTGTATTCAAATTTCCCACCGAGAGCCAGGGCCACCGTGCTGTTCAGCTTCAGCCCTAATATAAATGTATATATACACATACGTACATCCAGAGATGCATCCATCCAGGCAAAGACAATAGGAGTAAAAAAAAGAATTTATGATAGCGACAAACTCATGGACGCACAGAACATAAATCTGTCCTGATCACATTCGTCTCTGCTGAATATAGATTCAATCAATCAATCTTTATCTATATAGCACCATATCTGTAGAATATAAATGTATTAAGGGTAAGCCCCTTGAGATGTGGCATCTCATTTCAAGAGGGACCTCACATTTATATGATTGTAAGGACAGTTACTATAACTGTCTATAAGTATTTAGGATTTCTGTTGATGGTTGATATTGTCCTTGGCCGCTGACAGGCTCTTTACGATTTATATAATCTTTTTCTTCTTCATCGTTCCCCACTTTAATTGTCTCACCCTGCCCTCATCACCTTCTCCTTCCTTTCCTGTTCTCTAGATGTCGTGTGCCTCGAAGGCTCTCAGCGAGCTCTCGAGACAAACAATCCAAAGTGTTTTTGTTGTTTTGAGGGTGAGTGGATATCTCATCAGGGAGATCAGAGAGCAGCCTCTTTGTATGCCGCTCCGCATTTGCTTCAGACTGCTAATTATGTCACGGCACAAAAGGGGACGTTGAAGGAGCACATGGTGAAAGTGAAACAACAGGACCAGGCTCGCTTTGTTTTGTTTTTGAAGCCGATCAGTTCTTCAAATGATGGCTTTAGACGACAAAACGCTCAGAGCAGAGATGCAGAGCAGATGGTCACACCTTACTGATCCAGTCTGTTAGAGAAAAATCTAAAGTTTGCTAAAAAGTGCAGTCCCACTATTGAGTGTTTAAAAAGTAAAAGGACTCATTTACATATAAATTGCTGTATTTAAATTCTGCACTTTTCTGCTCAACAATAAAATAATATTGACCCAGCACACCTAGTTTGTTTTAACAATTATATGAACCAATATTACACATGCTTTCAAAAAAGTTATTTTCTTTGGGACAAGTCAAGCAATCTCTGCTTTTATTGACTGTTACTTTGACAGAAAATACAAACCAAACTTTGTAATGAGACTTTACAAGTTACTTCATTTAACATTAAAGTGAAGAGAACAGCTCAACAAAATCTGTGATCGCTTTGTAAGAAAAATACAAGGATATTTTTGTTCTTCAAGTTGCCTCAAACTGACAAAGTAGTCAATAATCTGCTTTATTAAATGGTAAATTCTGGTCAAATATATAGTAATTCTAGCAGCTTTATTGGAATATTGGAGAAATACACTGGCAGTTTTCATTTAGTGAACATTTTGCCTTGGTGTCACATTCAGGGTTGGAAGCTATGATGCCATAATGAAGTATTAAACTCTTAAAGGTCCCTCACTTTCTGCCTTTCAGCAACTTAACATTGATCCAGGTGTCCACAGAAGACATTTTTGAAGTTTTATGCCTAAAAAACTCACAGATATTGGACCCTGGCATGTCTTTAAACCCCTCTTTTCCAGCCCTTTCCAGATCAGAATATTTAAGTGTAAATCTGTGGTCACAAACCTTTACCAACTAAAGATCAATAATGATGCTGGTAACAGAAGCTAAATCTCCCCACCTTAATACAGAGAAAACACACTTCCAGTGGATATATATTAAATCAACGATGAAATCTTCAATCTATCAAAACCTTAAAAAATCAAATTTACATATATCAGCCTGTCCAGCCTATTATCAAATAAACCCCTGAGACCTAAAGGGTGAAACTATGCCTGTTTAACACACTTTCAACAGTCTATCTTACTTGTCATAAAGCTAATGATGTAAAATAATTTGATCTGATTTACCCTACAAAGCAGTTGGATTCACCAGATCCTTGCCTGCCATGTAGGCCTCTCTGTTAAGTGTCAGATCAAGATACAGTGAGAGGCACTGTGAAATATGATTGTGGACACTGCCAACAATACAAGCACCCTGATTTGCACTAATTTATTGTCAAAAACATAATTTTACACCTTATACAGGCTACGATCTTAATCACAAATATCTGACCACCTAAATTAATTTGGTCATCGAATTTTCAGACTTATTAAAGTAACATTTACTTGCCGTGTTCGCACATATTTTTAATTTTTACTAGCAGTTCAGACTTTTTAGAATTGATTTCTATCTCTAAAAGGATGTTAGCAGGGATACACAATATTATTTGTTTGATATTGATATCAGCCAACATCAGCCTAAAAAGTAAAGTACCGATATCAGCCGATATTGAAATTCTTATATTTACAGCAGATATATCGGCCACACATATCGGCAAATTACACAAATGTACAATATTGATGCACCTTCTCATCACTGCATGGGTACATTTAAAAATCAAGGGTTTCATTTTTGCAAGAGTTAAATGCTGTTTTTCTTTTTTTACATCCGTTCCTTGCAAAAATATACTGTAACACTGAAGAAACAAGTCCATTTTTGTAAAGCACAGAGCTTGTGCTCTTGTCCAGAAATATTGGTGTCGGTGATAATGAATTAAAAAATATCCGCATATCAGCAAAAATCCAATATCTTGCACCCCTAGATGGTCGTCTTATTTTGTTGAGGAACGTAGTTTCTGGTAAGCATTATGAGATATTTTGACCTGAAATCACTGGATCTTAATTTTTGCAGTGCATGAAGTGTGTCAGTGTGTTTCTGTGTAACTGGAGGCACTTGAATGTGTGATGGCATTTCTACCCAAACCTGTCTGGAGAGTGTGTGAGGTCATATCCCTCCGCTTCACTAACTCTCATTAGAGCTGACACATGCACAGAGAAACCTCCCTGCTACTGTATCATCCACCACACACACACAAACATGAGTGCATGTACACACACACACTACAAATCCCCCTAACAACAGGCCATCTGTGTGACGTCCGGCTCTCAGACTTGACCTGCATTGATTTATTGAACACTCAGACACTGATACCGGCACATGCACACATACACACACATGCACGCTACATCCCATCTCCCCCCATCCCTCCACTCCAATCTCATCAGACTGTGGGACCCTCTCTTACGCAGACGGGGGGTCATCGTTTTAATGACATCAGCTATCAATCCTTTAACCACCTCCTCCACACACAGTAAAAAGCTACAGTTTATGGCTCCTTATAGACCAGAGCTGTCACATCTGTCTGACTGATGTCACCACAGCCAATAAAAATCAGGAAGCAGCCGGAAACAAAGGAGCCCAGACCGTACCTTAAATGCACCCTGTCCTGTAAAAAATCTTTAGATTCAATTTAAGGCTGAAAACAAAAGAAGAACCAAAGAGAGTCATAATTACTGATCCAACAGCTCCAATCCAGAACCAGCCCTGCTTTTAGTTTACTGGTGTATTTATTCATTTTTCTTCAACAGAAGGAGCACTCACTAACTGTAAAATCTTCCCCGTGTTACAACAGCTTGGCTTCAGAGTAAAAGAGAGCAGGTACTAGACTGACCTGCTGCAGTCCAGATCTGTCCCCAATGACCCTGCACTGATGAGCAACTGAAGTTTTACATCAAGCAAGAATGTGAAAGAATTCCACTACAAGCTTCAACAATTAGTGTCCTCAGTTCACAAACGCGCATTAAGTGTTGTTAAAAGGAAAGGTGATATAACAAAGTGGTAAACAGGCCCCTGTCCCAGCTTTTTTGGAACGTGTTGAGGCTTTAAAGTCTAAATGAGTGAATATTTGCGATAAAACAAACAAAAAACCCTGAAAAATGTATCAGTTTGAACACCAAGTATCTTGTCTTGAAGTGTATTCAACAGAACATAGGTTAAAAAAAATCACTGTATTGTGTTTTCATTTATGTTTAACAAAATGTCCCAACTTCATTGGAATTGGGGTTTGTACAAAGACTGAACATCACCTTAACATTAATACCAGAAAAACGCCTATTTAAGAGTCCTGAAAGAAAACAGGGCCAGCCTCCAGCCTGCCTCCAGAGGTCAGGAGACAACTTATGCTTTCTACACACACTCAGTCACAGAGGAATACACACCTCCTCACACACATCCACTCACTCACAGAGCATAAATATCCCACTGGGGCCATAAAAGCTGTCTGATGTATGTGGGGGAGGGGATATACAGTACTGTATAAAACCACAGAACATCCAACCCTTATGGTGAGCCAGACCTACACAACGACTCTACTGCACAATACAAGACGATCAGGGCTGGACAACACAAAGAATACATTATATATATTAGAGGGAAGAAACATCATTTATTACACTCACTAGGCCAACAGAGAAGGTCCTGCTGGCATGCCATTAAGAATAGAATTACTGATTTAAATGTACAGTATGTCTCTTTTATTTTTTGTACTAAATTAAGTGGTTCTATGTTACATATGTTTTTTTAGAAAGCTAACATCTCCATAGAAAAATCCTTTTCAAAGAGAGAAATTCTTCATTTTACGGATAACACAGGCTATATAATGGCGACTGCTGGTTTGTCGTTGCTTTGAGAACAAACAGTAATGTGTGAGGCATGGTTGGTCTTCATCATATCTTGGTTGAAAAAGTACTTAACTGAGTTACTGTTGCCTCTCTATCATCTTGAACCACCCTGGCCATTCTCAAAGACAGATCTGCACAGTGAACTGCCCCTCACTGTATATTTTCTCTGTTTCAGACCATTCTCTGTAAACACTAGAAATGTCTGTGCAATAAAATTCAGTAGATCAGCTGTTTTAAATGTCATTTTTATTGTTCTGATGCAAGTGGGCAATGCATTGATCTTGCCTTAATAAGGTGATCTCAGCTCTTATAACTGTAATAACAGTTGCATTATGGCCACCAGGCGGCAAGGCTGATGACAAAGTACAACTTAATTATAATGTTTCGGATCCACGGAGTCACTTTCTGTGCTCAGGCGTAACATACCATGAAAGTATCAACAGGTGAACATTACTAACCATCTCTAGCTATGATCACAGGACTCAGCAACATCAACTGATTGAAAACTGATTAATCTTCCCAGACTGTAGTCTAGCTCATCCAGGCAGGAGAATTTATCCTTGTTAAAGCTGCTCTCAACTTCTCTTTTTTTCCTCGAAAAAGAACAACAAACTTTATTAATACAGAATATTAAAAATATACAATACCTAAAGCTATTAGATAAAACAACTACAACAGTGCAAATCCCAAAAAACATCTAAAACTACATAAGTCTGGCACTAACACTGTTAGAGGAATAACAAAGACTTAAATATTCAAAATGTCCCATGGCAGAGAACTGTGATTTTGATGATTGATGATTTTCATCCTCCTGAGGGCACAAACAATATTTTTAAACACAGAAACACTACAAGTCGTATTTTAGTGTCTACTTTTCCACATCACAGATAGTTTCCTCTGCAGGTGTTTTGTTGTGAGAAGCTACCATGCTATCTGGTGTCTTCTATAGTCTTCTGTAGACACCAGTGAGTTTTAAAAGCTCCTCTTCTTCGTGCAGAATATAGCTTGTCCAACACTGAAAAATATGGGACATTAAATACCTGTCATTATCGCTATTATATTATCATTTTGAGGGTAATCTAGCCTGCTGACTACCTTCCCATAATGCACAGCACGATGGCCGTAGTATGACCTAAAGCCAGCTCTGGGTTTTTGTGCCACTCAGATCAGAACTGGTGTGGCTCAGCCTGGACTTGGTCTGCTTCAAAATACTGACATGTGAATATGAAACGATCCAAAGTAAATATGCAAATTTGTTACGTTTTTTCCATCCAAATCAGAGCAAAGCATCCAAGCTGCAGGTGTGAAAATCATCTAAAACACTCAGACCAGCTCGTCTGGCATCAACAAAACAAATCAAATTTCTTTCCCATTCTGATGCTTTGACAGAACATTAATGTTTTTGCACAATTTAGACCATGAGTAGGAATTTCGCTGCATTTTTTCAATAAATAATGAAAAAATTTTCAGTGATGGGGGTAAGGGGTTTCTGCTTTTCCTCTCTATTATTTGATGTTTTAACTAGAAAACACATTACAGTTGTGTTTCTGGTATTAGTTGCTTCAAAAGAAATAAAGAAGACATCAAGTGTGGCAAGTCCACAATTCAGTTCTTTCACTCTGACAATGGATGAAAGGAAATACTAGAGTCATCTTCAAAAGTGAAAGATTACCTGGTTATAGTGTTTTTCCTTTTAAGAATGAGGGATGAAATATGTGCTAAAAACAGTCGTCCAAGCAACTCATCCAACTTGAAGAGAGACAACTCCCCATTATTGACACATAATTACAACACGATTAACAACCTGCATGATTACAGCAATTTGATTTTCAATTACAATCAAACATTTGAAATCCAAATTAATTTGCTTGTGGCAGTCACATTCATGTGGCAAAATAAAAATTCATAAACCCCGATCTGTAATTACTCTTCTAGCAATTGTTTGACTGACTGACACGTGGAAACACGCCAGCATCCCGCAACCCCCCCAAGACAAAAAGCTTTTACACTAGCTAACAACATTCCCGCTGGCTGTATGAATAACGCTCGATGTGAAGCCTCGTATACCCCACCACCACAAATCTCCCCATCCCACCCCTCCCTTCTGGCCTCCCATCTCTACTTCCACTTCCATCGCCATTCAAGTCCCAAACCGCACACATGCAGCATGCTGCTGGTCGGGTCCGCATGACAAATTACTTCTGGGCTTATTATCAGAAATCAGCACTCGCCAGAGGGAGTGGTTGTAGTGGGGAAGGGGAGACGGGGTGGCAAGGAAGAGGAGGGGGATTCAAATGTGGTGCAGACAAAAGAGAGGGACAAATTTCTCCTGCCGCTGACAAGCAAAAAGAATTCATTACAATTACAAATGGCCGCCGCTCTGAAGCAACAAAGAGCCCCGTAAAGGTCACAGCGAGCCGGAACATGTGTGCGTCTCCGTGTTTACATCTACAGTTTGCATATTTGCTCGGTTTTTGGTTATAAAGAGGGCAGGGGGGCTTCATGGGGCTCCTGTTTCCCAAAGTGACAAAGACAAAAACCTGCTGTTCTGCATCTCTTTGAGCTCCCGAAGACGGCGGATGCTGGAATGTGATTATTTTTGGTGACACGCTGACCTCGCCTCTTTATGTGCTCTCAGCAAAACACAACACTGTACGCAGCCTCCTCTCTTTTGTCTCTGCCGCCACGCTCGCTTGCTCACTCACTCGCTCGCTCTACCTTCCTTCTCTCCACCCTTCCCCTCCTGCCTCCTTTAAATACACGCTCGCACCGCCCCTCCTCTCCTCCCGCCTCCATGTCCCTTTGGCAAACAGCCGGTTGTCCCTTCCTTTGTCTGCTTTGTTGGTGATCACTGATTAGAAAAATAAATAAAAAAACACCTGTTGGATGAAAGGATGGCAGCCTGAGATCAGCGTGAATAACAAAGTCCTGCTGGTAAAGGCCTCAGTGTGACAAAAACATCTGAATCTGAGGATGTACCAGAATGCTGATGTAAAGATATTTTATCTGTGTGTCGAGAAATGTGCTGCAATGGCTGTAGGTGATAAATTCAGAACAAGAGACAAACCTTATGTGGGAAAATATTTAGCAAATGGATACAAAGCTGTCAGTTCTAATCTATATTTGAGTCTGTGGCTAATTTTCCCTCGACTGTTTAAAACATAAAATAAAAGCGTCAAGGGGAATACTGCTGATTGTATAAGATGTAATGTTGGCAGGTGTGACTGCAGTCAACGTAGCATTGTGGACTTTAATGAGGTGCACTTTGATGCCTGCCAAAGCCTCTAAGGGCGCCTTAACATCTAACAAAGTTGGTCTGGACTAAACAAACTCTGGTTCACTCATTTGGAAAGTTTAGATGGTTTGTGCCGGAGTGAAAGCTCACAAGAACTCAAAGGCAATCCAACCAAATAATGAAATGTGGCAAGCAAAGCAACAGAGAGTGAATTGTGGCTTGGATTTGGCCAAATATCACAACAGAAAAGCTAATGTAGCATTCACTGACAATTTAACGCAGAGAGTAGCTAGCATTAGTATTGCCTTGGCCCTCTGTACAGGTCAATGTCTGCAAATCTGAGCGGGTATGTTTACACATGGCTCCAGCAAAAGTGCAAGTGACACCCGATTCAGTCTAAATGAAGCTTGATGTATTTATGGCAAAGAAGACTTCTGAGCTGCTTCTGGCGGTAGGCTAGATTACACATTAGACAGACTTTCGTCCTCCAGACTAGGTGCAACGTGAAAGCAAACCAAACCAAGTGACAGTTGAAACAATGTTACAGCATCACCGTCCCAACTGAACCAAGTTAACTGCACCGCCGTAACAAACATAGTGCCATCACACTGCCCTTGGATTGCTTTCACACCTAAAACATTTATTTCAGACCAGTCAAACCTTGGTGCGTATTGTTGAAATGTTTGATTGATTTGGAGTGGTGTGAAAGCTCACACAATCTCTGACAGAGACCAAAAAATACACCCTGGTCTGCTTGAATTAAGTGTCCTTGGTTCACTTCCAAGTGAATTAGAGTTTGGTTTGCAGTGGGTGTGAAAGCCATCTGAACCAGACAAGGACCAAACAAAGGAAGCGAAACAAAAAACAATGAAATGTGGCTGGAATTTGGCCAAATACAACAACAGTAAGCAAGCTAATGCAGCTTCACCAACAACATGAACAGTGTGGCTAATATCACCATTTCCAGCACCACCAGCCTCTGATTCTCTTCACAGATAAACGTCTACAAGTCTGGTTAAACATCGCTACAGTCAATATACAAGTGCCAATTGGAACAGTCGAAATCAGCTTTATCTTCATTTTATGGCTCAGAATACCTCAGAACTGCTTCAGGCTAAATAATGTCAATACTCAAGGCAGTTTGTGTATTTTTGGGTCATAATACAACAATAGTCAAGATGGCAGGAACAAAGATCACAACTATAGCTCCAACTGGTGGCTGGTGGCTTGATTAACCAAAACTGTCAAGAGTGAGTAAAATGATCCTCCTTCCTCATTTGACTCAGTTCAATTGAATGTAGCCCAGGTAGTCTTACACAATGTCTTCATTTTGCCTCATCATATCAGAAAAAACAAAGAAATCATGATTCATTATGCTGCCCAGCCTTTTTTTCTGAAGCTGAAGCTGAATGTTCCTTAAAACATTGTGGGCAAACACATTCTTTCTGCTCTCTGTCAATCACCAAACACAAAGTTGTTATGAAAAAATAAGTCTATCACAAACACACACATTGGCGCTTATTTGAGGCATTACTGTCGCTGCTCTAGCTGATTTTGGCATCATTATTTTTCACAACTCTTAAAAAAATCTTTATTAAATTCTATACACTGTGGGTGGAAGTCGACACAAAAGTAATTAGATGTATTTGTAAGAGAGTGGATTATTTTTCAAGTACTTTAAGTGAAATAAGAATAAGTTTTCCAGTCCAAAATAAGCTCGCCAAGGTCACTGACTCCCTCACTCAAGCATTCCTTCTTTAAAGCTCCATCACTGGTGACTCCATCAGGTTTACACTGTCAAAGTAATCATGTTTTGTCAGCTAATCCCTTTAAGGCCTGCATGTCCCATCATCATCGAGTGCATGAATGAAATTACACAATGACTAAGCTCTTTTCATTGGCCCACAAAGCTGCTTGATTTGGGAACATTAGGAGGCAGGAGAGAAAAGGATGTGGGGGGGAACCATTTGACACAGCCTTTGTTACGGCTTATGAATCATCAGAGTCTGTAAGCCGACCAAATGAGCCAGCCTGTCTGCAATAATCTCATGACATCTTAACTTTGAATGGAGGGGCTGCTGGTGCTGACCTGTAGTTACATTATTTAATCACAATTTGTCCTTCAAGTCTTTCGAATACAAATTAAAACACCTCTGCCAGATTTTCACTGTTAATGAAGAATCCTTGAGAGGAAAGGTTTGCTGTGGTTAAGTTGATTTAGAGGTCAGTTAATCATGTAAAACTAGCAGGGCAACAGTCTGCTGCAAATATCTGGCACTGGGTGGTGTTATCTTTATATGTAAATGGGGTTAATTTGGCTCTGCTTTGAATAAACAGCTGGAGATGAAGTGTCCATCATTATTGTCAATGTCATTATTTTCATTAACTTTCATTAAACTATTACAAGTTTAATTTTTGTTAAGCCCTCTCAAACCAATATTGTTTTGGAAATAAACCAATATTTGCCCCTCTATAAGGAGTCCACAGATCTAAAACATGCCGTCCCACCCTGCTGGAAAATTATATAATCTACCACTTGGCCCCTAAGTGACCCAGGTTGGTACATGCAAGCCCAGGTAGTGACAATGTATATGCTACCTACTCTTCTACTAAGCACCTTTAAGCTTCCCCATTTGCTCCCACCGCCAGCTATATCAACATACCAGCATACTGTATCTTATCTATATGACATGACACATACAGCCTAAACAGCGTTGCTACCTTAAACAGACTCATGCTCAGTACATGCAAGCCCAGGTGGTGACAATGCAAGATGCTACCTGCCCTACCACGGAGCCTCTTTTAGCTTCCTCTTAGGCTCTAATTACAATCTATATCAACACACAGGCATAATCTACATGAAAAGGTTAACACAGCCCAAACATAAACCTTAATTAGACCCTGGCTTTGTACATGCAAGCCCAGGTTGTGACAATGCAGCTTTCTTCCCTACCACTGAGCCTATATTAGCTTCCCCTCAGGCTCTAATTGCTGACATCAACACACAGGCATAATCTACATGACAAAGAAAACACAGACTAAGCATGAACCTGAAAGAGACCCAGGTTCTGTACATGCAAGCCCAGGCCAGAGCAACATGACCCACCACAAAGCACCTTTTAGCTTTCTCCTATGCTCTCATTGCAGACATCAACACAAAGGCATTATCTATATGACACTGCCTAAACACAGACCTTAACCAGACCCAGGCTTCGTACATACAAGACCAGGAAGTGACAATGTCAGTGCTTCATGCCCTTTTAGCTTCCTCTTAAGCTGTGTTGATGTCATTGCTGACATCAACACACTGAATTATCTTAATGACATAGTTAACACAGCCCAAACACAAACCTTAAAGAGACCCAGGTTTTGTACATGCAAGATCAAGATAGCAAATACACTGGTATTTCTTAACCTAACATATGGCACCAAACAAACAAACCACAACTATTCCTGGAGCCAACTTCACAAATAAAAAAAGAAATAAACACATAAGAGAAGATAGAGCTTTGAGAGAGGATGTGGGTGGTAGAGCCAAGGGTGAGAGCCCTGACTAGAGCGAGCGATCACCCCTGCTAGGATGGGCTGTTGCTATACCTCCCCTATTTTCTCATTTTTACTCGTATCTTCTTACTTTAGAAATGTAAAATTTTCCCACCCATGTTTACTATTGTTTCACAGAAGCGACACCTGAACAGTACAGATTAGGTTGTTCAAAATATTTGGGAATTCATCACTGAGCAGCAGATACATTGCGTTGAATCTGCATATTGCTCAAAGGGATATCAAAGTATAAATAATTACGGTGCTGAAAAGTGCAAGCACCTCCTTCTGAGCACCAGCTCAGGCATTCACAAAATAAGAGCCTCACATTCTTCTGAAGCAGCGTCTTGTTGGTAATTAATTTAAATTTACCACGGGGAATTTGTGTTTTCCTTCTGGTGTTTTCATTAATGCTTTTAACACAGTTATCCAGAGGGATGCTTGGAATTGATTAGCAAGCATTTGTCTGGTGTTTTATCCTTATCACAGAAATGTCTGCAGAATGATTACAGTCAACACAAATAATCAGGGATGAGCATGTTTGGGACAGGAATGACCTAAAGTTACCTCACACCCAGAGCTTCTTTTTAATCATCGTGGGTATCAGGGGGCACGTTTGTGAAATAAAACGCTTTCCCACTTCCTCCTCCTGCATGCTTCCCAGTCACCTCGGAGTATCCACGGATACCTCGGGCCACCGGAATACAAATACAACCCAGACACTTGCCTCTCAGCCCCATTAACACACACACACAGACACACACATGCTGTCTTCACTGTCTCCTCCTTCATTAACTGTTTCAACAGACAGTCACAGGGGAGTGTTTGTGCAGTTTTAATAAACGGGACAGTGGGGAACATCTCTTTCATTCGCTCCTCCGAGATGAGGAAAAATTTACAGAGAGGGGGGTGATAAAGTCGTTTGCATTAATGAGGGGTGGTCGATGTTCGCCTATCCGCCCTCTCCGCTCATTAAGGTGGGGATTAGTGCTATTTTTGATGTATGCAGAAAGGGCTGGGTGGTGTGGACAAATATGTCATTAACTTTGAGCTAAGAGACAAAATGATACAAATCTTCCTTTTCAAAAGTAAATAGAAAAATAAATAATAAAGCCACAAAAATTATAAAAGAAAGCTTGTTTGTTACATTGCGCAAAATAACAAAAATGGCAGTCATGTTGCATGATACTCTCTGTACAACATTGCTATCGATCATTATTACAAATTCTGCCAATATTTTTGGCTGATATATAAATGCCATATGCATACCCCATGTATTTGCTTTATTATTGTCAAAAACAATCACTGCATGGGTACATTTAAAAATCAAGTGCTTAATTGTTATAAGAGTTAAGTGCTATTTTTCTTGTTTTAAATCTGTTCCTTACACAAATAGACTGTCACGTTGAAAGCAATAAGTCAACAATTGTACAGTGAAGACGTTGTGCTCTGACTAAAAATATAGGTTACAGTATTGACAATAATGAGCTCAGAAATATCTACATATTGGATATTGGTAAAAATAAAAAAATAAAAAAATAAATAATGAATAAATAAATAAAAAAGAAGTTTACTATGTTATGCATCCCTATACAAAAATTTTGACGATATTGAGGTATATTGAAGTCATTAGGATATCTGTACCCTTAAATAAAATGGGTTTATACATGATTAAATAACTTGGATTATAAAAAAGGCAAATAAATAAATAGCACGAATAAATAAATAAATAAATGAAAACATAATATAGGGTAACATTGTCATTTTGGACTTTTATTTTTGTAATTGTGATATCAAACAATTTATTTAAAAAGTACTTTATTAAAAAAATAAAATAAAAATAAAGTGACAATTAGACGTTCACTTCTTTATTTGAAATAAACATTGTTCTGCTTTCTTAAATATGACCATCATTGATTTTTACTGTAAAGACTGTTTTTATTACGGTGGCCCTGAGGTGCAAAACACACATCAGGTTGATTTGAATTCTTTATAAAAATTAATGACATCAAATCAACAACAACAAATGCAAAAAGTAATCTTTAATTACCTAAAAAGTAATAATTAAAAAGATGCAAGACCAAAAAAAACAAAAAAAAAACAAAAAAGGAAATCAAAACCACAACAGGGCAAAATAGATACATGAAACACAACAATAAAAAGCACATCAAAAAACAAAAAATGATAAAAAAAAAAAATTCATACACAAAAAACAAAAATCAAAAGATGACAAATAAAATGCTACTGATAGCAATAAATACAACCAAAAGCACAAAACAAATAAAAAGGCTTAATAACAAACAGAAAAAGCACTAGAAAACACAACAAATTAAACAAGACAACAACAAAAAGGTTTTAAGAAATAAAAAGCTAAAACAAATGACAACATGAAGTATACCAACATATAAAAACATCATAGCAACAAACCCCAACAAGAAGCAAAAAGCTCAAATTCATGTCAAATACTAACAACAGATAATAAAAATAATATTTAGTTTACTGTATGTTTGCCCTTCCTTTGCTGTTATTTTCTTAATTTTTATGCATTTTTGTTGTTGTTTTTCAATTGTTATGCCCTTTCTCGCAATTTATCTTTTATTGTGATTATTTTTTGAAATTGCTGTTGTATTTATTAATATGTTACTTTATTTGCACTTAAGATTTCTTATATTTTACAGCACGCAGGTTGGCATCTTTGTTTTGGTCAAGTTAGCATCAGTATAAACTACACTTGTATCGGCACTATAGTTACACCCATCCATCTTGTTAAAATGTCCATCAGTATGTTTTTAAAGCTCAACATCTCTTGTTCCTACGTCTGTCTCCACCTGCATGTCTGCTCAGGATGGGGGTTGCCCTTGGCTCTCTTTGAACTCTCCCCTGAGAGACTCCATGAAAGGGCTCCCGCAGCAGGTGCTCCTGGACACACAGCATAATGGCGGATGAAAGAGCGCTCGCCAAGGCAGCAGAGGAGAGCCGTGCCAGGGAGGGCGGAGGGTGAAGGGCAGAGAGAGGGTGGGTGGTGGTCGGTGCACGGGGGGCCAGCAGTGTGCGGGCACGGCTTTTGGACGGTGGCGAACAAAGCCGACCTCTTCATAGCCGTCCAGAGATGCAAATCGCTGTTCATCAAAGTTTCACACTCGGCTAACGGCGAACAAAACGGAAAACACCGGCTGCTTGGCTGGAACTGTCAGAAACTCCCCTGCCCTCCCGATGCTTTCAGTGCGCGCTGCTGACTGAGGTTACACGAATACGAGAGGTACGAAAGGGCTGGGCAGCACGGGCAGAAAAAACATGCTAACTTTACTCGGGAAGGTGCTGCTGTTACAACACAAACAATACTACAAACTTTGTGCAGCAGCTGGATCTACCTGATTGAATGTCCATAATCAGGCAGATCCATCATGCCAAGCTCCAACAACTGTGAGCAGCCCAAAGTGGCACCATCCAATCAGCATCATTTAGGGCAGGAAGCTACTGCTCAGACAGGGATTAGCATAGATGCTAACAGTCTTAGAAGCAGTTTTGTCAGATCTAGACCACATTTCTTTATTAAATGTAAAACAAACACTGAAAGAAAATCTGGGTAGAAATAAATATTTCAGCTCCACTTCCGACATTGAAGTGTTTAAATTTTGTTCTATAAATTGACTCATGTTTTGAACTCCAAATGTGGCAGGAGCTAACCTTGCAGTGCAGCTGGATCCCCCTGATTAAATGTCCATAATCGGGCAGATCCATATTGCCAAACTTCAATCTACAACAAATGTCCAATGTTAGCATAGATGCTACCAGCCTCAGTAGCAGTTTTTATCAGATCTAGACCACATTTCTTTATTAAATGTAAAACAAACACTGAAAGAATTATTAGTAGAAAGAAATATTTTTGCTCCACTTTTGACATGGAAGTGTTTGTAGTTTTTTCTATGAATTGGCTCATGTTTTGAACTCCATATGTGGCAGCAGCTAACCTTGCAGTGCAGCTGGATCACCCTGATTAACCCTTTAATGCCTGTTGTTTCATATTTGATACATACTTTTATGATACCTCTATCTAATCAATATGATCAACAAATTACTAAAAAAACCATCTGAATACAATCAGATAAATGATAAAAATGTCCTCAAGTGGATAATCAGTTGCCAAAACACCTAATGTATCAAATGAGATACAAAAAATATTTATGTTAAATTAGATGGAAATTTTGATTTTTAGGATTTCAGCAGAAAGCGAAATAAACATTTCAGCTCCAAAAAATTAGAATTTTCTGGCTATAATTTGTGTTTTCAGGCATTAAAGGGTTAAATGTCCATAATCGGGCAGATCCATCATGCCAAACTCCAATCTACAACAAATGTGAGCAGCCCAAAGTGGCATGGCCCAATCAGCATCATTTAGAGTAGGAAGCTACCATTCAGATAGAGATTAGCATAGATGCTAACAGCCCCAGTAGCAGTTTTGTCAAATCTGGACCACATTTCTTTATTAAATGAAACACAAGCAACACTGAAAGGATATTTTTGCTCCACTTCCGACATGTTCTGGTGGTTGACTGTTCTACGACTTGGCTCATATTTTGTACTCTATACATGGCAATAGCTAAACTTGCAGTGCAGCTGAATCAATCAATCCTGATTCAATGTCCAAAATCAGGCAGATCCATCTTGCCAAGCTCTAATCTACAACTGTGAGCAGTCCCAAAATAGCACAGCCCAATCAGCATTGTTCAGAGCAGAAAGCTACTACTTAGATAGAGATTAGCATAGATGCTAACAGCCTCAGTAGCAGTTTTATTAGATCTGGACCACATTTCTTTATTAAATGAAAAATGAACAACACTGAAAGGATATTTTTGCTCCACTTCTGATATGTTTCAGCAATAGTCTGTTCTATGAAATGGCTTACATTTTGTACTTTATATATTGGCATTGCAGTGCAGCTGGATCCACCTGATTCAGCATCTATAATCAGGCAGATGAGCCTCAGTAGCAGTTTGATTGGATCTGGACCACATCTTTGTTAAATGATAAGCATGCAACACTGTGAGTATTTCTTGATAGAAAAGACATTTTTGCTCCACATGTAAAATGTTTGTTTTACAAAGTGGCTTACAGCAGGAGTGCCCACCTACTTCAATATCTGATTAGCTGGTAACGAATGTGATTGATGGAACAATTGTCCAATCACTTACCACATATCCTTTTTCTATTGGCCGTTGCCCAGATGGGCCAGTGAAATATATTAGACGGTCTACTTGGTGTGTCAGGTTAAGGTCTAGTAACCCCGTTTTTTAGAACTAAATCATTGCCTTGTCTTGTCTATCCTTTTTGAAAACACATCAGCATCTTAAAAACTGATTTTTTTTCCAGCCTTAGAGCACACACTACTACAGACTTACTCACACTGGGCATCCATAGTAACACTCCCCCACACACTAACAAACACCCCTGCAGGTCCAGCTTCCCCTCCAATGACTCTTTTTCATCCCACCAGGAAGCTTCCAATGACCCCGGCTTCAATTTAGGCCGAGCACCAGCCATCAAAACCATCCCTGCTGGAGGGGCGTAAAGACCTGATCAGACTCATCCCAGAGGTAGGACACAGGGGTGTGTTTGAGTCATTGTGAGAGAAAGACACAAACAGAGGGAATAGTGGAGTGCTTCAGTGAGGCACCTTTAATATTTCAGCTGCTGCTACCTTTATTTTCTTCTCCTTCTACTCTTTTAGCCGCCAGCTACCGGAGATGTCCTGAGCGCTCTGGTTTAGAGAGATAACTGGCGAGCTTTAACCCGCACAGGACTGGCTTTCAATATTCAGGTGATTCTTTAAAAATGAAGACTGAGAGCACAGGTCAAACAGAGCGCATTAGCATTTTGGGAAAGAATCCCTTGTTGGCGATGAGGTTTTTTTTTTGTCTTCTGTGCATGTCTGTGCAAAAAGCAGTTGTGTTCTGTAGAGCTTGTGCCAGGCACTGGGAGGGGGGTTTATTTGAATCAGTTTGGCCCCCCAAAGCCTTGGCTGGCTTTAAGTTGGCTCGAGTTTTACACAGGGATTCTTTCTGAGGGTGAAGGAGGAGTGAGTGGAGTGCTTTTAGATACAAAATACCAGTTAAAGCATTATTTTAACAAGAAATACTCACATTCTTTTTACAGGTGCTCCTGATATAATTTCCCAGAATGGACAGCAGCACACAGTGCACGGTAAATCCAAAGTCCTAAAACATTTTATTAGCTTACAAAAGTGATGTAATTTATGTTGTCCAAAAGGCACACATCTGTTAGTCAGATGATTTTTTTTTATTTATTTTGAACATCGAGGCTGAAAAATCAATAAATCAATATTGTTTCTATTAGGGCTGTCAATTTATACTCAATATATGAACATACATTTGAGCATGTGGGTATAAATTCTTACTTAAAATGCAAATATACATTTGAAATTGAGAAAATGCCATTCAACAGCACCTTAGGGCACCTGAGGTGCAGTGAACTACCTGATCCAACAGAAGGTGCTCCCAGTGCAACCCCAACCTTCAAAACAACAGCTGCAACGGAGGACAGACAAAGCCACTTTTAAAAGCACTTTGGGCCAAACATGCCAATGGCAAAATAAAAAACACCAGGCTGTGTGTTGTAATGTGCAAAGCAGCTGGCTCACTCCTCAACCACAGCAAATCCACGGGCCAATTTGTCTGCCAAGTTTGACCTTTGTCCTTATCATATGTCAACCATGAAAGATCCTTTTCAGGGATGTCCCTACTTTTTTCAGCAAGACAATGCGAAGCAACATTCTGCACATGTTACAACAACATGGCTTCGTAACAAAAGAGAGCAGGTACTTGGCAGACCTGTCAGTTATGCTCTATTAATGTCTTATTAAAAAGGGGAATTTTTCAGATAGGTAAACCTAGTATTATAACAAAACTGGTCATAAAAAACAAAAATGGCATATATGAAATTCATCCATAAAGTTAAAGTAATTCTCAAAAAAGGACATTTTACCTGATTTTTGTTCTCTTTTCACTTTTATAATGGAAATACTTCTTTGACTATAAACTCCCGGCTCAACCATTTTGCAGAGGTGAATGATTTAAAAATATTTAGGGCGTGAAAAAAAAAATGTTGCATTAGTGCCTCAATATATCAAAAAAAGACATTTTCATGGCTATTTTTTGAGGAAATTAAGGGTTAATATGAACTCTGGTGTCAATTTGACTACGCAGAGTTTGTTGTGTAGTTTATTCATTTCAATATTGGTTAAATAGGATATGCAGATTATTATATTAGGTTTTTATTTAAGCTTTAAACAGTGTCCCAACTTCATTGGAATTGTTTTCATAAGCAACAATAACCATCAAACCATGTATCATCATTTTTATTCCACTTTTACTTTTTTTTCCTTTTACCTCCACTCAACTTCGCCTTTCTCTAGCCGTGTTTGAGAGGCTGGTTACGCAATAATTACATCAAGTTAATTTTTTATTTTGAGTCTTGATATTTACTTATAACTTCTGAAGATAATAAACTATAGCTACATACGCTAGCACGCCACGCTAAAAGAAACCAAGTATGTCCACTCAAAGTTCTTCCTCAAGACTTCACGAGAGATCTTGTAGCCACACACTCTCAAACCTCATCTTCATCCAGCAATAAGACTCCCCAGATACTAATAAGAGTAACACAGAGCATTAATGTATCATATGTCTCCTGTTAAGTCCTCCATCCTTGACTGAATAGATGCTGCAGAAGAAGGAGGCCCTGCTCATTAGTATTCTTTAGGGTCCACACGGGGAGACAGGACCTACGATCAGAATGCAAGGAAGTCCTCTGAAGGGCCGAGGGTGAGGGGGACGAGACAGCGGAGGCCTGTCTGCCATGTAAACAGAGCTTTAAAGATCCCATTTACAATACTGCACAGTCTTAAATGAGGAGACAGCAAGGCAGGGAGGAAGCCTCCCCTTCGCTTTAAGGTGTGAGGAAGAGGTTTTTCAGATATTGTTCATGGACTCTCAGTTTTTGTGTGCAGTAAACATGTGCCTAAATTGAATACTGCTCTTATTCTCCATAGAATCAAAGTGTCAAATGTTGCATCTGAGCTTGTCAAAGAAAACAAAACACTCTAGAGGGAAGTGTTTTGACAGGAGGAACCTGTGAAGTGAGGAGTAAAGACAGACTTTATACAGAGCAGAGGGAGGCAGACACTTCAGTCTTTGTAGGCAGGGGCAGGAGTTTGAGGACAACCAAAGGACAGAGCGACCATTTATAATTAAGTACAGCACTGACAGCCTCACCTGACCCTCATGTTACGCTAACAACAAACATACAACTACACTAAACAGAGTTTTGAACTGTTGGTTGCCATGGCTTTTTAAACATTTAAAACATCATGAGCTGTTTTCAGTAACTCAGGTTCCAATATTCTGGGCCCTTAAGGGAATATTTTTTCCCAAGTGTTAGCCAGCAGGGTGTTGAAGTATTTGAGTGAAAGTCAGAATATTACTGAAGTTTCAATAGCACTAAAAGATCTATTTCACACAGAAAGATTTACTTTCTGCTGTATGAATCATCTAGCTTTCTCACAAGTCCTCTCTCGGTGTCAAAGTCTTCTCTTCATACTCTAGTTATTCCATTTTGCGATCATGTCGCAGCACACTTTTAACTTTCAGTCTAAATTATTACCTCCACCATGGAGGTTGTGTTATTGGCAACATTTGTTTGTTGTGACCAGGATTACTCTAAAAGTAATGAACATATTTAAATCATAGCACAAGGAAGAAGTGATTAGATTTTCATGATGATCTGAATCTGGATGTGGATCCAGGAATGTTTTATTTCATGGATTTCTTAACATTGTGAGATAGGGCAAAACGTGTCAGAAAAGCCTTGTTTTGACAACCTTGACAATTCGTGGCAACAACAATGAGGTCTTGAAGAGAAAGAATATTTCTACATTCTTAAAAAATTCTTTATTTCAAACTTACGCAAAAAGAGGACTTCCCATAAATGTCCTTGATTCAATTCATGATGTAAAGTAAAAAAAAAGACTAATTAAGAAAAAAATAAACTGCAGGGAACATCTGACAAATTTAATCTTGAATGCTGGAAAAAAATGTGACCTCCAAACATCTGTAATTATAAGGTCTTTTTACAAAGAGTACATGTATTTTTCTTGTAATTATACTGTATTTGAACACATAGTTTGTCTCTAACTCGCTTCCCACTAGTTGAATATGCATTACACTTTTTAACCAACAGGACTTCGAACGTTTGCATGTGCTTTTAGAAGAGGATGTTTCCTGCTGTAGAGGGAGGTATGTTATAAGCCTGTTTGTGGAGCTACCAGAGCTCTTTATCTAAGGCCACGGTGACAAGGTATGACATGCTAAGCTAAATTAAGTGCACTGTGCTGATGTGCTAGTAGTTCATGTTCCCCCAGCAAGACGTGATGGACGTTTGCTCATCTGTGGTTAAATTAAAAGATGCTCTGTCACAGGACCCGCAAGGCCCCATAGTCGTACTGATAAACTCACACATTATTGGCTAATCCAGTCTTTACTCACCACAGATTAGAATGAAGGTCCCTTATAATGTGAGTGCAGCTGCCTCTTCTCTTGAAATATAGTGTGGTATCTCAGCCTCCCTTTAGTGCATGTGGCAGGAGTTTCCTAAACCCTGCGTGCTGACTTGCAGGCACAAAGAGCAGGGCAACAATGACTGAAATCTTCTTGTATTCAAAACAAAAATTATATATTGGACAGTGGATGTCAAACCAAATGCTTCAACATTTTATTGAGAATCGCTGCATCCCTGGTGTCCACTGTCTCTTTAACCCGAGGCTTTGTTATATCCCAACAGCATCCCTCTGTTCTCCTCTTCCTCTCTCTCTTTGTAAATCTCTTCCTCTGTCCATCTTCCCCCTCAGCTCCTGCACACTAAACAACTTCTCATTGTGGTCCGTGTCATTGATATTGCCCGGCCGGGGCCCCTCTCAGACCTGACGGATAAAGCGTCCATAGGAACCGACTGGGCCCTGAAAAAGGTACAGAGGAGCGGAGCGAGTGTGGGCTCGGGCCCCCTTTAAACCCTCCAGAGGAATAATTTACAGCTCTGCCACAGTTGATTTCCCTCACTACAACCAAAGGCACTCAGAGAGCGAGCACAGCGCCGTAGCTCACCGGCAGAGAGCCGAGCACAGAAAACCTACAATCACACACTGAGGAGCCGAGAGGCAGAGAGGAGGGAAGCCCTGAATTATTGAGCATTTATCATAAAGGCGGGAAAAACAGAGCGTTAATGGGAGAGATGGAGGCTGTGGGAAAGAGTGGAAAACCTAATGGTAGTGCTGAGGTGTGCTCCCCCACTGTGAAAACTGCATCTCAGGTCTTGTGTTTGGTTTCATTTTTTCTTGTTTTTCAGTTTGTAAATTGAGTAAAAGTACGTGATTTGATACTCTTTGACCAAAAATATCTCTAAATGACCCACTTTCAAACATATCTTGTGGCCTTTGGAGCAGATGGAGTCAGTGAGCTGTCACAGGGATGCTTAATTTATGCAAAATGTGATTAAAGTTTCCTCCATACTTTAGCAGGACTTACATGTTTTTTGAATTAAGGCAGTGTTTGTACGTTTTGGTTCTAAAATATGTATCACAACACATGGGCTATGACTTATTATATTACACTAAACTGGGATTAAAAAAGTCAAACAATTAACGTTTTTTTTTCAATCTGAATTTTAGATATTTTTTTTCTTTTAGGCTTTTAAGCCATTTTGTAGAGAGGGCTGTGGATGGAGTTGGTATTCACATGCAAGAGAAGAGCCACTGCTGAACCAGGGACACCTGCTCCAAGGCAGCAGTGGAGGGGTTTGTTAGTTTGAGTCCTTGGTTGGACTTCAGCTGCAGGCTGATTTGTTAGCTGGAAAGGTTTCTACCACCTTTGAACTGCCAAGGTGCCCGAGAGCAAAGCACCAACCCAGAACAGCTCAAGGGGGCACATTTTGTGAGCAGCAATTGTGAATGTGATTGAACATAGGGTTGAAGGGGTGGGATATATCTGGCAAATTTCCGAAAACTTTCATGGGAGGTAAAGCTGGGGAATTTTGATGAATCTTACAAATTGGAAACTTTCCATGGAAACTATAGGAACTGTGGGAATTGTCGGGAAATTGCGGGTCATTTTATCAAACTGCACCAAATCCAAACATAAATTTAAACATGTTATTTTGTCATAGGCAGACATCCATAAAAATAAAACAATTAAAAAAATTACATTTCAACAGATTTGTTTGTAAGTACACATTAACTAAGTTTTAGTTATTCTATTGAACAATCAATTTTAGCTTCACTTAATGTAGTCCACATGCTCAATTGTATGGCTTCAGTGGTCCAGGGCTCTAGTTAAAACTATGCTAAAATATATTTTCCTCAACTATATTTAAAATCCCTGTTTAAAATACCAACCTTAAATTTGGTAGATTCAATGTTTATTCCTGTAAATTAATTAATTCCCATGGAAAGTTTCCAATTGTAAAAATCTCCAGAATTTTGCAACCCTAATTGTGCTGTATATTTTACCCCATGTTTGTGTATGACATGTCAAATACATGAATATACTGCTAAGTTTATGAAAAATAAGAGTTTAAAACATACCTTTATTATTCAATAAGAATCATTTTTACTGCATTTACATTTACTGTAATTCTTAAAAGACACCAAAGCCAAATACCTGCTTTTCCCGCCACATGAGCAGAGGAATGAATGTATATTTCTGCAGATGAATAAAAACTTTTTCTAATGACACTTAAGTGTTTTTTTTTGGAAAGCAATGTATCACATATTGTTGCAAAGTGGGGCTTGAATCTAGGAGGGTCTCCGAGTGGAAAAGGTTGGGAACAACTGATTAAAGAAATTTTCTATGAAAATGTTATCCATCCTTTCCTGTGGCTTAAAACCAGGGTCTCCCAGAGGGAAAAAAAAGGGTTTAACAGTCTTCCAGCTTTCCTTTTTTTTTTTTTTTTTTGCGTTCAGCAAAGTCTACAACATGCTGTAATTCTGCACAGCCACAAATCTGGTATGATCATCGAGCTTATGGTGATTGATGCAATGTACAGACCAATGTCATAGTAGTTGTGCTGCTCACCTCCACTGATCACTATTTGCATCTAAATGAAGATTCATTTATTGAACAATATACCATAACTTTCTATAAAAGCATGATTTTGATCAAATGTGGGTGAAAAGCTGTTAAAAAGTGGTGCCAGCAGCTTGATCTGTGTTACTATGCATATTTTGCAAAGTGACTGGGGATGATCCCTCTGATGCATCAGGTTGCTTTCAGTGAGTGATAGTGGTAACAAATGACTTTCTTGTTAGCTAAAAAATTCCCCTTTAAAGCAATGAGAACTCAAAAACAGCTCTGAGATATTAGTTTCTTATTGCATCCTGTTACATTCACAAATAACTGAAGAAAGAAAAGCTTCTCGTTTGTGCAGCTTTACTGTAAACTCAACGCCTCGCTGACTTCACATTTATTACAAACAATGGAGTACGTGTCAGTCTTGGCCAAGTACACAAACCTTAATGTCACAAGTGCACACACATCCGTACACAATCGCCAAGACCCCCCCCTCCAGTGAGGCCTAAAGAAGAGATTGGCTTTGACATCTGCCTCCCTGTGTATTGTCCTGTTTCTCATTTGTATGGGGCCTAATACCGCCCTAACCTTTACGCCTCGCTCTGGTTCAATTGCATCAGCATAAAATGGCTCCAGTGAAAAGCCAATTATCTTCTCAATCGCACCGCAACACAACACCGCTCAGGCGATGCCCACGCCGTCCTCTGAACCCACAGAACAAGCACCAATGCTGGCAAAGTGACAAATCTGGGGCGGTGAGTACAACACGGAGGAAAGGGGGTAAAATCCAATTGCATCCTTAATCAAAACTCTCACCACAGAGTGTTTGTGGCTGCTTTTTAAAAACTTTTCAACAAACTGCATTAAACTGTGACCTATAATAGCACGCAGAGGTTTCTTGCTTTTGTTTATATTCGAGTAAATTCTAGCGAGAGGGACAAAGATGTTTTGGAACAAAGTATTTCATGCAGGATGGGAAAGGTGAAGGATGCTGCTTGTTAGGTAACACAAACAAAGTCTATTTCCTGCTACCCTTTATGTGGAGATACACTGAAAGAGCATGAAGTACTTTAAGAATAGTCTTCCTGCAGTTTCTACAAGCTTAAAATACAATGTTTCTACTTATATAACAGAGGTGCATAGGCAAAAAGAAGAGGCAGGTGAATAAAGGGATCATGAATATGGAGAGAAGTGGTGGAACACTCACAGTGCTCCAGCAAGGAGGACAGTATCTGAATAACAATAACACTGAAGATGACATTTAGATTCAGAGGACAAATACATCCATTAAACTGCATCCCCTTCCTATACCTCCGAACCCTCCTGATGGGGGAATGCAGCTTGTTTGGTTCAGTCTTTCACTTTTAATTTGGGAGGTAGCACATCTGTACACATGCCACACAGCAGGAAGATTGCTGGTTCGATTCCCCGCGTGGAGTTTGCATAGTCTTCCCGGGCTGCGTGGTTTTTCTCCTTGCGCTTCTGTTTCCTCCAACAGACCAAAATCATGCTTACTGGGCTAAATGGTGACTCTAAATTGATCTCAAGTATAAGTGTGAGTATAAATGGTTGTCGCAACCCTAAAAGTAAGAAGTAGTATAGACAATGGATGGACTGATTAGCTTGCAAGAGAGTAATACAATTTCCTACCACTAGTAGGCAGCACAGCTCCAAGTAAAGGCTACTACAATGCTGACAAACTGCTTTACTACCCTGATGTAAACAAAGCAAATTGAACAGAGAGCACTGATAGCATCTTGTCACAGAAGTGCAGTTTGTAAGTACTTTGATTTAGAAAGTTGAGCATGTCGGTTGTCAAGTTAAACTCCTGTGCATCCACTAAACCTTGTATCTCCATTTTTATTTTTTTATTTTTTTAAGCTGCCACTGGCTAAATGCGCTTCGACTGCCTTATTTGAGCTTTCCTTCTCTTTACTGCTCCTGCTGCAAGCTGCTTTCCAACCCTCCTCCACCCCAGCTCCTCCTTTATGCTACTCTCTGAGTTAATTGATGTCAGTTGAACTCAAAAATCTAGTGCAGACAGATACCTTGAAAATGTGAGTTTTCTGACCTTTTTTCAGTGTGTTTTTGGTCTGTGGAAGGAAACCAAGAATGTGCAAACTAGGGCTGAACGATTTATCGTTTTCAGATCGAAATCGCAATTTCAGACAAGGCAATTTTGTGATCGCCAAAGCTGCAATTTTTTGCAGCCCTCCTGACTGACCCAGGATCTGTCTGCTGGTAAGCAGGTCAACAATACAAAGACACTATTTAGGAGTACAAGTAATAGTAATAATAATAATAACAGTACATTTTATTTAAGGGCGCCTTTCATGACACTCAAGGTCACCTTACAAAAAGTGCAAAAAGCGCATAAAACAGGTATAAAAGCAAACAATATAAAACAAAGACAGTGTAAAAGATCAGAGGAAGTGGGAGAGTTTGAACAGATGAGTATCCCTTAAATAAAGATAACAGATTATTCATCATTAATATTAGATGATGAATAGCGTGGTGTGTGCTTTTGATCATTGATTTCCTCACTGTTGTCTATACTGTAAACATAGTGAATATTGCACTGGAGCTTGATTTGAAGAAAATCGTGAATTGAATTGAAATAGCAATATCTGCCAGAAAAATCGCAATTAGATCTTTTCCTGAAATCGTTCAGCCCTAGCGCAAACTTCAAAACAAAAGGCCTTAACCGATATGAAAGTTGAACCAGCATCTATCTTGCTGCAAGGCATGAACACTAACCTGCTGTGCCACTGTGCAGTTCGCAGTGTACTTACATTTATGTTAACAGTGATTTCAAAGCTGTTTTCTTAAGATTAAAAGGGCTCTTGTTCATCTGTTTGTTGTTGTTCACCAATTAAAACTGAATCTTGTACAGCAATAAAAATAAAACTGAGGATGCAACTCATTTTATTGCATCATGATAGGATATTAAATCACTGACAGGATAACAGAAATAGAAATAAAGAGGAATACGTGAAGATTGACAGCACTAGTGTGCAGAAGTATGTATGCAGATGTCAGTGACAAGAAAGAAGATAGCACAATATTAGGTTATGACAACCTCTACTTTTGCTACTGCAGAATTAAAATAGGTATCAATACAGTTGTTTTTTACTCGAAGCACACCTAAATTTAAAGTTCTTACATTGTGACAGTTCCATTTGCAACACTGACAGCGACATCCTGAAAGTATCGTAGCTCCACAGTCTGCAAACACCTGCCATGTAAGTGAAAAACTTTAAACCCGACAAACACATCACATCTGATCTGCAACAAACCAAGTAAAGTTACACCATGCTCAACTTTTTGGTTAGGAAAACTGTCGTGCTGTGTCTGCTGCCATGAAGGCTTTAGATGAAAATGCTTGGATGGTTGAAGTTTTGTTCAAGAAGTCGCTCAGGCACCATGGCAACACGATAGCATGTCACTGAGTGTGGATTTGGCAGTTCAAGAAATGACTCCTTAAACCCTTTTTTCTGTCTTTTGGAAAAATGGTTTGACTCCGGGCTGGAGGGCAGCCTGACTGTTATTAGCCTCCTTTGCTCCTCCCCTCCATCAATCCATCCTAACACACACACACACAGGAACACACACAGATTTCTCCAACTTCACTGAAGCGTGGAACAATCCCTCTTTCAGCTCCTTTTATTCTTGGGAAAAGCTTATGGATGTTAATTGCATTACTGGGAGGCGTCAGGGGCCACAGGGAGTGTCCAAACCTGGAGCAGACGGATCAGAGAAGGAATTCTGATTTAGCAGGGAAAGGAATAATCCCTCACTGACAGACTGGAGGTTATCTGTGCTTTTCTTACTCTCTTTGTCTCTCAAAGGCCTCATTTACATCACAAAATAGTCTGATGTCGACGGCAAATTTGATCAAAATGCCTCCATGCTGATGCGTTCATGGTCTCTCTAAGTGGAAGTCTTTGGATTGATAATGAAATTATTTGATCCATGGCCACCAGAATCCACTTGTTGAATTATTAATGAGAGGTTTGACATGGGAACAAATGCTTTAATTTGATTATAAGTAACAAGTGAACAGAGTCTTTTTACTCCCGTAAATTTTGTCCTCAAGCCGATCATTACAAACCATGACTGAAGTCAAATGCATCTGCAGTCTTTTACATCTTTCCTTGTATGACATACAAGAGTACTTATTGAAACTGAAAAGAGTTACGCATAGCAAAGCACATATTGAAATATATTTCCCATATAATATCACGCAAGAGCGCCAATGTGAGGGAATGAAAGGGGCTCAACCTCATTGAGAGGCCATGAAAGTAAAAAATGGCCCATGCAAAATTCAAGCAGTTACCGCTGAATTGAAGCATAGCGTTAGTTCTTGCAGGACACAGAGTTGAGATTGATAACATTCCAGTATTACATTGTTAAACACTTGATCCAAAGCTAGCCTGCCACTGCCTAATTAAATCTAAGCTGCCATTGGCTAGATGCAGCTAATCTGCCTTATTTAAGCTGCTCTAGCCTGCCTACTCTTCACTGCTCCTGCTGCAAGCTGCTGTGCAACCCTCCTGCACCACAGCTCCTCCTTCATGCTATTCTCTGAGTTAATCAATGTCAGCTGACATTGATGGGTGAATCTGGAGGGATTTTGCTGCAAAGAGGGCAGGAATGTGTGTTGTCCCTGTGTAGTGCTTCCACTATCGGAGTGTGGAAAGGCAGGGAGAGCCCCCATCAGAGTCATAATGCCAAATCAGAATTATGCAATAAATGCAAATAAAGCAAATTCAAAAAACTGCTGCTGTGTCTTTTCTTGACAAAGTGGTCCTGACAGAACTTTACTTGTAACCCAAACACTTACAGTCCATATCAGTGAAACAAAAATACACCGTCAATCATGTGTTATGTGTGATTCTTACTCTCTCTGATCCAGCTTGTACCTCCTTTTTCAAGCGAGTATGTGGGTGAATTTTGGATGCTATAAAATCCAGAGTAAGACAGAGGTTGACGTGACATATTCAGAAAGCAGACACTGCAAAATGAAGTTTTAGTCCTCATCTTACATGATTGATGGAAGCAGAACAGCCTCTAGTAACAGTATTGACAGCTGACCATTTATTTTACTAAACTGCAAGTCTTAATCCAGGACTAAATCTATTGGCTGTTTTGTTTCTAAAGACTTGAGTACCAATGGCATTTGAAATAACAAAGGCTTTAAAATTCAGAAACAGCTCACGAAACTCATTTTTAATGCAAAAGCTGAATTACAACAATTAATTGATGGGTTAATTTTTCTACTTCCTTGGAGTCTTAATACTATGGCGTTTTAGCTGCCTGTCAATGTCAAGCACACAACAGATAGTGAATCTCAATATAGGCACCATAGATAGCAAAAACATCAAGAATAGCTCTGAACTGAATAGAATCTGAATTGAAACTAATTGTGAGATATAGAAAGATTCACATCTACATATGAATCCTTGTTTGCTCGCCATACTTAAGAGATCTAGAGCTTCTCTCCCTCCCTGGCCCCTGGCGTTTTTGGTTGATTGAATTCGAAAAACATAAAGAAACTCATCAGAAAACTGCACCTTATGCCTCACTGCTACTTGCCAATAACAAGTCATGATTTGTTCTTTTTATAAACCTGTTAGGTGTCTGAAAATAGAAGTCCTGCTCTGTACCAACTCTCTTGGTCCATATGGCTGGACCAATCATGATTCCTCTGTTCTAATATTATATCAGTCCAACTTTTGCTTCCTTTCTCTTGCCATCATCACAGCAAGACTTGACATTTTTGCCTTAATAGCAAAAAACTAATCAAACTAAGCTTTGTTTACTTTGAAAGCCAGTGAAGGTGTCCTAAATTGGTCCTAAATGTGTTTTTGTGAGGGTAGTTTCCTGCCGTTTGCAGCTATTTTTCTTTTTCTTTGACTTTGCTGCATCCTGAGCCAAACTGAGCCAAAATTGAGCCAAATTTGTTTTAAGGCTGCTTGTTCAACACGATATCCGAGCTGAAGAGCGCTGCTACAAACACTATCAGGCTGCAAATTTGAAGGTAACTTTGGCTCATTTGTACCACTCCTTTAAAAGAGAAAACACTACACACTTTATCCCATCACGTGGAAGCAGCGGGGTGAGAAGGTAAATTGTGGGCTTGTGAGCTGTTGTTTGTGAAGTAAGAGAGGAGAGAGACGAGGTAAGAAGTCAAAAGTGGACACTCTGTGAGAAGGGGTTTAAGGAATGGGAGCTGAGTGAAAGAAAAGGATGTGGAGGGATGACCTCTGACCTTCTTGTCTTCTTTTCTAAAACACAGGGCAGCTATTGTTCAGACTAAACACCTCAAAGCCAGCGTCTCAGCCTCCCTCGCCCCCTCCGTCCCCACACAGGGTGACAACTATAGGCTTGAACTCTAAGATTAATGCTGTCCCCCTCTCTGTCCCTAACATGGGCCCTGGACCTTCTAAAGGGCCTCCTCCCCATCATTTAGACCAAGGAGACACTCACACATACACACACAGCACCCAACGAGACTTTGGCAGGCAAGCACAAACAAGGCGTAAGAGATGTAGCTTCAATGGCGGGCAGCATCGACTGGGCAGTAATGGCCGGAGCCGAACAAAAGCCCAAAGCAGAAGTTACAACTTTAAAAGCCCCGATGGCGCCTCATGAAGTCATCTGTATTCTTCGGACCTAAGGAGGGCCTCTTTTTGCATCAGTAACCCAAAAATTGAGGGTCTGAATCCAAGGCAGTCTTACTTTTTTGTCTGGAGACGATTAGCCAAGCCTTTATGATTTGATTTTGTTATCCAAGTATATGTGGATGGTTGGTTTGAGATAAATGGCAGCAGAAGAGTAATATGATTAATATATTTCACATTCTGCAACACACACTCACACTTACATTGTTGAAAAAAACCTCAAAATAGCTGCTTACCTACCTCACATTTTTAATAAACCTTTTTGTAAGATGTTCTTCCATATCAAAAACTCACTACCATTAGCATTTTGAGGCATATATTTTAAAAGTTATAAGCAATATCCGGACTAACACCCAAACATATACTTACATTCATGGAGACTTGGTCATTATTCAGCCTTAACAGCTCAAAAAGCACAGCCATATTTGCCAAACTGTCAGCAAACAGAAAGAGCACTATATTTATGCTAATTAAGTTAGGTTCAGTAGCTGCCAGTAGGAAAGCGAAAATATTGATAAGCAAATATTTCACAATATTTTGAGGTGCTATGTACTTATTTTCTAGCATAATGTTGATATTTACAGGCATTTTTTTTAGGACATTTTCTTTGTTCTGTAGTTCAGATTCAGGTTTCTAGTTGGCAGTGCACTGCAAATAGTAAGATCTTGGCAATTTATTTGTCAAATTTCAAGACAAAAAAATCCATAATGCTTACAAAAACTTCCTATTCATTTGATGAGTCCAGACGGATATCTTTGACAAGGACTAAAAAACACAAATAAAGCACTGAATAACTTGTAATTATCAGAACATGTCTGCCAATGAAAAAAGAAAACTTTTATTCCCTGAAGGTCTCAAACTCTGATATGAAAACTACTTCAGATAGCACATCTTACTTTTAAGCCATCCTACAGGTGAAGTTTGTCGTGTTGTAGATATTTTAACTTATTGCAAGTGATTCAGGGTTTATTTTTAGTTCTGAAATACTTAAAATAAGATGTGATTGGAAAAATACACTTCCTTAGGTTTGAGTTTTTGCAGTGTAGGCATTCAGCCATTTGACTCCCCCACCTTTTAGGGACATTTGATAAACTATTTTGTGTATGTAATACTGCAGGTTATGGAAACTGAAAATGTCACACAAATGAAACTAAAGTAAAGACAAAATACTATGCTGTATAAACATAGTTCTGCTCATAATATCACCATATACTAAGATATGTTGTGTCATAACTTTGGATATCTCTTGCCAATGCACTCACTTTGCTGCTAGCTAGCTAACTTCAAACAAAAAATACTGGGAAACATTGTCCAATACAAAAAACTATGAGTACTTGCTTAATTAGATAAAGTACTTTAGAGGAAAACACAAGCTGCACTTCTGTCAAACAATAAGTTACTATCCGTGTTTATCCATTTTTAAAGGGTAAAAAATGGCGTTTAAAGTCTCCAGCTTTGGTCATCAAAACAGCATTAAGGAAGTCAATGCTTAGTTTGTAGCGTTAGCTTGGTCTCTGCTAAATGCAATACTGTTAAAAAAGCAGTAGCCTGCTGAAAAGTAAGCAGTTTGACAAACTGGCAGGGAAGCTAAACACTAATTAGACACAGTCGAGTAGAACTGCAAGCTTGGTTTCACTATTTATTTACTTCAAACAAAAAATGGCTGCTAACAAGCCAACATGGGAATTGATTCATTAAGTACAAAAACAGTCTCAAATAGGCTTGTAATATGTAAACACGGTTATAAACCTTTCAAACATGAATTTACACATTGAACACATAAAATGTGGCCCTTTGTTGTCCTGCTTTTTTAAAAAAAAACATACAGTTTAACGGCATCCATCCGTTGCTGGAGTTGTCATGCTGTGGTCGAGAAGCAGGTAGTTAGCTCGATTGTGTTGACTGAGCTTTAGCTTTGATTATGGCTGCTTTCCAGCTCACTAAAAAGACTGGTTGTCTTTTTACAACTCAGAAAACTGATATCTAACTCTTGTATTTAAATTGGAGCAGTAGGTGCTTTCCACTGACTCTAGTTTCTTCTTTATCTTATTTGTAGCCCACACACAGGAGAGTCTCATCTCCAATTACTAACCCCGGACTCTCACATGGTTATACAACCAACTAGACCAATGCTCTTCAAGTGGAGGTGTAATTCTCTGAAACAAATGAGAGGTAAATATGAAGTAAGCATAGAAATCACAGCTTTAAGATGGATTTTGAGGCTTTATTTTTGTTTCTGAGGACACATAAGTATGATAAAGTTGGTCCTGGTGAGACTAATATTTGGCTGAAGTCACACCAAACAAGTAAAATCACATAGAGGTTGTTTTGTTTCCAGTTTCAGCAAAACTTAAGGTACTAAAACCCAGACACATCCTCAATGTTTTACCACCAGGGTTGGTAGACTTCATGAAAGCTTAGGGAGAGACAAATTGTACCAATTTTAACACCTGCAGAAGAAGAGGATTAGTCTGGTGAGAGAGGTGGGACTTCCCTGCAGAGATGAGCTCAGCAAAATGAAAAAGTCCAAAGTTCTTTGCAGGAAGTTAGGAGGTCCCTCAGATAAGGAAGTACCCAATTATCTGCAGATCTGATGTGAACAGCGACGGGGCAATTTTCACGGCAGGAGGAGGAGATAATGAATCCCTCCATCCATGCCAAGGCTTCCCTCCTCTTTCTGCTAATTTCAACCCCTGAAAACGAGGGATGATAAGCTGATGATGTGAGAAAGAAAGTGAAAGAGAGAAGTTGAATGTGGGAGTTGGTGAAGTAGATATGACATGAATTCAAGATGACATCAGGAAGGGGTGCCAACATCGTCTCTGAAGTTATGAAAAGTGTTTGACAAGGAAATGAAGAAGGAGAAAATGAAACTGCCCATGTAAAGAAGACTAAAAGAGAGTGAGCGGCGGTCTCTCCTGACTTCATATTCGACGTGTATTAATGACAGTGGGCTGTTCTCAGGGCAGTAGGCACCTCTGATGGCAAACACAGAGATAAGCTTTGTTCTTATGCAGCGCCGCGAGACAAATGGTCTCATTACACCTGATTCACACCAGGGAGAGGGTAGTTTATCCAAAGGAGACAGCAGGAACTATCCTGTCAGGCATGCCTCTCTCTTTTCCTTCACCTTTTGGTCCAGAACTGATGAACAGAAGAAACTTTCTAAGCCACAGCAGGAGGAAGGATGAAAGTTAAAGTGCCCTCTTGCAAAGTCAGACGCAACCTTGGAAGTCAGTGATTTCACACGACTGAGATGTGACGTTATGTAACAGGATCCACAAAACTCAACAGGAATACTTTTGGGGGTTGGAAAATCTGGATCAGGTCCTGGTAGAGCTGAGTTTCAAGCGTCATTCCTAGTGTTGACCAAGTTAGCTTAGAAAATAGAGATATATGGTTAATCAAGCTTTAATGAATGATGTACAGAAACATTTGCAGTTAGAAAAAATAAAATTTACCCTGAGAGGATGGACAAGTATGTTTTACTCAATATAGCAGCCATTTATGGATTACTACAACAAAAAACAACCTCAAGAAAAAATAACAACTTAGAGCACTTGACATCATCCAAGTTGTAATATTATTACTACAGAAATCCCTTTTTTAAAATCTTAGTATTATTTTTGTATGTCAATTGTTTTCACTCATGTTTTTACATCTTATCTTTTATTTAATATCATTTAGTTTTGTGTTGGTTTGAGGTATGGATAAACATGCCTCAGATTTTATTTTCAGCTATCTTGCCTGTAAGGGCACCACTATGGGGCACAAGAAACCTCAGGGTGTATGTAACTACCCGCTTTGTTTGAAGTAAACTGCAAACATGGCGATAATCTTGGAAAAAAAAAAACCTAACAAAATAAAAACCCATAACCAATGCCATCATCAAATATTTGTGAGTAACTGATGACAAGTGGTCAGACCTCAACATCAGCATCATCTGCACTCCATTTCTGCAATATTATACACCATGCACCAGCATAAGTGTCTTGGTGTTATGGTCCAATAAGTGACCGTGCTAACTGATGACTTTAGGACAACTGTTCTGAAAGATGTATCTAAAGCAACGGCAAAAACGGAGGATGCAACCCTAAATGCTTCATTGTGAATTATGTGTTTTGAGTATTGAAAAAAAAAAACTGATCAGTAGTTTATATGTAAAAAAAATTCAGCCAGAAAAACAAAGCTAACACAAACACACCCAATGACAAAATCAACCATGGTGTAAGCTCAAAGTCACCCACTTACAAGGTCACTTGTTAAAGTTAAACACCAAAATAACATCCTTTTTTGACTTCTACAGGAGAATTTATATCATAAGATAAAAGAAAAGTCATGTTTGTATAGGTACAGTTTCACAAATCATTTATATTTTGAAGATTAAGGACTTGATTTATCTGTTTCTACTTTAAAGTTTGGTGAATACTCATCAAAATGTTTGGAAATGCTACTTCAGTTGATCATTTCTCCTCTCTAATAACACAAATTGATAGTGTATTTAACATTGTTGGAAAGCCTGATTAGTCACCTTCAACAGGAGGTACAACTTAATTCTACAACTGCTATTTGCTTCTGTGCTTCTAACTGCTTCTATAACTGCTTTGCACTTAACTGAATTACAGCCCACTCCTGTTTGATTTTGCCATTGGCAGTGTGGAGCCCAAAGAGCTTCCATGTGGCAATCCTGAGAGTTTTGTTGTCCGCTTGGAGAGACTTGTACTGTCCTCCATTTTCTGGAGGTGTACTTCCTGAGGTCGAGAGAGCACTGGATGGTTGGGTTGCACCGGTGGCGCCCTCTGTTGGATTGGACCCCCAAGTTCAAACAGATATTCACATGTCAAGCATAAGATGACAGCCCTTCAATAAAATGTATCATTTTAGTTTCCATGTCTGGCTGTGACAGCAGGGAGACATGGCCAAATTGCAACACACACCTTAAAAGAAAACCATGGCAATGCGAGACAGGATTGACACATGCTGCAGTCGACACACTTCCAGCCCAAACCAGACACTAGAGTAGCGAATCATGTACAAAACAAAACTCTTTTACTCTCAGGGCTGCGAGACAAATGGTCTCATTTGAGCAGATTTACATCAGCTGGAGTGAAGTTTATCCATAGCAAACAGCAGGAACGATCCTGTCAGGCAGATCTCTCTCTTTGTTCACCTTTTATTGTCCAAAGCAGAGGAAAAGAATAAACCTTCAGAGCCACAGTGGGAGGGAAGATAAATAGGTGAAAACATCTGATAGAATCCGTTCAGTATTATGTCCTACTGAGAACAACAAACAGAAAAACAGAGCATTTTGCTCCAGCTCTGACTCAGTCCACAAACACCGTCACTCATTTTGTCCTGACAACAGTTTATGATGCGACGTCGCTCTTCAAACACTCACGGCTTTTGTGTGCATGCGTGTAGGAGCTCTTTTCCAGGGGAATTCTGCCTGCTCGCTGACTGCTTAAGATGTTTTGGTATGGATGCTTGTTTTGCTTTGTAAATATAACTGCTGCAATTAAATCGATCCCGCAGCAAACCGAGAGGCACAAACGTCTGCTGAGAGTCGCGAAGGCACGACGGCGGAGCGGAAATGTGTGCACACGGCGAGTGCACGGTACACAAACGCTGAGAGACAAAGGCAAACACACTAACCCCTCTGCAAACACTCCAGAGATAAACACACACTTAGAGGCATGCATACGCAGACATTCATGTGGAAAAATTATCCATGAAGTGACGGACCAAACCGGGTTGTTGCTGCTTTCTCAGTATGTGACCAATCAGACGTCACCTAGAAATGTCTCCCCGCCAATATTAATGTACCTGTTCTGACAGCAGTGAAGTGGTTGACAAATTATACCACGCTGACATTTTGAAATTTTCAGCAGAGATAAAACTGCTCCGGATTGGTTCAGTCAGAAAGAAAATAGTTTGAAAAGCAGCATAATTGTGGTTGTTTGACTTTATCTGCTCTCATAAGATCTGTTACACTGTTGTCAGAGTTCTGCCAAAGAGGTTGTGATCTCCTCAGGAGAGAGACAAGAGAAGTTGCTGACAAGTACTGTCCACCGTATTTTCTGGACTATAAGTTGCTCCGGAGTATAAGCCGCATCAGTCAAAAAATGCATCATGAGGAGGAAAAAACATACATAAGTCTTACACCAGACATTTATTTCGTGCTCTGATAGAGGTGGTTGCCTTGTATGAAGCGGTAACACCAAGAAAGCCCACCTGCCTCATTTATATTCATCTCCGGGAGCTACCAGGGCGTGGAGACGTAACTGCACCGTTAACAAGCCTCTCCCTGCAGCAGGTTGTTCAAGCACCCGTCTGTGGACTCGTTCCTCCAGCTCTGGCCATCTTGCTTTCAGCCCACGATTAGCTTTCTTCCTTTTCTTCACTGCAATAGGAGTAACCTCTGCTTTTCATCAGTCCCTCACGAGTTTCTCACTCTCTTCAAACTTTATTTATGCTTGATTACCATTTAGTATTTCACTACCTGCAGTTTATTAGAATAGGATTTTCATTTTGGGGGCATTTTGTTTATGTCTAGCCTAGCCTCTCGCGGCTGTAGATGGTAATGTTTACTCCTTGTTTCATGTCAGTCAGTATGAATTAACGTTTAAAAACATGTTAAATTATGTATATTTTGATATATAAGTCGCACCTGACTATAGGGCGCAGGACCAGCCAAACTGTGATTTTACTGGTCTACAGAAAGAAAAAATAATTTCCTGGTTGAAGTTCACATTTGTTTTTCTCCATTAAAAGGACAAAAGGAGTTCTGGATTAGACTTCTAATAAACAGAGGCTTTGACCTTCATCTCAGTCCTCTTATCTCGTCCTCTCCACAATCCTTGCTTTCAAGTCACTGGAAGTAGTTCCTGACCTGCCATGTTAGGGATTGTCTTTAAGCTCTGATTATTGAATAGAGGGGAGAAAATTGAGGAGGAAGTCTGAGGATGTACAAGTGCTGCCTCTGAGAAAAAGTTTTGACTTCTTAAGGGAACAAACACAACCTGGTACTGATTGGTTGTTGCAGCACGGCGGCCTTTAATGAAAAATCACAACATAAGAGCCCAATTATGGAGAAAAAAGGGCCATAAAACGGCTGCTACACCAGCAGATCCAAGATTTTTCAGTCTGGCCCCTTTCACCATAAACACTAGCAGATATATTCATCAAAAAAGTCTGGAAACATCCATTTGGTTGATTATTTCTCCCCTTCAGTAACACAAATTGGAGTTGTATTTAACATCGTTGGAAAGCCTAATTAGTCGCCTTTACAATGAAGTACAACTCAGTGAAGCAAGGGGGAGGAACCGGTCCTCTTGTGGTGTTGTCTTCCCGGGACTTACAAGTTGTCCCTTGTTGGAAAATTGATTAATTAGACTTTACAGTGATATTAAATACAATACCAATTGGCATTATTAAAGGGGAGAAATAATTGACTGAATAATGATTCAGAATTTGTTTTTGAGGAGAATAGATAGTCATATTACCAAACATATGTCCCACAATCAGTCCTGCCTTTTCCTGGAAATTGTGCCAAAAGCTGTAGAATTTGTCACAATATTGTCTGAAAAAAGCAGCCTTTGTAACATCTGATATGACATATCTAGCAACAGTGATTTCTTTGAAACCCTACCCTCTAATAATAATAATAGTTGTAATGATACCTTATCCAGTGCGGCATCCCACCAGGTAAATGTCTGAATTGTCAGATTTTCTGTCCAGCTTTTCGGCGAGGTACGACTGATGACATGTTCTTGTACTTTTTTCAAGTAATTGTGATGCCAGATGAAGAGTCTAAAACTCCACAACAAGAGAGAAAACACAGCTGAAGTAAATTCTGGTTTCACAGAATTCACTCTCCATCACGTCACATTCAGACATCTTTCATCTCACAGGATGAAAGAGTCTGTCTTGCTGTTTCGAGATATTTCATGTCCACCTTGAATCTTTCATTCTGTGCCTGCTGTGTGGACTGAGGGTGCTCTTCTGCTGCTGTAAGTGATCAAAGCTCAGAGTAATGGGGCTGATTTTAACATTAAGAAAAGAGGGTTAATTTTGAATGGGGTGATTCCTGTCCTCTTTAGTACAGCTGCCTCCAGGTAGAGAGGAACATTATGGCACCATTGGTGACTATTCCCTGCTAGAACATCACTGAAAGTATTTCCAATTATTACCTCAACTGGAGCTCTGAACAGATATCTCCAGTCATTTCAGGTAAATCTAAGTGTCCACATAAAGTTTAGAGGACTTGCTTTGGTATTTTAACTTTCACTTGGTTTGTTTATCTTTCACTCTGCTCTTTATCAAGTTGACCAAATATATTATGTAATCTAAAAACTTGGCACTAGCTGGGACTGTAGCTCCAGCCTTCGTTCCTGTCTGTTGTTGCACTTTGACCCAGATATTTAGGCTGTGTCAGGATTGCTGCAAAATGACAGGAGTGATTTGTCACCATTTCCACAAGGATTTTAAGTTGTTAATCTGTTCTGAGAAGTGGAAGCTGGTGGAAATGCTGATGTTAGTCACACTCTGTTTATTTTTGACAGAGAACGCGACGTTAGCCTGCTAACTGTTGTGATATTCGGCCAAATTCAAGTCACACTGTTTTATAGTTTGCTTGTCTTTGTGGTTCTTGTTTGGTTTGGATGGTTTTAACACCCACCGCAAACCAAACTGGTTCACTTGGAAGTGGACTCAGGGTGCTTTCACACCAAACACATTTGATAGGGTTTGCTTTTCTGGAAAAGTTTGGTTTCCTTGTCACACCAGTCAAACTCTAGGCTTAGAAATCTCTGGTGTGGACCAAAAAGCCAATCTCTAGGCTGCCAAAAATAGGGGTCTTGGTTTGCTTCCAAGTGGACCAGAGTTTGGTTCACGGTGGGTGTGAAAGAAATCCAAACCAAACAGGGACCAAACAAGGCAAGCAAAAAAAAAAATACAGTGAATTGTGGCTGAACATCACAACAGAAAAGCACACCTAGTGTTCACTGATGATATCAAGCATAGTGTGACTAACGTAAGCATTGCCAGCACCACCAGCCTTCGTTTCTCTTTACTGGTTAACATCTGCAAAGCCAAGAGGAAAATTGTTTCCACATTGCTCCAGTCAATATGAAAGTGGCACATGGTTTCATATGGCACAAAAACTTCCAAACCTTGACCTTTAAGTTAAACAATCTTATTACGCTGTGTATTTCCAGCTCATAATACAACAATGAGCAGGATGGCAGGAACAAAGACCACAGCTACAGCCCCAGCTAGTGGTGGGAGGCTCCATTACACAACATTTGGCCAAGTGAAAAATGAAACAATGGTGCAACTTCTTCCCCGAACCGAACTGAACCTAACCAAGTCCACTGAATTTTAGGTGTAGAAGCGACCTTAGACCTCCTGTTTTCAGGCAGACCAGAGTTTGGTTCTTTTGTTTTCATCAAAGTTTGAGCAAGTCTTCATACAATCAATAATCAGTCAAACTAGAGTTTGTTTAAGAGTGTAACCTAAGAGTGGAAAGTATGAAGAAAAATCAGGATTCATCACAGATTTTATGAGCCTCTAAAGGACCTTTTTACTTGTGATAAAGTTTGCAGTAAGATACGTTTAGTTTTTGATCAGCTTCACACTCTTGTACTTGGATATTAAGTTGGGATCAGATTTGTAAGATAATTTGAACTTCAGCATTATACTAGAAAACATAAACAATATTGTTTTTTTTATTCCACAGGGGAAAAACAGAACCAGTCTTACTTTTAGTGAACACCATTCCTTGAAAATCTGACTTCAAAAATCCCAGCTCATGCTCTGATAATCTTGTAAACAATCACAATTAAATCTGAAGCTTGCTGGAGTCAAATGAACCAGACGACTGCACATGACTTCACTGTTTAACTCCATCTTTTCCTTCTGCTTCTTCTAGTGTGAGCCGAACTCTTGTATTACTCCAGTGAGACCTGAATAATACAGCCTCTCCAAAACGCTCCAAAGCTCCTGTTCATTACACAAAGACTGATCCACCGAGGATGATCACCCTCAGGCAGAAAGACCGGGGGGCCCAGGGGAGTGTGGAGGGTCAGGGGGAACAGCCTGGCATAGCTTGGCATAGCTTGGCATAGCTTGACATGGCACGCAGCCTGTTCTCCTGCAGGAGCAACAGGAAGGACGTCTGGCAGCTCACAGACAGTGACTGCAGCGACCTGTGCGGCGGCCAAGATGGAAGGAGTCATGTCGGACACCTAAAGGGGTTGGACTGGAGCAAAAAGGAGAATTTTGGCTTTACTATGAAACTACTGTGCATGTGGGATGAGAAAAGATGCAGAGTTGTGAATAATAGCTCTGCCTTTTGAACTTAAAATCACTTCTTGATTTTTCTTTTCAGAATGGTTAATTAAGGAATCAACTGGCTTTTTTTATTGTATATGCCTGTTTGTGTGCTTTATCTGTTTCTTTAGCTTGAGCATTTGTTTGCAAGACAACAAAGTCTGGCAATAACGTGGTAAAATGACACACTGCGATACATGATCAATTATACAATGCATCAAGGTATATTGTGATATTATAATAAGGGCAACAATTCACAATTTTTTTTCATTTACGTCTTTTTTAATTTGTCAGCACAAAGAAGCGTCATTGTATCGTTGTCAATTATGTGTGATTCCACATTAAGTTTTAAAAAATAAATAAGTTATGATAATAATAATAATAATAACAAACATAGTCGTAAATATTCCAAAAATGTTGAATTGTTCAAACCAAACTCACCTATTAATTCAATAAATGGTTTGATATGTCCTGCCCTTACAGTACAACAGCCCTCATGTCTGATTTTGAGGAAAGGAAGTCACTGTTGATTTCATCCAAAGAAAAACTTTTATTTTATTCTGCGATTTCAAAACAACTCAACTCTTTAACAAGCAGCCTGCACAGCCTTTGTGGACCCTGAATCGTCCTACAGAGTGCCAAACTGTCTCAGATGCTGGAGTCCATCTTTGATCAGGTCTTGGAAGTCATTCAGTTCGCAGTCATCTGCCATCACCATAAAGCCTTCAAGGCTGACAGCTGGCCTTTTGATGTGAAAACATGCCCTTTGGCAAATATATACGCGTGTGTACGGGGAGCACACTAAATTATCCAAAAAAATACTTTTTTTATTTTTCATTCCTTTTCATCCTACAGAGGAAAAAGACAAGCAAGGTGAGGGCGATACGCTCACAGATCTACGAGGCTCTGATGTTCGATTGATTTGGATTTGGCTTCAAAAGAATTTCTACCCTTATAGCAAAAACAATGTTTCTGACCATTTCATGTGGGGATCCAACAGAATCATTTATGGCATTTCAATACAGGGTGTCAAACATCAGTCTGACTCATCCCAAACTACCAATGAAAAATACTGAAAAGTTCAACCCTGTGAGCTTTGAAATGAAGTATCAGTGTTCAGTCTGGGAGACATTTACATTCAGTATTCAGCAGAAATATGTATTAGATCAAGTCATATTTTTCACTTAAGCAGGGTACACACATAAAAGTTATCTGGTTGTTTTTGTCCCGACTTTTCCCCCTTCCTAACCAAAGACAGCAAACGCCAGATTGTTTCATGTTTTATAAGATTATCCTACAAGATTATCCTGTGGTCTGATGTGTGTTAAGAGTGAATTTGTCCCGAAATGGTTCGGGCTGACAATCGCAAATAAACTTGTTCAATATTTATGACCAAAAATCTTCATGTGTGTGGGAAAAGCCAAAGATTCCTGAGTCATGACTCCGTGAATTGTGACGTGAATGTAGACAATCCAGAAGCGAACTGACTGAGGAACAAGGAAGCAAGTGTAAATAAAAACAAACATGGCCGACCTGAAACAAAGTTCAGTGGACCTCAGAAATGGAGGACCAGCTCATGTGTTCACGCTGTCTCCAGAATTTTTTCACAGTCTTTTCTTTTTTAGGTCAGGATTTTTCTGTCAAAAATAGTCCCTAGGACACCATCATTCCCTCTTCTCGTATTTCCTCTTCCATGTTGTGTGTTGTGTTTTCTGGTTGTTGCCATGTTCTTCTTCCTGGTTTTTGTTAGATCATGTTCGATCACGTAAGATTTCTGTCTTGAAGGACTAGATTCTAGATCAGTGGTGGGACAGAATGGTTTTGTGTGTGGTGTGCTGTGTTGAGATTATCAGAGCACACTACAAACAGTACGATCAAAACTAGTCAATGCCTTATTTTCTATCTTCATGTGTGGGGTCTCTAACAGATAAAAAAATCTCTTCAGATTTAGAAAATCCTTATGTGTGTACCCCACTTTATATCCTCTATAGTTTAAGACTAGTCTCTCAAACATTTTCAATCAATATTTAGCAGATAAGGACATCATGGTGGCCCAGCAGGTAGTGCACGAGCTTCAGCTTCAGGTCAGGGCCCTACTGTGTGAAGTTTGCATGTTCTCCCCGTGCATGCACGGTTCCACGTTGTGCTTACAGTGGTGTTTACTAAAGTTTGATATGTCATTAAAGATTTGAAAATTGCATCGTGTGTTGCCAGCCTCCAAATAGACGGCTACAGTGGGCATGTTAGAGCCTGATATGTAACAATGACTCGAAATGTAATAAATCCCAAAATGTAATAATTGGTCAATAATGTAATAATGCGTGTAAAATTCAAATTCATACAATCAAATTTACTACTATGTGTCTCCATAACAACAGAACAGGGGACTATAAATGACTTGGGCAACAGCAATTATACATAAATACCATAGACCGTATATAGATATATAAACTGAAGGTCCAAAGTGTAGACCAGCCCAATTTTTTCAGTGTTACTGAAACTGAAGCAATTCTAGTCCAGTGAATGAGCTGAAATTAAACATAAGTAAGAGGTAAACTCACCAGAGGTAAAAGAAAAACTTCAGGTCTCCAAAAGGCTTTTTTTTAAGTGTATATATGTAGGATGGGGCATTTTTGTGTGATACTACACTGTACATTGAAGCAATGAGTCCTTAAATCCATAAATCACTGACTCACTCTATGATGTAATAAAATTATTATACTACTAGGAGAAATATATTTTACCTGCCCCATAATGTAATAACCGACCCAAAATGAAACAAGTTGATACATTTTGGGCAAAAAGTTTTTACGTTTTGGGCTCAGCATCCAGTTACATTATCGACCAGTTATTACATTTCGGGTTTTATTACATTTTTTTTTTATAACATTTATGTTATCCAGAACGATTAAGATTTTGTCAATATAAGGCATGGTAAGTTTGGAAATCTTATCAAATTGCGAAAAACAAAAACCAAAGTGTGCATTCCTCAAGCTTTAAAAAAACAATACATGTATAGAAATCAATGAAATCATTCACTATTCTGTGAATGAAAGGAGAATCCATCAAACAGTTTGGAAACAATGAAGCTCAATATCTTGGCGGCTCCACAGTCGGATCAGCAAAAATCTCCTGAACCTGCAGCACAAAGAACGTCTTCACAGCGCAGAGATACAGCCTCTCTTCTTTTATTCTTCCCAGCAGCCTTTTAAGCAGATCAAAGTCTCTCCATGTCATAAAACTTATGCAAACAAAGCTTTTTTATCATGCTAATCACGCTCTACAACTGCTCTGCTTAAACTGTCCTCTTTAACTGCTTAATATCCCCGTTTCATTATGGTGTACAGTGTTTCCTGTATCGGCGGCGTGCGGCTTATGGAGCTCAGCGCCATCGATCCGTCTTAGTGATGCTTAGACATGTCTGCGCTGAGAGCAGGCAAAGGGGAAGAGCGGCGAGGCGTTCACTCAGATTGAGACGTGGCTTTCTTCCTCGGCCCTGTAATGATAGCAGAGAAATCTCATTTCACGACTCACTGCCATGTTTGCAAAAGCGCATCAATGGAGGCACATCCCCGACATCGCTGCGAGGAGGCTGCGGAGCCAAGTTCAACCTGTCCGGGTTCAGGACATATCTAGGGGGGGAGGGCGAGTTAACAGAATGGAAACCTGACAGGAGGAGGGGTGAGGGAGAGGGCTCCGGGACAAACGGTGACAGCGTCTGCCTCTTCGGTTCCTAATGGCTTATTGATTGAAGAGCCAATGAATGCAGGTTTCCTCCCCCCGTCCATGTGTGTGGAGCAGAGAGAGACCTGATCACTCAGCCTGAGAAGCGGTTGTTCTTTCCACTTAATCTGCTGGACGAGGACCAATAACTGTTTCCTTAGCTGCTATTCCTTTTGTTTTTGTGTCCCTGTAATGTTTCCCTTTTGACACAGAAAAGCAAACACTTACGTGCACTCCATCAGACTTGTGCAAAGACCCTTAAATGCCCCCCACTTTAACCCTTCTGATGGTTTAATTATGTTACAATGCTGCAACTAAGCATCATTACACCTCAAGACATTTACATTGATTCCACAAGTGCATTCTGATGATTATTGATAGCTATTAAGTAAAGTCACACACTAATGACACCATCCCCCAGGGGGCAAGAAAGCTTCCCTCTGCTGTAGGTCAGCGAGAAAGTTTATATACCACGCTGCCACCAACGTGGTTCAACTTGTTTAATTTCCATTTTCTCATATTAAAGAAACACATTTATCAATTCAAACAAATACTTCCTGAGGGATCATGCCCAGATTTTTACTTCTGCAATGATAAATAGATTGTTTTGTTTACTTAAGATTTGCATCAATCCAGTGAGATTTTCTTTACATATACATACAATGGTTAACAGATTTATTAGACAACCTGTCATAAAAACTTTAAAACAGATATTTTAGAAATCTTTAAAAAAAACTGGTTGAAACCTGAAAATTGTTTTGGTGTTGTAAATACATTTTGAACAGGAATGAGGCATTTCAAACTTAAATCACCATTATATACACAAGCGTGAGCCTGCTCTTCTCTGTCAGAAACAACATTTTTCTGTTCAGGACTTTAAGTAAGTAACCAAAAATTGACATCTTAATCAAGAAATAATAATGTTCTTGACTATTATTTTCTGATTCTTACTTTAGTATTAAAAAAATTTGAATACTGGTATATCAGCCATTACAGAAAAATATTTTTAATCTTACCAATGCTGTTAATTAAGGCAGCTATGACATAAACCTTGCATTGGGTTGTGGTTTAATAAATCTGTTAAGCACTGTATATTATTGTTTAAATTTGTTTCACAAAGACAAAAAGATTATTACAAAGAGAGGAACAGATCAGATCTTGTATCAGGGTGTTGGTATTTTTTTAAAAAAGTGTTTCTATTGGTATAAATGTTGGATGAATTGTGTTGGGAGCTGCACAGTGGAGCAGCGGGTAGTGATGATGCCTCACAGAAAGAACTTTGCTGGTTTTGAATAGGTTATCTCAGGTTGCTATGGTTTCCTCCCACTGACCTGAAACATGTTCATTAGGTGACTCTAAAATGCTGTTACATGTTGGCCCTATGATTGGCTGGCTACCAGTCCAGGGTGTACCCTACCTCACATAATTGTGCAAGGATATATTACAGCCCCCACCACCCTGAAGGGGATTTTAGTCATAAATAAAGGATGGATTAGACAAAAATGTATTGTACATCCTTAAATATAAGCTTTGTGGAGTAGTCACTTACTGGAAAGACAATTCAACACAAAAAGAGACCATTGGAGGAGGGGGACACTGTAGGATGAGAGCCCAACAAATATACTACAACAGACTCAGGGTTCCCACTCTTTTCTATAAATCATTTTCCAGGACTTTTCCAGGACATTTTCATCCACCGTTAATATGTATTTATTTCTAACTCTCGGGCATGAACATTGTCTGCTAGCTATCTTTTTAGTCTGACCTTAATTTAGTTTCCTACTATTTTATAGTTATGATTTATACTTATGTTTTATCTTTATTTACTCTAATTTTTAATAAATGTATTGTGTTGATTTAGTGTTTAAGTAGTCCAAATTTTATTTTGCCATTTTTCATTATTTCTTTTCGTCACCATTGTTTTGAGTTTTCATATTTTATTCCTTAACATTCATTATTTCATCTACTCATATTTTCTGGGTAAGTGTGCATTAGTTACCACGTACATTTTTACTTCATTTCCTATGTTTGATTTTTGTTCACTAACAAGGTAGAAGGAAGATCAGTCATTTTCCAGGACAATTCAAGCTTTTCCAGGATATTCTACTATTTTCCTCATTTTCCATATGTTTTCCATGACTGGAAAATTGGTCAATCATTTTCCAGGTTTTCCAGGTTTTCCAGTATGTGTGGGAACCCTGCAGACTGCAGTGCAAATTCAAGAGGACAAAAGAAGAGGGTGCTTCAAGATAGGGCTGAACAAATTATTGTTTTCTGATCAAAATCGCTATTTCAGACAACGTGATCGCCGAAGCTGCGATTTTTTGCAGCGCTCCTGACTGACCCAGGATCTGTTGTGTCAAGTATTTGCTAGTGGCGATGTTGTCACATGTCAGCGCTCATGTCTAAAACCATCAAAGGTTGACACGCTGGTTTGGCATGGCTGGCTTTTTTCCTTTATTGGAATTGTTGAATTTTGTTTTTCTTATTTTTACTCAATTATCTACATTTTTTTTGCCTTTTATTGTAACTTAATATATATTAAGGATTTTTTGGACTACATTTGTTTTTAATTTAAGACAATCAAAGATGGCTGTTTTAGTTCTTCAGTTGTAATAACTGCCGTTGGTCAAGGAATTTGAAGAGTGTACACACGTTTCTTGTTAATAAATACATCTGGAAGCAATTCTTACCTTTGCTTTTCATCCTTGCCTTAGAGTAATAGCTTTTAATGTTTGATGGTATGATGTAATTTTCTGTCATGTCTGTAAATGTTACTGTACACATTGAGAATATTGAACTGAAGCTTGATTTGAAAACAATCGTGAATTGAATTGAAATCGCAAAATCTGCAAAAAAAAAAATGTAATTAGATCTTTTCCTAAAAACGTTCAGCCCTAGAGCAAGAGATGCAGAACTGTGCAGGACCTACGTGTTGTGAAAAAAACAATGAATTTTGTCTCAAAGGACGGTTTAATTTTTCTTTTTCATTTTGAGGGAACTTCCAAAACAAAGTGATTTACACAATAGCCTGACATTTGGATTGTTTAGGAAACATGTTTGACTGTCTATCAGCTGCTTTCTAAAATCTTGATAAGTAAATGATTCACTTATTATGGGAAGCTAATTTTAAAACCCATCACTGGGCATCAACCATTTTTCTGAATTTGCCTGTTATTACAGCTCTGCACCTCTGTCTTATTCCTGTCTTTGAGTAAATGCTGCGATCCCTCAGGGCCAAACTCCAGGCTCAAACTCCAGGCTCCAAAAATAGCAGTACGTAAAACCAGCTGGTGACATCATGACCACCATATCCATTTCTTTTTACAGTCTATGGTCTATTGTGGCCAAAACCTTGACTTGTATCTCATTATCCTTTAAATCCCTGTTATAATGAGCTCATACTCTGTGCCTTAACCTGCTCACCCAGCAGGGCCCTCCAGCAGCCGCCACACTGTACTCTGCGGTAATACTCCTCCTCTGTGGTGATTTAATGGCCACTGTTAAGTGTCCCGTCCTTGGTTGTTCTGTGTGCTTTGTTCTCCCGTGGAGCGAAATGAGTGTGAGCTCACCGGCGGAGAAATCATCCCTGAGAAGTGTCCCGGCAGCTGACTAAACTGTGCCCATATCCATGACTTAATGAGGCTGGATCATATCTCACAGTGCGCCATCACATTTATATCCCATATCTCTGACTCACGCCGGGCAGGAGAGGATTTATACCACTTCATATCTAAATGGTGAGCCATAAAATACTGATCATGAATGTTTTATCTAATCATGAGCGGCAGAAGAGGGCCTTTCTGGTCTTTTCTCTAACAGTTCTTTCTATAGGGGTAGCCCAAAATTACCAGAAATTTTCTTATAGGGGGGAAATATTCTTATAGGGAGCTGCATTTGCTCCAAGTCTAGAAATGAACTTAAGCTTGCATCCACCCCTTTCCTCCACTTAATTTCAGCACATTGCACTTGCACACTAAATTTGTGTGGAAGTCATTTTGGCCGCTTACAATGGGATTCCTGAAGGCTTCAATTTGCACAGTGACTGAGGCCAGGAAGCAGACTCAGGAGTCCAATCTGTGTGTGAGCAGATTTACAGAGAGAGGTTATTAGGGGGCATGAATGTGTGTGTGAAGCCTTCTGTTCTTGCCAGGTGCCAGGATGGGGGATGGATGGAAGCTGGAGCTGTGGTAACAGTATTATTTTGGGAAAATGCAAAAATGAAAGGGTTGTGCATTCACCATCATATTCCAGAGCTACAACTTCCTTTCTCTCTCCTAATGGCCTGTAGTGAGTCAACTCTTGTCAGTGCAACAGTCTCTTAGTTCACTTGGGTCATCGATGATACCTGAATTTTTACAGATACTTTACTTTACTTCATTTCTCTTATGCTAAGCTACTACTGAAACCACGTAATTTCCTGATACATCTGTTTCACAAATAAAGCATCTGAAAACTAGAAATGCTCAAACCACCACCAGAATCTCAACACGTCTGCCTTGAAAATGCCATCAAAAACAGGTGAAAACTTTTTGAGCTCTACTCGTTCATGACACTGCATTGAGGTAAATTACCCTGTACTGTTCAACACATAGATAAGTACTCATTAAAGATACTTTTGGCATGCAGTAGGAAAGCCATAACCTGTATTTAGTTGTACAATGACCCTCCTACGACTGCCCAATGGCTGGAAATTATATACATATGAACCAGGAAAAAAATGCCTTAGGGAAGGTAGATATAACAAGTATTTGTTAGAAAAAGAGTTCCTGTCTTCAAATTAACTAACCTTTGACGGTGCTAAAACTAGTGACAACTGCACTGAGTAACAGTATTTACAGCCACTTCTTTGACTACAAGTCACAACCACAACCCACATCAATATTTTGATTCTATAGCCCATTATTGCAAACTTACACAACAACAAAGTAAAGTGACAAGTTTTTGACAAGTGAAAATGTAGGGTTCTAGCTGGTACTCATGGTGATCAAGGTGTAGCATCAGCATCAACGTAATCTTTGACCCCATGCAGGTCAAAGGAGGGAAAAATAGGTGGTGCACATGTTACATTTGTTATCTTCATGATTAATTAGCAAGACATAGGATTGAAATTAAAAAACATTTTTCTAATTTCCAGTTCTGTGGTGGTAATGTGATATTAAAATGTCCCTGAGGGCACCTCATTGGCTTCCTGTGGGCTACCAGGTGCTCACTGGCACCTTGTTGGGTACCGTTGATCTGCACAATATATATCCAAAGATGCATCGCTTTAGTTTAAACAGAAAGGCGTGTAAAGGCCTTAAGATGTAGACTTTGAGGAACACTAGAGCTGCATCTCCTTCCTGTGTTAAAATGTGAGTTTAATAGGGATTTATATTAGCCCTCGCTCTCTTTTCTTCTTCCTAATATTGCATTCATTCCCATCTTCCTCCATTTAATATTCATCATTCTGCTGCCTGATGACTATCATTTCTCTGCTAAAGAGATCATCACCGATCTAAAAGGCAATTTTACCCCCATTTACAACCAGAGCCACCTCTTAAAAGCAGGTCAAAAACATCTGACTTCCAGAAAAAAACTAAACTTATGAATGAAAATGCATGAGTTTCACTAAGATTAGGCTTTGGTTCTTTTGTGCCCTGCGATTATGATCTTTTTTTAATGTGGGAGGATGAGATTGGTGCCTCCAATTGGCGGATGAAGTTTATCACGCAGAACCGACAGAGAAAAAGTGATAACATTCCCAACCAAAAGGAAAAATGATGACAATTTTCCAGAAATCACAGCGGCCTCATTGTCCCCAAACTCCAACACCATGAGCAGATAGAAAATATATTTCATCTCTATCACACTTGTGCAGGATTATACGCAGCTAAGAGCCTTTTAGAAAATTGCCTCTCTCAAACCGGCCAAGCTGCATCATAATGGAGGCGTAAATAAAGTTTTAAAGCATCCTTCTACAAAAAAGACATCTATAGGCGCCTGTGCCTGCTTTTGCGGATGTCATTGAGGGAATCAGGTGGTTATTTCACATCAGTCAAAAGTGAGTCTTTACTGCTTTATGTCAACGCACAATCAGGCTTCATCAGAGTCTGGGGCACTCAAGATATTTTATGTGTTGATGTGGCAAAGTTTTTATCTGAATGATGTTTTTGGCCTTCTTTTGCATCACAGGGTTGATTTTTCTTCTTCCAAAGGCTCATTTAAAGGCTTTTAGCTGTGCAAGAACAATACACTTCATTTTATGTAACTGTTCCATTTTTCATTGGACTTAAAAATCATTGGTTTGTAGTTAATCAACAGTAAATGGGTCTGCTCATTTTGCTCTTCTACCAGGAATTAAATAAAACACAGTAGGAGGATTGCATCTTTGTTGCAGTACAAGTATTATTAGCATTAACTTGAACCAATTAACCACTGTGCTTGTGTGGATATAGATTAAAATGTGCCTGTGAGTCTGCAGTGGGACTGATTTAACATGAAAACCCATCCCTGAGGTCCTCAGAGGTTTAATGCCAAGGTCAGCCGACACAATTCAAGAACTGTTGTGGTCTGTAGGGTTTCTGGACCCGTAGGCCACAAAAATCAGTGTTTCGTTTTGTGTGGTGTGTCATGGTGACCAACAACAACAGAAGGCTCCACAACAGAAAGACTAGCCTTTTTTATTTTGTCCTGCCTTCCATGGTCAGTTCCTCCACATCCGAGACATTGACCAATGAGTGCAGGGAGCTCTGCTTGTGCGACAATCACGGATGCAAACAGACTAAATTTGTTGAACTAAGAGACATAGGAAGTTAAAACACTAAAAACACAACATCTCTGCAATTATGATGTGTTGTAGAAAAAGAACTGATACAGGGTTATCCAAAAAGAGAAATGCTGGAGGGAAGCAGCAGTGTGTGTCCCCTCCACTCCTTCCTCCACTGACATCACATGGGTTGTTTTATGCAGGTGATTTCAGTCATGTAGTCTGTCATGCTTGTCACAGCACAGTTTTATGTCCCTGTGGTCACCTAATCCAATGAAGACATTCGTAAGCGATACAAAAAAATTGTGTCCAACTTTGGCATAAGACACCTGACAACTGCTTTTTAAAACGTTAAAAAAAATGCTGTTTACCTGCCTTTTATTAGGGCTTTCACTTTCCAAAAATCATTTGAACGGTTTTCCAACATGCATGCTATTATCTAAGATATTTCAAAACTACCCCACCCCTGCCCACTACCCATTTCCTTCCCCTGAGGCCACACCGGTAGGCCGAATAGCCTTACCTAAGAATCTGGCATTATTGTCTGTGAAGGCCTTTTACGTGCCCCAGGCCAGGAGCCTGCTGAGCACTACTTTGCCACTACAAATGGGCTTGCAGATTTTCCGTGGATGAGGAGTGGGCCAGCTGCCATTAGCTTTGTGGAGCCCAGAGTGCTTCCACACAGCACTCAGTGGGGTTAAGCTAGGGGAGCCATCTGCTGGACTGGTGGTTCACTGCTAAGGGCATTCTAACGTACTGCTGCTATGAATATTTTCAATTCAAACATTTATCAAATCTGAATTTTTACCCCCCAAGTTCAACAGATATTCCAATATAGAGTATAAGATGACAGCCCTAAAATTTATCAATGATTTGTTTCTGAGTGATTGAGGCGACATTGCTCATGGACCAGAGAGATGCAGAACCACACTCGTAACAGGAATATATAAACCTAAAACACCTAAAGGTTGTAGCATTACCACTGCTAACATTAGCCACATTTATCAAACCTGTTCCATTACTTGGTCATCAATTAATTTCACATAAATCGTGCTTGCCTCCCTCTTTTCCAAAGTGTTTTTTTTAACCTTTAGAGCACTCAGTAAGTCTTTCACCCTCTGTTTAGCCAACCGTGACATGAGTGGCATGCGAACATCTTCAGTTTTAAACCCCCGTGCCCGTACATGCACCTGCTGAAAGATTCCCAGTGTTCCCCTTAAATCCCTCATTCTCTTCCCATGCATGTCTACAGTGAGCAGTAATCTCCCTCCATCACTGATGGGATGATCTCAAAGGTGGAAGTCCAATTATTTCAGAGGCAAAGAGATTAGATGTATGGAGCAAATCCCTTTTCCATTCTGTGACAAGCTACATTACAGGATAATTCATCCACGATTTCCTTTAATGGGATATTTAGATGGTTCTTTGAGATGACAGCACTTTAGGTGGGATTGGAGGTTTCGGTTTGAGAGGAATGAATTACTGAGCTGAGTAGGGGTGGGTAACATAGACCAAAGCTAATAAATATCTTTATAGGATGAACAACATAAACTGATGTACACTGTTATTTTCTGTAAAGAAATAAGAAAACAATATTACCTCAGTAAAATTAGCAGGCGTTTCACCTACAAACCTGAACTACAGATGAAATAAAGCAGTCTTGTTCGTGATGTCATCACCAGGTTTCTAAAATGGTGGTCTGAATGGCAGCCACCATACTGGTAATGTTTCTGAAACTAACAATTAGGGATGCACGATATTATCGGTTTGATATCAGTATTGGTCAACATCAGCCTAAAAAGTTAAGTATCGTATCGGCTGCTATTGAAATTTTTGCAGATATTTACAGCCAATATATTTGCCACACATATCAACCAAATATTGGCTGGCATATTAGCAAATTACACAAATGTACAGTATTGATGCACCTTCTCATCACTGCATGGGTACATTTAAAAATCAAGGGTTTCATTTTTGCAAGAGTTAAATGCTGTTTTTCTCTGTTCCTCGCAAAAATATACTGTAACACTAAAACAAACAAGTCTATTCTTGTTAATAGAAGCTTGTGCTCTTGACCATAACTACCAGTATCGGTACCTGCAATAATGAATTAAAAAATATTGGTATATCAGAAATCAGCAAAAATCCAATATCGTGCATCCCTTCTAACAACGTCAACCCGGTAACGGGTAAAAACGCACAGCAATGAAGGGCCTTAAACTTTATGGTTGACAGATGCAGCACAGGGATTTAGGTAAAGCTGGGCAATTAGTCAAGTGTCAATTTCAATAACAACTAGCAGCGCTCCAAGAGCACAAACCTCCGCCGCGGTATTTCCAGTGTTGCCAGGCAGATTATTGTCAAAATGTGGAAAGCAGCTCCTTTAAGTAATGTCAACAAATCCTTTAAAAATTCCTGGATCCTCATCAGCATTTGGGTCAAATTGAAGCAGTTTTTCCTTGTGTCAGACCAACATTCCCTGAAAATTTCACTAAAATCCACTGGTAACTTTATGAGTAACCTTGCTAACAGACAAAATGACCATGGGGCACAATTTCACTCACAACATCTAGAAAAAATGAGTGAAACTAACATGGAACTTTTGTTTTCTCCCACTTTTCCAGATGTTGCTAATGTATTTGTTTAATTTAGACTAGAAATATGAAACTTTGCCCCCACGAGGGCCACATTAGTTTTGTTCACATTACCAGAGGGACGCCTTGTGGGAATTGTCAGATGCTTCCATCTTAACAATTACACTTCCTAGAATTGAAAAAGAGGAACAAAGGAAGAGGGAATTATATCAAGATTAATTTATTTTGACTCAAACATAAATGATTATACAAAGGCTATGTCCACAGTTAGGTGGGCTGTTTTAATCAGTTGATGACTGGACTATTTACCTGCCAACACAGACTACCTGTCACTCCTTCACTATGATGCTGGGTTAAACACACCGATGAACAAACGCTGCCGATGTTTTGGACAGGATCTGGTGTTATTGTTTCATAAGTGACCCATGGCCACCTGCTCTGTGATTGCCATGGTTAGAAAAGTTGCCGAAACCAACAAGAACACTGACATAACGCTTTAATAACAGGATTTGATCAAGATAATCAGATGTGTGCTGGATTGAAATATAAACAGAAATATTTACTTAACACACCCGCTGTCACCAGCTCACATAGTCAAGAATTAAAATGTAACGCTAGTCAGACATGGTGACGAAAAGTAGAACAGTTTTTGCATAGAAATTGTAAAAAAAATGCTTAGCATGGACTTAGTTACAAGGTACAGACAGCGTTAAATAGTGCATTTCTGCTTCTATGTTTTGTGTGGATGGGGAGGAAAACCTCACTTTTTAAAAATATCTGCCAAGGTGTGGACAAAGCCTTATTTTAATGAGCTAAACACAGAATTCAGGCCTGTTTCGACTACTCTTTAAATGCAAGCAACAGAGGTCTTAACGGCTATTCAAGTATGTTGTCCCTTTTGTAAAGCTTCTGAAACTTCAACAAAAAGAAAAAAAAACAAAAGCATCTAATTGCAGCTCTTTTCTAAATGTTATATTGCTATGTTTAATGTTTCCCTGTCATGTTTTTTCCTATGTATATATAATTTTTTTAATTTGAAATTGATTGGTCAGGCACATTAATGAATAAGGAGCACTGCATGTGGTCCCAAGGCTCCCCTGATTTAGCCAGTGTTCTCTACCATCTGGGAAAAAGTAGACTGTCTGATAAAGTCATTTATCAATTAACTTTAGTCTTCATCATTCTGAAACATTCAGGATTTAAGGGTGTGGCCATTGCTTTACTCTTGGTAGCTTTTTTGTTGTCCTATCAACACATCGACTAAACACAATATGGTCCCATCCTGCATCACCTTTGATAACAGATCAAAATATCTTGATATATCGCCCAGCTCTAGGGCATTGTCACGTATAACATCACAAAATCAATCAAATAAAGGGTTTTCGTGACTGCCTTTACCCAGGTGCGGCTCAGATTAAGGTCAGGACAGCTGTGGAGTGCACAAGTGTAAGAGAGACTGTTTGTGATACACAAGCTGTCTAAATGTGTGTGTAGGCAGCTGTTAGTAGGCCAGCAGGTCCCTGAGGACTTGTTGGAGTCATCGCTACCGTCATCCTTCTTTTAATGAAAGCACAACCTGGAATAGATTCGCACTGAAGATCTCACAGTAACCTGATTTTTTGACTCTGTGGAGGAATCGGGGCGTTTAGCGCTTAGTCATTAGCCTGGTTTCTGCTAACTGAGCCACTCAGCACTAGACCAGCAGAAACACATTTTCTTAATGTGAAATCTAAGCTCTTTTTATATTAAACCAGAGATGAGACGAAAATGTTGAACACATGGAGGAAACAGAGCCAAAAAAGAGGCCGTCACACGGAGGAGCCTTTGAACCCAGCGTGCCCTGGAGGCTGACGGCGGGACAGAGAGCCGCTGTGACCTTGCTTTGGCATTGTTGCGGCCGTCTGCGGAGATCAATGTCAGAGTGTTTGTGTCTGCTCAGAGTCAACACAAAATCTCCTCACATCTTTTTTTTTTTTTTTTTTTTGCAGAAAGATTCTCAGCAGCAGAGGCTTGACCAAAGAAACAACAGTCACACATCCAACCAGCTGTGATCTACCAACCCAGCCATCAGCTGCATCAGCCCTCTTACAGGACATTTTTTTGGGACACTACCCACACGTTTAGCTGTGCTGCTCGTTCTATGAGTGCACAATTCTTACAAGTTGTATCTAGTTGTAAAGGTGACTAATCAGGTTTTCCAACGATATAAAATACCATACCTTGTGACATTATTAAGTGGAGAGCTTTGTGGCTGAAATAACATTTCCAAAGTGTTTTCGAGGAGTTGTTTTGCAGCTTGAAACCATATTTGTAACAACATTTGTCCTACTTGTGACAAAAAAGCTGCTCTGTTGCTTTTATTTCCTCATTTGTTGTTTTAAAAATGCCATGGTAGTTTCTCACAGACACCCCATGATGACCCCGCCAACCTTAAAGAGGTACAATCAAAGTCTATAGCGTAATTGTGGTATCTTAGGGTGCTTCCACACTTTATGGAAAATTAGGTTTATTTGTGAAAGCTCACACAAACTTTGGTTTGCCAAAAAACAGGGATTCAGTTTGTGTGAAAGGAACCCAAATCAAACAAGGATGAAACAGGGCAAGCAAACCAAAATGTGAATGAGTTGTGAGTGAATTGTGCCTTGGATTTGGCCCAATATCACAAAAATAAAGCTAACGTAGCATTCACTGACAATATAAAGCAGAGTGTAGCTAATGTTAGCATTGCTTGCACCGCCGGCCTCTAGACTTCTTTACAGGTTAATGTCTACCGATCCAGGTGGAATATGTTGATGCATTGCTCCAGTAAATATGCAAGTGCCAACCAATTCAGCCTAACTGCAGCTTTATCTTTATTTAATAGCACTGAATACTCACGAGGCCAGTTGTGTATTTCTAGCTCATACTCTGGTCTGCCAAAAATCAGGGGTCTTAGCTTGTTTCAAAGCAGACCAGAGATCAGTTCCCTGGTGGTTGAGAAAGCAGTCAGAACCAAACAAGGACCAAACAAGGCAAGCAAACCAAAAGGGATTGAATTGTGGGTTGGATTTGGCCGACTGTTACAACAGGAAACCCACAAAGGATTCATTGACAATATAAAGCAGACTGTGGCTTGTTTAAGCATTGCTAGCACTGTCAGCCTCTAGTCTTTTTTACAGCTTAATGTCTACAAATCTACGTGGAATATGTTTATATTTCGCTCCAGGAAATGTGTAAGTGCCAACCACTGTGGCCTTAATGCAGCTTTATCTTTATTTGATGGCACTGAATGCTTACAATCTGCTTCGAGCTAAATAAAGTCATTACTCGAAGCCAGTTGTGTTTTTCCAGCTCATACTCTGTTCTGCCAAAAATCAGCGGTCTTAGTTTGTTTCCAAGCAGACTAAAGATCGGTTTGTGGTTTATGTGAAAGTAGTCCAAACCAAAAAAGGACCAAACAAGGCAAGCAAGCCAAAATTGAGAATTGTGGCTTGTATTTGGGCGAATATCACAACAGACAAGCTCAAGTAGCCTTCATTGACAATATAGACAATATAAACAAAGCAGCAGCTTCTACTCCACCCCATAATGCAACCATGGGCCGGGTGGCAGGAACAAAGACGGCAGCTACAGCTCCAACTAGTGGCAGGAAGCTACATTACACAACATTTGACAGACTTTGGTCCATCTGACTTGGTGCAGCGTGAAAGCAAACTAAGTGAAAAATGAAACAATGTTGGAACTTCACCACCGAACAAACAAGAGTCTGACATTTTAGGTGTGAAAGCGGCCTAAACCGTGTAGAGACAAGCCTAGTCGAGCAGATACTGTAAATGGAATAGCACCATGAGAGTGAAATCTCATTTCTAATGTGAAGCTAGCAGGAAGAAAATGGGTGCATTTGTTGAAAGATGTTGTACTGTAGACACTAATGAGGGGCATCAAGTCCAAGAAAAGTCATTTTTCTTTGACGTACTTTTTCACTGCCAAAAAACTGTCAGATAAAAGCAACTTTGCTGCAAGTTTCTTCTCCTTCTTCACTCACAAGCTGCTGCACTGATCCAAAATGCTCACAGGGTATGTTGAGACATATGTGCTGCAAACATACAAAACATTTCTCATCTTTTCCCAGATTCTGGCTGTTCATCTGTCTTAATAGGCGTCCTGTCTCTCTCCAATCATTTATAATGATGTTTCTTCTATCAAGTATGCAGACAAAAAGCAGCTTGGATGGTTATATACACGTCTCTCTCCCAGGTAGAAATGAACAAAGACAACATTATCTGTCAGCAAATGGATGGCCCGTCAGCACGCTTTACGGGCAGGTGAAGAAATGAGCAGAGACAGCGATATGTGCGCTCTGTTTATGGACGTCTCAGAGGAGAAGGACGGGGGTGGATGTGGGAGAAGCAAAGGAGAAAAATAGGGTAGAGGGATGATGGGAGATACGATACAGAAACAGGAGGAGGGGGTAAAGGGGGGAGGGGCATTGGGGACAGGGATGAGAGACAGGTGGTTTATTGCAGGTATCCAAGAAAAACCAATTTGTAGCGTATCAAGATCAGTGGGCGATAACGTCCCCTCATTTCCCCTCTGCCAGATTTTTACTGTACCCCTCACCGTCTCCTTTACAAAGCCCTGAATGGAGAACAAAGGAGGAGCAGGAAAAAAGGAGAGGCAAACAGGGAGATAGCTGTGATCTCTGATTCCTCTGCAAAGATTACAGCTAATAACAGGAGAGCGTTAAACCTGGGAGGCGAGAGGAGCTGCGCCGAGGTCTGGAATAAAAAATTACAATACTCAAAATAAATGATGGGACCTGTAAATGAACCAGCAGTTGAAAAAGAAGAAAGCTAGGGGCTGAGCTTTTATATATGATCAAAATAAAGGCACAAAAATAAAGACACAGATCCATTCACATCTATATTTGAAGCTTTGCCTCAAAAAAATCAAAAAGTAGTAACTAAAACTTCTGTTGACTGAAAATTAGGTCACTGGAGCAGCAAGCGTTCACAGAAAACAGCAAGCAAACATGAAAATCAACAATAGAAATCATGTGGATTAGCCATTGCTGTATCATCCATTAGTTTTCAGCTGGCCTGTCAATGCTGTCAAAGACATTTCTGGCACCTTTAACAGAACTATTATTCAAAATCTTGAAAACTGCCTAATTCAGTTCTTGGATCTACATCCAGATTTGGATCATCACCAAAATCTAGTCACCTCTATGTTTTGCCACATTCCCTGAAAATTAAAATCAGCATATCGTGTAACACCAAAACTCCATATATATATTGTGCATAATGAGTATTACAAAAGGCTACTTTTTGGATTTGAAGTTTTTGAGTAATGTCAATTTTATAGTTTATCTTAAAATAATTAATATGCTTTTGATAGGCTACAGATGACACGTGTACATGTAATGATTCCTGACAAAAATTATCATTTGTAATTATTATGACTATGGTATTATTACATTTATATTTAATAATTTTGGTATCTCATAAACCTATCTGATACGTACAACATTCAGACTTCTGTGATTTCGTCTTTCAACGAGTGACTCTGTAGGGACTCTGGCTGGAAAGAGTGCTGATAGAGATGTAGCAACATGAACTTTGACCCCACGCAGGTCAATGTTAAGAGAAAATAGACGATGTTAAAATTTTATGTACATGCTACACTTGTTCTTTGTTTTGATGTAAGCATAATTTATTTGCAAAACATACAATTTGAAGTAAAAATGGTTATTTATCTCAAGCTCTGTGGTGGTGATGGTGATGCTTCTTTTTGAATGTTCTAGCGGGCACCTCAAAAGCACCCTGCGGGCTACAGGGTGCTCGCGGGCACCCTGTTTGCTACCCCTGATTTAGACATTTGGTGCAATTATTCTACGTATTATCCCTTTAGTGCTCACATGACAACATGAGGCAACAAATACAGATATTGACACTAACAGTCCACACTGACACACACGATGACAGTCCCTGTACCCCCTCAGTCAGCTCCCTCTCACCGCTCCGTCTCTGCCTGCAGGCCCTTGACTTTGCTCTGGTGAAATTAAAGTGCATAAACACATCCCTCATTACAACATGAGAGGCCTCTGGCTCAAATATTCCAAAGTTATGTGCTGCAGAATGCTGAAGGCACGACACAAGTCTTTCCCGTATGCTAATTCAACATCATTAAATATCATCAATAATGCATTTAGCAGGAGTTGGTATTACAATGAATTTCATAACTGCTGTGTGTAGTAGGGATGAATAATGCATGTGCACAATGTGCTGTGTGGTCTTTTATTGGTGAGCATATAAAAAGGCACTGAGTGGAACATAACCTAAAAATGATTTTAACAGTTTTAAAGCATGAGGCAGTTCTTTATCTGGTGACTTTGTCCCACATTAATCCAAAAACAGACATGTTTTCAGAGCACAATGTTCATATGATGACAAATCTCCTCTGAGGGAACCTTAATCAGACATACAGATGATCCAAGTATGATTAAATATGTAAATTGGTCTTCAGGGATCGTGTTTTTCCTTGTCTTTAAAGCTAAGATAATTGCAATTCAAATACACAGTTACCATTTTGCTTGTACTTATTGTATATCTTCATCCTGGTTATGTATAGAAGGGTATGCTCCCATTATAGGAGCTGTGCAAATTATGTTGACTTACATTGTGCTGCATGAATCTATTTTACTGCACAGATGTCTCTATGTTGCAGCTAAAAAGCGTCTTTGTGCTCCTACTTTTATGCCTCTGCTTGACTATGGTGATGTTAGGTACATGCATTCATCTTCTTAATGCCTTAAATCTTTAGGTACTCTTTATCATGGAGCTAACAAATCTCAAGGTGCTGACTGATCACTGTGCTCTGTATGACTGAGTTGGTTGGCCCTCACTTGCCCCTCAAAGACCGAATCACTGGTACGTACTTATTTACAAGGCCATACTTCATCTCCTAGTTTCTCCACTCTGTGACTCAGTAGCAGACCTATTCTTATTATCTGTCCCCAAAGGTTGTCTTGATTTGGGTAAAAGCAGTTTCAGATACACTGCTCCTGCAGACTGGAATCTGCTGCAGGAAAAACTATTTCTGAAAGAGCTGGTCTCTTTAAATCTGTAAAACAAGTGCATTGTTTATATTTGTTTATCTGTATTTGTTTTATTTCTGTATCTTGTTCCTTGTCCGCCTTGGCCCGGACCCTTGTAAATGAGACTCTTGATCTCAATGAGGCTTTTCTGGTTAAATAAAGTTTAAATGAAATACTACTAACCTGAAAGGTAACTAGATAATTCCACCAACAATGATATAGCAAAATTAAAGGCTTGTACCAATTAAGTAAGAAGGGCCCTCTGTTATAAAACAGACAGCAGCAAAAATGTATTTCATGCCTTAAATTGGTTATGGTTGGTAATAAGTTTAAAAAATGTGAAGAATAATTATAAGACTAATCTTAAATTTAGGATAGATACAAAACCAGCCACTTCAAGTTTCCACTCTCTACCAGCTGTTTGCCAACTTCCAGCCACTGGAAGCCCCCCCACCTCTCTAAGATTGTGCCTTGAATCCATTAAAAATGAGCCCATCCATTCATTTGCAGGGTGTCTCCAAGACATGGCGCTTCCCTCACAAGACGAAATAGCCTCAATCTTTTCCTTGGTTAGTAAATCAGCAGCCAAATCAACAGGGAGCAAACTTGACACCACAAATTCACCTAAATATGGCCTTGAGTTTACTATTTATGACTGTCCGGGTGGGCAGACCCTGTCAGGGACCAGCCAAGACCCTATCAAGTAAAGTGTGGAAGTTTTAAGTGGCTGCATCTGTAGACTGGGATCTGCAGCAGGAAAATTGAGTCTGATAGAGCTGGTTTCTATAAATCTTTTTGAAGGCAGAGTAAAGACAGAAGAGGAAGATGCTTCAGGTTGTAGAGGCTTTGACTCTTTACTCTTGAGTTGTTCGTATGTGCTTCTCCATGTTGAGTTTATTTCTGTAGCTTGTTCTGCTGCCATCTTGGCCTAGGCATTCTTGTAAATGAGATTCTTAATCTGAAGCTTCGATGGTTAAACAAAAATTTAAATAAATAAACAAATAAATGTGTAGAAAATCTTACCTAAAAACAACAGGGTATCAAGCATAATTCGAGTTTAGTCCCTGAAGAGTCCCTGCGTATGGTTTGAAGGCAGCCATGGCACAATAACAATATTTTATATTGAAATATAAGGATGCACAATGTTAGATTTTTGACAAGTAGCGTATACAATAAAGACATGTTCATCTTGCAAACATGGCAGGTGTGAACTGCTAACCTTAAGACAAGACAGAGCTGAGGACACCTTAGCTCACAATGTCCCCTGATGCCCTTTGTCTCAAAGTCTGGTTCAGGACTGAGTCAGTCCCTTTAAAGACTGCGTCCAAATGTTCAAATCAGTATTTTGGAGCCTCCTCTTGTTCTGGAGTCTCGTCCCACAGAGGGAGGGGATCAGATCTATATGTAACTGTCTGTCAGAGCCACGCCTCTATATCATAGCTCTACGCTGAGGCTGGAAACAGTAATCCTGTTTTTATTAAAGGGGAATATAAAGGGAACCATCTGAAACAGGTCTAAGCCTTTCTGACAGCAGAGGGTTTTATTACTGCTGCTCTGTGTGTGTGTCAGTGTGTGTTCAGGTATGAATGGATGTTTGAGAGGAAATGACAGCAGTCACACATTCTGAGGATTACAACTAATACATCGAGCTTCTCCTCATGTGCTAAAGTCATTTTCCAAATGTGTAATTTTATTTTTAAACCAACATTCCTGCCAAAACATTCAGATATTCTTGCATTTCTTCACCAAAAATAAGAAAATGTTTCTAATCCCTCTGCAGAGCACAAAGTGGAAGGTCACACTAAGAGCGCTCAGCAGCTATTCTCCGCTCTTTTCCAACCAAATTTGAGTACATGTTTTTCCGTATTTCTCAGAAGCTGCTTGGAGGATTTTAATCTGCTCAGGAATCGCATAACGCCCACAATCACACTCAAAGTGTAAGTGGGAGTGAGATTAGAGCTGCAGAGTGTGACTGAGGCTTCTGGGTTTTAACATAAGACTAATTAAACTGAAACAACTTAAAATTTGTTAATGTTAGCATCCCAAGTGCAGTGTGTGCATGCACAAGAGTCACGTCACAGGGCATGATCTTGGTCCAATTTAAGGGCACTGATATAATCAAATTCTCTCAAGGGTCCATTTATGAGACCTTTCAGGGGCCCAGCTGTTTCTGTGGGCAGGCCACAAGTATGTACAGTTTACATGTTTCCTGCACGTTGTTATGACTGTGGGTCATGCATTTATTGTAGGCTATTGTCGTTATATTGTGAAGAGGAGCGTTTTTGTTTCTTCTCCTGGACAGCAGCAGACAGGCGCACCCGACGCTGACTGGAGGAGTTCAGGCGAGTGAGGCCGTCTGATTGGCTGTGAGCTGATGGTTGGCGGTTTAAAAAGACTGCAGGAGAGGAAACGCCGACCCTCCTCCTTCCTCACTCTCAACTGACGCCACCCAACAGTTTTTTGACAATCGTGTTTTGTGTTAACTTTAGCTGTGTGAACTTCTAAGTATTTTCGTTAAAATTAAGAAAGAAAGAATTTAAGTTGAGAATATTCGGTAAGGTAGGTGAGAGTAAAGCTTGGTTTTCGTTCTCTCCTGTTTTTATTAGGGAGTCAATTTAGGTTTGTATGTTTTCTTTTCCTTTAGAAGTTAGGTAAGGTTTTTTGATTTATAAGAGTGTTTTTGTTGTTTTATTCTTTTGCTTACTCTCTCCTAGGTAATTTTGATTTAGTTTGTAAAAAGAAAAAAAAGAGAATATTAAATGTAATTGTTTGGACTGAAGAAAAATCTTGTGGTTTTTTTTGTGCTTTTGTACTGGTGAGACCTTGAGAGTGACAAAGGAGTGGTCATTCTTATGTTTCCTCCAGTATCCCCTAGGCTGGACGTAACAACGTTACTTGTACAATCTACAGTTTGGGGGTGCTATCCTCACATTTAGCCATGTTGCTAATTCATCGAATGCACAATCTTTACAAATTGTACCTTTTTATAAATGTGACTAATCCAGCTTTCATATGATATAAAATACATTATGAATTAGTTTTGTTAAAGGGTCATAACAATTGACTAAAATAACATTTCCAAACTTCTTTTGAGGAGTATTTACAACTACATTTAGAGCAAAGGAGGGCCGGTGCAGAAAGGAAAGGTTTAACATTAAGTTTATCTCTGGTTTTACCTTTTTGTTTAACACGGCTGTGACTATTGATGGGAATCAATAAACAGTTTCAGTTGAGTATCGATAACTGCTAGCTCAAAGAATCAATAGGATTAGTCTTTTTATTCCTTCAATTGACCAGGGTAAAAAGCAGTAAGAATTGTGGCTTATTTTTTTACAAAAGGTGCTTCCTCCACAATCTTCAGTCAGTTGAAACACCAGAAACTTGCGACAGCATTAATCTGTGAAACATTGAATCATGTGTTTGATATTGTTGCAAGTGAAAACCTGTGGCCCAACTTTTGCCTTCACAGAGCATCAGGAGAACTCAATTAGCAGGATCATTAATGGCAATGGCATTAATACAATCTTATCATCTGCACAGTCAAGCTACAGAGATGGATATCCAAGGATCAGGTCATCCTTTCAAAATAAAACACCCTGTGATCTCAGTTATTCAGAAAGTGTAATGAAACTGATCTTTTTTCTTTCAGCCCAGTGACCTACAAATGACCTACAGCTTGTCACTGGTCTGTGGCCTGGTGGTTGGGCATTGCTGTGTTGCATGTGGACAAAGACATGGTTCCCTTGCTAAAGAGTCCTATATGCATAGAAATCTCTGTACAAACTCTGCAGGGAGGGGGAGACTTTGGCTTAAATGCAGGCAAAGTCAGATCTCGTCATGCCCAAAGGAGCCTCTGTAACACCTGTAGCTCCCTCTGGCCATGACACAGCAGACTGTCCTCATCCTTAAATCTGCCAATACAGACGCTTTGTCACCAGCCTTTCACTTCTGGAGCTGACAGAAAGCAGAGGAGTGAGACAGGGAAGTCAATTGGTTGGTACATTTTATTTTTTGCCCCCACAGGTAAATCAATTGCTGCAGGCCACACACCACAGCCTGGCAAAGGACGCCCAAAGAATGTCCCTGAACCCTGCAAAAGCATCACAAAATAATGATTTATTGACAGTGGTTCTATCTTTGTAGATACAGGTGCAACAAAAACCTTGTCATGACTCATAAGTGACTATTTAATTGGATTATTTAGTATTTTTGGACAAATGTGCCCATATTGTCCTTTAAATTCAAGCTTAGTAAGAGTGCAACAGCTGTCTTGAAGAGACGTAAGAACAAACTGTCTTGAGGCTCCTGCAGTGTGTTACTGTGTGGTTTCAGCAGGTCAGGGAGGTCTTTGTGTTTCATCTGCCTCCATTCATCTCCTCATCCTTGGCAGGCTGGTATTGGGGTCACTGCCTTCATAAGACTTCATTCTGAGTTTAAAGAGATGGAGGAAGGAGCAGGAGAGAGGAGCAAAAAGCAGCGATAGACAGAACATAAGGACAGGGCGAGCAGGACATTCATGGAGGAGAGACAGAAAAGACAGGAAAGCCTCCTCCGTCCTGCCTGCCAGACTCATTGTGGTGTTTCCTTTGACCATCAGGCCTGCCCACCACTTCAGCTGCTCTTGTGCTGTTTACAGATCCTCGTCTTGTAAGGCCTGGGAAAAGCCACCAGCGAGGAAGAATTAGAGGGAGGTGAAAGCCTGTTACCTAATAAGTCGACTTCAGAAATAACATTAAAATCCTGCAGGTTTTAACCCCTGAGGGCTGGAATTCACAGGTAGAAGGAGTATTTAGCGGGGCACTTAGAGTGAGAAAAGTGAAGTTTAGCAGGGATTCGAAAGAGCTGTCATCACTGAAAAGGACAAAGATAGTGAGTTAACAGCACTACAAGAGAGAGGTAAACATGAAGTTGGGGTGTTTATTAGTTTAGGATGGACTAACCAAACCCTCAAAAACCTGCAAGTGGAAGTTTCCACCTTCCCTACAGGGTCTTGGCTGGTCCCTGGCAGGTCCCTGAAAAGTCCAGCCCACCTTGTCAGTCATAGATTAACTCTTGGCCAATTTGGGTGAGTTTGTGGTATCAAGTTTGCTCTCAGTTGATTTGGCAGATGGTTTATTAACAAAGGAAAAAGGCTGAGGCTATGCCATCTTGTGAAGGAAGCAGCATCTCATGGAGAAACTCTGCAAATGCATAAAGTGGCATGTTGTCAATGGATTTTGGGCTCAGCCTCAGAGAGGTGAGCGCCGTCCAGTGGCTGGTAACTGGCTGGAAGTTGGCAGGCAGCTGGCAGGGAGGGGAGAATTGAAGCGGCTGGAAGTGGAGCACAGCAAGTGGCAAAAGTGTTGTTGGTAAATAACCTCCCATTCATAACACTCCAGATGACCCAATCACATGGCATCCCCCATGTATTCTAACACCGGTTACTTGTTGTTAATCCTGATGAAGACTCTGATGAGTTGAAACGCATTGACAAAGAAATATCTCTGATGGAATAAAGGATTTTCAACTTTATCAGAGTGCCTCGGATTTTTTAATGTTTTGTCTAAAGGTATAGGATATTTGTTTTATTTAGTGAAAAAAACATTCATTTAATCTGAAAAGAAGATAAAATATGTGTTTTTTTTTCCTGTCATCCAAACACTTTCAGTCACAGGCCATCACAGTTCCTGGACTCTGACTAAAGCCTCCTCTTCATGGTCTCACAGCAGGAGAGAAAAATGCTAATGTTTTAACACAGCCGCTCAGTGAATAAATGAATCCACGGATGGATGAGCGCCGACTGACAGCCTGAACATCATCACATCAGATAACACGTGCAGAGTGAGTCTCTCATGTCCAAATACCCAGATGCTGTTTGCCGTGTGCAGTAATAGAGACCGAGCGGCTGGCGTCAGAGCATCGTTCATCATTATTAACACAACATCACGTCCATCTCGACCAGCTCCATCTCACGGATACAGCTCTCTTTAACGTGTTTCTAAAGAGCAATGAGCCGACAGCCAATAAGTGCTGTTATTACAGGGACCAGGAGCACTCCTGTCACATCTATAAACACACTGATGTTACTCCCTTAATGTTCACAGACTGTTAGGAGAAAGACAGAGGCCTGTTCTACAAAACTACACAATTTAGAGCCAATAAGATGATTAATCTAAAAGAAATTGTTCATAATATTACAAACTAACAGCAGTGAACTGAACTAATGTGCATCTGTATGGCTGTAAAACTCAGTGGTAATGGCTGGATGAAGTTTTACGTATGTGCAAGAGCTATTCCAGTCTGCAAGGGACAGCTTAATTCTACATCTCCACTTGCACATACGTGATCACAAGTAAGAGATGGGTAGTGAAGCAAGAAGAGAAGAAGAGCAAGCAAGAGCACACACTTAGGGCTGCATAAACTGCACCATAACTCCGATAAACCACACAAAGCTCAACATTAAACTTAAACGGACTGGGAGCATTGTAAGAAATTAAAGCCGCAATCGATTCCATCATTTGGCAAAATCCTTACAAAGCACAACAAATTAAAACCAAGAGTTGCGAGACACAAAAATAAACAATGCCTAAAAGGCCAAATCAGTTAATAAATTTAGGTGGCTTTCCAACCTACAAGAAGTTAATTCGGTGTCTACCTGTAGCATTGAATTCTCGTGTAACAGCTTCATCATCTAGCATGATATCCTAATGATTGGTCATCAGCGTCGGTCCAGATGTTTGTCCGTCATCCTTAGATATGTGTTAAAGGGACATAAGCAGCTGCAGGAGAGCTCAGCGTTAACAGTTGATAGGTGCTTGTGTTTTTTGCTTCTTAAACTCTTCACAAAAAGAAAAGTAAACTTAATTCATTGTAGTTTACTTTCTGGGCGCCAGAAATTATATCTTCACTCTAACTGTTACTGTGAGGCTATGTTAGGCTAATCATATAGTTTCATTTGTATCATTGCGTTGGTGGGTGGATGCAGTCAACAAGGACAGCTCAGAGGAGAAAGGGCTTGTGTCCTCAAGGAGCGTTTTCCCCGTTGGAAATGCGCTCAGCCTCAGTTTCCTCATTTGTAATAAAAGCGGACCTTTGCATCTCTCTGCCGTACTGTACGGCCATTCAAAATGGCTCCTGTGGGTTGTATTTTTTCTTCAATTCACAAGAATATCACCCACAAAACATGAACACAGAGTTATGAAATCATAACCTGCAAACTTATAGACCCTGAAGACCAGGAGATGGCTCCCATGTAAATACGAGGCAGCTCACAATTACCTCCGCTTTTTACAAGGCAAATGGCAGAAGTCCCATCCTGTCATGATTCTGATTGGTCAGTGAGGGAGAAGCGACAGTGACGAGCGATGTTCTCTCAGACTATGTTGATTTTTAATTGAAAATTTGTGCTGTAGTGCAAATACAACAGTTTGTGAACACATGGTCTAAAGGGAAAGACACTGCATTGTTGTTGCAGTTTTATTGCCATAAAAAATAGATATACTATTGATTCAATGAATGCTTACAGGATTATGGGTGTTTGCTGCCAATTTCACACAAAAATTTAAAATATTGACACCAAAAAAGAGTCTTAAGTCTTGTAGATCAAGAAAAACCAAGTAGGTGTTTAGTAAGAAACAGGCCCACAAAAGTTTTAGAAAATTTAGAGCAAAAAAAAAAAAAAAGAAAACAGAATGCTGATTTTTCTCAATGGGTGGAGAAAACATTCAACGTATCATCCTGCACTCATTTACATTTGATCTTCACAATACTTTCCACATTTCCTGTCTCTTTTTAGCTGTCTCATTAAAAAAAGGTCAAAACAACAGTCAAACAAATGAGATATTCATCAAAGTCCACAGTAAAATGAAACTGTACTTAGAACCTGAGTTTCCCCGCAGAGCTGTCAGACAATCCTGACACTGCGAGGTCCGCCTTCAGTCCGCCTGCAGCGAGGGGAACAACATTCAATTGATCCCTTTTCATGATTAATTGGTGCTGAACAAAGGAGCACTTAGTGAACAAATGGAAGTAATCCGCAGGAGACATGGAGTTAAAGTCCACCCTGAAGGTATGTTAGAGCGTGTCTGAGTGTGTGGGCTTAAAGAATATGTCTTCAGTATAATAGAGGAGATGTTATTTACACTCCAATGACTACATTCACTCCAGTGATGACCTGCTTCTTCTCTTCTGTTTGAATAACCAATCATTTATTTTGCTTCATTAAAAAGAAACTGTCTTGTAGGGATGTAGGGCAAGGACAAGCAACAAGTGGTTGACACAGTAACAGACTTATAATGTTGATATGATTCTTATACAAATCAAATATTGATACTTAGGCACCAAAATAGACCTTTGACCTTTGATATCACTAATTACTGAATTAATGGACATGTTATTGTTTCCAAATTTATGGTATAACATAGTAAAAACATAACAAACAACTAGGAAAGCTTTCGGAAAAATAATTGACACTTTGTTAAGCCCCGCCCTTTACAGGAAGTGATCCTTCATCAAGCCACAACTTATCTTGTAAGTTTTACCGGTTTATTAGAAATGTGTTGTTGCTTTCCTCTGAATTTGAAACATAAAATAGAGTTTCAGCTCCTTCTCAGCTAAATATAGCCTAGAAAAAGTTAAAACACCAGCATCTGTGATGGTCTGTGGGTGTGTTAGTGGTAGCTTTTAGCAGATGGCTGTGTTACAGTCAGACAGAGCTTTTGACCAGGATTTTGGATCTAGACTATTAAAAAGAATTTTGTTAAGCATTGGTTTTACTGACTTGTAAATCTGGCACTGGCTATTTAGTTATCCATGATGAAGTCTCAAGCTTCCTAATCACTCAAAGTCTAACTGACATTATCAGTATATTGAAATGTTACAAATGTTTGTCTGAAAACAGAAAGTGCAAGTTTGCTGGGAATTTTTTGATGATTAAAATCAATAAATTACACAATAATGTTGTTAGGGACCTATTTTTTATCCTTAAATAAAAACATTTCTTAAAAACCATTTGATCTTAATATGTAATAAAAACAACTGCCTCTGAAGCACAAACATTTTCTAATCCATTGACCATGGCCCTCCATTATAGCCAAACAAGCCTCTCTCTATTTGTAAAGCCACCACCATCAAACTCTCAATGTCACTTGAAAATATCTCAATTTGGCTTAAAGCGCGATACTTTCCAAGCCGTACTGTTGACTACATCCTGGTACGGTAAGAAATAATAATGATGTAGAAGACAAAAAAAAGGCTGGAAAAATAAAAATACCAGACAAATTTAAGCAGTAAAAGAAGCAGGAGGTTGAGGCCAAAGATGAGGATCAGGGACCTCTGATATGCACCCGCAGCCTGGGGGCTTAACGGGGTGAAGATTGGATCACATGAGGGCAAAGCTGGGGCACGAGGCGAAGCTTTCAAAGTCGATCTGTGGATGCGGCAGTGGCAGCTCCTGTGATTCCACTAATCTGTGTCTATAGATGGGTTACATCTCGCAGCACAAACACGAGCCCGGAGCGACGACTGTAACCCCTCCTGCTGAGTGTGCAGGGTTAAAGATGAGGAGAAGTGGTGTGGAGGGAGCAGCACAGCAGAGAGCTACACCCCATCACCTCCTCATCCTCCCTCGCTTTGTCACCCCCTGTCCTCCCCCTCTAAAGGCTTGGTAATAAGTCATTAGGGCAGACCACACTTTGTAATTGGGGCAGGAAAAGGAGGGAGGGGTCGCTCCGTGACCTCTATTTTTCCATCTCTTGAAACATTAGCCTCAGTGAGCTGCTGTATTTGCTGCTGCTCTGTTTAGATTTCATGAATGCAAATGTTTTTGAGTATAATCACTGTTAGTCTGCCAGCGAGGCTTCCTCAGGGGCTCCCATCCTCTGTTTGAACTCCATGAGAAGCGACAGAATACAGATGCTTGCCTTTTTTGGGTGTATCACATTCTGGACGTAGATTTCAGTTTACAAGACACACTTTTGAGGCATTTTTCTGTACGCGATTCTTCACCCAGAGAAGCACTCGCGAGCTCATTCATCAGATTTGATCCTAATAGCATCTCGCTTGTGCATCCTGAATCCTGTTTTCATGAAAATGACCTTCTCTGTTCTTTTCTTTAGAAGACAAGAAGCTACAACTCTCTCATCAAAAACAACAGCAGCAGTCATGCATTGATCCATTTGCATTGTGGTTTCATCCTGCATGATTGTACACCCTAGCATTCATTTCTGAAGCACAGAGAAGTACAGCATAGAGTAGCTAGTTCTTAAGTTAGCAAATTCCCACAAAATAAAGAAAACAACAGAAAAGAGCAGGTCACTCTGCATAACTGAGCTCAATCGCTGTTCATATGCTTTCTGTGTAACAACACTGACTGAGAAACTCTTTGCTCCTCAGGCCATCAGACTGTACAACTCCTCACTGGAGGGGAGGAAGAGTGACAGGAAGACTGCAGACGGGAAGATGGGAAGGAGCAGTAGTAGCCAGTCAGTAGCCATGTTTTTATTTTTATTTTTATTATTTAGATTCATTATGTATGTATATATATATATATTTATACTGTATCTGCTAATTGTTTTCTACTTTTTGATACTGTGTTCTTTTACACCTTTGTACTACACAATGCTACTGGAATCTTAATTTCCCTAAAGAAGTCTTCCCAAGGGATTAATAAAGGTCAATCTAATCTAATCTAATCTAACAGTGATATGACAATGGGACATATGCAGTAGTCTGTACCTGGTGGGTTTGTTTTTTTTTTTTTTTCCTGATACTAAGACCTGGTTCATACGTAAAGATTTTTAAAATGAGAGCCACACATGAAGACAGATAATGTCAGATTTATCAGTTTTGTTCCTGTAGTGTGTGGTGAGACACAAAGAGAGAGACACAGAGCAACAGATTAATTTACCAAGAAGTCAGCCTCTCTGCTCTTTCAGCTTGTGATAACATGGGACTTCAATGTAAACAAACATGGCAGACATCGTCAGGAGGCTAAATGTGGCTAGTGGTTAGCTTTCCTATAACATCCTTGGCAGTTGGGATTTCCATCTAGCTCCTCGCCTCATCAGTTTGTTATATATAATTTACATGTCATGCTGCTTAGACGCTCCTGTTTTTATAAAAAAATTCAACTAGTTGAACCTCCATTTTGATGTCCGTCCAACTTTACGCCTCGCCTCTACTGTCGTTGCCTTGGCTACTTTGCTTTCTGTTTCAGCCAGCTTGCTCTCTGATTGGCTTTGCTCTTGTCCAAGTGACAAAACATCAAGGATGTGCTCGGCTGTCCTCGGTGCTCTCCACACACATCAGAACTTCTGGTCGTAAATATTGAACATGATTAACATTGACGATTTTAAGTCGGGGCGGCCCCAAGAAGATAAAATGACACCTCATATCAATTGGTACCTGCTTGAACTGCACCTACAAAAAAAGACTTAGCCTGCATCTAGAGGAAGGCAGCGTGAAGTATGTGTTTGGCATGTGCAGGACCCAGACCACTGAGCATCCTGCTGAAACACAAGCACTGACGACGAAGGGTATTGGAAGCCTGGGGTATTAAATAATACACATTTATTGATTTTACTAATTAGACGGGAGAAGTTTTTGTTAGCCTCTCGCTGGGTTAAAGGCCCTGATATTAATCATGATGTGACTGATCTACAATCAAAATAACAATGGTCTCATTTATGCAGTTAAAGGTCACATTTCCTTACAGTTTCACAGCTTCTTTTGTTTTGTTGCCATTAACATCAAAAATTAGATTTACATAGTTTGTTTACTTTATGGTCATCAATTTATCGATGTATCTTCTAAATCGATCATCTATTTATTGTTTTATTGTCTCATTATTATATACGAAACAATATACCTTCTTAACTAATGTTCTTCATATGACTCTTTTCGTTTGACTCTTGTGGTCTCTGTTTGACCTGATTGTTGATTTATTGTCCACCGAGTTCTGCCTTTCTCTGCCTTTGTTTTGTCTGTTAAAGCACTTTGTAAAGCATCTGTTATTAAAGTTGCTATATAAGTTAAGTTATTATTACTTTGGTAATTGGTGTCAATGACAATACACCAGTAGACCCTACAATGATAAACTTTAGCATGTACTATAGATTTGGTGCAACTGTCAACAACCTTTTGTTGGAAAATTTCTGATGTATTTTGAAAGAGATGCATCATGATAAGTTTGTCAAACTCCTTTTTAACAGCTAGAGAACAGCCTGTACCAAAATACAGTCCCTGGCCCACAGATGTATTTCCCCTTTTGATAACCTGTAAGTGGAGATGACTTTTACTGCTGCCAAATTTCATTGATCCAGTTATAGGCCCTATTGTCATCCTTACTATCTTACTGCAATGCTATCATTTAAGCCTCAGATGATGGCTGAGGTAAGGAAAAAAGATAGCAGGTACACAGCACCTGTTAAATACAGCTACTTGACATTCAAATAGCACAAGCGATGATAATATGAGAAATCACAGAGAAGAAGAAAAGACTGGATGAGCTCACAGTGCAACAAATCCAGGTCCCCCTTCACTGACATAAACCTGCTGTAACAGTGACTAACAAAGGCTCTCATGCATAAAGCCTGCCCCCCAGGCATCTGGATTTAACACATTTGGATGGTAAACCGCCTCAGGAATCTTGGCCCCAGACTTAAGAAGAGAGGGAGTCATAAAGGGGAGTTTGAGTCTCAACACAGTGGATGGATATCAGCCTATGGACTCATGATGCTGTGAGTTTAAGACTTCTTCATGGTCCATTATGCTCTCATCCAGCCCATTTCTCTCTGTGTTCTGTGTTACACTCTGTGGCCGTGATGTGACTGAAGTTAAGTGAAAACTAAAAACCCAGAGTGCACTTTGAGTATCAGACATCATGAGATCAGAGCAGCCCTGAGGGGAAGCAGATGGAAACTCTGTTAGTGAAGAATTAAACTAAATTTAGAGTCAAGGAAAGACGTTTCAGGGGTTAAATATGCTCAAGAAATCAGTTTTAAAGTTCTATATCTTTGTGCTTCTGGAGTACATCTGACTAAAATGTCAAGTTTTATCCACAAAACACAAAGCCAAGACTAGGATTGACTTTATGATTTTGTCAGCAGATCGAAAGTCAAATATCTGAAATAAATATCAAAATCTGTCAGACGAAAAGGTCGCTTTACCCTCCAACTCTATGATTACAGTTAATCATATGATAAGACCTCACTTAGCAGCCCATAGGAAGTGTCTGGAAATGGGCAGAACCTTGCAAAGTGTTCCTAGCAGGTGACTGGATGATTGCCCTGTCAATCACATTCATTGCAAGCCAATCAGATAATGCAGGCTGGTGCTACTGTGGCAGTGAAAAACAGAAAATGTAAGCAATTTTGTATGTCTGAAGTGGAGCAAATATATCATTTTTATCGAGAAATACTTCAGTTTTGCTGTCTTTTTAAATTCATATTCAACAAAAACAAATATAGTGCTATGGATGTATTTATTTATGTATGTATGTATGTTTGTGTGTGTGGATGTATGCATGTACTTATAGATGTATGTATGGATGGATGGATGGATGGATGGATAGATCGATAGAGTCTATTCAGCAGAGACAAATGTGATTTTATACCCTTTGTCTCTGCCTTAATGGGCATCTCTAGATGTATGAATGTGTATTTATATATTTATATATACATATCTCTGTATTTATAAAATGAAGAGTACAGCTTCAGCCTGCTCTATTGTAAAGTGTCTTGAGATAACACTTGTTATGAACTGGTGCTATATAAATAAAGATTGATTGATTGATTTTTGTCATTTGATAACGAAATGCAGTCCAGATCTGGCAAAACAGCCACTGGAAATGCTAGTTTATGCTATGCTATGTTTATTTGTCCCCATAGGGAAACTGGGTTGTGGCAGGAATCACAGACATTTGGCAACAGAATACAGTGTCAACACTGATCCCGAGTTGAAAATAGACAAATAAAAAAACAAATCAACATCACTAGAAAAAACAAAACAATGCACTCATGAAGAAGAGAAAAGCAAGGGAAACCTTGTAGTGATGGACAGGTTGGTCTAGACCAGCTACACCTATTTTAACTGTTCCTTAAAAATTTGATTGCTTGTGCGACAAAAGAAAGTTTGGATCTGTGAAGCTGTTAGCATCCATGCTAATGTCTGCACAAGCAATCACTGCTGTCGTCCTGCTCATAGTTTCCACATCGTCCTGCTTTAAAGGGCACTAATTGGGCCGAGCTGCTTTGGGATGTTCACAATCATAGACTGGATCCAGCTGCTGCGCATGGTTAAGCCATTTAAGTTAATTTGAGTGTTTTTAACCCAAATACAAAAATAATTCTTCATTAGAGACCTTTATAAAAACAATTGTCATGAGTAATATCAACCATTTTCTTGCAAAGAATGAAATAAAACCAGTTATTAAACACTATGAATGATTATTTTCTGTTTTTTAAGCTGCAGCTCATTTTGTTTGTGTTCACAGCGTTGAAGTGGTGAATCAGACAGACTCCTTCAGGCTGATTTTTTCATCTTTATAGTTGCGATATTTGGAAATGTGTAACTGACTGGTGGGCCACGTTGAATGACAAGGAGGGCTACATGTGGCCGGCTGCCCATTCCCGCTTTAAGGTATTACATAAAAATGTAAATTATTTTAGCCACACTTTCATGATGCAAACGCTGCATTTTCTCTGCCAGAAACTGTCCTGCTGAATATTTCTCATACCAAATGACCCCGCATTTATCGCATATGCAAACTCCTGCACATACAAACACTTTTCAGGGAAATTAAAATGCTCGCAAATCTCTCTCTCTGCTCCACCCTGTGTCGTCCCAGCACATGCTCAAACATACAGTTAGTGCATCTCATCCCGGCTTAATCAAACCCATTAGTCATATTAAGCAGATACAGTCGTTCATATAGACCAGACATCTCAATCTACATGCAGCAGATGCTCAGCTCACCAACCAGAACTGAACCCAGATACACACTAATACATAACTGTACATTATTTATTGTGTTTAGCTCCACTTACTGCAGGAATATGAAGCCTAACATCTTATTAGAAATCCTCCCACGATGCAGCTCGGTGTCATTCTGTGTGTGAGAGTGTTTTAGCAGCCAGCGGAGCGTCTGTGGTGGGCATCAGGCCTGAGACAGCTGGTGTAATGACATTTTCACAGCCAGCCACGGAGCAGCGTGTTATTTTCTTCCTCGGATGGCCAGCCCAAAGATTTAAAACAGCCCGAACAGGCATTCCCATTCAAATCAATATTCTCTCTGCAGAGGTCAGTTGTTCTGTGCGACTTGGAAATGAAACGAAGGGGAATGAGAGGATTAAGGGTGTGTTATGAATCAGCGAAACGTTTGAGACTAATGTGATACTGAGGGAAAGTTTTACACCGCCTCATTTCATTTCGCTGACCCTGCCTGAGGAATCCCAGGCTCGAGCACATCAGCCTCTATGGTACAGTGTTTTCGCACCTGCCCAGAATAAACAAGCCCATTTTTCAGCCATTTTCTGAAAAAATGTTCTACAAGGCTGACTCCAAATGTCCCGTTCAGCAGATGCAAACCCCACAGGAGGAGCGGATGCTGCTGATTTTCGCAGTGTGATGGTGGCACATGAGGCTCCTGTGGCGGCGTTGCCATGGATCAGCACCCTGAGATTTAGCATCCCGCTGCCTCTCCACACCTCAGTGAGATCACATGTGGAGATTTGGACTACACCTGGGTCACAAATGACACAAGCGAAGCTACTACCTGCAGTCCAGTCTGCAATATTGTTAATATAGCTTGTTTTAGGGCTGCTTGAATGTGGAATAAATTTATCTTGATTATTTTTACTGATATTGGAATCACGATTTGGCCATTTCTTTAGCCCCATTCCAGTTCATAATCATTATAGTTGTTAATGCAGACATCAGCATGATCTCTCTATCAGTGGTTAATTATACATCCATAGTAGCCACTTTAGCACCATATAAACATGAGGTCCCTCTTGAAAATGAGATGCCACACCTCAAGAGGCCTTCCTTTTATGAATTTATACTCAATGAAGACAAATATGGTGGGGACAGATATATGGTCCGGGCGTCCATGATTTTGTCAATACCATAAATTCTTATCAGCAGAAGTTACATCACATATAAATTCTCATTTTGATGCTGTTGTATTATTCAACGTCAGTCATCTCTACCTTAAAATCACTATAGATGTTAATGTAAATATTAGATCATTATTATTTTCATGATTATTATTGATTATACTTCTATAAAAACTGTCACCACAATCATATAGACATGAGGACCCTCCTGAAAACAAGATGCTGCATCTCAAGGGGCTAACCTCTTATACATTTATATTTAGTAGAGACAAATATGATGAAGACAGGTCCATGACTGGCCCATGGATCTGTTACCAGCTTTAGTTGGGATCCACAATCAAGTTTTCCTTCTGTTAAACAGAGGTTTTTTCTTGCTGCCATGTTGAAGGGATTGTATTATATGGATGTATGTATTATATGTGTATTTTTATCTATGCATAAATGTGTACCCATAAAATGAAGAGTTTGTCTTCAGCCTGCTCTTTTGTAAAGTGTCTTGAGATAACACTTGTTATAAATTGGTGCTATACAAACAAAGATTGATTGACCGATTGATATTGTGGGTTTTCTAAAAAACCTGTGTCAAAAAACATGATCATTATTCTGGTATAAGCTGGTAACCATTTGTTATTTAGTTCCAGGATAAATCACTGAGATGAACTTCCTGTATTGAAAATCAGCTAAAACACAATTCCTAGTCCATGGACCCGCTCCTTGGTGACATCATTCTTGCAAAACCATTATCTTCAGTGCAGTCTGACGCAAGCACAGGTAACACATTCATATTTGATTTGTTAAAAACTGTTTCAAGAGGAGATGAGGGTCGAGACTGTCTAACAGACACTAAATGAGAAATATGAATCTGCAGCAGAGTCGAGAACGAAAGTTTCCCTCAGAATATATCCTGTCACCAGCACTGACTGGATCACTGATGAAGATATAACACCTTAATCTGAGACCATGTGACCTTTCCATCCATTCATTTCTGCGCTCACTGCATCCATTACATGTGCAAATACAGATATCAAGACAGGAGGACTGAATCATTTCAATCCACTTATGATCATAACACTGAAAAAAAAACATAAATAAAAGCAGCACAACACGCGTCAGACTAACTTTTACAGAAACATTTAAATTCATAGCGATTGGCCAAGCAGTGTGACGGCTTATCACAGCTCTGCAGCATCCGCCGCAACAAACTGTTGAAGGCTTTACTGATTAATCCAGTAATTAGAAATAAAAGAATGGTCCAAAGTGAGTCCACAGAGCTTCAGTTGGCTTATTTTGATTGACCAGCGGCCAAAAATAGACATCCGAATGAGAAGCAGAGAGACTAAATCTTCAGTTTTTGTTTGGAAATTTTCCAGGCAAACTGCCCTAAAAGAAAACATTTTATTTTACTTATTATTTCTGCTCCTCTGTGATGCATTTATGCAAGCTTCTTCTTCTTCTAGTTTGAGATTCTTTTGGTAGGTCTGGCTCACTGTTTTATTATTTCTGCTCCTGTGACAAACGAAGTGTGAAGGAATCAGTGTGAATAACTTTTGTCCTGAAGCTTTTTGTTTTCTTTCTTGATCGAAAAAGAAAGTTTAACTGAAAACTTTTATTGTCTCCAGGCAAAAACATTGAAGCAAGCTGGTCTCTCTGCAGCCTTCAGCCGTCAAGCACCACTGTGATAATGTGGCACCTTCTTGAATAAGACAGAGAAGAGCGAAGAAGACTCACTGATTGTTTTTGTTAAAAAAATGAGCACTGTCTTCATTGAATGATCTAAAATCCTATTCCCCTGTAAAGCTCTGCGACTTTCCTCTGTATGTCACTGTTTTCCTTTAAGGCACAGTATTTAAAACTCAGCTGCCATCGGGGCTCTGGAGTAAACAAAACAATCGCTGTTCAGTCAAGATGTAATGGCTCAGTCAAATCCACCTCAGTGTTGCCAGATTTTTTGACTGAAATAAGCAACCAGGGCGATAAAAACAAGCAACCTCAAGCTATTGTTTTCCTAATGCAATATATTACTTTTATTTTTTTAAAGAGAAATCTAAATAAAGTGTGTTTAATTTTATCTACATTACACTTCAGTCTCACTGACATTTTTCTTATTGCCTCTTAATTTACTTCTTCAACATCCTTTTCTTTATACAGAAGTGAAGGGAGGGCCTACTGCTATTTATAACTCTGTTATCACTAAACAGTCTGTCTAACCTTGATTTCTGTAACCCAGCAGACAAAGTCAGGCTTCTATCTAAGTTTTATGTTGATCCTCTACAACTTTATTACAGTGAAAACATTAATAAATACATTACCAATAAATTAAATTCTGGCTCTAAGGATTTTTGGTGGGAACATAATTTTTGCCCCTCTTTTATACAGTCAAATTTACATTTGAGTGTGAGAAAATAGTTTATGTAACTTCTGAATAGAGTTTATATTGGTAGTAGAGTGTACATCAGATCCATCCTGGGTTTGGGTGAACAATAAGCCCAAATGAGCAACTGCACTTTTGGAACAAGCCCAAAAAACCACAACCCACAACTGCCAATATTTACAAGCAACTTTTCAAAAAATAACACAAAGTCGCTTATAACAAGCAGACCTTGCAACTCTGCCCCACTCGCCTTCACTGCTCCCTGTTCTCTAAATTGAGGAGTCCATTTGGAAAAAAAGTCCATTCCACGTTTCTGTTTCTTGGAAAATCTTTGTGTAATATCAGAGAAGTGTTAAAAAAAGACCTCCTGGTTTGTGCTATGAATTGAAAATGCATTTTTCAGGCACACTTCATGATCAGGAAGCCCACTTTTAGAGGCATGAGGGAGAAAAGCTGTTAAAAGTGATCTCCCTGGCTCTGCTTACAATCTAGAAATGATTTTAGCAGCATGACTCCTCTACAAACTTTAAAAAAGACATCTGATGTTAGCATTGACTTTCTCTCATGTGTTACTTTACAAAGTGATGGTTATTTTCTCACTTTATTATTCTCTTTACATTCAAATACTCAAAGGCTTCAAGGACAAACCTCACCAGTCCTGACCCTTAAGAGTGAGGTGAAAGAAAACCCAAGAAAGCACAACATTTCTCTTCTTCATCTGAATAAACACAGAACTAAAGTTCAACAGACTCCACAGAAGCATGCTGACATTTCTCTTGAAGCACTCTGTCTGTCTCTTAAAAACATCCAATTAAATTCTCTCATGTCCTTCCTCTCCCTGCTATAGAAAACTCAGTGACTCCATATAGTGACATCAGCAGCAGCATCTAAGGCCACATATACATCCCTGCTTGTATAACCTGAGGATAGTCAAATATGTTCTTACTCATTTGACACCATGTTTTGGAAAGCAATACTCTCTGATATTTCATCAAGCAGTGAGGGTGAGAAAGTTACAAAGGTCTAAAAATCAAAAATGTCAGTCCTTTTTTATCAAGAGAGAGAGATGACACACAAGAAGAGCCACACTTTAGTCTTTTGTCTCCGGTTCCTGCGATAACTCCCTTGACTCTTTTGTTGTTGTTGTTTGTGCTGTCTGCCTCTCAGAACATGGCATTATTGTTTTATAAAGCATGCGAATGTAAGTCGAGAGCAGAAGTGGATTGTCAGGCATAAAGGCAAATGATTTTGATTCTTCAAACTAGTTGGAACCAGCATGTTGATTTTCATTGTAGTAAACATGTTAACACTCTAGTCGTCATGGATTCATGCAAACCAATGCGGTGCAGTTGTTGTTGCAAAACAGCTGCACAAAACCCTGAACAAGTGAGCTACAGTGGGGTTTTTTTGACACAGAATTAACCGTAAAGTTTCCCTGACAGATCTCTGAAAATGTGGAAAACAGCCCTGTTGCCAAATGTAAAAAAAAAAAAAATTCCTGTCACAAAAACCATTTTCACTCCTAAGAGAGCAGATGTAAGATTTTAAATAACCATATTGGTACTTGACTGCGAAGGCACAGCAGTCTTCCTTCATTAATCAAGAGCATGAATAATTGGTTTGAGCAGGACAGAGGAAAAACTGATCTCAATCAGTGACGCCCTTACTGTACAACCATGTAGCAGAGGTCTACACTCTGATCAATCAATCAATCAGTCGATCTTTATTTGTATGGCACCAGTTGTTATCTCAAGGCACTTTACAATAAAGCAGGCTGAAGCCAAACTTTTTTATTTTATAGATATACATATATGCATAGATACATATATACATATAAATATATAGATTTGTATATACACACACATACATCCAGAGATGTATCCATCCAGAGCAGAGACAAAGGGACTAAAAATAAGAATTTATGACAGTGACAACCCCATCGATGCCCAGATCATAAATCTGTCCTCATCACACTTGTCCCTGCTGATTATAGATTTAATCAATCTATCTTTATCTGTATAGCGCCATATTTGTTGAATATAAATCTATTGAAGGTAAGCCCACTGAGATGTGGCATCTCATTTTCAAGAGAGACCTCATGTCTATGTGGCTGTAAAGATAGTTACTATGGATGTATAATCAACACAACCATGGATAGAGAGATCAATCTAATATTAAAATCAATATCTATTATAAATATAATCTGGAGATAAATGATGGTGATTGATATAACAGCATCTGGTCGATGTGTAAAAGAACCTCTGAGAGGGGGGAAACTTGTACTGGCTTTTTATAAAAACCCATTATATGCCAGATGCTGCAAACCAACAAACGTGCAGGTTTATGAAGTCCAGTTCACCCGGGGCAAACCATGACTACCCGCTTTTTCACAGGATATAATGCTTGTAAAAAGGCCTACAAAAGCTATTAGATCCTTCTAGGAGCAGGAAAATCAAAGGTGAAAGCCAGCAAATGTGCCATTAAAGTTTAAAGATAACACTTGTAGTTGTAGCCTCTGTTTTGTCTGCCTCACAACTTAATTGTCTCATAACTCAGAGTAGATCTAATAAGAGGGAGCAATAAAAGATAAACACCTTACATCCTTTCCTTATCAGTCTGTGTCAGGAGAACATGCTGCTCTAAAAGCATGAAAATAAAGACGTATTGACATGATCTTTCCCCCAGCCATCACTGATCAAACCTTCACATCTATGCACACTTCAACCTAAGAATCCATCACCATTACCCCACAGTGTCCGGGGACTGGAGATGGAAAGGACAAAGCATGATGGGTAACCTTTCTGCCGAGGCCTGCAGGGATTTCTCCATAAATACACAAAGCATCATAAATCGTCAGCTGCGCGTTCGACAATCGAGTGGATGAAGCGGCGAGTACAGGGCAGTAAACGGAGAGATGAAGATGGACCCGGCCCCAGGGTCAAAGGATGAAGAAGTTGCTGAGTCAGGTGTTATTAAAGGGGTCAGACTGTATTAAATGGATGAGAGGATCATTAAAGGTGCAGGGTACGTTGGGGATGTGATGACCTTTGAACTTGAGGTGTTAAGAGAAGTGAACCATATAGAACAATCTCACTTTAATGCTCCTCTTAGATGGCCAAAGAAGAAGTAATATTTCTATGATGTGGAAAAAATGTGATCTTCTTTCTTGGCTTTTAGAGTTAACAGTCCCATACTGGTGTGCGTGATTGTCTACATCATTTCTTGGGTGTCGATTAAGCAAGGATTTGATTAAAGTTGAATAAAAAAAAAGGAAAAATCGGGTCTATGTCAAGCATTAGATGCAACTCTTTTTCCCTATTCTTTGGAAATGCTCGATTCTGAGGGGTGGGGAGGCTACAGGAAGCTATTATAAGAGCTCTGTGGTGATTGGCTACCACATGCACGCTACCACGTTTTCATTCATTCTTGCGGATCCATGTGAACGTGCATCATTTTCACACCATCTCCGTGTGAACGTGGAGTGCTTTTGAAAACACAAAGGAAAAACGTTTTTGTTTCTGGTGACAATGTTCTTCTGTAAATGGGCCCTAAATCTGGAAACTTCTTCATGAACTAAAAACCAAATCAAATGCTTTGAAACTGCATTTCTTAAAACAATGGGTGGCATAATGACGTCTGAGTCTTCTTCATCTTCACCGCCTATAGATTTGTGAAGAAACAGCAAATCCCCTAACAAAGTCCGCCCCTCATCAAGATGATTATCACCACGCCGTTGTTTTCAGCAGCTCCGTGAGCCCCCTGCTCATCATTTCACGGATCATCTCCTTATCTCCATCTTTAATCAACAGTTGCCGTGGCGTTGGAATAAAACAGGAAACCCAAACACTGACTTATTCTCTGACTGACACCCCAGGATTACCAAGAGACCAGAGAGAGCGGGAGAAGACCCCACGTCCACCATCTGACACCCCGTGATTAGTGCGGGTGTGCGGACTAATCTCCACAGACCGATACCTCCTGATTAGACGGGGGGTGGTGTAGTGTGTGTGTGGGTGTGTACGTGCTGAGGAAGGGGCGGAGGGGCAAAGATTAACAATCATCATTAACACAACACATGTCCATTAATCCTCATCCCAAAGCTGGTTATTATTACTGCTCCGGAAAGTTCAGACGGGTGTCAGAGTTTGAGCAGAGGCAAAGTTCTGCAACACATCACTAAATGTTCTGATTCATGTTCAGAACTTTTATAGCCAGGTTAGAGGACTTTTGTTATCAATCAACACAACCTATGAGCCCTTTGCAGCTCACAAGGTTTAATGAGGGCCTTGAATGCAACACTGTAGTTAAGGGGACACATTTATACATATATTGCTGTCATAAGAGGTTACCTTATTAACATTCTATATATTTAATTAACATTTGAGAGATACTAGGGACATTTTGTGCCATTCATTTTTTTCAAGCCATTTTTGCTGTGTTGAACGAATAGCTAAAATTCACCAGAAGATATTCATTTTTATACAAGATGTGTTGCCTCAGTGTCTTAAATAAGCCTAAAATGGCTGAGCTACACAAAAAATAACAGATTTCTTCCTATCGACAAAAAATGTCCAATTGTAAATAGGGGTGTCCCGATACAACTTTTTCACCTCCGATACAATACCGATATTGCAGCCTTGAATACTGACCGATACCGATATCGATCCGATACGATATCAGCAGAAATCATACATTCTTTTATTATTTATTTTGTAGTATGGACTGTATAAAAAGTGAGATTACTCAATCAGAGAACAGTAGTCAGCAATAGTAGGTATGAGAAAAACTGACCCATTTGTTATTAACCAATGAAGACCCTGAAAAGTAACCTCAATAAAACTAATAAAAACAAAAACATATATTTTTGAAATGCAAAATAACCACTGTGTTTAACTCAAATATAAGCATATTCTACAATTGAATTAAATAAATAAAAAATTAATTACAATGGACTGCTTGTATCGGAGAGCTTATATCGGAGATTTTAGATGCAGGCCGATATTATCCGATATTTGTTTTGTTGCTGATATCAGACCGATATCTGATATCAATATCAGATTGGGACACCCCTAATTGTAAAACACTGAAAATGCATTTCTTTTATCCCACATTTATCCTGTCAAAACTATTGCATTCCTTTATGTTATTTCATTTTTGCACAACTAACACTTCTTCAGTTCTCAGATTTGACAGGGGAAGAGCTAGAAATAAAAACGTCTGTCGTCATTTAGTGATGATGAGGTAAACCATTATGGTGACTTTGTAAATTCTGCCAATATAACAGCCAGTATATAGGATATATATGGCCAATTTGTACCTACAAAATAATGCAAATATCTGCAAAAATTTCACATCTGTTGATATTAACAATGCCGCAATAAAATCATGAATCCGTAAAAGGGATGGGAATCGAAAAACCAGTTCCAGTTGAGAATCGTTAAAAGCTCCATCAAAGTATCGATATCATGAGTCTTTTAGCTAATCAATTCCCTTATCAATTCCTTCCACTGACAGGGTTCAACAGTGGTCAGAATTGTGTCTTAATTTTTTTACGAAAGGCGCCTACTGCACTACCTTAAATGAATGATATAACCTAATGTCCTGATATAACACCGTGCATACAAGATTCGAGGCTTAAATTTATTCCCATTAGAATACCAAACCCTTACATGGCTGTAAAATCTGACCGAATACATTAGACATCATTCATATTCTCTCTAAGTGAGTCTAAATTGGCAGCTGTGTGCACAAAGGCTGAATATCAAATCTGTAATCCATTGAATGCCCTTCACACGGCCAAAATGACTTCCCCTCTTCTATAGGCTGCCTTTATTCTTAAAGCGAATACTCAGCTCCCTCTATCCCTCTCTTCTCTGTCAAACTTTCATCTTCCTTCAGATTTTTGTGCCTTGCTTTCATGGAGTCCCTCGTCTCCTTCATTCATCCTCACACTTCCACTCAAAGCTTTCATGAGACCTGGAGCTGCACTCGGTGAGAACTTCCTACCTGCTGATTCACAGACTACACCTTTGTCTGAAACACGACTGTACGCTGCCTTCAAGTGCTGAACATAGAGTCTGACTTTCAACTGTCTGAAGCCCACAAAAAGCCACTTTGAAGCCTTTCTTTATTAAAGTTTGCCAGTGAAGCCTCCACTGATCTGCACAGTGAGGACTGTGAAAGTGCAGTTTGATCAGATTTGATTAAAGCAGACCAGAAACTTATGGAGGCTCCTTTCATCAGATTTTGATTTAGATGTTACAGAATCCTTTAACGTGCATGTTGATTTTACAAGTTTAATTTAGCTTCACTCTAGTCAAAATGGCATCGTCTAGTTCAGCGTTTCTTCACCTTTTTTCTGTCAAGACACCCTTCAGAAATGTAAAAAAGGCCTTGAATCATCCCCGTCAAAATGTGCTGATTATAAAATGAAATTTTCTGTACTCTTCTGACCACAAACTTACACTTAATACGTTATCTGACTTTTTTAATCTCAGTATGTCACTGTTAATTACTATCAATGGGAATCCTGAGCCTGGGACATGCACACAGTTTTGATATTATTGAAGGCAAAAGGTTTCCATGTTTTCGCTGATGTTACTGACCTCTTCAACCAATAAAATAATTATTTTATCTTCAATCACTGCTGGCGTACCACTGGATGATGATTCAGACCCAGAGCAATGATCGTGAAATGCTGGCTTGTTTTGCAGCAGTAGCTAAAGTCTATTGCAAAAACACCTACCAGCTAAAAAAGGTATGCTACAGATGCAGCCCTTTCAATTTTCCCCTTCCAGTCGAATGCCTGCCGAGTTCCAGCCAATTACCAGCCAACCTACAGCCAACAGGAGTGCCAAAATTCCACCATAAACATGCCCATTTGATGGCGCTTCCTTCACACAAACACACTTATCAGATGTGTTTAATGAAAATAATGCATTTTAGGAATTTGGTTTAAAACACGCCACAGTAAAGAGTGTAACCAAAAAAAAAAAACAAAAAAAAAAACATGAAAGAGTGTAGTTTTCTCAAGGTATATGTATGTGACCCATGAAAACTGTTTTGCTGCCCACTTCTGGATCCTGGCCGACCAGTTTGGGACAACTTGTTTGGGGTCCAACTGTAACTGACCAACTCATTTTGGCACATTGTATACCAGCTTGTCACAATATTAGATTTTCACCTCATTAATATCGAGGCCAAAAAATGTTGCAAATAATGATATTATATGTTCATGACATGGTGAGTTATTCACTGTTCCATTTAATAAAGCCTAAATACATCTTTATCTCCATTTTCTAGACCAAAAAATACCCAACCACAGTTAAATATGAGATAAGGCTGAGTTGATGCTTCATAATGCTCCACACATCACTCCAGTACCTACAGTTTTTACTACTACGCTGTTGTAAAAAGACAGCTGTTGTAGCAATGAAATGTGTTCACTAATACTGGTTTTCTGAGGTGTTCCTGAGCCCATGTGGTTGCATCCTTTAAAAAAATGATGTCCAGTTTCAATGCAATGTTGTGTGAAGGAACGAAGGTCACAGGCATTAAGTGTTACTTTTCAGCCTTGCCACACACAAGCAGAGATTTCTCCAGATTCTGTGAATGCTTTGATGATATTATGGACTGTAGTTGATGATAATCCTAAATTCCTTGCAACTGTAAGTTGAAACATTATTCTTAAAGTGATGGACTATTTGCCACACAAAGAACCTTGTCCCATCCTCACTTGTGAACGACTGAGCCTTTAGAGATGCTCTTTTTTCTCCCTCACCTGTTTCATAGTAACCTGCTCACCTGTGGAAAGTTCCAAACAGGTGTTTTTTCAGCATTACTCAACTTCCTCAGTCTTTTGTTGCCCCTGTCTCAGCTTTTTAGGGACGGGTTGCAGGCACGAAATTCAAAATAAGTGAATATTCACGAAAAACCAACAAAGTTGATCAGTTTGAACATTGGATATCTTGTCCCGACTTCACTGGAATTGGGGTTTGTGAAAGCAGTAACAAGCCAGCACTGTACCCTGCAGATTTAAGTCAGTGGTTAATATAGAGTGGGACTAATTAACCTGATAAATCAAATATGCTTGGGTAAAAGATGTTTTAGACATAAATCTGATCTTGAATATTAATCTAAGATAGCTATGAGCAATGAAATTCTCCCCAGAACATCTCAAGGACACACAAAGACATGCTTTCAGGGGCTTTGACATTTTCAGTGATGGACTGTTAAATTTGGGCATGACAGATACTACTATACTGTATCTCCAAACGGAAAGAAGTTTAATGTAAGGGTATTACACAACAACTTTCAAGCCTCATTCCTCTCCATGTCCAAGAACTGCTGGCAGAAAAACAAGTCAAATTCCAAATGACTCTGTCCAGCGTTGAATTAGCATGTAGAGGAGGACTGCCTTCATTAGGGGCCCTGTGGTTTGTCTGAGCTGATAAGGGCCCGGCCGAGGAGGAGGCGAGCGACACATCAATCCTACACAATGAGCACCAAGTGACACGCAGGAGCCCTCAACGTAGATTAAGACTTAATGAAAACCAAATCAGACCAGGAGGAAGGAGAGAGAGTCAGAGCCCGAGATAACAAGAGAAGGACAGGGAGGGCGGACGTAGAGGGAGTCCCGTCTGAAGGAGACGCAAAGTTAGGTGGGATAAGCAGGAGCCCAGGGGAGAGAAGTGCAGAAGAAAGGGCATTTGTGACTGGATGTGAGGGTGAGGAGAGGAGGTGGAGGAACATCTCAACATCTGATAAATATAAGTACAGTGTGGACTCTTTCAGTTAAGCACCATAAGAAACCCACATTCCAATGAAGTTGGGACAATATTTAATGTTTAAACTAATTTAAATGAATAAAGACTAATATTGTTGACAAGAACTAACATGATTGTGGCTTTACTTAACACAAAGCCAAAAGAGATCCCTTGCAGCTCCAAGCCATTTTCTGCGATCAAGATCATATCTCATTCATTCAACCTTTATTTAATCTCGAAAAATCATTGAGGGTGTTCCCTCATTTTCAATGATGTCAAGGTACAAAGAACAACAATACAACAATACAATTAATATTAATATTGCCCATATCCAATATGCCGATATTTTTTAACTCATTATCGCCAGTACCGATACTGATATTTCTGGTCAAGAGAACAAGCACTGTACTTAAGAAAAACAGACTTGTTTCTTCAGTGTTACAGTATATTTATGTGAGGAACAGATGTAAAAAAACAGCATTCAACTCTTGCAAAAATGAGACCCTTGATTTTTAAATGTACCCATGCAGTGATGAGAAGGTGCATCAATATTGTACATTTGTGTAATTCTGGCCAATATGTGTGGTGCGAATATCTGCAAGAATTTCAATATTGTCCAATACCCATACTAATTTTTTTTAGGTTGATGCATCCCTTATAATCATTAAACATAATTGCCTTTTGATTTTAGTACATGTGCAACATGCAATCATTAAAGCTTTGATGCTCTTAACAATACAATTTGGAAATTATAGAACAACCAATAAATGAAAAAAAAAAGAAAAAAAACACTGAAGATTATGATAGATGGAAAATGACAAATAGTTGCAACAGGTCATGTGGCACAGTATTTTTTTTAATATTGATTAGTTTTTCTAATTGGGAAAGACAGTAATTGTAATGAAGCTTAAAATTTGGATAATTGTCCAGCTCTAATTCAAAATACTTAATGGTTACAAGGGAAACTACGGTATAGACTGAAGTATCTAACCAGTGCAGTGTGGACAGCAGACGTATAACGCTGCACAATGCCACGCAACATGTGATGCTTGTGTTCAGTTAGCCCACGGAGTATCTGTTAATGTCAAGGTAGCTGTCACATGACTGTAACTTAGCTCAACCTTAACATCACAAGAAAGGAGTCAAATATGCAGAGCTTCATCAAAACACTTGATTTTCTTCTTTGGAGTTTGTATTATTAAGCTTTTTAACCATTTACTAAAAAATTAAACCCCTCACTACCTCAGTTATGCCAAAGAAACATTAACTCATGGCATCAACACCTGAATGTGCAAACTCATTTCCAAGGTTGAGCATAACAAGCTTGTAGCTGTGTGTAAAGGAGACAGTCAGGTGGTGATAGTTGGAGGCTCAGTGTGAGAAGGTGTGGGAGTGCAGGTGGCTCAGTGGCAGCTCTGATAACTACCATACAGATGTGCTGGTGGAAGTGTGTGTGCACGACACCCCTGCTGCTCCATTTTCCTTCCACTCATCCAAAAGTGTTTTTGATTTCTTTCTGAAATCCTCCGAAATGGGCACTTTAAATGCTGCTACCCTACTTCCTCTTTATCAGGAGATCGTTTTACAGCCTCATTTTAACACAGAAGAAAAAAATCAGCTCACTGAAACCTCCAGATACCAAAGTGAAAACTCAACAGATCACATTACTCACTATCTGTGGGTGTTTGAGTCTTTATCCTCTCACTCAGTATAGTGACATTTAGCTCAACAATACTCAACAAGAGGGGGCTCATGGAGTCTGAGCGAGGGTGAGACGAGATGATTGGGATCTCCTCTTGTTTAATGAGGTGACAGCCGCACGGTGAAGGATGAGTGTTTTCTCATCAGCAGCAACATTCAGATTTAGGCCTGTTTAGATGGAGGTCACCGGGCTTTTAATAATGAGCTGCATGGTCTGCTGGCTTTAATGTGGGGCGGGGGGAGCTGTGTTTGTTTGAGCATGTGTAAAACAGAGGCACAAGGACAAAAGGCTTCTTGGAAAAGTTAATCCTGGTTTCTTCTCTAATGAATGTTTTCAACAGGATGGTGCTCACTCCCCTACATTTACTCAACAGGGTTGGGAAATTAATTGCAATTGAGCCTTACAACAGTCTGAATTCATCGCAGTGAATTAAAAATAAAAATAACAAAAGGTATTAACGTGGTGAAGCAGTGTTTCCGATATAAGGCCTGTTTCAAGACGATGAGTTCACTAGACAAGGTGCTCATGGTATCTGAGCACGCAGACAAAAGTCAGAGTCTTAAGGTCTCTGGTTCTCCTAGTCTTGCTACACTCTCACGAGGCCTGGACACTGATTATGGGCAGAGACACCAGCTTGACTCCCTCAGGACTTTTAACCTTCAACCAGTGTTAATTTTGTCGACTAATTATTTTCATCATAGTTTTCGTCAGCCACCTTTGTCCCCTGACAAAACTAGACTATAACTAATGAAAACAAGTGCACATGGACTAAAACTACAACTAAATTAACTGACATTTTCACCAACAAATAAAAACTAGACTAAAATTTTTGACGGAGACTAAATCCAATCAGACCTAATTTGGTCATGTAGAAAGTAGAGACAAGTTAGGAATATATCCAATCACAGCTACTTTGGTTGTGTGGAAAGGTTGGATGAGTCAAGAGGGACATCCAGTCACAACTGCCTTAGCTTCATGGTGGCAAGATCCAAGTGTAAAACATGACTTCAGAAATTCAAGAAAAGATAAAAAATGCTTCACCCTTTACACTTCATCTTTTAGTCGACTCAATTTACAGTAGATTTTGTTGACTAAAATGTTGTGAAATTTAATCAACTAAAACTAGACTTAAATTAAAACAATTTAGATGATTAAACTATGACTAAAACTAAAAGATATTTCAGGCAAAAAACTGTAACTAAAACCAAATTAAAAAGTGCTGTCAAAATTAACACTGCCTTCAACACATTTCTTTGTTTCGTTGGCAGGACCATGTGTCCAATATTGACTTGCGAAGGACGGCAGGAATAGTAAAGGTCAGCTGCTGGATATGGGAGTGGCAGGTGCGCTCCTAAAAAATCAAATTCAATATAAATATATATTTTTATGTACATACACATACATCCAGGGATGTATCCATCCAGGCAGAGACAAAGGGACTAAAAATAAGAAATCATGATAGAGACAAACCCATGGACGCCCAGATCATAAATTTGTCCTCATCACATTTGTCTCTGCTGAATATAGATTAAATCAATCAATCTTTATTTGTATAGTGCCATATATGTCTTTGTTGAATATAACTTTATGAAAGGTAAACCCGTTGAGATGTGGCATCTCATTTTCAAGATGTAAAGACAGTTTCAAAGGATGTATAATCGATACAACCATGGACAGAGAGATCAAACCAATACAAGCATTAATATCTATAATGACTATAAACTGGAGAGGACTGATGATTAATATGGCAGAATCTACCTGAACTGCCATGTAAATGGGTTCAACTGGTCTAAAAGTATGAATTTATGTTAAATTCATATTTTTGTCCACTTAGTTCACATTCTGTGGACTCTGGAAATGAATACCTTTTCCCTTTTAACTTTTGGACTCGCACAGAAACTTTACAGCCTCTTTAACAACCATCCTGTCCCCTCTTTGGGGCCCCCCTCAGTTAACAAATGCTAATGCTATCAGCTAACATACACATGCAGGCTGGTGGAAGATTAAGCTGAACTATAAGATATAACGATTTTGAGCTATCAAATCATTTCAGTGTTTGTATGTGCTGAACAAAGGGGAAAATAGAGCTGCTGTGCTTAAAACATAAGAAATACGAGTGAGGATTGGTGATGACAATAGCACGCACTCATGATCGTGTGTTAGTGTGAGAATAAGTGAGAGCACGCCAGACTGTGGATGTGTTTGTGTGTTTGTATGAGATAAATTGTGTGAGTAGGTCTGTGTGTATTGTTTTAAAAGTGAATGTGTATATGACAGTGTATAAATGTGTGTATTTGTAAATCTTTGAGAGAGTGTGTATATATTTGTGAGGTATTGTGTGTGGGAGTCTGTGTGTTTATCAGTGAATTTAAAAGACAATAAGTGTGTGTTAGAAAATGTCTGTTTGTGAAATTGTGTGTATATATGAGTGTGATGGAAGTCTTAAAATAAATACCATACCTGAAGCGTTCAGAACCTTGACTCAAACATATCAAATTGAACTTTCCATACCATTTAACCCTTACTGTAAAAGCAGATTTACAGGAGATTTAAGATCAATCATTATGATACATTCAACAAAAGCATGAGGCCAAGTAGCAACACACCTCAGCTTTCATTAACAATGACAGAAGTAACCAGATTTAGTTTGTATGACCGTGTGATGACAGTTTTTGTGCTGCTGTATCTCTGTTTGGACAAAGCTGGAGTCTCGGCTGCACACTCTTCCATCACCTTGCTTCATTGCGTCAGGCTCACACTCACACAGGAAATAATCAGACATTTCCCCAACCTCAGCATGACACTGTGTCTCTGTGTGTGCGTGAACGCTGCCCACTCTCCCCGTGACAGATGGGCCTCCATAGTGGTGGTTCGCATGAGGTGGAAGGAAAGTCACTGTTGGATGCGACAACCTTCACACCTCCCAAGAATTTTCATGGATGGTTGGTGGTAGTGTTGAAGAGATAGGTTGGCGAGCAGGGGGGTCTGGTTGAACTGGACAGACCTAAGATCCTCGCAAGTGCATTGGCAGGATGTAAGAGGACCAGTGCATGCCAGTGAGGGCCAAAGCAGGCCAAAGCAAACCAAGCTGCAGACAAGAAAATGAGATTTTAATGGTGTGTAAATTAGTTTGGTAAATATGGGTTCAAACGTGGCAGCCAGCCCGATAAAGCACAGAATTAGCAATGAATGTAAATTATAAATTGAATTGTAAATTTCAAAGTGAAGGAAGGGGAAGCAGATGGCAGCCACAGAAGGTGAGGACAGGGCCAATGGACAACCTCGTCTGTGCTGCTTCTTTTAACATTTCTGTTACTGGGCAGTTTCTCTGTCCAAGTCTGCAAATTAAACACAATGAAGACACAAAGCAGAAAAAAAAATTCCCTCGTTTTCTCCTTGGATACCCATTCTGGTCATTTTTGTCCAGCAGAATAATATTTGATTGTTTTTGTTGCATCACCACATTATCAATTTTTTCAAGTTGGTTCACCTTGTGTTGTTGGCCTGAAGTCAAAATATTTTCTGATTGACGGAAAATGGCAGAAGCAGACGTGTCCGGCTGTAGACGTCCTGACCAACATACAAATTCCAATTTCAACATCCCAAGAAATGAAGTTGGAATGTTGTGTAAATAAAAACAGAATACAATGCTTTGCAAATCCTTTTTACCCATATTCAATTAAATACACTTCAAAGAGAACATATTAATGTTCAAACTGATAAACTTTTTTTTTTTTTTTTAAATATTCACTTTTAATTTGATGCCTGCAACATGTTCCATTGTGGAATAATATCCCAGTAAAAACTATGGTCAAGTATTTGGGTATTCATATAACAAAAAAATTAACAGCAAGGCAGTAAGTGATTTTTTTCTGAGAGAACAAAAAAAAAACCCTTCAGATATCTTTAACCTTTGGCTTCAGAGAGACTGAACATTACACGGCAGGGTCCTTTTATCAAAAACTGAGGGCATCTTTCATTTTGTTTATCCATCTCTGTCTTTGTGAATGATGACACTGCTAAGGAAATGAACAAGCTATTTCTGGATTTCATGTAGACACATTAAATGCACAAAGAAACATGCAGTTCTGTCTAACAGCAGTGTGGAAGGTGGTCTTTAAGTGCTCAACTTCAATGACATTATAAAATTGGTGGGGCTTGCTTTTGTTTTAGCATGCAACTATGCACCCCACAAGCTTCCAGTCACGCTGTCTAAATTTCATCAGCAATCACTTCTTACCTGGAAATTGTGCTTTATGTTTGTGTGTTTTTTAGGACAGAAGAAAGGGCAGAAAATGTGAAGAAGGAAATTGCTGCTGGAGATTTTCCATTTTGCATCAGCAGTGGCATAGCAGTGGTTTTGTTTTTGGTTTTCTTATGGGGTTTATTTGTGTTTTTTGAGTAAAGTCCATTACCACCGAACCACTGCTGAGAAGCATCTCAATTTTACTTAATTTTTCAAGACAGTCTGGCTGCAGACCTGCACTGTCAGGAACCTTCGTTGCAGACCTGCACTGATAGGACCAGAAGTTGATTCAAAGCATTTCAAAATAAAAGCGAATGCACCAGAAGTGCATATTTCTAGGAAGCTAAAATAAAAGCGATTATACCTGGAAATGCGTATTTTTTTGTCTCGTGTAAATATACTTTATTATGGGGGGCTTTATTTTATGTTTACATTGTGAATATGATTTATTTGGGTATTCATGTGTTCAATTGAAACGATGAAAAAAGAAGTGTACGTTTCCAATTCAACAGGATAATAGAACAAAAAACACAAGTAAATATCAAGATAAAAAATACAGAAAATACAAAACAGGATGACCACTTCGTGGGTTATTTTAAAGATTAATAAATGTAGATATTTTGTTATTATCCCCAAAAACATGAATTGTTATACACCAGTATTTTAATTTATTCAGTTAAATGGATAGCTGTTAATTTGGTTAGCAAACAAATTAATTAAAAAAAATATGTTAAAACACCTTATGTGTAATTGCATTATGCTTCTACACTCCAACCAATTGCTGATTGTTCTTCGCTTTTTTTTGCCAATATTTGCCTTTGAAAATGAAACCTCTGGCACTTTTGAATTAATTTACTTATTGATTTACACAAATCTTGAACACAGGCATACCTTGTGTGTTTGCAATTGTTCCACCTTATCATAATTCATTAATGATTACTTAATATTGCTTTCTATACTGCTATTTTCTTACCTGTGCTGTCAGACCACCTGTATTTCCCAGGGGGGTGTGAGGGATGATGATTTAAAATTATCGAATTATCGAAAATTAATACTGAGTAACATGAGCCAGACAGCCAATAACATCTGTTACAGGAGAAAACAGAGTAGATACAAAGAAAACTTTCAACGATGTCTTTTTATTTTTTCTCCTACTTGTATTTACAGTACACCAAGTACCCTCTATTGTCCATTATCTCCTCACAGAACATCCACATATCTTCAATATTATAAAAGATAAACTTAAAGGCTCCAGCATGGATTCTTTCTTCATGTGGATCCATGGTGTCCACAAACAGCTTTGCTGTTTCCTGTGCAGCCTCCTCAGTTTGTTTACTGTCCATTTGTTACATGTCAGGCATCTCCACTTTGGCTGCAAATGTTTGTTAGCCTGTATCCATTCTGCTGCTTTTTACAGTGATCCACCACTCGGCCCACTGCACTGGTCTAAGGAAAAAAAAAACATTATTTGCATTTGTTTATATGTTGTTTACACCAATCAAGTAGTCTGAACATACAGTGATCAAAATGGGTGTTTTCCTACATATCAAAATGCCAACGACAGTCAAAGCCTTCTCATGTCAAGCTTATCTCACAGATATATCTAAATAATACATCCATGGCTAATCCTAAAGTTAGCCTAGTTAGCGCTAGCCACTGTTACCATATCTACGATAACAGTGCTTAATTTGTTTATACTAATCAAGTAGTCTGATCATACAGTGATCATTTTGGGTGTTTTCATACATATCAACGACATTTAAAGCCTTCTCATGTCAAGCTTTTATCAAAGATATATCCAAATAATACATCCATGGCTAATCCCAAAGTTAGCCTACTTAGCACTAGCCACATTACCATAACTACGATAACAGCGCTAAAAAACACCCAAAGGTCCAAAAGTCATTTCTTTATAAGGTTACAGGGCAATATGTAGTGGTAAATGCAATGTTCTAGTGAATAAAGACTTCTTCTGTTGCTTCAAAAATTACCAAAAGTAGTCACTTGACTTTTACTCACTTTCTCTTCACACTCACTCTTTACGGGAAAAACTCACAGCACTGCGTGAGAAAAAACGTCACTTCGGGTCCTCTCTTTGGAGTGGGTCCTATCAGTGCAGGTCTGCAACGCAGGGTCCTATCAGTGCAGGTCTGCAACCAGACCCCTCTCTAATTTTTTTTTTAGATGTGGCCTTGACAAAGACTGACTTGAATTTCAATATATACATTTGCTGAAATTCTTTATTTTATTTCATTTCATTTTATTATGTAGAGGAGGGTTGTTACTGGTGGTTTTTCATCTTGCAGCAGCAGAAGCACAGAAGTGGTTTGGTGGCTGTCTTCGTCTTCGCTGCTTCCTTCTCAGCCTTTTTCTTTTCATCCTGTAGAAATGATACAAAACACATTGTTAGTAAAAGTCCTGGTTAGGAGTTGTGCGCAAATTAAAGCAAGCTCATTGCTTTAAATGGAAAACAACTGGCATTTAGATCAATTAAGTAGATAATTTGGTTTGGACAGCAAGCAAGTGGAGCTCTAAAATGATATGGAGCCCTCATTGTGTCTGAAATGGTCTCGGTTTTGTTAAACATCTAACATCAGAATTTATCAGAAGTATGTCTGGAATGTTTCAGTGTTCTCTGATGAGAGCCAAAGAGGAAAGTCATCTGTACAATTACTATTCTGTTTTTCCTGACACAAGTCATTTTCAGTTCTTTTCTTAAGATCTCAGATTTTTCTATGCCTCTGCGCCTGCAACAGTTGTGGCCAAAGGCAACATGTTGTTGGGTTAACCATATCAATCCATCAGGGCAATTCTTTTAAAACCAATATCTCAAGAAAGCTTTCATGGATTTTTTTCAAACTTTGCACAAATGCCCAGACTAACTCGGTGAAAAAATGGTCTGACTTTGGAGGTAATAGGCCAAAGATAAAGGCCACTGGGCCTCATTGTGTTCTAGCTTGTGAAGGGAATATCTCAAGAACCCTTTGGGGATGGTATTCAAACTTAAAGAAAATGTACACTCTGATTCCAAACAAAATGATTTGATTTTGTAGTTAGCTGGCCAAAGGTCGAAAGTCATTGGGCTATAGCAAACCTGAGTTCGTAAATCACTATTATAGATATTGTTTTGGTAACTGAGCTAAGATCTCAAAAAAACAAGTGGATTTTTCCCACCAAATTTGATACAACATGTACAGATGCATGTCCACTTAGGCCTTTCACAGTTCTCACTGATTGAAGCTAATGGATAAATAAATACTCACCTTTCTGAAAATCTTGCAAATGATGCAACATGGCTGTTTTGCCTCCTCAGGCTGTGGCTCTTTGAAATGGTCTTGCTTGCCAGCCTGGTTGTTGGCAGAAGTGATGGACACAGGCCTGCTCCAAAAGTATGGCTCTGCAAGGTCTGGATGGTCTGAGGTGTCCTGACTCTTACTGCCTTTCGACTTAAATTTCTGCACAATCCTTTTCCAGAATGACACATTATGCTGGGCAGGCTCAGCCCTAGCTCCTGTTGCCTCATTCCTACAAAATCTGGCTTTAATGGCAGAGACACGACCTGTGAGGCAGGACTGCATTGTTTTAATCGCCCCTCTCAGTGTCTTCTCTGTTGCCTTGATTTTTGGCCTCTTGGGGCTGGAAGAAGCAGCAGGGCGAGTGAGCTCTTTCTCCAAAGGGACATGGCTTCTAGCAAAAAGTGCTGAGTTCACTATGAAAATGACTTCTTCCATCACGGCCTCCTCGAACAACGGAGAAATACTTACAGGTTCATCAAACCCAAGTATGTCCTGCAAAGCCTTCTCGAAGGAACTCTTAAAACTGGCCTGAAGGTCACAGTCGAACTGCTCCTTTAGTTGTACATGGGACAGTGGCCACTTAAAGGAGTTGGCACCAGTTTTTCCGTCTCTGTTACAGATGGTTCCGATGACTGAGTGTGAGACTGAATCAATCACATCAGTGCACATGTCCACCAGCAGCTCCTTCACATCATGATTATAAACACCTTCACTGACCTCCCTCCACTGCCTAAAATGAAAGAACAAAAAAGGTTAAGTACAGGTAATAATGCACACAGATAACATCCAAAAATATTTAATCTTAAGTGTAATATGGTAACTTTTGTAAAGAAAACATACCTGTCATTGAGAGACTGAAAGACAATCTTGATTATGTCAGAGAGGACTGAGGAATTCAGGACAAATGGTTGATCATCTTCAACCTCATCCATGGGCAGAGGAGCCTGTGCATCATAATCTGTAGGTCCTTTTGGTAAAGATTCTTTATCTTTACCCTTCTCTAGGGAGCCTCCAACATCAAAAATGGTAGTGTCCTCTTCTTTCTGGACCACAGTCTTCTTATTCTTAAAAGAGGTTTCGTTAGCATTTTTTAAGAAAGCTTTGAGACCCTTGTTGTTCCTGGCAGAATCTGTGTTCGCACTCCCAGCATCAAGGGGCTTAATGCCCTTCGACTGAAAAGGACGTCTCACATCTTCTTTTGGGGAAACAGCCACAGCTCCAGTGGAAAATAACTCTGCTGGACAGTAACGAATACACTCCTGCTCCTCTGTAGCTGGTGTATTAACTGGCAGAACCTGATTTTTCTTAATTTTCTGCACAATCTCTTTCCAGAGTGACACGTTACGCTGGAAAGGCTGAGCCCTGGTCCCTGTTGCCTCATTGCTACAAAATCTGGCTTTTATGGCAGAGGCTCGACCTGTGAGGAAGGACTGCATTGTTTTAATCGCCCCTCTCAAGGTCTTCTCTGTTGCCTTGATTTTTGGCCTCTTGGGGCTGGAAGAAGCAGCAGGGTGAGTGAGCTCTTTCCCCAAAAGGACATGGCTTCTAGCAAAAAGTGCTGAGTTCACTATGAAAATGACTTCTTCCATCACGGCCTCCTCGAACAACGGAGAAATACTTACAGGTTCATCAAACCCAAGTATGTCCTGCAAAGCCTTCTCGAAGGAACTCTTAAAACTGGCCTGAAGGTCACAGTCGAACTGCTCCTTTAGTTGTACATGGGACAGCGGCCACTTAAAGGAGCTGGCACCAGTTTTTCCGTCTCTGTTACAGATGGTTCTGATGACTGAGTGTGAGACTGAATCAATCACATCAGTGCACATGTCCACCAGCAGCTCCTTCACATCATGATTATAAACACCTTCACTGACCTCCCTCCACTGCCTAAAATGAAAGAACAAAAAGAAGTTAAACACAGGTAATAATGCACACAGATAGCATCCAAAAATATTTAATCTTAAGTGTAATATGGTAACTTTTGTAAAGAAAACATACCTGTCATTGAGAGACTGAAAGAAAATCTTGATTATGTCAGAGAGGACTGAGGAATTCAGGACGAATGGTTCATCATCTTCAACCTCATCCATGGGCAGAGGAGCCTGTGCATCATAATCTGTAGGTCCTTTTGGTAAAGATTCTTTATCCTCAGTGACAACCTCTTCCTCTGGAGACTCCTCATTTACTTCTAAAGAGGTGGGGTGAAGGTCCTTCTCAAATGAAGAAGAGAGGTATGATGTAAGTCCCTTTTTCTTGCTTGTAAGACTGGTCTCCCCTGGAGCATTCACAGCATCAAGGGACTCAGATATCTCAATCCTTCTGTCATTTCCCTGCGAGAGGGGGATAATAACAGCTATGGTGTCAGCTGAGCTTCCTGCCTCTGTTAAGGTGAGTTCCTGCACCTCCAGATCAGGATCAACCTTCTCCTGTAAATCTTCTTCCATCAGGCAGGATTTCAATCCCATTTCCTTGCTGGCAGGATCCTCAGTGTCAACATCTTCCTCTGGTGTCTCTGTCTCATCAACATCTCCTCTGTAGGGCTGCATATAAATAGACAGGGTCTTGATAGTTGGACCACAAATGACCTCATCCTTTTCTGTTGGTATTGGAACTTGGTCATGAGCTGGGACCTTCTCCACCTCAAACTCCACTAGTCTTTCTGCCTGTACTTCCTGACTTCTTTCTCCTTTGTTCCTGGCAGAATCTGTGATTTCGCTCACAGTGTCAAGGGGCTCAAGTGACTCAGACCTACTGTCATTTTCCTGTGAGATGAGGGTTACACAAGCTGTGGTGTCAGCTGAGCTTCCTGCCTCTGTTAAAGTGGCTTTCTGCACCTCAGGCTCAGGATCAACCTCCTCCTGGAGAGCTTCCTCGTTCAGGCATGATTCAAATCCCTTTTCCTTGCTGGCAGGATCCTCAGTGTCAACATCTTCCTCTGGTGTCTCTGTCTCATCAGAATCTCTGTAGGGCTGCATATAAATAGACAGGGTCTTGATAGTTGGACCACAAACCTCATCCTCTTCTGTTGGTGTTGGGACTTGGTCATGAGCTGGGACCTTATCCACCTCAAACTCCACTAGTCTTTCTTCCTGTCCTTCCTTCCTTCTGTCTTCTTTGTTCCTGGCAGAATCTGTGATTTCACTCACAGCGTCAAGGGGATCAAGTGACTCAGGCCTACTGTCATTTTCCTGTGAGATGAGGGTAACAACAGCTATGGTGTCAGCTGAGTTTCCTGGCTCTGTTAAAGTGTTTTCCTGCACCTCAGGCTCAGGATCAACCTCCTCCTGTAGAGCTTCCTCGTTCAGGCATGATTCAAATCCCTTTTCCTTGCTGGCAGGATCCTCAGTGTCAACATCTTCCTCTGGTGTCTCCGTCTCATCAGAATCTCTGTAGGGCTGCATATAAATAGACAGGGTCTTGATAGTGGGACCACAAACCTCATCCTCTTCTGTTGGTGTTGGGACTTGGTCATGAGCTGGGACCTTATCCACCTCAAACTTCACTAGTCTTTCTGCCTGTCCTTCCTTCCTTCTGTCTCCTTTGTTCCTGGCAGAATCTGTGATTTCACTCACAGCTTCAAGGGGATCAAGTGACTCAGGCCTACTGTCATTTTCCTGTGAGATGAGGGTAACAACAGCTATGGTGTCAGCTGAGTTTCCTGGCTCTATTAAAGTGTTTTCCTGCACCTCAGGCTCAGGATCAACCTCCTCCTGGAGAGCTTCCTCGTTCAGGCATGATTCAAATCCCTTTTCCTTGCTGGCAGGATCCTCAGTGTCAACATCTTCCTCTGGTGTCTCTGTCTCATCAGAATCTCTGTAGGCCTGCATATAAATAGACAGGGTCTTGATAGTTGGACCACAAACCTCATCCTCTTCTGTTGGTGTTGGGACTTGGTCATGAGCTGGGACCTTATCCACCTCAAACTCCACTAGTCTTTCTGCCTGTCCTTCCTTCCTTCTGTCTCCTTTGTTCCTGGCAGAATCTGTGATTTCACTCACAGCGTCAAGGGGATCAAGTGACTCAGGCCTACTGTCATTTTCCTGTGAGATGAGGGTAACAACAGCTATGGTGTCAGCTGAGTTTCCTGGCTCTGTTAAAGTGTTTTCCTGCACCTCAGGCTCAGGATCAACCTCCTCCTGGAGAGCTTCCTCGTTCAGGCATGATTCAAATCCCTTTTCCTTGCTGGCAGGATCCTCAGGGTCAACATCTTCCTCTGGTGTCTCTGTCTCATCAGAATCTCTGTAGGGCTGCATATAAATAGACAGGGTCTTGATAGTTGGACCACAAACCTCATCCTCTTCTGTTGGTGTTGGGACTTGGTCATGAGCTGGGACCTTATCCACCTCAAACTCCACTAGTCTTTCTTCCTGTCCTTCCTTCCTTCTGTCTTCTCTGTTCCTGGCAGAATCTGTGATTTCACTCACAGCTTCAAGGGGATCAAGTGACTCAGGCCTACTGTCATTTTCCTGTGAGATGAAGGTAACAACGGCTGTGGTGTCAGGTGAGCTGTCTGCCTCCGTAAAAGTGTGTTCCCTAACCTCAGCTTCAACCTCCTCCTGCATTTCCTCTTCCTCTTCCTCGATTACTTCTAAAGAGGGGGGGAGGGAGTACTTCTCAAATCTAAAAGACTTCTCCCACGGGCAGCCTTTCCAAAACATCTTCAGGAATGCTTTAAGTCCTATTTTACGGCTTGTAAGACTGGTCTCCCCTGGAGCATTCACAGCATCAAAGGGCTCAAATGACTCAACCCTACTGTCACATCCCAGTGAGATGGTGATAGTGACAGCTCTGGTGTCATGTGAGTTTCCTGGCTCAGTAAAGGTGGGTTCCCTAATCAAAGATTCAGCATCAACGTTCTCCTGCAGTTCCTCCTCCTCTTCCTCAATTACTTCTAAGGAGGGGGGGGGGGAGTACTTCTCAAATCTAAAAGACTTCTCCCACGGGCAGCCTTTCCAAACCATCTTCAGGAATGCTGTTAGTCCCATTTTCTCGCTTGTAAGACTGGTCTCCCCTGGAGCATTCACAGCATCAAGTGACTCAGGCCTACTGTCGTTTTCCTGTGAGATGAGGGTAACAACGGCTGTGGTGTCAGGTGAGCTGTCTGCCTCCGTAAAAGTGGGTTCCCTAACCTCAGCTTCAACCTCCTCCTGCATTTCCTCTTCCTCTTCCTCGATTACTTCTAAAGAGGGGGGGAGGGAGTACTTCTCAAATCTAAAAGACTTCTCCCACGGGCAGCCTTTCCAAAACATCTTCAGGAATGCTTTAAGTCCTATTTTACGGCTTGTAAGACTGGTCTCCCCTGGAGCATTCACAGCATCAAAGGGCTCAAATGACTCAACCCTACTGTCACATCCCAGTGAGATGGTGATAGTGACAGCTCTGGTGTCATGTGAGTTTCCTGGCTCGGTAAAGGTGGGTTCCCTAATCAAAGATTCAGCATCAACGTTCTCCTGCAGTTCCTCCTCCTCTTCCTCAATTACTTCTAAAGAGGGGGGGGGGAAGTACTTCTCAAATCTAAAAGACTTCTCCCACGGGCAGCCTTTCCAAACCATCTTCAGGAATGCTGTAAGTCCCATTTTCTCGCTTGTAAGACTGGTCTCCCCTGGAGCATTCACAGCATCAAGGGCCTCAAATGACTCAACCCTACTGTCACTTCCCAGTGAGATGGGGATAGTGACAGCTGTGGTGTCATGTGAGTTTCCTGGCTCGGTAAAGGTGTGTTTCAGATCTTCCTGCTCAACTACTGAGGGTCCTCTGAACTTAGCTCTGTCCTCTGGAGAAGTAACACCAACGCTAGAGGTGGTGTCCACTTCTTTTTTGTCCCAACTCCTTTTCTTTTTCTTCTTCTTTTCTTGGAGTGATTTCTTGCTGGGAAGATTGGCATCCACATGAGCACTCAAAGTGGGGATAATGACAGTATTAGTGTCCTGTGAGATTCCTGCCATCGTCAAGGTAGGCTCCTCTACAGTCGAGACGACTGGCTCAGGATCAACCTTGTCATCTGTCACATCTGCACGATGCTCAGTAAACATCCTCTTCCTATCAAAAAACGTCTTGAAATGTCTACGGGCCTCCAATTTTTCGGGACAATCATCTGGAGTGTCTTCCTGTAGGACCTTAAAATATCTCATTTGCTCCAATAAATTGTCAACAGTTAATTCAAGGATGCTCCAAACAAAGTTCATGTCATCATCTATGATCTCTGAATCCTGGTCAGATCTTACCCTACTGTCACTTCCCTGTGAGATGGGGATAGTGACATCTACATGAGCACTCAAAGTGGGGATAATGACAGTATTAGTGTCCTGTGAGAGTCCTGCCATCGTTGAGGTAGGCTCCTCTACAGTCGAGACGACTGGCTCAGGAACAACTTTGTCATCTGTCACATCTGCACGATGCTCAGTAAACATGCTCCTCCTACCAAAAAATCTCCTTATTTGTCTCAGGGCCTTCAATTTCTTTGGACAATCTTTTGGAGTGTCTTCCTGTAGCACCTCAAAATATACCATTAGCTCCGATAAATTGTCAGCAGTTAATTTAAGAATCCTCCCGACCACATTGTTGACGTCATCATCCTTGAACTTTGAATCCTGGCCACATCTTAGGAATGAAGCCTGCAAAAAAAAAAACATATACAAGTTAGTATCTGAACTTAAAGAAAATAAGCTGAAAGTATCATAAAGCAGCTTTCTTTTTTGTTCCTGGCAGGATCTGTGTTCTCACTTACATAGTCAAAGGACTTAACCCTACTGTCACTTCCTTGTAAGATAGGGATAATGACAGCGGTTGGGTCAAGTGAGCTTCCTTGCTCGGTAAAAATGGTCCCCTCAACCTCAGACTCAGCATCAACCTCCGTTGATCTTGAGTTTGAACCCTGCAGGAAACATATACAAGTTAGTATCTGTACTTTAAAGAAAATATATCCAAAAAAAAAAAAACAAAAACAGATCTTCCATATCTAAGTTGAAAATACCATAAAGCTAGTCATGCTTCACTACACCTCCTCTGAGCAACAACACTTGCTAGCACTCAACTCCACCCACTTGCATACAGCTTATTTGAATTTAGGAGTCTTTCTAAATAAAAGCTGCCCTCCATTAGGTGATTTTACTTATCAGTAGGGATGTAACGGTATGAAATTTTAATATCATGGTTATTGTGACCAAAATTATCACGGTTATCAATATTATCGCGGTATTGTTGCCGTGTGCTCAAAATGTTCAAACTTTATACGCACTTGAAATCATTTAACCCCTTCAATATTACAATTATAACAGGCCGCCTGGACTTTTTTTGTGGCAATAAATGTGTCAGGAAATGTCCTTTGAGTTAATTTTTTTCACCCTTTTTTTCATGGGAAATAAAAGTAAACAATTCTGGCAAGTATTTGTCATTATTATGTTATGAATGCTTAAATAGTGTGTAATTACAAGAAAAGAAAAAAAATGAGTTGAACTTTAAACAGGACTCCGTTCATAAACAATTGTAAATGAACATGTTCAAAGTTTTGAGATGACCAAAAATAAACCTAATCTGATGTGCATACACTCACACATTTTTGTCTGCCTACAGCATTAGTGTCCATGTTACAGCTCGTTATATCAGACCATGTCCAGGCGTTTTTTTTTTCTGACGATAGTCCCTGAGGCTATTCCTGTCCAGTTAGCCCCTTAATGACTCTCTTCTGGCCTACTCTCTCCCTGACAAATCTCCTCCACATTTCCTCTTCCAATTACGATTGATGAATTTCGTAAAACATGAACTATGATGGAAAAAGACGATAAATTACGAAATACGGCAAAACACGGCCAATAGCCGACAAAAGAATGCCAAGAACACTCTCCAGAATGACACTGATGCTATTATTTACAACATTTATACATTATTTAGACAGGAAATACTGATAAACCACCTGTAATACACTCAGGTATGGCTCACTGAATGTCCTCACTCTCACTCTCTCAGTGGTGGCTCAGTCAGCTCACTTACTCAAGGAGTTACGGTAGTTTAAGCGGTAATTAAAACAGAAAACGGTAATACTAACCGTCAGAAATTTTACCGCGGTTTACCATTTTACAGGTAACCGTTACATCCCTACTTATCAGTGAGCCATCATTCTTGTTAAATGGAGAAAGTTAACAGAATAGGAGAGAAAGGCTGTTTGAATATGTCAGCACCTTCCCATTATCTGTTACCAGTGTTTCCAATACACTTGGCGAGGGACAGGAGGGTCTCCACTTTCAAATAGCATTTCTCCCTCAATATGTAAAATAGAGCAATAAAACACGAACAATGCTTTGCTGATGAGTAAGAACATGGAGTTCTGTTTCTGCTTCAAGAGACTACTCCATTCAAATGAGAAAGTAAGCAGCATAGGTGAGCGAAGTTGCTTATTGTGTCACAGCACAGCCAGAGAAGGTGAAGTGTGGCTTCACTGTTAACAGATATGTCTCATTGTACATTTGTATATTTTATAATATCAAATAAAAATGCACAATCCTGAAAACAATCATACCATATTTATGAACAGAGACAAAACTATAAAAAATGATCGAAAAGCTTTAAAGGTGCAGTGTGTAGAAGTTGGCAGCATTTCACCAAAAAGAAACGTTGAATAAAGGATATAATGTTTCTATTTGTATGTAAAGTCCGTCAAAATAGCAGCACAATCATCCCCATAAAACGTTTAATTTTTTATTTAGTTAGAAAAAGCTTCAAAAAGATTACATTACCGCGGGCCGCGTTCATGTAGGCCGACATAACGATCAGCCATGTTGTCTACGGGTGGATTTTGGGGACGGATTTTGGGAAAGAACGAAACGCGAATCTATCCGCCGGTTCTGATCTGATTAGCATTAATGCACTAATGTTTGTTTGTGTTACTACAAGTTTACAATACCTACAATCGGCAACGAACAACTGACCCATAATCTATAAAAAATAATGGTTCCAAACCTTGTCACTTTAGTAAATGACGCTGTGTTCACGATCCCTTTTGGTCTTCACAGGCTCCCATTGCTCAGATGTCGCTCAAATGGCAAATTCTACACACTGCACCTTAAAATGCAACAGTCCCTTAGGCTTAAACTGACTCAAATACTTAATTATCTTTAAAAAGAAACAACCTTCTGCCCACTTCACTTTAAATCATATCTGAACTTTAAAAAAAAACCAAAAAACAACTATCTCCAATTTTTTGGGGAGTGAAAAAACCAGCTTACCTGAATCTTAGAAGACGTTGTCTCGGTTTCTCTTTGTAAAGGCATTTTGTCTCTCAAAAATCGTGTAGTTTCACAGTTGAACGTGGTCACACTATGTTTGCAATTGATGAGTGAAGTATACTTACAGAATCTGGAAGGCTCCCTTGATCCTTTGATCAAAGGGGAAAAAAAGAGTCAAGGGTCATTAACTCTTTGTTCTGTCTAATGAAAGAATAAAGACTTCAAAATCAAAGGACGTATCAAAGACCAGAACACCTTTGTAAGAAACTTCAAAGGGAGAGAAAGTGTTCCGTTGTCATGGTAACCAACCCTCACAGACACCAGGTGCAGCACTTTTGAATGTCCATCTCAAGGCATTTTGTGCCCCTAAAACACTGTTGAACAACTGCTTATTACTCAAAAACCGTAAATGCTAGGTGAAAAATAAAGTGACCGTGAGCATCGGACATGTCTTGGGATTCCGAAAATGTATTTTTTTTTTTCAGGTACTGTGAGAAATGACAGAGTTATGACGATTTAAAAACAGTCATTCCCGCAGGAGGAGTAAATTTCAAATTGCAATGGCTGTCTATGGGAGAGCGTCATGGACTTTGTGCTAAACAGCTGGCTCTCATTTAATTTCTGAAAGAGGTAGGGCTTCAAAATTGGGTTTATATGAGGCCCAGGAACCTAGGCAACGTTTCTGTGAAAAATTATTCACCTCCTACGTATCGTTTAGGAGTTATGACAGTTTGTTCGCAGTTTTTTTGGGTTAAAAATTCGGATTCCTTCCACTCTAACTGATGATGTCACTCACTCTAGCAGCCTGATTTTTTGGTGATTTTGGTCGACGCAGGGGTTTTTTGAAGGCCCGCTTATCGCAAACCGTAAACCCTATCGTCATACCGAATACATTCCTGAAGAGATTACAAGAGCGGCTGCATTTTAGTGTTTGAATGAAGTCTGTAGGTGAAAGTATGGCGGCGCAGTAATGCTTCGAAAAACTGGGTTTTTTTGGAGAGTTTCGGGAGTCTCCCCATTCATTTTCAATGGGACTTTTTTCGCAGTTTTCTGCAAATAAAATTTCGCAAATTTCTTATAAAAGTCATAGCACACCGATCGGGACCGCTGCTTTGCCGTGCTCTGGCCAAGGTCATTCCACTAATGCACCCCCGTCCCTCCAGCTCTGCTGCGCTCACCGAACACATGCAGCCTATAGAGAAGATATAGAAAAGTGCGGCCTATATGTGTTGAGTTCTTCCTAAATTTAGTGGGTGCAGCTTATATTCAGGTGCACTCAATAGCCCGAGAATTACGGTAGACCCTTTTACGTCTGTTTTTTATCTTAGCTGCTATATCCGCGCAGAAGTTACAAGCCAGCTCATTGGGTATTTACTAAAAAAATCAGACACTACAATACGAAAAGGAAAAAAACATAATAAAATGAAAAGAAATGCTTGTGTTGTGGTTGTGGTTGTGGTCATTTAATTTTACCATTTCGAACAGGAATAAGAATTTACATTATTATACATATATTATATTATTATATTGTATTATTTCCAAAATTTAGCTATCTAATTGAACTTTTCTGAGAAGTCAGAAATTAATCAAGATTCAACCACTAAAATGAATGTTCTGCTCAGAATGCAAGTAAATAACTATAATTTGACATCTTGATAAAGAAAAAAAATTTTGCTTTAATATTTTTTTCTGTTTTTTTTTAAACAAAGAATTTAAAAAAAACCATGGATAACAATGAATTGTTATTTATAAAATAATAGTTTGGCATAAAAAGTACTAATTTTAGTGAAGATCTTCCACATACTGGTGTATTAATCATTTCAGAAACATAATGGTTGATGGTTTAATTAATTTGTTAAGCACTGTTGGTCATAATAATCTCAGAGTTTTGCATTTCTCCCAGTAAATATGGCATTTTCTGAATATCAGTTGTATATTCTAATGTGATTGTATTATTCGTCTCTTAGAGCAGAAGGTCAATGTCAATGTTTAACACTAATTAACTTTGGAGAAAACATCCATAATCACAGAACAAGTTTGATTATTGGAAAACCACACTGAAACTGAGGCCTTTTCCAGCTTTTTTCTGGCAAGAATAAAGATCTGTACAAGTACGCTGGCAGGATTAAAGAAGACCAACGTGTGCCAGAAAAGGGCCAAAGCAGGCCAAAACAAACATTATTTTTTTAATTTAAGATTCTACATTACCAAGTACAACACATTTAATTAAATAGTTATTGTATCACATATTTTTATGTACAGTAAGGTAGACTCAAGTAAACAATTATAAAGCATAATATTGCTTTTTCTAAAAATAGATAACGCAACATATCACAGTAAAAAGAAAAAATAGTCACAACAAGCACACAGGACTTTTTAGAGTTGCTGAAGAGTTTCTCTGATGACTGTAGGCAGAGGCAGGTTAATGCTTCCCGTTGACTCCCAGTGTTTGAGCTAAGCTAATTAGCAGTAGGTGAGCTTTACTTATGCTTCCTTGTTACTGCACCCACAGTCAAAAGAATAGTGTCTATCTGCTTGTCATGGACTCTGGAGTGAGGCAAGAAACAAAAAAAGGGAGGGACAGGAGCCAGAACAAGTGAATGTTTGACCAGCTGCTTCTGCCACAACCTCCTATTTGGCACAGCAGGAGACCAAACAGCAGATCGCGGCTGTTTATCGAGATGATTAGCATTACATAATAACGGTTGTAAACAATCTTTCTTTATAACTTCTATAACTATAACAATTCACCCTCCTCATCCTCCACTCCCTTTCTTTTCATCATTGCTTCTGTGCTATTTCACTTCCTTTCATCCTCGTGTTGCTGCAAATATCAAGAGACGCTTTCGTGTGCAACTCAATGCGAGGTGTTGCTCTCATGTCGCCCCCCCAGTGACCCCTGAACCTGTTTGTGTTTCATTACCAACTCAAATTTAACACCCTTTCCTCTCTTTCTCTCCATCCGTCTTTCATCTCTCCCTCTCTCCATCCGTCTGAAGCGTTGCCACTGTGCCAATCGGGAGGAGCAGAAGGAGAAAGGAGCGATGAATCTGGGTCACAGGAGGCCGTGCATCTCAAGTCTCCAGTCTGCCACAATAAAAAGGAAATTGATCTGTAGCTCGCCCGCTCTCCCATTCCCTTTAGCCTGAAGCCCGCTCCAGCACACACACATATACATGCAGCCAAGTCCGACCATGGAAACAGTTCATTCGCCTCTCAGATCCATCATCTCTCTTTTTCCAAAGCAGCAGGTGCAGCCACACAGGGAGCACTCACACTCTGGGTCTGTTCCCCGGCCCTCCTGTGTGCCTGAGATGATGTGCCGCTGTGTAATTCTGTCTCTTAATTCAACAGCCTGCAGTGGTTTGAAAGCAATTTACCAGAGACATTTAACGTCGCAAACATCCTTTCAAATTCTGCTTGCCTCTCAATCACTCTTTTTTTACCTTTCTGCTCATCCCTCTCTGCCTCAGTAACCTGCATTTCACCAAAATCAGAACAGTCAGACTCTGGACGAGCAGTGTAGATACATTTCAATAAATCAATTCCCTGTTTGACTATAGAGATGAACACAGTTTAAGTTAACTGAGCAGGAGTTAATGTGAAAATAATCTTTTCTTCAGTCATACAGTCATTAAAATTAAGATTAGGGGGCGATGGACATTGCTTTTTTTGAAGGCCGGTACTGATATCTAAATTTGTTGGTTCTGTTGAGCAATAATTGATATTCTAAATCAATATTCAGTTGATATGATCAACCCATTTCTATCAAAATGCTGACTTTGAAATATTGCAAACAAAATAAATTAACATAAATTCATACTTTTAGATGAGATAAACCCATTTTAATGGCAGTTCTGGTCGATGCTGCTATATTAATCAACATCCTTCTTCTCCAGATTATGATCATTATAGATATTAATTTTTATATTAGATTGATCTCTCTATCCATGGTTGAATTGATTATACACCCACAGTAACTATCCTTATAACCATATAGACATGAGAACCGTCTTGAAAATGAGATGCCACATCTCTAGGGTCTAACCTTTAAGAAATTTATATTTAACAAAGACATATATGGCGCTATACAAATAAAGATTGATTGATTGAATCTATTTTCAGCAGAGACACATGAGATGAGGACAACGTCCATGGGTTTGTTGCTATCATAAATTTATTTTCAGTCCCTTTGTCTCTGCCTGGATGGATACATCTCTGGATGTATGTATGTGCATATAAAAATAAATACATGTTTATTTGTATTTGTATAGACCAATCCTACGGCTGATTTGTGGGCGCCACCATTACAAGCGGCCGCCATTACTGTGGTGGAACAGCGTGTCTACTCCCACCTGCTGTCTGAGCAGGTGTCTGACTTTAGATATATTTCACAGATTAAGGATTTTACTCACGTCAATTATCTATTTAAAAAATAACGTAAAAATGTGAAATTAGGTTAAGAGTTCACGCTAGACTCTCGTAGCTGACCAACCTCCAGAATTCAGTCAAAAACAACTATCGAGCATAAGCAGTGTCCAACAGCAACAAAACAGACAGAAACACAAGCACTGATCCAGTATCATGTCTCACAACAGCAAGGCTGGAGCCACACATTTCAGTATAAAAGTTCTCTTGAGTTCAAGACGATAAACCCAACCTCAGCCTGAGCTGACCATCCTGTTTCTACAGCCGTCTGTGAACACAGATTACACACGACCAGAACTCCAAAATGACTGGAAAAACTCATAATTCCATGTATTTGCTTGCAAGTTGGATAGAATAGATCATTTAGTATGACAGTCTGTTTCTTATCTGTCTTTTGTTTCATTTCACACATTAAGCAAACAGTAGCTTCAGTAAACTCCCACTTAGCCCACAGCTTATTAGCTCTGATTAGCAGCTCACAGCCACATATCCTCCAAAACACCAACACAAAACTCTGCATCTTTAATGAACTATGTTGCTCACCCATTGACGATTCTGATCTTCATAACCTGATGAATTCACCTGCAACCGCTGTTCACCTTAAACTTTAACATCCAGCCGTGAAGAATGGGTCCTCTGGTTCAGTAATAGTTCAGTGTTGTCCTCCGTTTGTTGGCAGTTAAGTGTTGTCCTTTTGTTGTTTATCCTCCATCAGATTTACGTCTCCACTGCTGTTAGCCTTTAGCCTTGAGCATGCTAACCCCAGCTCCAACTCGTGTTCATCTCATGAATATTCAATTAGCCATGTGCTGCTCACGTATTTCAATAACTTTGGTACTGAACAGGAAGGAGTATCGCTACCTGATAGTTACACAAAGAGAGTTGAGAGGTTGTTTTTTTTACAGTGACAAAACAAAAAAACTTTGATTTTTGTTGACTCTGCTAAACACTCTCATTCAGACGTATGCTAGTCACAGGACTTTTACCACTGCAGTAATGGCGGCTCGTCAACTTTCAGTATTTCTCAGGATTGGTCTATATGTTCGTAAATGTCTATCTATAAAATGAAGAGTATAACTTCAGCCATCTCTAAGATAACACTTGTTATGAACTGGTATTATACAAATTAAGATTGATTGATTGAGACTGAATAACAAAAACGTTAAGTGAACACAAACACATGGCTGCTTCATTTCACTCATTGGCTTTTAAAATTTGCCCTGATAACAGTCTGAATGGTCATTTTCGTCTTTAGCCCGGAGCACACCATGTCCATGATGTCCAAAAACAACTTGAAATGTGGACTCTTCAGATCACAGCACACTCTATACCTGTTGAAGGCCAAAAAAAAAGCACATCCATGGCAGGAAATTTGCATCATGTATATGTTGACAAATCTGCAGTAATTGTATGATGCTGTCCTGTCAATATGGATGAACATCTTTGAGAAATGTTTCCAGCACCTCTCTAAATCTTTGCTGTAAAGAATTAAGGCAGCTCTGAAAGCAAAAGTGGGTCCAACCAAATTTGACAACGAACATTTATTAATTTCATGTCATGTAAACATATACAAGTGAAATTCCAGTTTTGTTTTATCAAGTTTGACTTCTTTTAAGAAGCTAAAGGTGATTCCTCTTCTGGCTCTTCGAAGTAATGCAGGATGAACTCTCTTGTATTCACTTAATTTGATAATAGTAAAGTTTTAAATCCCTTGCTTACAACTCAGGTTTTAGAGAAACAATGATAAATGCCGCAAAGTAGCTGAAAATCATCATAAGTGACTGTATGTCCTCAATCTCATCTTCAGCTTCTCAGAGTATAGAGCTGGACACAAACATGGGTAAGAGGATACAAACAAGAACATGAAGAGTCTAAACGAAGGGGTGAACAAACTGTTGAGCAGATCCACAGCAGTCTGGGGTCCAATAAATCAAGAGTGGAGGGACCAGAGGAATGAAGAGAGCTTCAGCGGCAATGCAGCAGAGAAAGAAAATCTAATCATTTTCTCATTACTATGCTTCCTCGGTTAGTTGGGCTGATTTGGAGAAAACGGATTATGTTCTTCGATCGTAACAGCGCGAGTCCCGGTCAACTTTCAGTGGAGCGTACCTTATGGGCCTGAATGTTTTAGATTACCCAAGCCGCTACCTGCATGGTATTATTTCAAGCTGAAGGACTTCGATTAATTAAGGCGTAATGGAAAAGCCTCAGTGGTTTCATGGTCATGGAAATACAGCCATGGCTTACAGGGGAAGTTGATGGGGAAATGAAGACAATTTGTCAATATACTTTCTTTTTTTTTAGCACAGACAGAGAGGGCATGCAGAGGAAAATAACAAGGTAAAATGTTCATGGTCTCTTTAAGAGGTTTGTTTTTTCTTGATTATGGCTCCTACTAGGGCCGTCACAAAATCAACCTTGATCAGTTTTAACAGAGGACATTTACATCTCTTGACCTTAACAACAAGAAAATAAGATGGAGGATTGGTAAAGGATTGGAAAATAAAACCATCTGAGGAGGAAGAACTTTGGGTTAATTTTAAAAAAGAAAAAAGGCTATGTTGATACTCCTTATCCATGACAAATCCACAGGCTAATATAGCCGAATGGTTTTCCGAAGTGTTCCTTAGCTCAAGTGGTAATATCCTTCACAAAATGCGGTTGGTTTTTAATGCAGTGATGCCTAAGGAATTAAAGGTCAATGACATTTTATGGCTCTGCTGCTGATGTGCAGGGATTTCTCTTGATTATCTATTTTTTTGAAGAAATTATGGACTATAGATGATGAAATCTATGAATTCCTTGCAATTATGCCTTGAGAGACCTTGTTCATTGTTCAACTGTTTGCTCACGTAGTTTGCCATAAAGTGGTGAACCAATCCCCTTCCTCACATGTGATCAATTGAGCCTTTAAGGGACACTCCTTTTATCCCCAATTATGACACTCGCCTGTTTCCAGTCAACCTGTTCACCTGTTGAATGTTCCAAACAGGTCTTTTTTGAGCATTACTCAATTTTACCAGCTTTTGGTTGCCCCTGTCCCAGCTTTTTTTTTAATGTGTTGCAGGAATCAAATTCAAAATGAGAGACTATTTCCAAAATATATACATTATCAGTTTGAACATAAATATCTTGTCTTTGTAGAGTATTTAATTGAATACAGGTCAAAAAAGATCTGCAAATATTCTGTTATTCACATTTTACGCAGCGTCCCAACTTCATCGGAATGGGGTGTGTAGAAGAATACTAGTCAAGGCTATCTCTTATGTAGCAGAGTATTAAGCCTCAGGAGTATAAATGTGAGTATTCTTGTCTATTTCCGACCCTCTTTCATCAGTCGCTGCTTTGCTACATTAGTACCAAGGTCCAGGGTCCACAGGGCAAACGGGGCATGGTCCCGTTCCTCCATTCTTGTCTGCAGGGTCACTGATTTCTCAGTCCCTCACAGCTAATGAGCATCTCTGGGATCGTACTCTGTAATGCTCCCACACACAGACACTCTCACAGAAGGCAGGAAACTCTTCATCATCCGGACACCTTGGAAGCATAAGCAGCGGCACACTTGCATACAGAGACTCATTAACGGCCACAACAATCTATAGTCTCTTCATCATGGTGACAGTAACAGTGGGAGGCACTCACACACACATTCATGCCCGAGTCACACATACGGATGTAATGGAAGCAGGATCTGCAGAAAGCAAACAGACAGACTTAGCCTATAGCTCCATGCAAATCACCACAGAACATACTTTTGACTAACGTCCAGCTCTTCCAGAGTTTAAAAATACAGCCCTTGATTTACTGTATGTGTTAAAGATGAAGCTGGAGCACATGTTTCACAGCAGGCATCGACATGAATCTTAATAATGCGTTTTAGTGCCATTGAAAAGTTGCTGAACCTGCTCTCTGAATCCCTTCACTCCTGAGGTGACAGTTAAAAAGTGACATGTGATGGTGACATATCCGAAAAGAATGCACCCAAATATCAACAACTCACAAAACATCTGCTTCAAGTTTCTCCTTATTAAGGATGACTTGCAGAAAAACATGTTTTCATTGCATCTTAGACTTTAAAAATCTCATGTTTATCTGAAAGTTCTTTATTTACTTGTGAAAAGAAACATTTATGCAACAAAAATATGTATGCCTTAAGGTGACCAACAAAAGCAAACAAAGCATAAAAAAGGCAGCCAAAACCTTATCCAAACATTCACAAACACCTGGATATTGACCAAATTTGCAAACATTTAAACACAAACAGGTTTTTCCACCTTAAACCCATTCACAAATATTCAAAACCTTTGAACTTCCTGAATTTATCTAATATAGTAGAGAAGGAAATAGTCCAAAAACGTGGGAGTGAGCTAACATTTAGTGCTTTTGGTTCCCAACCCTAAAAACAAATGGGATTCAGAATACCAGATTGGAATAAATGACTGAAATAAGGCTTATGGTCAACACATGAACACAAGATTTTAATGTCTAACGGGATAAAAGAAGATGTATCTGATGTTAGAAAAGCTTTTATCTTTTAAACCGTTGCTCTGTGTTTAACAGTTTGCCAACAAACTGCTAACACGGACTACAAAAATGGTGGGGGACCCAACTGCAAGCATTTCTGGTCATTTTTTTTTCTAATTATTAATTCATACACTATTGCCACAGTCATGAGGACATTTGATTACGAGGGAAGTCCCAAACAAGCGGTGACAACGAGACAAGGGAACTAGCGTGATGCTAGCTCTCATGTTGGCCTACAAAAATACGTCATACCTGCACCACTCTAGAGCTGCATTTGTGAATTCAAACAACAGTTTTTTTCATTTTTATTTTACCAGAATTGAACTTTTATTAACACATTCATGGAATGAACAACACAGCAAAACATGACCCCCTTAAAATGTGCCAAAATCCCTTCCAGTACAGAGTCAGGCCTGGGACTGGTAAAATCAAAGACAGACCGCAAAGTGGGCGTCCAAGGAGGACAACATCCCAAGCAGACCAGTTCTTCACTGAGGAACCCTTGGCCTTCTAGGAGAATAGGCGATTCTGGCTCATTTTTTGGATTCTAACCACACGTTTAGCTGTGTTATTCATTCTGAGAATGTCCAATCCTTACAAATTGTACCTCACTGTAACAGTGACTAACCAGGCTTTCCAACGATATATAATACAATATCAATTTGCATTACCAAATGGTAGAAATAATCCACCAAAATGATGTTTAAAATCTGTTTTGAGGAGCTGAAATGAAATTTAAATTTTAATTTCAATATCTTTCTGCTCCTGTAATGGTTAAAAAAGACATTTTAATGAAGGTCAATGGTCATGTCCAGAGAAAAAACATAACATCTTCGGTAATATTGTCTAAAAATCAAATGAGAGAGGCAGGAAGCTCTCCAAATGTCAATTCATGCATCTTTAAAATGCCTCACACTTTGTGCACAGCTGTAGACTCTCCCCGCTGATATCCAAGAAAACCTGTGGCACAAATTAAAAACTTGACATGCAGTCTTTGCTGAAACTCAAAAAACTATTTCGACAAACTCTTTGATTCACAGAAAATATAGAAATGGGTGGAGGGAAGGATAGCGAATGTGGTGACACTCTAGATTAGAGAGCTACAGTTTATGTGATTATTGACTGAAGCAAACAGTCCCATTTATCAACAAAGTCAATCAGTGGATCTATTTTCTATAGCTGCACAAATGTCTGATTGATTTTAGGTGGTGGTGTTTGAGCTGCTGAGAGACAGAGCACCCACACACAGACACCCACAGGCACACGTACACAGAGTCAAATCCATACAGACGAATGTAAACATCCTCGCCTCTTTCTGTTTGTCCTAATACCGAGAAGAATCAGCCTTTTCATGAGGCTTTCTGCTTGTTGATCAGCATCACCTCCTCTGCACATTTTTAACTCCTAACCAAAATCATGCATCAGAGAAAAGAGATGAAGCTATGAGAAAGATTTAAAGAGGGACAGGGACATTTTTCTCTCACACTGTTAGCAAACAAAAAATCTGTTCATTATTGTTTGAGTTATCCTTCTCACAAACAAACAAACAAACAAACAAATGACAGCAAAAACATCACCGCCTTAGTGGAGGTAAGACTGGGCCACAGGAACTACTATCTTCTGCAAAGGGAAGTTCTGTAACCAGACCTATCCTGAACCTTTGGTTAAAAGGAGACATAACTTAGCCTTTAGGGTCATCCAGGGGGTCTTGCTTGTTGAAGTAAAATCAGAAAAGGTTCTCCTGATGTTTTCTGTCTTTTGGGAAGTACAGGTGCAGCTGCTTCAATTTTCCCCTCCCAGTCCAATGCCAGCAGAGTTCCATCCAGTTACCAGCAAACTTCCAGCCACTGGCAGTCTTGGTTTGTTCATGCTCTAAATGTCTTCATATGGCATTTTCCATGCTGAGCAAAATGTTCATTTTTATATGCTATAAAATATAAGTCCTAAGGGTTACATGGATACCACGTAATTGCTTGGGATCTCCTAACAACCTTTAAGGGTCGTCAGGTCCAAGTACTTTCCTGTCATGGACCAGCCAAGACTCTATTTTTCACGTATTAGTCCGAGAAAATCCATTATGTCCACGTTGCTAATATGCTTATACTTTCTTTTTAACAGACAAGTAAGGATTTTTTGGCTCATACCTTTACATGATCACAAGATCAGCTGAAAAAAGACACGCCACACTACCATCTGATGACACTTCTGATGAAGGCGGAAGAGCTCCGTCGAAACATGTAAAGGTATGAGCCAAAAAAAATTACTTGTCTGTTAAAAAGAAAGTATAAGCATACAGCCAAGACTCTGCTGATGAAATTGGGGAAAATTTAAGAGGGCAGCATTTGTAAGACAACATTTAAACTCCAATGTATTGTTAGTTTGTTTGTTAGCTAGAAAACTCAAGGAGTTATCAATGAAATTTGATGAAATTTGAGGTTATGTCTGACATGGGCCAAGGACCATTTGGCTAGATTTTGGTCTGACTCCAAATGCTGACTAAGGATTTGTTAACACTAAGAGATAGGGTAGATTTCCATATTTCAGCTAATAGCTCAATAAGTTGTTGATGGATTTGGATGACATTTTCAGGGAACAGTTTAGTTAGTTTAGTTTCATTTTTGACAACAACTCACCCAGAGGAGGTTTGTGCTCTTGGAGAACTTCTAGTTTTTTAGCATAAATGTCACAGGGACAAACAATTAAGTCTATTCATGTTACAAGGACCATGTAACCAGACACACCTGATGGATTGTTCAATATATTTCACTAGTCCATCTGGGAAAGAGCCCATAGAAAGTGTTGAGGAACGAGCAGAGCCTGTCAAAAGCATATTCAGCAGGTGATAGGATGATTGTTCTGTCAATGATATTTATTACGGGCCAATCAGATAATTGTAGGTGGGTGCTACTGCCGAGGTGTAAAACAGAAAATGTGAGACACTTTATAGCAAACTCTCGCCAAAACATGTTGGAAGTGGAGGAAAATCCTATCAAGAAGTGCTTTCAATGTTGGTTGTTTTTCATTCAATTAAGAAATGCAGTCAGATTTGATAAAACTGCTACTGAAGCTGTTAGCATCTATGTTAATCTCTGTGCAAGCAGCCACATGCTGCTGTCCTGCGCTAAAGGACGCTGATTTGCCCGTGCTGCTCTGGGACGAGCACAGCTATTGTAGATTGGAGCTTGGCAAAATTGATCTGTGTGATGACACACATTGAATTAGGTGGATCCAGCTGCACTGCAGGGCAAGGATTATGCTTATTAGAAACAACACTGATTACTGGTTCTATTTTTTAATTGTAGACTAGTTAGCAAAATGTTGCGACATATCATTGGGCTTTAATTCTACAATATATCATATCATCACCCCTGTATCCTGACATGCGTTGTGTTGCCAGATACTTGCCAATACCCCGACTAAAATCAGCTAATGCTCAACATGCATGCATCTTTACAACTCTGTGGGAAGAATAAATTGTGTCTTCTTATGCAAGAACGATGTCACCTACACAAATTGTCCACACACAGCAGGGCAGAAAATAGAGCACAGCATGAAAACACAAGTTCTTCCTGAAATACTAACACAGAGTGGGAATAATAACTCATGCACACTTGCACGGTGTGGAAAAATAGATCAAGTTGTCAAAGCATGAAAGAGATCTCTGAGGAGATTCCCAGCATGTGCAGAGTATGTATAATGAATGTACAATAGAAATGTACATCACAAAAGACACAGAATGAAAATGTAGAGCATGCTATAAAAAGACATAAACACATGCAATGCAACACATGTGGTCCAACGCACAATGCTATTGTTCCTTTATGGATTTAGGGGGGCAATTAAATGAAACATGAGAGCAAGAAAATGATTAAAGATTTATCTGTTCAAGGTCCCAATAGCCCCCCCCACACACATGCATGCACAAACACACACATGCACACACCTTCTACTCACATGACCATCTGGGGATGCAGGATGGGAAGCATTGATCTCATTAAAAAACTCGGCTGTACAGATTGCCACTGCAGCAACCCACACACACACGAACACACAACAACCCCCCCCTAACAGCATGTTGGTGTAATTTACTAAGTGAAGTATAAGTGTGCCATTCACTGAAATCTATTAGCCTGGGGTTGCTAACTTTGAGCACATCTCCATGGACCCTCTGGAGACTCCGTGCTAACGTGATGAATTAAGGTCAGCGGCACGAACTTTGAACACACACATACACACACACATACACACTATGTGATGTGTTGCTATCGCTTTTTGCATTAGCAACCTATAGATCTGGCCAATATATGCATTATTTACCTCTGGTAAACATGCCCTATACAGAGGAAGTGACAGAAAAAGAGCTTAGAGCAGACAGTTGATGGATAAAAGACGCTTTTAGCAGAGCAGCATGTTTCGGTTCTGCCAAGTGACCTGAGATCAGCCACGTCTGCCACCAGCCAACGGCAGCGACTGCCAAATGACATTTTAGAAAACTGCCAGATCCAGCGCTGCCAATGACGAAAAAAGATCTCACTTATTACCTCATATATATGGTACAGATCTTAGATATACGCCATTTTAAGTGGTTCTGAAGCAAATAGCATGGCAGGAAGTCAAAGACATGATCAAGACGGCCTGCTGAAGTCCAAACTGAGCATCAGAATGTGATTTAATTGACTATTATGCTGACAGGACTTGAAACTGCTGTTCTAACATGATATACCTCTACAGTTTTAAAAGAATGGTCTAAAAATAGAGAAAACATCCAGTGAGCAGCAGGTCTCTGAGTGAAAATGCCTTGTTGATGCCAGAGGTCAGAGAAGAACGGCCAGAGGTTTCCAAAATGTAATCATGTTTGATCAGATCTAACAGGACCAACACACAGAGAAACTCTTTTGTACCTCAGGCCATCAGATTGTACAACTCCTCACTAGGGGGAAGGAAGAGTAACAGGAAGACTGAGGACAGGAAGGAGCAGTAGTAGTCAGCCACACCCAGCCACTTCAAACTAAGCTGCATACTGCCCCAATGCAGACTGGAGGTCCTTGGCTGAAAAATCTAACAGAACCACATCATCTGCAAAAAGCAGGAATGAGATTTTGAGGTTTCCAAACTTAAAACCTTCCCCCCATGGATGCATCTTGAGACCCTGTCCATGAAAAACAACAAGAACTAAAAGTTCTCTGAGAGCACAAACCTCGACCAAGCCATTTTCAGCACTGTTAGGCAACTAATGTCAAAAATATGGAAAACTGCCTTATCTTACTGTGGGATTCAGATCATCACCAAAAGGTCTTCAATGTCTTCTTCCTTGTGCCATGACCAACATTCCCTGAATTTGATCAAAAACTGTTGAGAAAATACTGAGTTGTTGGCGAAAATGCTGGAAATTGTCCTAACTTTGACAAATCCCTTAAAACATTCCCGTATCTGCACCTTGGCTCGGATCACCATCACAATCTAGTCACTTCTTTCTTCAGTTATGACTAATACTCCATTAAAGTTTCATTGAAATCTATTCATACCTTCATGAGTTATCGTGATCACAAACTAACAAACAACAAAAACATAATCTCCTTGGCGCAGTGACCCTGTGCCTTTTTCCCAATATAAGTAAAAATGCACCATGAGATTGGAAGGTGATTGGTTCCACTTTAGAAACCAAAGTTATACTAAAACATTGTGTATGAACTTGTGCGTCATGGCAAAGCCTTAGGATCAACCAAAAAAGTAATGTGTGGCCTTACATGCTTGGGCAGGGTAGTGATTACACCCAGCTTAAGTCCGTGGAGATGCCTGCTAAAAGTACAGGTGGTATATTTATAGGTTGGCTTAACTGAAACATTCTATATAGAGATTTGTACCCTTGCACTCTTTAACGTTGATGGGAATTTTCTGCTTCTCCATCGTTTTGCGGACTCCTGACGGGCAGCAGGGATTGCAGATCGAAACAATCTACACTTACAGTCTGACACAGATCCATTCAGAGAAGTAATGGCACAGAATATTGATGGGGAAGGCTTCTTGGTTGTTTTGATTGTTCCAAGATTTAAAGAAAAAAGGCTTGGCAACCAAAAAGGCACATCATAATCAGAAGCACCATCTTGTATGAGAGCTGAAATTCTCCTCCTTTAAATCCCCTCGGGTTCATAATAAAGGAGACAGACTTTATTCAAGCCATCCATCACCTGTAAAACTCATGCTTGTTTCACTTAGACTCTTCTGTTTCATCTGTTATATCTACTGCATCCAACTTTGCTGCTACACAACTCAATCTTTCAAGTTTGGAGTGTGAAATAAAAACAGTGTTTGTCTTTCCCCTGGAGTCTTTAAAGGTGAAAAAGTTTCTTGATTAGAAATGGATCGATGCGCCTCAAGAGTGCTCAGATGGAAACAAAACAAGACTCTCAAGTTTGGGAAAAACACTCTCAAAAACACAACCACACCACTCAAGGTATTGTTAACATTAGATTAACACAATCAGGAAGAGATGAACATTTTCCTAATAAAATCAGATTATGGGTAAATATAGTTTGGGCTTTTGGACAACAACATATTAAGCATACTCAGAACTGATGGCTTAAAGAGGAAGTAAGCTAAATAAAGCAGGAAAATTGTGATGTGTTTGAGAATTGATAACAACTCCCACAAGGAATTGTTGACAATGGTCTATATGCTGAACAATTTCTTCCACATTGTTCTGCATGCTACAAATCAAGGACGTCACACTCTCATTAGAGGCAGTAGGCAGAAATGATAAAGATGTCAAATATCATGTCAGACAAGGAAGAACCGGTCAAAGTATTTATCTACTCATTGAAGTATGAGGAGTGCCATGTGATTGACATTGTTGGCAGTGGAAAATCTATATAGGCCAACTTTTTCCGACACAACAGTCCAACATGTCTAACAGTTAAGTCTCCATCACAATATCTTTAACAACTGCATAAAGATGTGTTTTAACCCATGAAAGGATACTTTTTGAAAATGTAAGATAATTGGTTTGATCATTAAATATCTTTTCGTTGTGGTGGATTCTATTGAATATAGGTCAAAAAGGATTTACAAATCACTGAATTCTGTCTTTATGAACGTTTTACACAATGTCCCAACTTCATTGGATTTGGGGTTCGGATGAAGACACAATGCGAAACAGTTGTTGGTGTTGTTAGTCTGGCATCATTTCTTTCAGATGAAAAGCCCGAGTCCTGTGGAAAACTGACTTATTTGTAAAAATCTTGGGTCACAATGGGTTGTTTCCTTTGATTGTTTCTCACCTGAATTCACCTCTTTCACATACACAGGGGATCGATATGTCTTCTCTTTGTCTGAAAAGGTCTCCTACAAAACATATTATTTCTGCTCTGGGTCCAGAGGTTGTCTCAAGATCGACTTAAGGATGAGGAAGCAAATGGTCCAACAGTTTAAGAACAACATTTCTCAATATACAGTTGGGAATTTATCATTGGTCCGTAACATCATCAAAAGACTCAAAGTTCATCTCTACATCTACAAGTGCAAGTTAAAACTCTACCATGCAAAGACAAAGTCATATATCAGCAACACCCACAAACACCAACAGCTTCTCTGAGCTCATCTGAGATAGACTGAGGCAAAGTAGAGAAGTCTGCTTTGGTCTGAGTCCACATTTCAGACTGTTTTTGGACATCATGGACGTGGTGTCCTCCAGGCTAAAGAGGAAAAGGACCCTCCAGACTGCTACCAGAGCAAAGGTCAAAAGACAGCATCTGTGATAGTATGGGGGTGTGTTGGTGCCCATGGCATGGGTAACTTGCACATCTGTGAAGCACCATTAATGCTGAAAGGTACATTCAGGTTTGGAGCAACATGTGCTGCCATCCAAGGAACATCTTTTTCAGGGATGTCCCTTTTTATTTCAGTGAGACAATGAAGACGCAATCTGCTCGTGTTGCAAGAGCGTAGCTTCAGGGTAAAAGAGTGCTAGACTGACCTGCTCCAAAATATGACAACAGAAATCCCAGACTGTTGAGCAACTGAAGTCGAACATCAAGCAAGAATGAGAAAGAATTACACCTACAAAGCTTCAGCAATTAGTGTCCTTAGCTCCTGAACTCTGATTGAGTGTTAAAAAAAAAGAAGATGTAACACAGTGGTGCCCCGTCCCAGCTTTTTTGTAACATGTTGCTAGCATCAAATTTAGAAATAAGTTAATATTAGCAAAAAAAACAATCAAGTTGATCAGTTTGAACATTAAATATCCTGTCTTTGTCATGTATTCAACTGAATAAAGTTAGAAAGGATTTAAAAATCATTGTATTGTGTATTTATTTTTTGCCAGTGTCCCAACTTCATTTGAATTGGGGTTTGGAGTTTTAATCTACTGGATAAGAAAATCTATGCACCAGGCACAACAAGTTCCTTTCTTTAAGTTAAAACATAGGAAATCTGCAACAAAGCAGAAACCAGAAAGACCCCACGCGCCGCAGGTAGTGTGAGTTTATGAAAGCATCACCGCACTCAGAAAACTGGACCAAAGCTGACTCCTCATTGCCAAAAGAGGGACGGGGAATAACGCCAGCACAGACAGGAAGAACATCCCAGTAGCTACAACACGGGCCAATTACGCTTAACTACTCTCTACTGTCACAACTGGGTCAGTGGGTCCTTCCACGCAGAGCGGAGCGTGTGCGGCAGTGAATCTGGTCTGCACATGTGTCATTATTTAATAAAGTCGCTCTAAAAGCAGAGTTATGTGAGGTAGAGTTTGGACACCAAAGCTCAAAGTGGAGCACTCAATCTGAACATCTCTCTCTCTTTTGGAAGTAGATAATGTACTTTAAGGTCATTCCTGTGCTTCTTGCTTTAAATTTCATTTATTTGAAACTTAAGGGGTCGAATAACACCGTTTCTTTTTCAGCATATCATCTTTTTTGATGTTTTTTTTGTTCCTTTTTGCTCTTTGCACTGATGTTATTATGCCATGGTACAACAAAACGAAAAGGAATCACAAATTCTAAGGCACTCAACACCTCACCTCCCCCGAAACAAGCCTGTGATGGCGTAAGAACCTAAATAAATCCAAAAAGATCATTTTTAGTCTCTTTGCATTCCCTTTGCGTGAGCTGTAGCTTCAAAATGACTTTATGGTTTTGAGTTTTTGTTTCTCTCCTGCTGTGTTAAGCTGCTGCAGAAAATATTTTTCTGACAGGGAGTTATTAAGTAATAAAAAATGTTATAATTGAACAAAAATAATAAATAATATACATTTAATAGGCTACATATGGCACTGTATGTTCACTTTTTTTACCTTCAATTATTACTCACAAAAATTTTTACCACAGATTATTACATTATATATGAGAACATTATACGTGCATGCATCTTCGATTATTTATTTTTCTGTTTCAGCATCAGTGTAAACTTTGACCCCATGTAGGTCACAGTTCAGGAAAAGAAGGCAGTTTAAAAATCTAATGGACATATTACATTTGTTGTTTTTGTGTTTATTAAGTGTGATTTATAAGCAAAACATACAATTGAAATAAAAAAAAATGTCTATTTCAAATTCCGTGATGCAGTGTTAATTTTGCTGACTAATTATTTTTGTCATTCTTTACGTCAACAACAGACTTTTCGTCAACTTTAGACTTTACCAGCATTGAATAGAGGGTTATTAGGTGTTTTTATTTTATCCAAGTGTAAAACATGACTTCAGAAATTCAAGGAAACTTACAAAATGCCTTACACTTTACACTTCATATTTTAGTTGACTAAATTTACAGTAGGTTTCGACGACTAAAATGTTGTGAAATTTCATCCACTAAAACAAGAATAAAATTAAAACAGTTTAGATGACTAAATTATGACTAAAACTAAAAGATAGTTTAGGTAAAAAACTATAATTAAAACTAAATTAAAAAGTGCTGTCAAAATGAACACTGCTGTGATGGTAGCTTGTATTCGTTGAGGAAGAAGAAGTGGTAGCTACAAGCATTAGTTGGCATTTCATACTTTCTTCCAAAGGTACGGCCTTTCTCAAAGAGAGATTACAGTAGGGCTGTCACCTCTCCCAAAAATCAAACTCCATCATACAAGCACAAAACCAAACATATCTAAGCTAAGTACCAAAACATGGGTGCTTAACTGCCACCATTTAAGGCTCAAAAATATGTTAAATATCACACTTTCTCAACCTGGGGTTGAGAAGGGTACATCTCATTGATAAATTATTGATATTTAAACTTCATGAAGCTACACACTGCACCTTTTTTCCACTCTAAACTAGTTCATCTGTTTTTTATTCAGTATCTAGGGGCAGACGTCCAAACATCTGTGCGTCTGAAACATCTGAGGGGTCACACAGGAGGCCAACGACACACATCACACTCTCTCTGCTCCCTGGTTTGTAAATTTTTGGATGGTGCTTTGAATTTAGCTTTGGTTGATTTCTCTTGGATATTCACTCGTGGACGTTATATGTTGGCTTTTCAAATCTAGTTGTGGGATTTAGTGGTGGCTGCACCTGAGCGCAGCGGGCACCGCAAAGTGGAAATTCAAGGGCAACAAGGCATGAAAACTCGCAGATGGGCCGTGGCAGCCGGGGATCGGGCCCCTCACTGGCTTTTCTGCTTAAACAGACTTATTTCGCTCTCCTGGTCGCTTTTGTGGTGTGACAGCCGATGCTTCAGCTCCTTAAGCCTGACCAAACAGAGCTAGTCATTTCAACATGCTCACTGTGGGCTGAAATTGTGTTTAAAAATCCTCTTTGGGGATGTTTGTTGGGTCTGTTGTTAACTCAGCTGCTCCTGACACCACAGAGCTTCAAAAGACAATATGCACATTTTCTATAGGCAGAGAAAGATTGGAGATGTGGGTATTATTCACTAGGCAGTTTATTCAATTAGCTCTTTATTTTTGAAAAGTCAAAAAGGGTGAATAGGAAGAAATATAAATGGTGGAAACCAGCTGTAGTTGTATCTCAGCCTCACCTGAAGAGATGGAAAAAATATTTAAAAAAAACTGATTGATTAATTCACAAAAATGTAACGATTTTGTGGCGTAAAATTGTGAAAATGACACAAAAAGACATACAAGGAGTTAAAGGCAACCCTATTGTTGGCTTTAAATTCAGCACAAGAGTATTCTAGTATGTCTTGTCTCTTTTTATGTCTTTCAATGTTTTAATTTGGCTTGTATTTCAACAGATTGTTTTTATGTGTTTTAATGATGCCAACATGTTTTGTGCAATTGGTTTTATTCTTTTCTATTTTTTTTTAACTTGGCAGTCACTGCGCTGCAACATCGTTTTGAAAATGTGCTTGATAATTAAAATGGATTGGATTGGATTATCTATTCAGAAAAACAGGCGCTGATATCCACATGTGAGCGGGGTAATACTCCTTTGAGAGATGCCAGTTTCAACTTCCCATTGATCAGAAAAACAATTCTGCCTCTGAAAGAAAAGAAAGGGGAATGATCTCTCTATGAATAATATAAATTTGGCATATTTTTAATAGAGGTTAAGTCAGTCCGTGATGTCAACGGCCCATTCTTCCTGAGTGGATACAGTCCAGCTAATACCGTGCTACAAGGACAGGATGTCGTTTTCCTTAAATTTGTCCCTGCTTGTGCCATTAAGAACACAAACTTTGTTCAGTTGGTGAAACACACCAATGTATTTTCAAGTCAGGCTCTCCCTCTTTATCAGATTTCTTTCATGTGGACAAACCGTCCTTCATGAACACGAGAGCTCAGCTTTATGAAGAATAAAGGTGCACTTACCTCTCAGAACGAGAGCTAAGTGCCTACAGAAGGACGACTTTTGGATAAGTTTACATCATTAACAGGTACTACACTTTAAATTCGACCTTGATATGGAAAAACTACACGGAGAAATAAACACGGAGCTATCAGCGGCAGAGATCTATTTTAAGTGAATCAGACCCTCAGTGTTTGACACCACTTCATAGTTTTGGCAGGTATCGCCCAATTCAACAGTTTTTTTCATTTTGTGGACATAAAACATGGGTTTAAATGGATGGTGTGACCAGAAAAAAATAAATACATACATTCTGGTTAAAAGCTTTGTAAAGAGTCTTTTCATCATGCTTTTATTTTGTTAAATTATAGTTTTTTTTTATTTATAAGAAATGGTGAGTAGAGGAAAAACAAGCTTTCAGGTTTAAATTACTTATTTCCAGGATAGATACATAGAAAGATGGAAAAGTAGAAAGGTAGATAATTTACCCAACTGACTCCTCACTGACAAAGCTATCTGTCCATCTGTCGTTGCACTGATCTGTTTTTCAATCTATCTATCAGAATACCAGCAAGTCTGTTTATCTGTCTATCTTGTTACTATATTTCCATTTACCTAACTTTTATCCATCCATCTGTCCGTTTGTCTTTCTATTAATCCATCCGTGCATCAGTATACTGTAAATCTACTTGTTTGTCTGCCTGTTTTTATATCCGTCTGTCCATTCAGTCTTTGAACTCTGTATCAATCCATTCACCACCTATTTTTATAGTGAATTTAACTATCCATCTGTCTGTCTTTCTATCTATCTCTCAATTTATCCATCTGTCTATGAATTAAGTCTGTCACTTCCAAAAACTCGAACAGATTTTGAGCATACAGCCTAACAGCTGATAATATCCTGCCGTAATTGGGTGGAAGGCCAACAAATAGGCCCGCAGATTTGTCAAGGACGAGGAGTAACCCAGCTGCTTTGCACATAACTGAAACACAACCTTATATTTTGATTTTTAGTTTGCCATCGGCGGTGTGGAGCCCAAAGTGCTTCTATGGAGGGGTTTTGCCTGCCCTCCATTTCTCACTGTGTACTTTGGAAGTACTCCTTCTGTGTTGCTCAGGTCAAGAGAGCAGCATGAGTGCATGGATGCTTGGGCTGGGCTGGGAGCGCCCTCTGTTGGATCAGGGGGTTCACTGCTCCTGGTGCCCTCTTGTGCTGCAGCACTGCATATTTTCAGTTAGAATGTATGTTTACTGTTAAAAGATTTTCTTTTTTCCAAATGTTGAGTATAAGGTGACAGGCCTACCATCTGTCTGTCTACTTGTTACACTATATGTCCTGGACTATTGTTCTATTTTCCTGCTTTGACATCTTCTGTAGTTGTTCATCTTTTATAATTGCTCTATTCATTGTCACAATATTGTTTTTGGGCACAAACCTCTCATCTTCACTTTTTATGACTTTCTTTTTTTTCATAAAATAGTGCACCTTCGATGGTGGTGTGCAGGTTTTCTAACATTTAACCAAATAAAAGTATAATAAAAACATCTGAAATCAGGACGGTAGAACAGTCATTCATTAGTAGAGGGTTTTTTTTATTCCTTTTTAAGTAGATATACTGGAGAATAAAAGGTTTGTACTTGGCAGCAATGATAAACGGAAGACAAGGCTACCATAAAACAAATATTTGCCATCATTTAAAAGTGATTTTTTTCCCCCATTTTTTTCCTTTTTCCCCCGAAATAAGAGGGAAAAGCAATGACTACGTTTTACTTCCAGGTCCTGACCTTTCCAAACTTTTGGGTTTGTAGTTGAAAATATATTTATATAGACAATAATATTTTTCTGAAGTGCTTACGAATTATTAATTTATTATTATTATTATTATTATTTTTAGGTTTTTGCTCTCTGTAATGGATCTGATTTGTAAGGAAGGGGCAGGACTAGATAAGCCCTTGGCTTCATTCTGTCCCTTCTCAAACAGGGTGTTGTGTTTTCACATACAGTATGTGTATGTATTCACATGTATAAGTTTAGTTGTTGGACATGTACAGTTGTCCAATGTACATATGTGTTATGTTGCCTTGACTAAATTGTTTTTTTTTTTTTTTAGTATTTTTAAGATTGAGATGAATAAAAATATAAAATAAATAAATAGAAAACTAAAAAGAAAACAAAAGAAAAAATGTTGGTTGCATCACTTAATTGGACAAATAAAATGAGATTGCAAGATACAACCTGAATCAGAAATTTCAAGGGATTTGATTTGCTTTTTTTTTTTTTTTTTTTTTTTTTTACCAAAACTGAATAATAGAGAGAGAAAGATAATGGTGCCACTGTGAAGATTAAACCTGTCACGAAACATAAAACCTTTGCACCAGTACCAGCTTTAAAACTCCAGAGGAATAAAAATCTTTCTGAAAGCGATCCAACACATCAAAAGAAACTTCTGCCATTAAAAGACGAGGAAAAACATGGGTCAGGAAGAAATCAATATTTCTCAAAAGAGCGTAGCATTAGTGGGCTTTGGCCGGCCGCTGAGAGCCAACAAACAAAAGGAACTTGCTATCAAAGATGGGTGCTTATTTGTTCAGAGTGTGTGAAAGAAAAGGTCGCTGTGCTCATTCTTACGCTGCAACATCGGCCTTGAAGGAAACACTACAGTGCAAGTTATCTTTGTTTGTGTGAGGAGGAGAATGAGCAGGTAGGGTTTTAGATCAGACCTGCTCCTGCCAGTTTGGATATTTCCATGAGCTTGTTTATGCAGCCAGCCTTCGCCTCTTCCTCCTCCTCTTCTTTCTTAAGCTCATGTCTAAGCCGATGATCTGGCTGCTTCATTTAATCACACTAAACCTCTGAGACATCCAATACAAACAAACAACAACAACAACAGGAGCAGACAAAAGGGCTTAAGGAGACACTTTTATTCTCATGGAAACTAAATGTAAACACACGTTCATGCTGATGCTAATGCTAATTTAAAAAGCTAATAAAAACATGAAGAGCAGTGGAGTGTGGATGTGGACGAGTATTGAACCCCGCAGGATAATGCAGATGTTGCATGCAAGGTCACAGCGCCATTCATTATGCACACACACACCAACGATTGTCAATGCATCTTTTAAAGTGATGTTGTGTGTGTGAGGGAGAGAAGGGGCCCCTCTTGGCCCCATTGAGAAGGTGTCACCCTGCTTCCAAACATTCAAGCGCTGCCTCCAGTGTCACACAATAGGGTGTGTGGGGGTGCCGAGAGGGAGAGTCATCCGTGGGTAAACGTAAGAAGAAGAAAAACAGGGAGGACTCGAGAGCGGGAAAAGAGATCCGATACATCTCTACACCTGATCGAAACAGACATCAGCTTTTCCATGTTTACCTGAAACATGCCTCAGATGCTAAAATAAGACCTAAGACCCTAAAATTCCCTTCATTTTAGAGACTAAACAGAGACTATACACATGCCTTCAGAACTAAAGTTGTTCTATTTTGTCAATAATCTGGCAAGTTTGAGTTTACATCATTAACATTTCAAGCAACATTTCCAAAACACAAACTCAACAATCAAATATTAGGGATGCACGATATAATAGGCACAATAATGGTGTCTGTTAAATTCCCCCCATTGTTTAAGCTGATATAACAGCCATGAACACAAATAAGGAAATTGAGCTCTCTGCCCAACAGAGGGCAACGCAACCCAAAAGTCCATTGCCCTCTTGACCTCAACAACAGGAAGTGCTGATCAAAAGAGTGGATGACGGGGAAAGCCAGTACATGGAAGCACTTTGGGCTTCCCACCACTGATGGCAATTTTTGTAAAAAAGACAAGGTTGTGTGTCGAATATGTACAAAGCAGCTGGCCCTCTCCTCATCTACAACAAACTGATAGGCCAATTCAATGGCCTTCCACCCACGCAGTCCAGTGGCACCTTGTAAAGTGATCAGCCTGATAAAACAGTGTCCTGATTGGCAGGTCCCACTAAAGAGGCGTGGAAAAAGGTCATCACAGACTGGATTGCAAGATACTTTTTTTTTTCTTTAAACAGTACTATTGGTCACTTTTCATGTTGGTGAGTGGGTTCTATAAACTTTTAACCAAATTAGGTTACGAAAAAAAAAAATCTGTAATGAGAACAACACAATATTCAGTCATTCAGATGTAATTTTATTGTATTTTGTAACTTATCAATATGTTTTTCATGACATGTACTGTTGACCTCTTGGCCAGGTCACCCTTGTGAAAGAGATGTTGATCTTGATGGGTTTTTATCTGGTTAAATAAAGGTTAGATCAAGTTTAATTTTCTGAAAAAGTGGCAGCCCTTCCTTGACTGCCCCCCAGTTCTGCACATGGTCTCTGCTGTAGATGCCATCTAGAAATTGTCAGATATGAGGTGCATGTGTGAAAGGGCCTCTAAAGAAAATCCCTGTTTATCTGCAGCCTGAGTGGATAATCAGTGGCTGAAAAACTGTCCCCCACTGCAGATTCCCCCAGCATTTCCTCACCCTTTAATCTCCCTCCTCCTCTTTCATGTCGACTCAATGTCACAGCAAAAAGCCCGCTGCAGGTGAAAGAGTGACATTAGCATTGTGCACACCCCATAAACATAGACTCTGTTTGTGTGAGGGAGATTTTCTGTCACAACAGCCCCCTTCTTCTGATAACTGGTATTAGTGTTCAGAGTCTACCATCAAAGAGTGACTCCCTCCCTCCCTCCATCATTCCTCCACCTCCTCACCCCATCAGCCTGCAACCAACGACAAGCAAAATCCTCTCAAGGTAAAGAAATGTTTGCAGGCTTAGGAGCTGACAGAATGTGTGTATGAAGGAGATATGTTGTGTGTGTGGTTGTTTGTAAGTAAACAGCTTCTGTTAAAAGGAAGATGAGGGAAAGGGAAAGGAGAGTGCAAAATAAGGACAGAAGTAAGGAAAGGTGCAGACGGCCGAGGTAGGAGACTCATCTTTGAAAATATAGATTCACACAAAGGCACTCAGTGAGGTAAAATATGAAAGTGTGTATAATCTACTGATTTCATGTCCACAGTCAATGTACATTTAAATTCTGTATATATGCTAAGCCGCATTAACACATTTTTCCCTTATTAGAAACTCTAAACTTGTTAGTGATAACTTTGTTAAGGTGCTTTCACACCTTGCATGTTTGGTCTGAACTCTGGCTTGTTTTTTTTTGGAAAGTTTGGTTCATTTTGGGTGGTGTTAAAGCTCGCACAAACTCAAGAAACCAAACCTTGTTCCACAAAAAAAGAAAAATATGGGTCTTGGTTCACCTCTCAAGCAGACCAGAGTTTGGTTCGCGGCGGGTGTGAAAGCCATCTGAACCAGGCAAGCGAACCGTAAGGGAGTGAATTGTGGTTGGTGTTGGCTACCTATCATAACAGAAGGCTGGCTAATGTAGCTTTCACTGACAGTGTGCGGCTAACATTAGCATTACCCTCCAGTCGATTTAACAGGTTAACCTCTACAATTTATGCAGAATATGGTTCACAGGTCCCTCCAGGAAATATGCAAGTGCCACCCAATGCAGCCAAAATGCAGCTTTTTCTTTAATTATGACTCTTAATCAAGTTTTATATTATCTAATCTAATCTAACATAGTGAGGGACTTATCTCATCCTGGTCACCCTCTGCTTGAACTGCTACCATCAGACAAGAGATACAGAAATCAAAAAACAAAGACTAGTAGATTCAGGAACAGTTTTTATCCCACAGCCATCACTGCCCTGGATGCTGCTAGCTGCTAAGTGGAGAAATGTGCAATATCTGCAGGATGGTTGTCTGTGTGTGTCTGTGTCTGTATGCGTGGGAAGTGTGAATGTATTTTAGTCCAGTGTTTATCAATTATTTATTTTCTCTTGATTTTCATAACTATATTTTCTTAACGCACCAAGGATTGTATTCAATTTTGTTGTACCTGTGCAATGACAATAAAGATCCTATTATATTATATTCTAATCTAATCTTCTGAACAGCTTTTGAGGTAAACAATGTCATTACTCAAAGCCGGTTGTGTATTTCCGTGTCATCATGCAACAGTGGGCCGGATAGCAAAACATCGCAGCTACAGCCTCTAGTGGTGGGAGGCTAGATTACACAATATTTGACAGGGCTTGGTGCACCTCACTAGGTGCAGCATGAAAGAAACCAAACCAAGAATAAAACAACACAATGTTGCAATTTCATACCTGTACTGAGTAGGGCTGAACAATATATCATTATCGTATCAATATCGAGATATGAACATTCAAGATATTAATATCGAAAAGCAACGATATAAACGATATAGATTTCCCCTGAGCTAAAACTGCACTTTCCACATTCTTTTGTGTTATGATGTTTTTATTTTTCTGAAAAATGCTTGGTTTTCACCGAACCCGTAGTCGTATCGCATCGTATTGATATCGAGATATCTGGCATGAATATCGAGATATGAAATTTTTTCCATATCGTTCAGCCCTAGTGCTGAGCCATGTCCACCAAACTTTAGGTGTAAAGTGACCATAACAAAACAAAACTTCTAGTTAAACAGTGAATCAGTCGTGGCATGCTTTGAGTTGCTGTCACCTGTCTATCATTTCAAACCTTTCTGGCCATTTTCCTCTGAACTCTGGCATCAACAAGACATTTTTCCCCAAAGAACTGACAATTGCTGGATATTGTCTCACTCTCACACCATTCTGTGTAAACATTGGAGATGGTTGAGCATGAAAATCCCCATCGAAGAACAGTTTCTTAAATACTCGGACAACAATCACGCCACAGTTAAAGTCACTTATATCAACATTTTTCATCATTCTGATGCTCGGTTTCAAATTGTCATCATGACCACGTCTACATGTCTAATGCATTGAGTTGCTGCAATATGATCGGCCAGTAAACTAAGAGTGTTATCCAGCAGTTGAGTGGGTGTACTTAATAAAGTGGCTGGTGAATGTATTTTAATGCAACGCTGCTTTCTAAGGGGCCCGTACTTCTCACATGTCCCCTACTCTCTTAGCAGTTTTTTGAGGCAGAAAATCTCCTTTCCCCTCGTCTGAAAACAAACACACTCAGGGAAACAAATTCTCCCCATCACGCACACACAAACTAGAAATTCACCACAGCTCCAGCCTCGACTTTCACCAAACTGATTTCCTGCTCCATCGCCACGCTGAGTCTGAAATTCTCCTGTTTTATTTGACATGAAACTCCGGAGCTGGGTAGGATGTAATGAATCAAACTGAACAAACCAACAGTTTGCTCTCCAAAGACCGAGAGGAGTGGGAGGCAAAAGAAAAACCAGAAAGAGGGGAACTCGGCGCTGCAGAGGGAAGACAAATGAAGAGATAAAGCGAAGTTTAAGTGGAGAAATGAAGCAGAACTGAGAGATCGCATCTGGAGGAAGAGAAATTGAACAATATCAGAGAAGAAAGTCAGACCAACTCTTGTGCTTTGGGACTTCAGTGTGAAAACTTCGCAGGGAAAGTTTTGACACGCAGCACTCAAGGGCCCTATCTCTGCCACTGGTATTAGACGCCATGTTTTATTCATCAGCGTTCTTCAGTCACCGTTTCATACGCCGCTCCCTTCCTGCGTATACCGGGCGACAGAGCGCAAGGTGAAAAACAGGATTACAGCGAATGTAAATAATAAAATGAAGGCACATGAAGATATATTCGGTTAATCTGAGCCGGGGATTAATGCCATGATACCCTGTCAGACACGGCTGGGTTTATGAGGGAGGGGCGGGGTGGTAACAACACAACAACACAGGCATAAAGAGACACGAGGGTGAGACACGGCGCAGGGATGTGGCGTTATCAAAGTTTGACTTTGAACAATAAGTGACTTTGCAGCAGAGCGGCGCAGGCAAACAACACAAGGTAATCTGTGGGAAAACGGAGGAGCTAATTCTGACAGCAAAGAGGGAGCATGAGGAGAGAGATAAAGGAAGCAGGAAAGAAACAGGAAGAACTAATAAGCTAATGAATCAAACATGCTCAACAAGCAGCATCCAACAGCTTTCTGCCTGGTTTCACCAACACAACTTCATCAGACTAACTCTCTATCAGCAGTTTGTCCACATTGAGTCATCATATCTTCTATGGTCCTGTCATTCACTCAGCCAGAGGCAGTTGTGTTGCATTCAGGGTGAGACATATTGTTCCTCAGGTAAAAGCAGAGCATCTGTCAACGTCACTCTCACTGTTGTGTCGCGAGGAGGAGGATGTGAGTGTGGGTGTGATGCTCAGTCCTCTTGAATGGTCCAAGAAAAAAACTCAAACAATAAGACAGAAACAAACCTCAGATTTATACAAAGATTAAGTTACTTCATGCTGCAACAAGCTCATGGACATATTCTTCTCTACAAATGTGGTGTAGTATCAAAGAGCTCAGGTTTATGGAAAGCTGCTAGGGCATAAAAATGATATTGTGATATCAACCTTAATTCAGCTCCAGTAGTGCTCTAATTTGGAGTACATTTACTCAAATTTGGTCAACTAGAGCGTGAGTAGACTTTACTAGTGAAGCAACAAGTGTCACTAGTGCTACTAGTAGATTGAAAAATGTTCACTAGTATTGTTAGTAGACTGTTTTGGGTCTACTAGCACTACTAGTAGATCTAAAACTGTTCACTAGTACTACTAGTGAGCCTTATATACTACCGTAATTTCTCATATATAACACACCCTCATTTATAATACGCACCCCATTTTCTCATGCTTTTTTCCAGGAAAAACTTTGTACTCGTATATAACACGCATCCACATTTTGCCCAAACCTTACCGTCTCAGACAACTTAAAAATTACCTTTATTCAAAGTTTTAATCAATGAAATTTCAGTATTTTCACAACAAATACCGGAAACGATTTTCCCTCTCAACCGGAAGCGGAAATACCTTGGGCTTCATGTATATACACTTACTCGTTCTCTGCCGGAGCATGTGCAGTCATAGGTACCGGCCAATCAGAGAGCAGCTATCAACACGCCGATGTCTTCAACCAATCACAGTGCAGCTATTTCGGCCCCCTTACTCACAAGATGGCAGCGCCCAGTAGGGGTGTCACAATATATATCGTAACACGATATATCCCGATAGAGAACGGCCATAATTATCGTTCGTAAGCTTTTCCACGTTCTATTGTGCCACAATAGTCATGTGATGTTACGGAGACAGGCTTTGTGTGTAGATGTATGTTAGTGTGGCAGACTACACTGTATTAACAGTGAATACAGTGAGTTTTAAAAATCCCAATTAAAGGGAATGGTAAAAATATTGTTTGGGTTTTGTTTCATTAAAGTATTTTCTTTAAAATACTTGTTTATATATATATTTTTTTTTCAATCAGCATTTATACATTTTATTAGAAGAATTGTGAGATTTCTGGGATTAATATCGTATTGTGATATCGTGATATAAACTGCAATCTCATATCGTACTGTATCGTTCTGAAAATTGTGATATCCCTAGCGCCCATTGTGTTTACACCTGAATGATACGGTAATCCAAAATATTGGATTAGAACAGTTTAACCATCAGTTTAATAAGAATTACAAAAGTTTGGCGGTAATGTTTCGCAGAGAAAGAGAATATGTCGGCCCTTTGTATCAGATGCGTTGTAATCACGATGTTGGTGAGACAAAATATTTGACATGTTTTGCTTGTGCTTGTGTATAACAAGCACCCGAAAATTAGATCTTATTTAAGAGCAAAACATGTGTGTTATATACAAGAAATTATGGTAATAAGGGGGCAGGAAAAAGCAAACTCAGGTTTCCCATTGGCTTTCAAAAATATTAAAACCAATCAGGGTGCTGGATTTGGCTATAGTCCTTCCTACTTCATTTGCATTAGGTCTACTATAACTACTGGTGAATCTTTTGGCTTTACTAGTAGTACAACTAGAAGACTAAAACAGTTTAGCACTGCTAGTGAGAGTGTACACATGATCTGATGTGCTAATTCCAGCAGGATAGCTAAAATCATCTCAAACTTGTTTCTTGATCATGACAATAAGTTCACTGCACTCCAGTGGCCTCCACAGTCACCAGATCTCAATCACATCAAGCACCTTTGACATGTGGTTAAATAGGTTTTCACCATGGACGCGCAGTCAACAAATCTGCAGCAACTGTGTGATGCTGTGAGTTCAACACGGACCAATTGGTACCTTGTTAAATCAGTGCCACAAAGAAGTAAGACAAGCAAGGTGTGCCTAATAAAATGTCCTGTCTGTATCAACAACCATCCCATGGGTGTGCCGAATTAAGTGGCTACTGGGTGCACAAATGATGCAGATGAGAGTGCAGGGTTGACATTTGAACAATCAAATTGCAGCCGAAGCAAAGACATTTACCCCAAAATGTCCTTAAATATGAGAAATCAATAAATGAGTCAAGATAAATGAATAAATATAGAATGAATTAATATTTTTTGGAGTTGGTACTCTCAGCTGATGTGAGCCACACTTTTCTGCCGTCAGCAAAATACATAAGTTAACTGGGTGTGTGTCGAGCGTAACGTCTGGTAAACTCGCAGAAAATAAGACAGAAACTTGATTTTAAACTCTTGAGGTTGACATCCTACTTAGTATTTAAGAAATGATACCAAGCGTCCTATTTTATAAGGACTTTTTAATTTGATGCTCTCTAATTTACCCAAAAATGACCCCGAACATAAGCTGTGAACGTTTCAAAATAGATGTGCTTGACTTGATGATATGGCCTTCGTTCTGAATGAAGTATGAAGTGGATTTTGATGTGTTAAAAGAAAGTCAGAGCATTTTATTTAAATGTAGATATCAATACATTCAAAAGAAAAGGGAAATCACACTAGGCTGATTTTCCATTCTCACAACACCTGATGTGACCTCACGAATATGATAAAAAGAACACAGATCGGCACTGAGCTCTAATTTTATCTCTAAATCACATCCCCTCTCTCAGCTTTTCCACTTTTTATACCCCTGCCCTTCATGTCAACACAGATCTGTTTCTCTGAAAGAGAGACATTGACGGATAGCAGAAGCTGATGGGGGTGGACAGAAAGGGAGCAAGAGGTAAAACGCCAGCGAAAAGGAGAGAGCGAGAGAGAGAGAGAGCACCAAACATGCCAAAGAGAGAAACAGAGCGAGCAGGAGGGAGAGCAAACGCCTCAGGCCAGCGCTGACCTCAGCTAAAATTACCCCACTGCTGTTTTTGCACCGCTGCACCGAACACCTATTCAGCACAGCGGGTATTGTTAGCACGTGGAGCATGATACAGAGTCTGACAAAGGTGCTGCCCTCCAACATTTTGGACTTGTCATCCGTCAGGTTAGCGGTGCTGCACAGGTCTCATTGATTAATATTCAATCTTCAAGGAATAATGCATCAAGTTTGAGGTGAGAGCAGCCAGCTGGCACGTTAACCTTTGAGGTGTCACTGGAAACACAGGGGAGGAAAGTATATTTAGCATATTCTAATGCCAGAAATAAGACGATTCATTCTTTAAAAGTTGTGTTATTTCAGTCATTCTTGAGTAAATGAATGCTCTGATGAGGCAAAAATGTGAATCACAGGACACTGATGACCTAACAGTTAGCTCACACTCCATATTTACGATTGCTTCGACATGACTCGTTCCTTCGGTTCACTCGCTCTGAAAGTTCCTCGAGTCTACACTGAACTTGGTAAATTGGCATTTTCCTTTGATGCCCCTCACTCATGGAATTTACTTTCCCTCTCTTACAGAGTTCAAGACTTTGATTACTGACCACTGTTCCTCTGTTTGTAACTGTTTTAATTGATTCCTTGCCATTGCGATTGATTGATTATTGTGCTTCTTTATTGTTCATATAATGTCTGTGATCTGGACGACATTGAAAATGAGGGAAACCTCAATGTCTTTTCGAGAATAAATAAAGGTTTGAATACGAATGCTATTGCCTTCAGGTGAGTGGCTTGGGTTCAAGTCAAAGTATATCCAAACGTTTTATCTCTTATTTCACACTCCAAAGCCAAAGATGAATGAAAAAAATACATAAATAATTTAATATATTAAAAACTACAACACTCACCAGTTAAGCCTTTCTAAGCTAGCTAACACAACTATGCTAACTTAATCTTCGAACAGTGTTTTTATCAAAAACTTAGCCATTAGCTACTGTCCAAAGACTTTGTATAACACTGGCAGCCCCGGGGCCACCTGCAGCACCCATACTCAGTCAATGCAGCCCGTCAAAGAATTAAAAATACAACAATCATGCAGAAAATGTGACAAAATCTGTCATGACAACATTGATAAGAGCAACATTTTAGAGGTAATCACACTATAGCTTGCTTCAGTTGTTTTGCAGAACTTCCTTTTATTAATTGATGAAAGGTAGGGATGCACAATATTATTGACATCATATCGGTATTGGCAGATATTGGCCCAAAACATATTGAAATTTGTACAGATATTTACAGCCAATTATTTAAGGCTGGGCGATGTGACCTTAAAATAAAATCCCTTTTATTTTTTCAAAATAAAAAGAAAACCCTCCAAGTTGCACAAAAATGACATGAATCAAGTTTTTCCTTTATGTTGTGAAAATACATTCCCAAACCAAACAGAATTTCCCTCTTAAAGTTATAGTGCATGTCATAAAATGTTGATTACATAGTTTTAACGTAGGCAGGTTTGTACATAAACACTGAAAGCTGAGGTATTTTAACAGCACATTAACATGGAACAGTCAGATCAATATTAAATCTCATTAAAAAAAAAAAAAAACATGCCTAAACATGTGCTTATGCAAAACCTGACAGGGCCTACCATCATAAATACGGTAAATTTTCCGTTTTTATATTTTCAAACACTGCAACACCTTACAATAAGAGTAAGTCAAGAAAAAAAAACTTGATTTTTATTTTTTTATCTTATCCAGAAAATAATTTGAATTAATCGATTTAATCAATATATTACCCAGCTCTACAATATATCAACCATACATATCGGCCGTATGGACAAGTATTTTGGCTTTAAAGAGACATAGACATGTCGTCCATATTAATATACTATCAGTAGCACTGTCTTTTATTTCATGATACATATATAATAAAAGTATTTCCTAGTAGGGGTGCAGATGGCCTGTCAGTTATTTTGTGCCACATAACTCCTTACAGAAGCAGGCCTGTTCAAGTCAAACACCATTTCCTACTCCTTTATTGTGATTTCTTACTCTTTCTTCTTAGCACAGAGGTCATTAAGCCCCAAAATAAATCTTTTAAAAAGTCCCATACAGTCCTGTCAAACTAAGCAGCATGCAGCAGCATGCGATTGCTTCAGGGCGCACAGAGGCGTTCATCTCTTTTAATATTAGCCCCCTACTGTAAACCCCCCACAGCAGACTGTTACTGTGGGGCACGGTATAGAGGGATAGATCTGAAACTTGTGCCTGAAGTTTGTGTCTGATGATGTGCTTTTATTTCTTTAGAGAAGTGGTTGTAAAACTGTTTCTTCTTCTGCCAAACTAGAAGCATAAAAAAATCCCAATTTAGTACGACTTGGCTTCTCCATCCTCCCTCCTGCTAGTATTATCACTACTATTATTATTTTTATTATTGTTGTTGTTGTCATTGCAGGGCGTGCTGGGTTGGCACTGTCAGTTACTTGTTTGCATGTATATATTTCTCTCTCTGCTCTTCTAATTTTCATTTATTTTTTTTATGTTGTTGTTCCTTTTGACTGTCTAATAATTGTTATATTTATTATTATTATTGTTGTTGTTATTATAATCACTTTTTTATTATTATTATTGTTGTTGTCGTTATCATCACTGTTATTATTATTGTTGTTGTTGTTGTTATCATCACTAGTGTTGCTGTTGTTGTTATCATCACTGTTGTTGTTGTTGTTGTTGTTATCATCACTAGTGTTGCTGTTGTTATTATCATCACTGTTGTTGTTGTTGTTGTTGTTGTTGTTATCATCACTAGTGTTGCTGTTGTTGTTATTATCATCACTGTTTTTGTTGTTGTTGTTGTTGTTATCGTGCTAGCCTTGTTGCTATCATATCCTTTGACCAGCATCATTATCATAACTTTCTTTGTAATAATTATACAACTGTGAATACCACTTATCATATCCTTAGCACACACACACACACACACAACCACAAATGTTCTTGTTCACATCACACCTTGTTTGTCTGTCTGTCCCACTGTATTGTCTTATTGCACAATGAAAAGGTAAAAATAAATAAAAATAAAAATATAATATTTAATTATTTATTTTTTCAGTCTATTTCTGTTATCAGTACAGTTATTGGTTGTATTGTCTACTGTATATTAAAATTTTCTTTTTTACAAAAGAGGAGCATATTGAAATAATTTCCATGTACACTTACTGTATGTGAATATATATGTCTGAAGCTGCTCTAATAAAATACATCTGACATAAAAAAGGGATGCTAACAAACAAGTGAGCATATTTGAGGTCTTGTTCAAATGTTTCAACAATGTATAAAAGATGAATGATGTCCAAAAATATCCACCCTTTAATTTGCATGTTACTGACCCATTTCCCCAAAACTGACTCCCTAGTTGAGCCACATGTGTTTTGTTTGGTGTGTCAGCTGTCTGCAAAATGCTCGCTCTCCACACACAGCTGAAAAACTGACATGCACACACACAAACACACAAACACACCAACACACAGGGTCTCCCCGCTGTCTCAGCAGTCACAGAGCACAGCAGTGGGTCTCGATCTCTGGAGACTGAAGCTCTGCAGCTGCTTACACACACAGGAGCAAATACACACATAAATACAGGTACATGCCACTGTCACGAGGCTAATACAGAATAACTGGGGATGGAGGTGGATGTGCTGGTGAATGTGGTTATTATTGGACTCAAGAGGATGTGAAGAGTGTCGGCAGTAAATTGGTATCAATACCCTCATCAGGGGTAATTATCAGCTTCAAAACACCTTTGGTTTTATACTCGTAGGACAAAACAGAAGCCTGAGACCTGGCACACATATAAAGGTTTGACAATCTCAACCGATTCTGGAGCATGAAGACAAATAATGACAGATTCATCAGTTTGGTTCTTGTCGTGTGTGGCCTGTCACAAAGAGACGTAGGACACCACACACCAACCAACTGACTCACCAACAGCCAGACCAAATGTGACTTTAGTGTAAACATGGCGGACTATGTTGTGAGGAATTGAAGCTGAGCTAGCAGCTGGCGATTAGCTTCCTAAGACATTCTCGGTGATTGTGATTTGAGTCCAGCTCCTCTCCCTATCAGCCTGTTATATTTAATTTATGGGTCATGCTGTAGAGACGCTCGTGTTTATGCCATGGAAAGCTGTTTGGGTTGAAAATTGATATCGGTGATGTCAACTGTGGTTCAGCTCTAATAGCACTCAAATACTCAAGTAGACTTTACTGGTAAAGTAAAAACTTAAAGCTTTACTCTACTTGTGCGCCAAAAACCTTTACAAGTAAAAAAAAATCTTTGGTTTACTAGTAGTACTAGTAAACTCAAAATATCTCACTAGTACTAGTAGACTGTTTTAGTCTACTATTGGTAATTGTAAAGCCAAAAGATTCACTAGCAGTACTAGCAGACTTAATGTTAATGTAGGAGGGATTATGACTAAATGCAACACCCTGGTTGGTTGTAGTATTTTTGAAAGCCAATGGAAAGCCTGAATTTGCTTTTACCCACCCACTTATTAGCATATAAAGCTTACTACTTTAAACTTGAATACTGGTGGAGCTGAACTATGGTCGATATTCTAAAAGAAATACATCACAAAATGAAGAGTATTTGGTAATAAGATAACACAGCTCATCAAGAGAGAAACAGAACTGAAATGCACAGGCTTGTCTAAGAGGAGTGGGGGTTAAAAGTGCTTTAACATGCATCTAAAAGTGTAATCCCTATGGATTTAATAATACTGTATAATAACGCTGTTACCACAAAGGGCATAGCATATATATTTTAGATCTCACTGCTCAGTGGGACTCGTCCTGCCCCACACTGTTTCCACACTCATTCAGTGTGTGTGTGAAATTGATTAAGCTGCTGCTCCTCATGACCTCACCCCCCCATTAACAGTCTGCCTCTAGCTGAGCTACAGTGTGTGTGTGTGTGTGTGTGTGTGTGGGGGTGTGTGTGTGTGTGTGTCAGCAGGTGACCAAACAGTGTTTTTGGTGAGCTGTTCAGAATAATGCCCTTTTGCCTGAGGCGCCTCTCTGCAGTGTCTTATTACAGTGATGTGTGTGCGTGTTGATAGAGAGGGTGTGTGTGTGTTTGATAGAGCGAGGCGATCCTCACACACACACACACACACGCATGCACACACACACGCACAGCGGTGGCGTGAAATGTGTTGTGATGTCTCCTCTATGGGAAGCTGGTTTCAGAGTGCAGAGAAGACGCTCTCCTCCTCAGATTCATTGTCCTGCTTCAACACAAACACACACATGCACACACACACACGCACACACTGAGCTTAACAAGAACTTTCCCCACACCCTCGAACATTCTCGTTGCATCCACACCGACGTTTTTGCTTTTCTGTAAGCGTTGTGTCATCAAGCCTGTAAAGGTATAAACAGGCTGATTGTTTAATGCTCAAAATTGCAGAAGTTCCTCTTCAGTTTTCAAAGTTGTTCTTCATAGTTCTCTATTTCCCTAAACTACTTAGGGCTGGAAAATATTAAAGGTGACCTGATTGTTCTGGCACGATCAGCATTGCATGATTTTTGTCAAAAAGACGGATCACCTATGGATCAACCTCATGTTCACTTCTGTACACTATCTGCTCTGTCTTTCTCTTAAAGAAACTGTTGCAGAGTCTCCAAAACTTTGTCTTTAGTCCATTAGGACCAAAATATCAATCCAGTCTCTAAGTCTGAACTGAAATTCATGCTGAGACTAACCTAATCAAAGCTAATCAGCTAAGCTAAATGAGCAAACAAATGCTTGTTGTGTTTAGTGATGCATTCAAGGTCCAGTTGGAAACATTATGATGCATTCAGGTTCACTCGGTAAAATGAGTATTTAAAGAAGCTAAGAACATGATGTGTTTAATTGTATTTTACAGCGTTGTTTAAATTTTAGCTGAAGCTTGAATATTTAAATAAAGAGTTAATGTTTTTAAGTGTTTTGCCTTTTATTATAAAACTATTTGCACTGTTTTTTATCTGTCGGGCTAAATTAATAGTTTTAGTCAGTCTGTCGACAATGTTGTTGCTTCACATGATAAAAATGTGATTAATGAGTATTTTTATTGTGTAGATTAGATGTCGTTGCTCTAGGATACTTTTTTACTTTTTTTCTCCATGAGATCTTTCTGTTTTACTTTGCTAAGCAAAACCTTTCAGCCAAAAAGCATGATCAGTATCTTTATTGGCCAGTCTTACAAACATGTGATCAGTATCAGCCAAGAAAAGCCTGATCTGGAAATACATACAGTTTTGAAGATTCAGTTCACTGATGTATTTTCAGATGAGACAAAAGCATAAGTAACAATGCAAATTGATAAATTTATTGATACCAAAGCTGTCATCAATTCAATAACACCAATTGTATTGTACTTCTGTACTTAAAAGGCTTGATTATTCACCTTCACTTGTAAGGTACAACTTGTAAGGATCTTGCATTCGCGGAATGAGCAACACAGCCAAACATGAAGGTAGTAGGGCTGAACAGTTTTAGGAAAAGATCGAATTGTGATTTTTCTGGTAGATATTGTTCAATTAATGATTTTCTTCAAATCAAGCTTCAGTGCAATATTCACTATGTTCACAGTGTAGACAACAGTAAGGAAATCAATGATCAAAAGCACATAACACATTATTCATCATCTAATATTGATGATAAATAACCTGTTTTCACTATTTAAGGGATACTCCACATTCTACTCCTAAACAGAGACATTGTATTGTTGACCTGCACACCTGCACTACTGTAAATGCAAATTGCCTGCAAACTTGTTATATAGTATGTGTAAAATAGTTGACACAACAGATCCTGGGTCAGTCAGAAGCACTGCAAAAAACTGCAGCTTCGGCGATCACTTGATTGTGTCGTCTGAAATTGTGAATTTGACCCGAAGACGATAAATCTTTCAGTCCTTGTAGGTAGAGCCCTAAAAAGTGCCAAAATCCCCACTTCCCCTGGGACGCCCACTTCACAGTCAGTCTTGGACTTCACCAGAGCTTGAGTTTGGAGACGGTACCAGGTCTGACACCAGATAATGCCGCCATCCTGCGTACTGGGACACCAACTTTCAGCTGCAGGAAGCTGGTCAAAACAGACTCAGCATCAACTGACTGTAACCTTGGCCGATTATAATGAAACATGAACTAAATGGTAAGATATTTAGTAAAGGAGAACTTGGCGAGTTTCACACTTGAATTTAGGAGCTGAAACTTCTCCACAGCTGCTTCAGGACCAACTGTTCACGATAGAAGAAAGTGGAGTACATGCTTCAGCTGTCATATTTCAACTCCACCTTCCATCTATTGTCTGTAGATGCATAATTCTTGCCATTTTGTTGACTTTGGGCAAATAAAACAGGCTGCTGTGATGCAAACACAGCCAAGCTGGCCACAATGTTGAATGTTTTGACAGACTGTGATGCACATGCAAACAAAAAGTGCTCTTACTGATCAGATGTAGACTCACTGAAAGCAAAACTGTAGAAAATTCAATTACAGTCCAGTTTCTTTGCTTTGTGACATATGCACTTACTGAGCTTGACTAAGGATTTGAAACAATAAAAAATGTGTAAGGATAAATGACATGAAAAAACAAATCACATCTAGTGTAAAAAGGCCTTTAAGCTGTAGAAAAAGTATTAAAATATCTGATAAATGCTGAGATGTGACTTTTTATTCCATATTCCCCTGCCAAACAACCACGTAAAAATCAGTTCAAGATATTCAGAGCCCACAATTTCCTTCAGATCCAATAAAAAGACCAAAACCTCTTACTTTGGAAGCTTCTTTGATCAAATATTTAGTATCTCTACTTGATAAATATCTCAAACACCTGCTGTAATCAATAACGATTCATTTTTCATGGACAAACCATCGCACTCCATCATGTTTCCATTGATAACGCGGCTCTCTGTTTGTCATTAAACCCTCACTGATAATGTTTTTACAGTGCTCTGTGACCAAGGCCATTTGGAGGAGAGGAGTGTTGGCGGGAGGGAAAACAATTGTGAGCGGCCACAAGGTTCAGATGAGATGATTTTACAGTGGCACTCCGGATTAGGCATGTTTAAATCCACTTAAATCCGCTGTACCAACGATAAGGCCTTTTTTCTGTATATTCTGCAGCCCAAATATAGGTCATTCAGAGCCGTGCAGAGGTGGAGAGCTGCGCAGACGCATGTGCTGGAGTGTTGTGTTTCACTACAAAGAAAGAGAGAAAGCTCACAGCATGCACACAACCACCACGACCATCATCACCACTTTACCGTCTCCCAGGGCAACAAGAGCCAGATCTACTAAGAGGCATGTTGGGAGTGAAGCGGAGGAAAGAGGAGGAAGAAGAAGAAAGAGAATCGAAGCACCAAAGATAAACAGATCTATTAAGAATACGGTCTGGCTTATGGAAGAATGCAAACATATAGCTGGAATGATAAACTTAAGATACTGAGACTTCATAAAGATTAAGAAGATTGTCTTACAGCAGATCACAGCAGTAGTAAGTCTACATATTTTTCCTGCACGCAACAAACATATCAGACTTCAAACCATCTGTGAACGCTGAAGACAGAACATGATTCAGGGAAGGAGCGGTGAAATGGTGGAGCTCAGAGGCAAAAAAGTGACTCTAAACTAAAAAATAAAATTAAAACAAATGATGGCAGCAGTATATCGCCTATATGGAAGACATCCACATCCATAGAGCAAGAAAATAGACTGGATTTCTACCTCAATCTGATGATCTAATTGGTCAAAGTGAGCTAAAGTCTGTGTTGTTTTGGGGGGAAAAAGACCCATGAGAGCACTTTTTAATGTACATGACTGTTGTCTGAAATTGTGATTTTGATCTGAAAACGATGAATCTTTCAGCCCTAACTATTGCCTTCAATTTAAGCAACTATATGTGATGTTTAGCCCTCTGAGTGGAGACAGTGGCTTGATTCAATTCCCATACATTGCTCTTTGATGGGTATTTGTACTGCTCTGTTTAAAGTCAGTAAAAGTATGTTATTGACTGAAAAACATTGTATTAGTGCTTATTGCAGCAGGTTACAGTGCCACCTGTAGGAGGTCCCAGTACACTACAAAGCAGAGAAGACTGACCAACAGTTAAACCAGCTTCTTTGTCACAACATGTTGCAACAGCTCCGATGATCCAGCATGACGTCAAACTGACTGTGACTATCCAGACTTTTGCCGTGTTTATTGTGAATGTTCACACTCATAAACTGTGACTGATTAAGCAGCTCCTTCATTCATCCAATCTGGTTTAAATAACATGTTTAGATGTTTGAAGCTTTGCCACCTCAGTATGAACGACGTGAGCACATTCAGGCTTCAGCGAGCTAACCTTAGCCAAGTCATTTTCAACTTCATCCTAAATTTTCTGCCTGTCTCTGTCCTCTTCAGTCAAATCTGCCCCTCCTTCCTCCTCCTCCTCCTCCGCTGTGCCGAGCTCTGCTGGTGATATTGGGTATTTGGAGGGGGTTGGGGGTCGGTGGGGGTGCACAGTGGCAGTGCTGGCATCTGTTCGAAGGCCTGGCATTCAGCCAGCCACTGAGCATCGCTCCGGCAACCAGAGTCACGCTGTTGGATTTATCTCCAACCAACCTGTCAGCTGATGCTCTTTGTGGGCGGAAGACGAGTGGGCACAGCCTCTTTGGCACTCGCGCTGCCAGGGTGCCCAGAGGAGATTTAAATATGAGTAGGGGGGCGGGGAGAGAGCCTCTTGTGGGTGCTACAATAGTGAAAAAGTAAAGGAGGCGTTTGAGGGAGAAGCAGCACAACTTACAACAACAGCTGGGAAGTTTTTGCAGGAATATGCTCATCCTGACCGGAGGCAGATCGAGATTATGGAGAGAATCTGATATAATTCCTACTAAATATATGCTGGGACGATGTCATAACAACATTTATATATACACACATACACAGAACATAGACTCCTACCTAACTTTAGTATCTTTACAGTAGAACTGAAATTTAATATGGCCACTTCAGAGCTGATGTCAAATAAAAATGAAACACAGTACTCCTAAAGGAGTAATTTTTAGTAAACTCAGAATAAGATGGAAACAAAGTGCCTTATGCGCCTTTATTTTTTGATATTGTTATTTGAATTGATTATAATTATTAGGGCTGGGTATTGTTAAGAACCTCATGATTCAATTCGATTTCAATTCTTTGGTTGCGAATCGATTCAATATTGATTTAAATGCTTCAATGTTGAATCAGTGAGAAGCAGAAATACACAAATAATAAGAGTACCTGTCGACAATTTTTAAATATCTTTTATTTTCATGCCCATGTAAACATATGTGGTATGTCACCTCACATTTCTGTGCAATAAAACATCTGAAAATAAAATTAGCAGAATAATAACTTATCTGTGGTTCTGTATAAACACTGAAAAAGTCCACAGCGCCCCCCACTGGCCAGGAGGTGAATCGATTCAGACGATTTGCTGATCCTTCTTGGTTTGTAAGGTATGTAGACTTAAGTAGAAAGAATTGATAAGAGAATTGATAAGCAAAAAAAACTAATGATATCAATTCCTAAAGGGAGTTGTTACTGATTCTCAACATTTTCTTTGGGTGCTGCCCACACGTTTAGCTGTGTTGCTAACTCCACGAATGCACAATCCTTACAAGTCATACCTGGTTGTAAAGGTGACGAATCAGGCTTTCCAACAACATAAAATACAATATAAAGATAAGTTATAATTGACCAAAATAACGTTTCCGAAAGTTTTCTGTGGGGAATAGAATAATTTTCAAGGTTATACTTCTTAGACTGGATCAAGCATTTCTTTATCCTTTACAGGATTGAAATCTAATGATATACAGTGTATCATCATGTTGCTGAAAACAGGGTTCACACTGTTTTCTAGAAATTATTTTTCCAGGACTTTTCCAGGACATATTGCCTCATTTCCCATGTTTGTTTTTTTGTTTGTTTTATCAACCTGCTAAGGCCTTTGAATCTGATATGTTTGAAAATTGAAAAATATCGCTGTAATGCTAATTTAGCCAGGTTAAATGTCATTCATTCATGCTAACAACATTAGCAAAAAGAACTGCCAGCACTTCATATAAACATCTAAGTCTTTAGATTTCTCATGTAAGGGGTGCCTCTTCCCTGTGGTCTGTGTGCATCTCACTCGGGTGTTGACTTTCGTTAGAAAGTAGCTAGCTAAAAACTGCATGGCACACTCCATATACCATACAGCAACACTCTTGAACTGAAAGTCGCTAGTTCTGGGTGCTTCTATGGGGTAAATAAGTCCTTAATGGGGTCTGAAAAGTTGCTAAATCTAAGGACAAAGTCATATGGAAACACTGGGTAACGGGACTGCTCTGGGGGAACATGCAAATTTGATTGGCTGGTGGCGTAACGTGGCTGTGCCGGCTAGAGGCAGAGAAACAGACATGTCAGCTATGCACACATCTTTTCATCTGTTTGCTTTTACTAACAAGGTAGAGGGAAGCAGAGGGAGGATAAATCATTTTCCAGGACAATTCAAGCTTTCCAGGACATTTTACTTTTTTCTCATTTCCCACTTGATTTCCATGAATGGAAAATTGTTTAATCATTTTCCAGGTGTTTCAGGGTGCGTGGGAACCCTGTGAAAATACTGAGATATATTATGGATCCATTTTCCCAGCCCTACGACAAACACAGGCTGAAGCACTCAAAGAACAGAGCAGCAGGAAGAGAGAGACTGAGGTATGGATGTTGGAAATAAGAGAATAAGTCACAGTGGAAGAGCAGAGGAGATAAAAGGTAGAAAGTGAGCGAGGAGAAAGATAGAGAAAGTGACAGAGGAGCCCGAGAGAGAAGAGTAAAAGCATCTGAAGCTTACAGGGAATCAACCATAAAGAGCGAGGAGAGCAGAGTACATTTCTTCAAGAGACAAAGCGGCTCAGTTAAAAGTACAGTCTATCACCTTGTGGCTTAAGTGCCATTTCACATTCTCTTTGAGCATCGCTGATACCAAACAACAAAGTCAAACACACACCTGCTGATGGGAAGAGCGGCTCATTAAATTCTAATACAGCCTCCTTTAGGTACAGCACTCTAAATGTCCAATAATCCCAATCAGTCAACAAGACGTGCGGGGAAACGTTACAGCGTCCACGCAGGAGACTCCGCGGATATATGAGGGAGCACTGGTTTAACGTTCTGGTCCTGAAGATAAGCAATGAATCAATTTACCGCTAATGTAACCATTCAGGCAATTAGCACCATGACAAATTCATAAGTGATTATTAATCATTGCAGCGTCCGTGCATTTCCGTGAGCAGCACTGAATCTATTAAATCACATACCGGGGGTCTTTGCTCACATCCTGGAGAGGAGTTTGAAGATGAAAATTGCTTGTGTGAACTTTAATTTGCACTTCTGTATTTAAGGCTTCAGTAACAAACAACCTGCCAGAGAAATGCTGGGTTTGGTTTGACTCACCGAAAGATAAGCGTGGAATCAATTGGCTGCTTTGTAATCATGCAAGCAATTACCACGGGCCGTGACAAATTCATAAGAGATTATTAATCATTTTGGTGGCCGTGCAATTTCCTGAATACAGAACCCTTTAAAAACACACACCACTGTTCTCTCAAATGCATTTCAGAGAGCAGCTTATCTTATGTTTGCTTTTGCACAGATCCGCTTGGGAATAACTACCAAAAACATCAACCTGCAAAAACACTCAGGCCCTGCTAACATCCCGAAGACAAATAATGGATCATCTGACTCTGTATGTGCTCACTCAAGCCGTCACCAAACGCCTCGACGCATTCAGAAGTGATCGGTTTTCCCAACACTTTATCTCGCTACATGTGATCTTCTTCAACACCGAAACATGCATGTGGGACGTTTGCCAAGCGATGAATCAATATGCCACTATGTACAGTAACCATGCAATCAATTAGCACCATGACTCATTCATTAGGGATGATTACTCTGCTTGTCCATGCAAATTTCCTAACATATCACGCCAGTTTAGCCGCACACTATGGGTCATTTCAACAGCACTAAAGAATATTTCATCAAAAATCATTGCAACAAGACAAATATAAAACACAAAAGAGTATCAAGGCTTTGGTTTTCTTATTCCAGAGAAAATCAACTGATTAGTCAGATGCAAATATCACCATAAATACAAGCACAATGACCTTTTGACCTATGCTAAAAAGAATCAGTATAGCAAAATCTTGTCTCCTACTCCATATACATCATCATACATATTGTGATATTTAAGGAAAATCTCACATTAATGCTTTGTCCTCACATGTGCAAAATCTAAATTTAGATTTTGAACAGCTCAGTAAAACCCATAACCTTTAGAGCTGAAGATCTTTATAAGTCACTCACACTGCCACAAACTAAAAATGTGTCTTTTAAAAGCAAGCTATAAAAATATTTTACATTATCTTACATACTGCTTTCATGAAATTATTTGCTTTTACATGCATCCAACTTAATGATTGATAAAATGCTATTAATTTTTAAAGATTTTTACCCTTTGAATGAAGGTTTTTCTCATGATGCCACCATCTGTATGCTCATAATGCTAAGCACAAAAATGTGCCTTTCATAAAGTAGCCATGTTACACATGGATATTACTTTTAACTTTTTGAGGCTTGATTTTTCAACCATCATCCAAAGTAGATTTGTTGTTTTGTGTAACAACAGTCTGGGGTATGTCAATGACTGGCAGCAATATTATTTTTATTCATTATTATTTTTCATGCAGGGTCAAACACTAAAATTCATTTTCATTTGGAGAGCAGTAAAAAAGATCAATTTTCAAAGCCAAAAGCCCAGTTTGACACCCAAATATAACTAAATGTATGTATTATGCTTTCATAGAAGGGAGATCAAAAATTGCCATTTGACTGGATTTCAATGGCACATTTTCTGTCTTTAATGGTACCAGTGTAACACCTGTTTCAAGATCAAACAAAAATACACAATTTTGAAAAGAATCATGCCATTAGCATAAACATAGACAAGTTTTGTGGTCAATGTAGACAACTGAGCATTTTATTACATATATCATATCATGACATTGTTGGGAATGCCCAGCCCTAACAGCAACAAAGTTATTAAGACAAAAACCCACATCTGTTAAACCAGAAAAAGTTGCACCAAATGCCCCGAGGGATCAGATCTGAATTTAAAAAATGATGAATCCAATAAATATAGTTCATATTATCGAAGTTGTAATTAATACTACAGAAGCCACAACGTTTATCTGGTGTTATTCACTTAAAAGTACAAAGCGAAATGTAAATCATGGTTATTTCAATGCTGCCCAGCCCTAGTTTGAGATTCTTTCCCACACATTCCTGACAATCATAACACAATATTTAATAAAACCTGATACCACTTTCACTTCTGCAATCACAACTCCGCTTTAAACCACCTGCTAACAAAAATGAGAGCGCCCTTAAGAGCAGAAAAGCAGCCAATTTTCAATCAGCCTTATCTAAAATGCACAGTTTTCACATTAAAGCGTGCTGTAATGCTCAGCAGGAACACAATCAGAGCAGTTTAATCAAACCGTTTCAGACTCAGCCGAGTCTGCGAAGCCACAACACATCCAGAGACACCACAGCAGACAGAGCGAACAGCAGCATTTATCTGCAGCCAAAACATGATCTCAGGAACAATGACTACACTCTGAATGTCTTACGCTCTCCCAGCCTCTGACGTCAGCTCAGGAGGTGAAATTAGTCAGAGGAGAGTTAAATTCCTGCAGCCATGTGACCCCACCATTGATCCAGGATTGGGACTAACAGCAGAGTCGAGGAAGATTCCAGAGGGGCCCAAAGTGAAGTGATAAGAAGCTTATTCTCTGTATAACTTCATTCACTCAAGAGCTGCAACACGGCTTTAATCAGCCGTCGACAGCCTGCAGTCTTGGGCCAGCTCATATCAAACGTGCTCCATCTCATGCACTCTCGTGGCTCTGAATGTGTCAGCCGTTCTAAGAGTCCTTCATCGCACCCGCAGCTGCAGGTGCATTTGAAACAGCAAGCGAAGGCATCATTATGTTCAACCGCCAATCTAACGCCGGGCTGCTGTACTTACGACAGTTCTCCTCGTCGCTGCTGTCCGAGCAGTCATCGTCGTCATCGCATCTCCACAGGGTCGGGATGCAGCGCCCGTTCTTGCACTGAAACTGCCCCGTTTCACACTCCGACGCTGTATGAGTCCCTGCGGTGTCAGAGGAGATAAAGGAGATGTCCGTCATGTTTTGGTTCTCAGAGGGTGAATGGGAAGCATTAACATGCTCTACAAACTTATTTTAGGAGCACTTTAAGGGTTTAGGAGGGAAACTGAGGGTATTTATAGTGAGGAGATATTAAACACTTCATCATTATCAGCCTGTGGCAACTGAAGGAGCAACTCTGGACTGTCTACATCATTTTTAAAGGTTAATGGAAGCAAAACAACAACCAGGAAATACAGAAGAAAAATCATAACTTGATTTCTTTCAGTTGATACATACAACTTATATTATTATTTCGCTAAAAATCAAGTGATACGGATACCTGCTTGACATCACCACAACAAAAATAGAAGTGTCATACAGTCACGAGACCAGGGGTGGGCAACTTTGATTACAAAGAGGGCCGCATACATTTTTTTCAGTACCTGATGGTCACACTGTTGGGCACTCTCAATGAGGAAAAAAATATATAAATAAAAAAAAAAATAGCGAATACCAAGCTTAAAAAAAGTGTTATATCAAAACATATATATTTGAACTAAGACACAATTAAAAATGCATGATTTATTGAGCATGACACATACCTAAAGCCAATTTAAGCTTCTTTTTAATGTCATTAAAGAATGAATGTTTACTAGTTTTTAAAAGACAAATATAATTTTCACAAATATTAGATATATTTTCATGCCTCATAAAATATATTTAGAGACATAATCATAGTAAAGTTTTTTAATTACTTCATGCAATTTAATATTAACAGGAATATTTTATCACCTATCCTGATTGGTGCATTATGTAGTCCTGGTTACTCATGATGAAGGATATTTAGAAGTTATTGTTATGTTTTCTTCATATTTCCATTTAGTTTTTTTGTTTTTTTTGTTTGTTTGTTTTCTTTTTGGAACTTATTGGTGGGCCGCATTGAGTGAAGTGAAGGGCTGCATGTTGCCCTCCCCTGATCTAGGCTGACCAGATGCTCCAACTTAGCCTGGACCGCCTCGTTTGCAGGCCTTTGTGTCCCCTGTGTTAAGACTAGGGATGGGCACTGAAAAGATTTTATTGATACCAATGCCATTAATTATTCCTTTATTAATTTATTCCTCTTTTCTGTGTGGAAGAGTTGGCTGACATAAGTATTCAGTGGCAGTTATGCCAAACATTTATTTATGTTTATTTAATGTTTACATTTATTTAATGTTTACTTGTACAGGGACAATATGAAGGAAGCGAAAGTGGCCGCACACTTCAGCATTTATCATCTGAGCTAATTTGCAACGCCTGTCCCTAGTTGGGCCTTCAAAGACAACAAAGAAAACAAAACAATAAACCGCTAAAAGAAAAAAAAAAAAAAACGAACAAAAAAACTGACAATTTCAACAATTGCAGAAAAAAACAAATACATATAACAATAGAAAAAACAGTTGCTCATGAATGATACACGTGATACTCTTGTGCAGGAAGCATCTTTTTTTTTTAAATTGAAGACACAATTTTGACCGGTTTGACTTTTTTGTTGTTGTTTCTGCTGACTGCCTCTGATGAGAGTCTGATGTCCTTTATTTGCAAAGCATGCAGAACTAAGTAGAAGGAACTGATAAGGAAAATAAAAGCAAAAGACTAATGATATCGATAATTGAGGGAGTTATAATCGATTCTCAAATAGAATTGCTTTTCGATTCCCATCCCTACAGGCAATCCACAGGTGATCATTTCAGTGACTACAGGCATTCATTTTGGTCAACTGATCACATGTTAACAAATATCAGCCCCTTCACTTCCTGCTTTAGCCAGCTGGAGTTGGTTTTCAATACACATCCCTATTTAGAGCTATGTTAAATCATAAAAGAAGGCTAAAATAGTTATTACATAGATAACATAATCGATGAAAGAAGAACGTCTCTGGGTTTGACACATGGAGATTTAAAAAATACAGAAAAATACTTGGATTATTATTGTTAAAATTATATTAATGATCATTTGCAAGACGTAGCTTTGCTCAAATAATATTTTACATTGCAAAAATGCAGTTTTTATGAATGTGAAGGTTTGATTGTTCACATTAACAAAATCTGATACATGATACTTGTTAGTATGCGATAAAATTAAAGTGCCCCTACTTCCAGTTCTGAAAATCTGGTCACCCTACAGGACACAAAGTCTTGGGTCTTATCCACTTTTCTTTTATCAGAGCTTTTAATTGCAGACAAACTCTGAAGGACTAACTTAATCATACAAAAACATTTGTGACACATCCGTATCTGTATTTTGAGGTTTTTCAGTCCTTTTTTTTTTAAATTGTTCCAAAACAACAAAAACCTTGATCTTTTTTATGACTGTGTTTACATGGACCAAGTGTCCTGGTTTTGAGCCGTACGCTGGCTTTGATCGTGTTCGGGATTTGGCGTTAACACACAACTCAAACAACCAGTTATCAACTTTCACTGTTTACACAACTGCAGAAGTATCCTGGCCCCTGATCGCTGTTTCTCATAAGGGGGATTCCTTTAAAACTAATTCTGCTCTTCACTTCTCGAGTTATCTCGCCTACAGGAAAGCAGACAGACAGAAGGACAAACACTGGCAAAAACAAAACCTCATGGACGGAGGACACAACATGATAAATTGGCACTTTTCAACAGAGCTGGGTAAATATATGAAAACAAGACCCTTCACTTCTAACATCATAAATCAGCCTGTCTGTCTGAGGACGTTGCCAAACTTTCCCATAAAAAAAACATTGTATTACACAACAATAAAATCTACATGATTTCAATAGTTACTGGCAAAGAAAAAAACTTTCTGACTTATGCAAAATTATCTGGAAAAGTTTGAAGGAGTCAGAGAAATTTCTGAAGCAACATTAAAATAAACTGATTGGTACAGAATTTAAGAAAAACGGGTTAAAACGACATCCACCACAAATAATCAAATTAAAAGAAACAAATAAAAATTGAAATTAAAACTGACTTGAAAACGGACAAATTAACTAATTTAATCATAAAAAAAAAAATCAGAGAAAAAAATGGGTTGGGGGGGAAAAAAAGGAAAAAAATCTAAACATAAAATTAAAGTTGCCAGTGTTGTTTTGTTTTTTCTTTTTCTTTTTTCTTTTTTTCAGTTATCTTGTTCTGTTTTCTTTGTCTTCTATGTTTTTCTATGTTTTTTGAGGGACTACCGAAGTTGAGGATTTGTGCTTGTGTATAACTTAAACAAAAGCCTTTATTTATTATACAGAACATTGTCAACAAATAAAGTCCTTGATACTCAATACTTGAATTTTTGCTTTTATTTTTAGAAGTGGCAGACAAACTCCCTCACAGCATCAAAATTTAACAAAATTCTGTCAACAGCTGCAAAGATTATGGCTGCCTACTTTTTTGATACCCTTAAATCGGCTGCCACGTGTTTCAGAATAATAAAATCTCCCTGATAATGACTTATGGAATCAAAATGTACGGAAACGTAATAATCTGCAGCCAAATTTTGACCAAGAGATCGAGTAAAGTGCACAAATATGTTGGCAAAATTTGGTAAATCTAATTCCTAACCAGTTTAACCTTCTTCCCTAAATGCTGCCGACAAATTTGAGAGAACACCGTAAAGGAGTTTGCACATCATTTCCCCCCATGCTTAAGAAGTAAAAAATGACCCAATAATTGGTCTCCAAGACTTCGATTGTTGATGTAGTAGAATCAAACAAGTTATAAAATACCCTGAATGCAAGAAACAGAATTCCTGCTTCAATAGAAAAAACTAACACAAACAGTTCCAATGACTTTCATCAACGTTGCCAACACGCATCCATTTACTAAAAAATAATGATAATAAAGCAAGTGGCTTTTACCCCAAATATTTAAGTCTGAGAAACAAATCATTGAGCAATTTCTTATATCAGTAACTAAAAATGCAGACATATGTGCTTGGACAATCTTGTACATGGTCTAAAAAGTGGAAAAGCATTGGTGATTTTTTTCTTTATTAAGGCTGTTTGACATAAAATAATGACCAAAGAAACTAGACGTGTCCCGAGAGCGCAGACGTCCTCACAGACATTTCCAACATTGCAGGTGAGTTATTGTAAAAAAAAATGTGAAAACTGCCCAATTTCCGCATTCTTAACAAATGGAAAACCTTCCTGGATCTGCATATGGATTCAGATCACCAGTAAAAAGACACCACTTCGTCCTTGTTCTATGACTAATATTCCCTGAAAATGACAAGAAAATCTGTTGAGAACTTATTCAGTTATTAGCAAAATGTGGAAAACTGTTCTCTCTTGCAATGTTAAGAAATCCTTAAAAAAGACAAAAAAAAGTATTGACTAGGGATGTACCGGTAAAATGGTAAACTGCGGTGAAATTTCTGATGGTTAGTATTACCGTGTCCTGTTTTAGTTACCGGTAAACCGTGTTTGATTACCACACTGTGTCAATAACTCGCGGTGATGCTGCTCAATGCCTGGAAAAGCCAGAACTATGTGTCTGCTCCTCGGTGAAGCAGCCGCGGTCCCTCGCAGACGGAGGCGCGCATGCGCAGTTTGCATTGTTTGGCCTCTGAGAGCGAAAGTTATGGAGGCTGGTGCCCGCACAGACACTAAACCAGAGGTTTTTCCCCCTCGAAACAGACAAAGTCTGGTCAAATTTTGGACTTTACGAGGACGCCGAGGGTAAACTGATTGAAGACAATCACCCTGTCTAAAACACAAAGCTGCTGCCGGCGGAAGAAAAAGACGTGCGTGATTAAAACAGCTGTAACTCCTCGAGTAAGTGAGCTGACTGAGCCAGAGAGAGAGAGAAGATTCAGTGAGACATACCTGAGTGAGTTATCAGTGGTTTATCATTATTTTCTGTGTAAAAAATGTATAAATGTTGTAAATAATAGCATTAGTGTCATTCTGGAGAGTGTTCTTGACCTTCTTTTCCGTTTATTTGCCTTTTTTTTTGCCATATTTCGTGATTGATCGTCTTTTTCCATCATAGTTGGTGTTTTATGGATTTCATCAATCGTAATTTGGAAACATTGGAGGAGGAAATGTGGAGGAGATCTGCAAGGGAGAGGGGAGACCAGAGGAGAGTCATGAAGGGGGCTAACTGGACAGGAATTGTCTCATAATAATGACAAATACTTGCCAGAATTGTTTACTTTCATTTCTCATGAAAAAAGGGTGAAAAAATTTACTCAAAGGACACCTCCTGACACATTTATTGACAAAAAAGACAAAAGACCTGTTATAATTGTAATATTAAAGGGGTTAAATGATTTCAAGTGTGTGTAAAAGTACTTTTTGAACATTTTGAGCACACTGCAACAATACCGCGATAATAATGGTAACCGTGATCATTTTGGTCACAATAACCGTGATATAAAATTTTCATATCGTTACATCCCTAGTGTTGACCCGCATGGATTGGTCCCTAGCTCGTTCCTGACCTATCCTGAAACTTTCATCAAATTCCTTTCATAACTTTGTTTAATCTGCTCTTTCCAATGTTGCTGACATGCACCCCTTTACTCAAAAAAAGCACAAAGCATGTCGTTATTCAAAATATTGAAGTCCTTAAAACCAAATATTGATAAAAGTCTTATTTTAATATCAAAAAATGCAGACAAATTCTTCCACTGTCTACATATTAGACAGACACTGTCAATATTTATCTCTATTAAAGATGTCAAAATTACATAATAAATAAAAATAAAGTTCTAAAACTGAGTAATTGTTGGGCATACTTCAACAAAAATCGAGACAGCAGGCTCTAAACTGCCAAAAATGTTGAAACTATCTAGCCAAGTGGATGGAGCTGGGGATGAGCGTGGGAAAATCCTCAGATCAACATCAGATCTTGGCTTTATGGTACCTTCCTGAGTTTATCATGTTAGAAAATATATGGATTATATCAATTTCCCAGCCCTAATCCGAGCATGCTTAAATAGGCTACTCTACGTGGATCCATTTACTATAATATCATGAAGCAGGTTGATTTGTGCCCCAAATAAAGCTGTTAAATACAGTAACAGCTTAAATCCTCGGATATACCAATGAGCTGATGGCTTCACTGTGTGAGTTTTAACCGCTTCATAACATGACTGACATTTCAATGGGTTTATTTGTCTTTGTAAACAATCAATAATCGATCAATGGGCTTTCCTGTGAGCATGACAGTCACCCAGCACCATCCTGACCGCACTTAAACACAAAGATCTCCTCATCCAAACCCACGTCTGCCTTCAGACTCAGGTTAGAGCCTTAACAATGCAAACGCAGGTCCATCCAGGGCTGCACTCCTCGATCACATCCCCTCTGCGAGACCCGGTCCCCTCAGCCTACTGCATTCAGACACGTGTTTTTGCTTAGACGGATCTTTCCTTCCGCGTATTGTCACCGCATGTTGCGCTCTTTACGCGTGCCAAAGAGGCGACCCAGGTAAGATCCGGACCATGGCACGAGGGTGCGCGGGCTACATTAGGAGAGAAGCGTTTTGTGAAGGGGCAGCGATCCTCCTGAAACGCGCCGCGATGCAAACCCGCGTCCTCTCCTTACCTTTAGCGCAGTGGAGCTCCATGAGTAACAAATGCAATAAAACGAGCCTCCCGAGTACAGTCCACATCCTTAGATCCAGAGGGTTTGTGTTGCAGGAGCAGTAAAGGATCCCCGGTCTGGTTCTCACTCTCTCTCTGTGTGCGTCTCCTCTCCGAGCCTCCTCTCCTCACTGAGTCTGAGAGTGTATGAGCAGCCTGCCTCTCTCCTTTCTTCCTCTGCCTCGGCTGCAGTTTGAATGTGTGACGCTGGATGGGCGGGTTAGCTGCGGTTGGTGCCTGCGGTGGTTGTAGTAGGTAGAGGAACTACAGCAGGGCTGTTGTTAAACAGGAAACTCACATCTGCACAGACAGACTGCTGAGTCACTACAGACTGATAGCTATGCTCCAGGGAGTTTACTATCAAGATCATTCATGCAAATCAATGCTTGGCTAAACTATAGGTCCATTCTTATCCATCTTTTAAGATGTTTGATCATTTATTTTTGTCATATTAAAGCTGCTGGTGGGCTGAGTGATTCAGAATCACACAACTGAAAAACCCCAATTAGCAAGACAGTTTTGGAGTAAACCAAACCAAACAAACCAGAATTGCTCCAAGCGCCCAAAACTCCACCAAAGTATTTTTGCAACATTGTTCAGCCAGTTTTTATTGGATCACCACCAGATCACTTCTTCCTTGTGCAATGACCAACAATCCCAGAAAATGTCTTCAAAATCTGTGAAGAACTTTGAGTTATTAGCAAAAATGTGGAAAACAGCCCTCTCTCACAATGTAAAAAAAAAAAAACAGTAAAACAATTCCTGGATCCGCCTAAACATCTGGATCACCAGTTGAAGGGAACATATTGTGCAAAAAACACTTTTTTTAAGGCTTTTGAACACATTTTTGGGTATTTGGCCTTCCTCCCAGCCCACAAAATGTGTAACCTGACACGCCAGACGAACAGTTTCATATTGGAAATATTTCACTAATCCATCCGGGAACGAGCCGTCCGAAAATGTTTTCAGGGGCAGAACCTTCAAAAACAACAGCAGCTTGTGATTGGATAATCGTTTGGCTCGTTACACTCATCACAGACCAATCCACATCAAGCAATGCTCTACGTATGATGTAGCATACTAGCGGCTATACGTAGCGGCTAACGGCTAACAACAGTTCACGGTCATTAGCCGCTACGACTAACAGCTACTTCCTTTCCTTTTCCCCAGGATTGAAATCACGATTCCTGGGGCAAGAGGCAGTGACAGTGCCGCTGAGCCACAATGAGCACGGCCAACAACAGTTACCGGCCGTTAGCCCTAGCAGCTAACTGTTAGCCGCTAGGGCTAACAGATATCGAGACCGCTTCAGAAGCCATTGTTTTCAAACATGCAGTCACTTCCTGTTGTCATCACGTCCGCTGCTCCTGCAGCTCCAGCCTCTCTGTCCTGATTGGGCCAATAAGATTCCAGTCGGAGTGAAGTCGTTCGACAATGGAGGCTGGCAAGACGGATATGCATGATTTCAGAATCAGGCAGGTCCTTCTGCTCTACAAGGCTACGAAATGTGATAGTAGACAACAAAACCTGTATTTAGCAGGCAGCATGAATGTAAACTCATGGTATTTGGCGAGCTGTTGAGTCTGTGGATATACTGTTATGTAACCACTTCTCCCTTCTGCCATGACCAACACTGCCTGAAAATTTCATCAAAATCTATGGAAAACTTTTTGAGTGAGTAAAAAATGTAGAAATCTAATAGTAACACATCATCTGAACAATTCCTGGATCCGCCTACATATTTGGATCACCATCAATATCTAATCAATTCTTTGCTGTGCCATGACTGAAATTCCCTGTGAATTTTATTAAAGTCCACAGAGAACTTTTATCATTTACAAAAATGTGGAAAACTATGTTGCACTGTTGACAAATCCTTGAATAATGAATGCTGGATTCACATACAGATTTAGATCCCCATCAAAATGTCGCCAATGTGACCAACATTGTTGGTCGAGTTTTTATTGGATCACCACCAACTCATGCCTTTCTTGTGCCAAGACTGACTTTTCACAAAAATGTGAAAAACTGCCTTTTTCTTGCAATGTTAGCACATCATTTAAAAAAAATCCTGGATCAGTCTACATATTCAGATCACCATCAAATTCTAGTCACTTCTTCCTTGTGCCATGACCAACATTACCTTAAATTTAATTAAAATCTGTGGACAGCTTTTTGAGTTATTAAAGGAAATGTGGAAAACTGCCCTATCCCGCAATGTTAAAGAATTCCTTTAAAGGAACACGCCAACATTTTTAGTTTTCGTGTCTTGCCTCACCCCGAGTCCATGACAAGCAGGTAGACACCATTCTTTAGACTGTGCGTCCAGTGACGAGAAAGAGATGGACTTAGTTCGCCAACAGCTAGCTTAGCTCAGCTCAAACACCAGGAGTATATGGGTAGTGCTTTAGCATGTCCTTGTCTACAGTCATCAGATAAACTCTAGACGGTCCTGTGTCTTCAGTTTCCACCTCTCTTCCCTGATTGGGCCATTCAGATGAAGTCGTAGGAGATTAGAGCTTGGCAAGATAGATCTGCGTGATTTCAGACAATGAATTAGGCAGGTCCATCTGCACTGCAAGGTTAGTCTATACGGGCCAATCAGATAATGTAGGTGAGCGCCGCCTCCAAACTATTAAGGAAAGAACGTAAGCCACCTATTAACCCTTTGACTTCCAAACTGAGAAATACATTTGCAACAAATTATTTGTTGGTAAAATTGTTTTCCTTCCTCTTCATTTAGCAACATTTTAGGTTTATTTTTCAAATTACCCAATCGGGAAGCAGATATGTTGGTCAACCCACTGGTTGGCTTGCCCGTTAAGGGTTATCCTGGCCATGTATAGATTTCATTCATTTCTGCAACAAAGTTTTTGTTTTTTAAGAACATTACAGAGAGCAAAATTTCGATATTTAGCGGTTGACCCAGTTTTCTGGGTCAAATTTTATCATCAAATTTATTTCCTTCAACTAAATTATGATTGTTAGAGGATCTGGAAGTATGTGAAAAGATTTGTTCTTAATCCGATGTATGCTCTTACTGTTAGATTTTTGAGAAGCAATGATTCACTTCAGATTTTTCTCGTTATCAAACAATTATATTCATGGATAGCAGCGCCACCCATTGGATACACATTGGTGTTACAAACATTACTAAGAGAGGAAAATAAGGAAAAACAGACAAAGATAGGCTTTCAAAATTTTAAATACAGTGGTAAGGCAGCAAAAAAGTCAACCACATGGTTACAATGCCAGTCAAAGAGTTAAACAAACTGTACGTAAAACATGTCTGAAGTGGGGCAAAAATATCCTTTCTATTGAGATTTTTGCAGTATTGATATTTGTTATTCACTTGTTAAAAAAATGCAGTCCATATATGAAAAAACTACTACTGAATTTGTTAGCATCTATGCTAATCTCTGTTAGAGCAGCCACTTTCTGCTGTTGTCTCCTGTGGGCGGCAGATTTTAGCTTGACGACCGAATCAGGTGGATCCAGCTGAGCAAGGTCACAAACGTTTTTTCTTGGCTGTAATTTATATTCCAAATTTATCTATTGTTACCTCTGCATTGCATGTCTTTTATTGTGTTGAGGCACCAAAAAATGTCACATGCATGTCTTTAAGGTGTCAGCAATTTTATAAATTCTCATCCATAATCCCCTCAAATGTCTGCAGACAACAACACCCGCTCTGCTTCTGTCTTTCTCCTGCACCCTTCATTGGCGTCTGTCACTCCCCTTGGCAACAGATACGGAGAAACAAGAGCAACATACGGAGTTTTATCCAATTTTCCTTGACAATTGCCTCAAGCAGAAGCCGTTTCCCTTTTGCTTTTGAGGGGATTAAATGGGCCAAAGGTTATTTTCAGTTCATGTCAACTAAAGCAGGCTTATTAAACACTTGAGTGACTGTAATAGCATTTCTTCAGGTGAAAAAAATGTGCCACATGTGTCATACTCGCTGCACGATACGAGGCTGACAGATGGAAACATCCCAATCTGTGAGGCAGCCAATGACCATCACTTAAATGGAAAGTGTTGGGGGCATGCTCAGTCATATCTGCGGAGAAACCTACAGGCGCTGAAGATGAAGATGAAGACTAGAATCTGAGATGAATGGGAAGTGTGCGCAGTGAAAGGGAACAGGCTGCTCTGTGCTGATGTACTTGACGGGGAGAGTTGAGTTTTGATTTGCTGCAGTTCAGCATGGCTTATGTGCATGAAATGACTTTAACACATGAATCAACACATGAATAATGAATATGACTTCTGTATGAATAGAGAGAAAATACCATTCTTGACTCTCATATATTATTCAATAAAAGGGTGTGAATGAAACATTAAAAGGCAGCAATAGGTGCAGAAATATGGTAAAATAAGAGCTTGGAAGACTTTGACTTTATGTGCTACCTTTGTTGTAAAGTTTTGCCTCAAGGGAGAAACGCAACACAAAGGCAAAGTGTTGTTGTGACGGTCTTCACTGGAGATATATGTGAAATAATCACAATACAAAAATGAGAGCTACAGCTCTGTTCGGCTCTGTGGAATTATAGATTGTGAGAGGGAGAAAGAAAACTGATGGGTCAAGAAGAGCTGGATGGCTTTTGTTGTAAGGCGACTGAAAGATCTAATTTTTTTAAGGGTAAAGCTGAAGGTCTTTTTTTTATAAGATTATTTTTGGGGCATTTTGTGCCTTTATTGATAGGAGAGAGAGACAGTGGATAGGCTTGTGAAAGGGGGTGAAGAAAATAAAGTTTATCTGGAGCTAACCAACTCATGGCAGCGCTGTGTAGAGGAATACGTGACGTGAGTCGGTTAGTTCCAGATAAACTTTATTTTTCCAAAAAGTTAAAGCAGCACTAAGTAAGATTCCAGCTTTTTAGCTCTCTAGGGGCCTCTATGGTAGTTAAGTGTAACTGCACGGTCGTAAAACAGAGCGCCTCACAACAACGCATTTGTTGACATACAGAGGGAGGAGGAGCAAGCCGACAGGACGTCCCGAGAGACAAATAACCATGTGGACTTTTAAGGTACAGTCTGAAATTAGCGTCGGTCGGACATCCTGCCTCGTCTTTCAGCTCACACAAGCGAGTGAACGCCGGGCCATTGTTTATCCCTGTCTGAGCATTTAGCTTGTTACTCTCCAGCTTTCTTTTTTCGTCTCCTCCGATAAACATTTCTTTTGTTTGGGTTTTTTGCTGCTTCCGCCATGATAACAACACTACATGTAGCTTACTTCTTCTTCTTCTTGTTTAAGGGCAGGTGGCATCCAACGTCAGAGGAGCATTACTGCCACCTTCTAGCAGGAGTGTGAGCCAGAGGTCCCTATTTCCATTAAGAAAATAAGTGCATATTTACTTTAAACTAAATTTTGTTCATTAAATCTGTCTTAAAAATTCATAAACTGCTTTATATTCTCCTTTTCCCAACGTTTAGCTTTCACATTGAGGGGGAAGTGATGTATGCCATAAAGCAGTCAAAGCAGTAAAACTTTGTAGTTTTTTAGTGCTGAAGTGTTCCTATCATCCACATCGAAGTTACATAGTGCCAGTGAAGGTGACACAGACCCCCTCAAACCATGACAGAGGTGTCATTCAACCTGTTGTAAGGTGATGTACTATCACAATGATTCTAGAAATATTATATTAGAGTAGAAAAACTACATAGTGTTGGTTTAATGCAGTCAAAAAATGTCTAGGTAGCGTACTCTTAAACTGTGGTATTATTTTTTGATGGGAGTTCTTGTAGGCGGAGAAAATACCCTTTTTATTTGGTACAATACTTCCCTGTTTGTGGCTGGTTCTGTGTCACAAACTTTTAAAAATTGTGGCTTACTGAGGGAGAGGAGAGAACTTTCTACTGCATCTAATGTACTTAGTGGCCATATGGAGCTCATACAACCCCACTTCAAAAAAGCTGAACTGTCCCTTTAAGGAGATCAAGCTAAGACCACCAGAGAGGTACACTGTTGTTAATGGGTACAGTTATTTTGTATAATTGTGTGAGTTTTACATTAATACAATCCACGAAACTTTGTTGGAACAAACGTAAATTAGGTTGAAAATGTTTGGAGTGCTTTATTGTTCCTCAATATGAGTGATAAGTACCAATGGCGTTCCTTTGACTGTCAATGAACGAGCTTATCTTTTCACTGACCGTTGTCAAGTACCTGATGCGCTGAAGCCTTGACTTGCTTCATTGTTTATTTCAGCTGAATGCACTAACTCTGTATGCTGAGGATCAAAGTGTTTGCATTTTTTTTCAGTTTTCTTTGTCTGTGACCTGAAACATTTACTCTGAACATCTGGTGTTATATCCTCTGGGTTTTTACTGTACATCTCTGACCTGTGCACAGTCTGTTCATGAATGTATAACTACTGTACATTATGTCATCTTTGATCAGTCGAGCCCCCGTGATTACAGCCAGTGTTTTGTGCTCACAGCAGAGTGAGTAAACTCGGGGATGGGCATGAATTAGAGCAGAAGAGCGAGGGCGAGTTTTCTGTCCAGACTGACTGGACAGCTGCCAGCTACAATGTACTGACAATGCTGGAGGTATCACAGAATGTCTTTGGATGAAAAAATCAAGATACATCATACAGCAGGATGCCTGGATATGATTTCACAAGTTATATGTTACTCTTTAAAAAGACAACCCTGTTTTTTAGAAGAAAGCAGAAAAATATGCATGAGCTGAAAACATTTGTTCCTGTAGTTCGCTGCCAACACAGAAGAGGAGCCGCACATTTACGGTCTAAATAAAATGTAATTAAAATACGACTCATGTCTCAGCATGTGTAGTCGAGTCTATTCTCTGAACAGAATATTTAAAGGGGACATTTTATGCAAAAATCGCTTTTTGAAGGCATCTGAACACGTTTTTAAACAATAACACCATATAACAGATTAGAATTTATAGGGTTTTTTTTGGAATTCTTAAACAATTTGGGTTAAAAATTATTAGTGTCAATATGCCCTCAATAATGGCAGAAAACATCTCTGTAACAGTGAATTATTGATATTAAAGAGGCCCAAAATATTGGCAGACAGATTTTTATTCTCACAATACAGGTATTTTATTCTCAGAAAATGTGAAATCATAATCCAAAACCATTAAGAACAAGAACTGATAAGCAGAACTGGAATCTGGATCTCTAATTGTTGTTTCTATGGCGCTGGATGTAAACTGCTGCCTCTTTAATAGCTCTCCAGTTTTTTAACTGTTTTTTTTGTTTTTGCTCCAATTTTTAAACAATTTTGTACAGTTTTAGCCTTTTCCTGTCTTTTTGACCTTTCTGCTCTTCTTATGAAGACATTTCTTTTGTTTTATTTATTTCCCATGGATATATTATCTAACTATCAACGCTACTAGGAGGCATTTCTACTGGCAGACTGTTTCTTCTCTAAAAATGATACCAAGAGACGGTTTCATCAGCTTTTCAAGGGAGGAACTACTGGCTCTAAAACCAAAAAGACGAGCTAGGATAAGACACCATATCCCGGCGGAAGTGAGGAGGAATTCTATTATAATTATTCATATTTTTTTTTATTTATTTATTTTGTTTTGTTTATATGTGATATTTATATTTTTGTTTGTATCTGTCTTTTCTATGTATCTTTGTATCTACTTTCTGTAACTGCTATTGGAATTCTAATTTCCTTGTAGTGTTTTCCAAAGGGATTAATAAAATTCTATCTAATCTAATTTAATCTAATCCAGTCTAATCTAATCTAATAACTCAATGGTACCCAACCCAAGTTATAAGCTGGTAAATTTCTGAGCTCCGGAGATGAAATTCCAACCTGAATCTACATTCCCTGAGACATCAACCTGGATATTCTGACTTGGGGGTGATGTACTCGTGGCTTCATCGCCTCATGACATTACCCACCCTCTCTCCAATCATCTTCTCTCTTAACTGTCCTTTCCAATAAAGGCTGAAAAAGTCATCCCTCCTTTTGTAGGCCTCCAGTCCAGCCTGGTTTTATATTCACAGTCTTTTCACAGCTGAGAGAATGAGGAGAAACCCATGAATGCAACAGATTTCTGCTGAGCTCGGCTTTAATGAAAAATAACCTCAGCAGCTCCACAAAAAACAGAGAGAGAGGACAACAGGGAGGACGCGTGTGCGGTCATCCATTGTTAGTCTGGAGTGAAGCAGAGCAGCGGGGCCGTCAGACTCCAGCACCACACTATCAACCAGCCTCTACACTCACATTCAACGCTTCTGATTTCAGTCCCCTTCAGGTCAATACGGAAATTGTGTTCATCTTTCATCCGTGCGCACACACGGCTGGAGCGAACTTTTGCATCCATCTTTGCCACAGGACAGTGAGTGAGTCTGACGGAGACCTTGAGACCTTTCAGATGATTACTTCCCTCTTCTGTCTCTTTATCTCTGCCTCCCTTTGTCTGTGCCCGCCCTAACTGGATTTGTCCTACGTTCTTCTGTGGTTTAATCTCTATGTGCTTCCTACATCTCTTATTTCATTCCCTCATCCCTCTGTTTCCCTCTCTTGTCCTCTGCTCCTTCTCTCTGCTCTGGGACTGATTGTACTGTCCGAAAAAAAAAAAAAAAAAAAAAAAAAAAGGCAACAGCACCGGTGGTCAGCAAATCTTCTGTCCCTCCAGCCGAGCATCACTCTGAATGTGTGTGCGGAGCAGAGCTGGACACAGGACAGGAGAGTCATCCTCTTTCCTGTCACAGCTTGTGACCCAAAAACCGTGAGTGAGGTCGAGTCGATAGTTGGCCAGGTGCCGCCTGCAGGGAGGGCGGGAGGCGATGGATGGGATCTGGACATCATTGGATCATCAGACAGAGTGGCAGCAGAGGCAGCGCGGGGCTACGGGCTCACTGTCAGATATATACTCCATTACTGATGATTCATTATCCATTACAGAGGCGATGCAGCATTAATGCAGACCTTTAGTTTTCTAGTGTTGGATTGTTTTCACTTTAATGACATTTAAAAGCTTTGTCTGTCAGTGAGCTTAATTTGAATCATGGGGCTTTCCAGAAGTTCACTGAAGATGGTTCTCTGTGCTGCTAGCTATTACCTCTGCCAAGGTGGTTATGTTTTTGAGAGGTATGATTGTTCATCTGTTTGTTTGTTTGCCTGTTTGTTAGCAAGATTATGAAAAACTACTGGAAGAATTTACATGAACATTTTACCAGAGGTGTGGTTTGGTCCAAGGAAGAAGCCACTAAATTTTAGTGGTGATATGGGTATTGGTCTGGATGAAAAAAATTCCAAAACTTCAAAAAAGGTTAACATTGGGTGGAATTTTAAAATATCATATCTTTGTCATTTCTTAACAGATTTGCTTCCAATTTCACTGAATTATATGGGGTCCATGTCTCAGTCATCAAGGCAAATTTCATCTAGATCCGATCCAGAATGACGTGGCAAAAAACATTTAACTTTATAATGGGAAATCCCATAGAAGACACTCAGTAATTCATACAAAATCAAATATTAAGTGATGTTCCCCAAACTTGTTGTGTTCATACAGGATAATAACCTCCATGTATGTGGTGAGTTTGGTCTGGATCCTGACCCTATTCTGGATCTGGTGATCCAGAATTGTATCTTTGATGGGGGTTGTGGAAAAGCCACTGCTGAACTGAGCTGCTTGGCGGAGGTCTGCACTCTCTCTTCTCTTTTCAGTAAATTCCTTGAATTTTTCGAACAATTCAGGGAGATCTGCTGGCACAAATGTAAGCAGGTACCTGTGTTGGACCCCCTTTAGCCATCAGAAATGCTTTTATTTGGGGTGCTGGTTTGGCGGAGTGGTAAGCAACCACACACGACCATAGACATGCTTCTGCTGGCCCAGGTTTGAAACCAGCCTGTGGCCAGTTTGCAGAGTGTCCTCCCCCTACTCTCTCGCCCCCTTTCACAAGGCTATCCACTGTCTCTCTCTCTCTCTCCTGTCCATGAAGGAACAAAACACCCCCAAAAAATAATCTAAAAAAAAACCCTGCTTTTATTTGTTGTGGCATGGATTCAACAGGCCTGAAACCTTTCCTCAGAGATTTTTGTCCTTGTTGACATGAGAGTATCAGGTATTTGCATCCAACTCCACATCCAAGATGCCAATCTCCTGTTCCACCACATCCTAAAGGTGCTCAATTTGTTGAGGTCTGGTGACTGTGGAGGCCCCAGGAGTGCAGTGATCTCATTGTCATCTTCAAGAAACGAGTACTGAAGATTTGAGTTGTGGGCCGTGGCAATTAAATGATGTTCAGGTGGTCATAAGGGGCCTAAACGTGCCAAGAAAATATCCCGAACACCATGACATCACCATCAGCCTGACAAGTTAACACAAGGAAGGATGGATCCATGCTTAATGATATTAACTATCTGAGTGTCGAGGCAGAAATCAAGACTAGTCAGACCAGGTGACATTTACAATCCTCTTCTGTCCAATTTTAGTGAGTCGAAGCAAATTATATCCTCTGTTTCCTGCTCTTAGCTGTCAAGGGTTGGACGGAGCGTTCAACATATTTCACCAGTCCATCTGGGAAAGAGCTCATAGAAAGTGTTTGGGAAGGGTAGAACCTTTCAAGAGTGTATCTACCAGGTGACTGGATGATCTGCACTGCCTGGCCAAAAAAAAAGTCACCACCAAAAAACAAGGTCACACGCACTAATATTTCATTGGACTGCCTTTAGCTTTGATTACAGTGCACATTGGCTGTGGCATTGTTTCGATAAGCTTCTGCAATGTCACAAGATTAATCCCATCCAGGTTTGCATTAATTTTTCACCAAGATCTTGTATTGATGATGGGAGAGTCTGACTTCTGCACAAAGCCTTCTTCAGCACATCCCAAAGATCCTCAGTGGGGTTAAGGTCTGGACTCTGTGGTGGCCAATCCATGTGTGAAAACCAACATGTAAAGTCATGACTGATAAACATGTAATTTCCAACAAAAAGTCCGTATTTGTAATTATAGCCAGGCATTTTTATTTTGAATAGCAATGCTAGGAAAGAAACGTCTTCTACAGCAGCTTAATGCAACTCAAGAGAGAAACAAAACAGAAAACTGACAAACTATTTCAACAGGTTTTATATAATTGTACACCTTTCTTTACTTTTTTGTGTTTGTCACAAAAAAATGAAAACCTTCAAGGGGAGGACAATTTGGTGCAGTAAGAAATTGTTTAAAATTTGGATTTTTATATTGTGGATGAGACGTTACTTGAGTGTGCCAAACTCCCTAATGAACATATTATTTAAAAAAATAAAAACTATTTCAGTATAAATGTCCCCAACATATTGTCATTTTATGAAACGGAGAAGCCAGCTTGCTGTGTACAAGTTAATATAACTTCTATGCTGTATTTTTAATTCATAAGTAGGATAGAGTTGGCTCAAAGGCTAGAGTCAACATTCTCAGACAAATAGCGTCAAAGCGTTTCCCCCATTTGTCCTAAAGACATATTTCATGTAGACAAAGGGAGCTCAGGATTGAACCTATATTTCGATTTGAGAGAAATTCGCTGCAGCACCTGAGCCGCAGCTGCTCCATTACATGTCATCTCGGTCTCTTTCACACCAGATCTGGACGGCAGGACAGTGAAAAAAGTGCGGGTCATGTGCCAGGATGAGTGGGCCGCTCAGAGAGAGCAGCGCAGCCACAGCTGGAGCTGTCAAAACTGCTGTTTCAATCAAACCACTGACTGGATAAACCCAGCTGTGTGCGGTCACAGAGGAGAGCAAAGACTTGAGGTGTAAAAATATTACCATGGTAAACTGATGTCAGGATTATACCTCTGCTATGTTTCAATATGGCTGCCACTTATTCTGGAGACACTGCTTTGAATAAATGAGTTTGATGTGTCATCCTAGGAGCAGATTTCTCTTTATATTTCTTGATCAAACAAGGCCCTTCCCTCTCTTGTATTCATCAGGATGTGCAGGCGCTCATTTGGCAGCCAGATTCGCTCTGGTTTCAGCCCAGCGGTGCCATTTCTTGCCAAACAGCCTGTAATGGTTCACACATGAACCAGCATGAAAAAAAACACTGCCAAAAAAAACCCCCGATCCTCCTGGCAATGTGATTGATGTTCTTTTATTTCAGCAGAGCGCCAGAATATTCTTTTTTTTTTTTTCAGGTTCATTTCTGCCAAGCTGGTGAGGAGCATGTTTCAAATACTCGCAGGTAAAAACTGAGCACAGGCGCAGACCTTTTTGACAAAACTGACTGGTGACTTACTGAAATCAAGACGTCCTGTTCAACAAATATCAACATTTCCATCCTCTTTGTACCATGACTAATGGAAGTCATGCTATTTTTATGAAGATTTTTTCATTTTCTGCAGGCTCTAAAACTTTTTGGATGACTACCAAGCTGCAACATCTGCAACAAAAACAGCCACAACAAAAACTGCAGTTCCAAGATTGTCCACTAGGGGCTGGCTGCAGAAGCAATATGCACACTCTTAGTTTGAGAGAAATTCTTTTTGTTTTCATGGCCTGCCTCACTCCTGAGTCCATGACAAGCAGATAGACACCATTCTTTCGGCTGTTTGGGCAGAGCTTACCCACCGCTAATTAGCTTGGCTCAAACACTGGGAGTCAATGGGTAGTGTTAGCCTGCCTCTGCCTACAGTCATCAGATAAACTCTTCAGTCACTCTAAATGGTCCTGTGTGCTTGCTGACTGTTCTTTTTAACCGCATTATGTCACGTTACCTATTTTTAGACTAAGATTAGCACTTCATGTAACTTTCAAAAGAAACACATGCGAAACTAAACCAAAACATGTAGAAAAACAGACTAACTTTGATTTTCTTTTTTTTCCAAATTGAATAGCCTTGTTTGATTTAGAGAGGCTCTGTTTATTACCACAGCCAAGGAGGTAATGTTTTTGCCAGCTTATGCTTGTTTGTTTGTTTGTCAGCAAGATTACTCAAAAACTGCTGGACAGATTTTGCAGAAATTTTCAGGACATGTTGATAATGGCCCAACTTAAAAATGGTTAGATTTTGGTGGTGATCCAGATAACTGCCATTAGTGAAGAACTGTTTAACTATAAATGATAACGTGATTCTGAGTGCTAGGTGTGGGTTTTCAGGGTCAAGGAATCATATAATCATGCCAACTTTATCATGGAACTATTGCTTATACTGAAGATGTAACGGCAATATGTGAGTTACCTTGGTGGAGGTTTACACTCTCTGATTTTTTACTAGTTTTTAACTATGTGTTTCATTTTGTTTAGTTGCTATTTTGTTGTTTATCTGTTTGTTAGACCTTGAGATACAGCCATGCAGCCAAGAAAGTGAAATATGATCTGTGATAAAGCTGTGTATTTGTGATTATAAACTTCAACAGAAATAAATAAAAGATTAATTTAGTTCTGTGTGGTCTGACTTAGCTTGACAGGACTAAACATTTCATTGTAGTTGGCTAAAGTTGGCCAAAATGTCAGAGTGAGAATGCAGCCTTAGAGAGGTGCTGAGTTTCTCTTGTAAGGTAAAGCTGGGTGTCATCGGCATAGCAAAGTTAGACTTTAGTGGTAGATAATCTGATCAAGGAGAAGCATGTCATTGATGAAAGAAGGTGGCCAAGGACAGAGCCTCACCTTTGATTTTAATATTTGTGTTAATATTGTCCTGTCCTTTACCTGTACACTGATAGCATTTGTAAATCATCCTCTCATACAGAAAAGGACCTGGCTGTACGAGGGTCCCATCTGCACTGACTCAAATCTTACCCAACAAACCCCCCACATCCATAATTCAAAGAGAGAAATTTTTCACATGCTCTAGTAATCTGGTTAAATAATTTGGGATTACATTGCTTCAGCGGCACACCAGTAAGGGGATCAGCACTGTGCCCATGAAATGCCCTCTGTTGGGTGGTACAAAGGGCATCTCAGTCGCCCGTGTATTTGCAGTCTGGATAATCTCCCGTTGGCTTTAGCACCAAATGCATGCATGGTTTCATATCTGGGAGGCTTTGTTAACAGCTAATAGGGCTGTTTACTCCTCCCCCCATGGCTGAGCTGTGACTTTGACGCAGACAATTTAATCAGGAGCAATCACAGTGCGATGCAAATATAGCTCAAGTAAAAAAAAGCCTGTAAATTCTTCGTTTTCTAATTTCCAGCTCCAGAAAAAGAGCGAACAACAGATTCAGCATTTGTGATGCCTATGTATAAGATGTGTTGAATAAACCTCATGAATGTCAAAATTGCTGTTTGAATAGCAGAGAATGGGCCGTATTCTCCTCTATCTTTGTAACATCTGAGCCAATTTCACACCCAGGCTCTTCACTATTTGATTTGAATACTCTCTGCTTCCTTTTCCCCTTTTGTCCCTCTGCCAGGCTCGTCTGTTCGACCAGTTTAGTCCTCTTTCCTTCACTGCCATCAGTATTCCTCAGACACATCCTGCTCCTCCGGGCCCAAACCTATACATTAGGGTAAAGAGTGAGCAGTATAGAGCACTGTAGTAATGAGTCCTAAAACTGGGAATGAATAAGCACTTTGACACTTCTGGTTGGAGCATATCTCAAATTTACACCTCAAAGTTCTTCAGGGTTCAAGGGTGCTTTCACACCGACATCGTTCTGACTTTTAAGTTTGATCCCTCCCTCGAGCATGGTCCAGACCAAACAGCCAAACTTTTGTCCATCCTAAAGAGGTGGTCTCAGTCTTGACCAAACTGTGCCATGGTTTGGCTCGCACCCAGAATGAAAGCATTATTTTGTAAGGTCTGAATCTTCAGACCAATGACAGAAAGTTATTACATGCTAACTTGGAAAAAGGACATGAACTGTAACTTCTTCTAAAATAAAATGAGCTGTGGAAGCTCCTGAGGAGACCAAATGTTTGATTGATATCTGGTCTGACAGCTTTATTAAAGGCTGATTAAAAAACAGAAAGGAAAAGGATTAAAAAGAGATTTCCTGGTTCGTACAGTGTGCTACTTGCAAATCATTGTAGAACTTCCTTTACCATAAATTTAGAAAGGCCACTTTGGGAGGCATTTTTCTCTGATATGTGAAATACATCCATGAGACAGAAACATTGGTTGGCTGTGCAGTTCATATATATAGCATATAGAGTTCTGTTTAAAAAGACAAGTAACACTGAAGGTGGCTGATGGGGCAGTGGATCTCCATTCAACTTGTAAACATCTATTTACAGGGGTCGGGGGATGGAGTTACAGGAAGTTTGAAGAGAATAATGGCGATCCATCACAGGTAAGCTGCCAAAAATATTAATGAGATACAGAAACAAAACAATAGCAGAGGCAGAAGTGCTTAACTTTCCAGGAGCCTTTCACACATTACTACATGTTCTTACATCAAGGGTAAACAAACTTTGTCTGTTATGGCTGGGTCGCCATGAAAAGGTCCATAACAATGATAAAAATATGAAGTTCTCTGTCATTAAAATTAAAGAAAATATTTCAAGTATATAACATAGAATCGGTCAATTTAAAACAAAACATTTTTTTAGTAAATTTACATTACTACATATTTAAATCATTGTGCCAGAAATAGTGATGGTGATGTTTTAGCCAACTGACCATGGTTTAGTTTTGTTATGGCTTGAATTGTTATTTTTTGCTTTGGCTGACATTTATACTTCAAAACTGTTAATATGTCCAGATCATCATGGACAAAACGGTTGTCTTGGACCAGGGATCATCAGCTACTGTACATTTGTTCAAAAGTCATTTATTACATACTTTTAAAATAAGTTACATTTTAATATTTTGGTCTAACTAACTATCCATCCATTATCTATATTGCTTATCTCTTTTGGGGTTGTAGGGGCTGAGGCTTATCCCAGCTGACATTTGGTTAAAGGTGTGGTACAACCTCAACCAGTTGCCAGCCAATCACAGGGCCACATACAGGAATCTTTCACCCTCACACCTACACCTAAGGGCAATTTAGAGTCACCAATTGAACTAATTAGATCGTTTTTGTACTGCAGGAGGAAGACCGAGTGCCTGGAAAGAACCCACACATGCATGGGGAGAACATGCAAACTCCACACAGAAAGGCCCTGACTATCACAGGGATCGAATCAGTTTAATATTTCATTTGTTGTCCCAAACTGAGTGTATCCTAGCCCTAAAACTGAGATACCTGAGCCAGGGTCTTCTTCACTGGGTTTGACTCTAAAATCCTCATACTATAGAAGATTGGCAGATTTATGTAAGACAGACAAACATGAAACCTCAACAATATTTTACCTCTCACATGCTCATAATTCATAATTCTCTAAGGGCCAAATAGGAAGCTGTGGGGGGGCCTGATGTGGCCCCAGGGCCAACAGTTGATGCTCACTGTCATAGAGCTTTTGTGTCTCCACAGACTGTATTTCTTATATGATCCACAAAAACTCATAGAAATGGAAACAAAATTTCTGGATTGGCCAACAGAAATTCATCACCCCATGAACACCCTCCTGCTCATTCATATTGGTCTCTCTGGTGCATGGAGAAGGAGGAGAGGAAAGGGGGAGGGTCTGGGGGAGGTACACAGAGGTTAAGGTGAAAGGAGACAAAGCAGCCACTAAGGGCAGACCCTCTCTGCCCTCCTCCCTCTGAGTCCTCGGTCCCCTGATCCCCTGGGAGACGAGAGAGAGGGATGGAGAGACAAAACGAGTGAGGTAGAGGGAGAGATCTCATCATTAGGCGGCCAGAGGTGTAAGGTCACAGCGGGGGGCAGTCTGAGGCAGTGACCCTTAGAGAAAAGGAGAGGAAGGAAGAGGAGAGGAAGGAGAAAGCAGGAGTCTGGGACGAGTCAAAAGTTCTCACAGCTTGAGCTGGATTACCAAATATTGATTCTTACATCCTCGTGTCATGTTTAACAGGACTTAAAACTCTTAATCTGAGGGTTACAGCAGCGTGATTAGAGGCGTGTTTGGAGAAGAAATCCAGGCTTCAGTTCATCTGACTGTTGGATGACTTCAGTTTTTCTGCAGTACACAGCCTACTGTACTAGATCACCCTGGGAACCAGAAAAATCCTCAAGCTTTTGTTGTCATACCCTGGCAGAGAGGTCGCCCCCCTCTGATTCAGACAGAATCAGGCAGATGAAATTTTAATCGAATACATGACGGGCAGATAATAGCAGTCTTGTAGATCAGCACTGTTCAGGCACTTTTGTAAACAACCAAGATGACAACCACTGATGTGAAACGTTCAGAATCTGCCATCACTTTAGTATTTAACATTGATGAATCACTTTTAGAAATGTCAAGTTTTGACTGTTAGGGCAGCACTTTCATTAAGCCCTGACTCCGACAGTGTATGTGCTCTAACTCATTTTTGTTTAATACAGACACAAGACTTCAAGGGAGTTTGGATGAGCCTAAAAGGATGAGTAATGACATGAATCATCCTATATTCAGGCTCATTCACACAGGATATTTTGGCTAACATTGAGAAATCATCAAAATTTGGGTAAAAGTACATTACCGAGGTCAATTTTGCTGTGTTCAACGCATGTCAATGTATCTAAAATGGAGAGGCCCATAATGCTGGTGGAGTATGATGTTTCCTGATGGCCTCCTGTCTGATCCTCGATAAATCTCAAATGTTTGCCACCGTAGATGTAATGCATGGGTAGCGTGCTCAACTGAAGAGAACTTTGGCTTAAGCAGCTAATGCTAATCACTGTACAAATGTATTGCAATGTCACACAACAAACACTGTATAAAGAAGACGGTCTCAGTTTTCCAACACAGTGCCAAGAGTACGAAAGGTGGCTGTCCCCAAAAGGCTGCCTCAAGTCATACAACAGGAGTCTGGTCCTCAGGAGGAAGCAGCTGAAGAAGACCAAGATGAACGCAGTCATAATTGAGGGTAGCGAAGGCAAGTGGAGGTCAACTTCTCCTGGCCTTTACAAGCTAGTTGGATCAAACATCAGAAATTTTTAGGAATACATAAAATTTAGCAACATCAGTTCTGGTTAAGTGGTGTGGTAACCAACAAGACATGAGCCTATCCACTGTTTCTCCCTTTCCTGTCAAACTTCGAAAAAAGCCCAAAAATGATTGTAATAAATAATTAATAATGATTAATAAATAGTTGATCTTATCAGTATAGTCTATTTATTTTAACTGAGTTATTTTCAAGTATCTATGTAAAAAGCATAAAAACATTTGTTCAATTGCTCCCTATTTTGCAATGGAGGCCGTCTTTAATAAAAATGGTACAAGCCTTTATTTTCATATAATAAGATGGTGGCGGACTTTTAGAGTTAGCTTTCAGGTTAGTCTACTTGTTAGTTTTTATTCTGGCAAATACCTTAATACGCTGTGGTCTTCTGGTGATTGTGTGTTTCAAGCTGCTCAGGGCAGCAACCTCCAGGGCTGAGAATTGAGGTCCATGCAGAAGTGCCAAGACCTGTAGTACCCTGAGTGTCCACTTGAGGCTGGCTGCAGAAACCTGACACTCAAATGATTGCGTGCAGGAAACAAACCGTTCAAAAACGGCTTCAGTTTACATCTATGTGCTTTTACTGAGAGGAGGGTGAATTTTTTACATCATGCCCATTTTTCTTTTGTTGAGGAGTTATTGAGGGTTTTCAGTTTTTAAAACGCAGTGTCACTATCGGTCAGATGGCCTGAAGTCCCGCCTCTACACTGCCTCTCTGTCTGTGAGTAGATTGAGCTAAAGTTTGGTTGAGGTGATGTACAGTATGGCAGCGTCCATTACAAGACAACACAACTTTCCAAAGGCTCCTATGACAATTAAATGGCTGACGTCACATGTCTTTGTCCACTTCTTTTACAGTCTACCCTGATGACATGTGCTGTCAAGCACAGTGATGGACAAGACGGCAAGTAGGCAGACTTTGAGGAATCGCAGCTAAGCCTGAATTGGGCCCTTTCGTTGGACCATTTTAGCGAAAAATTGCTACATTTCCGCGCTGGGTTTCAGCTGTTAAAGGCCTAACAGTTGCCAAACAATAAAGCACAAAAAAAATGACTTGATGCCCCACATTGATGTGAAATACCGCAACAAAAACCTCAATCCAGTATTTCAGCATCCTACATACTGCTGCAGGGTATGATGGAAATACAGAGAATTTTGTTTAAATAATCTTCAATGTACATTTTCAATTGATGTCTCTATAAGTCATACAACAGCAGCATATGACAATATTGGTGAATGTGGCAAGAATTAACATTTTCCTCTAAATTTCCGTATTTATCTCCAGCTCAGAGCAGAATTACAGTAAACACAATGAAGTGTATTCAGTTATAAACTTTGTCCCATCGTTTAAACCAACAATGACACCAGCAAATGAATCTATTATTAACCTGTCGTCTCCATAAGCCCAGCTGAACGTACACAACCTGAACGAGGTCTTTATTTCTGCAGCAGTGAACCCCTGCTCGGTCAGTCCTGCTCTGACTCCCTCTCTCACCTGCACAGTCATTTCCCACAGGCCTGATCATAATAATATCAGCACCAAATGAAAATCTGCTCATCTAAATGCAAATCACAAATGGCATTTCCAATTATTTTTTTGTAACATGCTGTGTCTAATTTTCATGTTCGCTCAGGAAACTTTGTTGCGTGCCATCCAAATAGCAGGTAGAATGATGTGTAATTTCAGTTGGTACTTTTTCCACCTCAGGCTTTTCTGATATGATAGAAAATATGTTTCTGTTTATATTTGAGTCATTTAGGAATGCTTGTTAACATTTTTAATGGATAGAAACATCCAAATGTTAATGTATGCAATGAAAACATAACTAAGCTACTCCTCTGGCAAAACCACACAACAACAGAAATATCCACAATAAGCAAATAAAGACCAGAGATGTCACAATTAATTTAAAGGAGAGTTATAATATTTACTAAACAAAGAAAGAGATTTAATTTTAAGAATATACTTAATTAAAAACTGTATTCTTATTGCATATTAATTCTCTTCATTTCACAATCACACTGGCAGTTTTAACATTTGGCAATGCAGGTGATTTTGGAGGCCTCGAGTATCAAGGGGCTTAAAATGCAATCATTATGATCATTAAATATGAGTTATATATCAAATCCTGATTACTGTTATAACCTCCACCAAGGAGGTTATGTTATCGCCAGGGTCTGTCTGTTTGTTTGTTTGTCTGTTAGCAACATTACGCAAAAAGTACTGGATGGATTTACATGACAATTTTACCAGAGGTGTGGTTTGGAAGGAAGAACCCATTACACTTTGGTGCTGATCTGCAAATTTGTCTGGGTGCAAAAAATTCCCAACATTTTCTGGAAATCCCAAAACTTAACAAGGAGCTGTATTTAAAAAAAATCATATCTCTGACATCACTGGATGGATGTTTTTCAAAATTTACAGGATAATATATATAATAAAACGCTATCATCAAGATAAATTTCATCAGGATCCAATCCAGATTGATGAAAAAAAAAAAACATTTTGAAGTTTATAATGGCAAATACCATACATTTCTCCTCGGCTGCTGTGAGGGTTCTGCCCCCTTTACGTCATTATGGGAAATGTAGTTTATTTACAAACTCACGTCAATGTTTTCCAAGCCTATGTCACTACATTTCCCAGCTTCCCTTGCGACGCAGCAGAGGAGTTCTCCACATGGACAGACATGAGCGGAGACTCAGCCGTCCAATCAGAGCACGTGGTGATCCAGAATTGCATCTTTTACAGGGGTTGTGGAAAAGCCACTGCCGTAACTGAGCTGCTTGGCGTAGGTCTGTGCTCTCCGAGTGCTTTTCTAGTTCAGATATGAATTTCAGTTGCACTACACACTGTTAAAAGTGCACAAACAGGTTGGCAATGTTTGCACCCAAAGCAATGCAGGACAAAAAATTCTGTGTTAATCTGTCAGTTGTGATTAAGCAAGTCACTGTGATATAAGACATTTAATGACTTAGTCTCCATCGTCTAAAACTGGCACTATGTAGCTTAATCTCTTTTTGTCAGTGTACTAAGGCAGGACTTATTCCAGATAACAAAACCAAGTTGGGGCCTTTTTTTCTGGATAAAATGTAAGACATGTTACCTATAAAAACAGATCTTTATCTAACTAGATATCCACTCCTAACAGTAATGTAGGAACATCAGGCTTGTGCTTAAAGAATTGTGTCAAGGGTTAAAAATAATTGTTGGAAAGCAAGAATGTGTCCTTAAAGTTCAAAATTTGGAAAAGTGGTTGGAGCTGGTATTTCCACTCACTTTTCCAAACATGTTCACCCTTTATGTGAAATTTCACCACTAAATACAGATAATTGATTTAGAAAAATATAATTTAACCTCCCTGACTGTATTCATAGAACAAATGCATGAGCATACAGTGCACTCTCTTATTTGGCTAAAATACGACTCCAGGTGATTCAATTTCTGTGCATCAACAGCTCCTCAGAATGCCTCAGATATTTTGTTTCCCACATCCCTCTAAATGACCCAAACCACCCCTGTGCTTATTGTGTACGAAGCAAACATGCATTTGAGGTCAGAAATGACGCCAACACGCGTGTACAGCGTGTCCTCACCCCAAAACAAAAGGGCCGCCCAATTATCAGCCATTCAGCAGAGATTTAGCCGGAGAGCGGCTACAATGTTAATGAAGTGAGATGGAAAGTAGGCTATAGGGACGACCTGGCTTGTGTTCAGACAAGCATTTAACTGGAATTAAGAACAAGAGGATGAAGACGCAACATTGAGATCAGGCCTAATCCCTCTGTCCAAGCAATAAACAACATCAGCAGGAGAGCAATAAACAAGACGGAAAAGTCGGTCTTTATTTTCTCTCTGTGGCAAACCAAGCAAACAAAGAGCAGAGCGAGAAATTAATCCCTGCTCTGCTGCTTGTTATTACAATCCTATTTTTTCTTTGTCTCACTGAGGCTCCAACTTTCCAGGAAAACTCTCTGACTCATGAGACTTCAACACTTCACAGTCCGAAACCACTGAAACAGCGGTTTAGGCTGCCAGCTCATCAAGTGACACAGATGTAGTCCTTATTACTTCATTTTAGGAGCTGCTTATTAGTTTATAAAAAACTAAACTGAATCAGGAGGATTAGTAGAAAGCAGTGGTTCTCAACGGTCCCCTTTGGAGACTAATATTTCTTCTGGACCGCCTACAAAGTCACTTCGAGGAAAAGTTAAGACTTTTCTTAACACATCTAAAGTGTGTGAAAACTACTGTCTGTACCAAATATCAGTGAGTAGACATACAAATGAATATTTTCATGTGTTTCCATATTCTCAGTTTAAATGTATATTCTTAATGATGACGAAAAGATGAAAACAACAAAGCAGCAGATTTTGTGAGTTATACAGGAGTGTAAGCCACGGATGTAAGATGAGCAAAGTCCTGTACAGTGCAACTTTTTTCAGGATAGAAGGTTTTATTATTAATTTGTTTTATTATTTAACTTGTTTAAAATCATGATGTTTAATGTTAAAGACATATTTCAGCAAATTAGAAATGACAAGCATATGAAACCAAACTGTTAGAAACTTGTTAAAATAGTCATTATATTACCTCTATAATGTGGAAATGTGTTAGTGCTAGTTGTTAATCAGGATGATGTTGTTAAAATTAATGCAAAATGTAAGTAAATAAGTAGGATTAGTTCATTTCAATGGTTATTTAAAAGAGCAAGCACCATGTAGTTCTGCACAGTTCACATTTTAAAAAGGAAGAAAGAAAGAAATGTAAGAAATGAGAATTATAATCAAAAAAATATTGAGGTTAGAAAACAAAGCAGTCAATCTGGATATGAGAAAAACAAAACAAACAAAAACACTGAATTTGTATTTGTATAAAAAATACAAATTTACTATTATAATTATAATAACTATACTTATATTTACAATTTTTTTTACTTTTCCTTTGAATCCTTATCGTCATTTTTCTAATTTTTATTTGTATATCTGCTTTATAAATACAAGATGATGTTATTAAAATTCATGCAAAAAGTAAAAAAAAAAATAGTAAGTTTAGTCCATTCAAATGGTTATTTTTTTAAGAGCAAAAAATATTTAGAGCTGCACAGTTTAAAAATATTTTAAAAAGGCAAAAAGAAAGAAACACAACAAATAAGAAGTTCATTTAAGAAAATATTTTTGGTTAAAAAAACAAAGCCGGAAAAAAAACACTTAATTTGTGCAATGATAATCATGAAAACAATAATAGTATCAACAATTACAACAGCTATTATAATAGAAATTTTACTATTATTACTGTTATTATCATAGCATACCTATCATTTATTTAACTTTTAAGTGTTTTTTGATCTTTATCATAATTATTCTTATTTTTATTTATATATCTTCTTTATAAATGTCATGAACTAATTTTGTTGTGTTGTTGTAGCTTAGATTGCTCCATCTTTCCAGTGTGTGGCTTTAATGTGTGGAGCTGATTTTTTTTTTTTTTTATGCATAATTATTTTACTACATTTTGAAGTAACTCGCCCATCACTGCATGTGATTGGCTGATTAGTTAATTGCATTAACGAGCAGTTTTACTGACTTTTCTAAAATAAAGTGGAGGATGAGAGTAAGTTTGGAGGGATATTTTAAACAGCACATCCTTTGGGTCACATCCTTGGATACCATATTTGACATGTTGTTTGTAAAAATATTTAAAGACCAAAAATTATTCTTGTGTTTTATTATTTCAAAATGTATCTCAATTTTTATTTTTATCTTTTAGGCTTTAATGCACTGTTAAAGTCTCATAAATCAAAGGACTGAACTCAAACAGTGCTCTTTGTTTTTGGCTGATTAAGTCTTATGACACAGTTACTGAAAGATTAAGCTCTAAAGTCTGTGTTTTTCTCGACATATTTTCTCCCGTTTGGTTTGATTATTTCAGTCATTCCTGCTCCTCCAGCAGACGAGAGGGAGAGAAGGAGGAATGATTGATGCTGAGCAGGATTGAGGAGGAAAATCACAGACGGTCTGTGGTCCAACACCAGCCAATCAGAGAGAAAACTGCTGACTCAGCTCGCCATGTTAAAGTGACTTATGTCATTTAAACCAGGCTGGGCAGGTGTGCGTGTGCTCATGCATGTGCTCGTGTGTGGTTTGCTCCAGAGAGGGAATCAGTCAGACGGAGACGTGGAGATAGATTGATGGAGTCTCCGTGAAGGTGCTCTCATGTTTTTGTGAGAGTGAGCTGAGAAGATGAGATGGGAGAGTCACTTCAGAGGGAGCCGGAGCTTCACTGCTCTGTGGTTGGTTTTCTCCACGGGGGGCTCTTCTTTCCTCCTGTAGTGATCTCGCTCACAAACAACCTCCCCGGGGGATTAAGTGTAAGGACTTAGACGGCCAGGATGGGGCTCTGCTGTGCTCCTCGGCTCAGTCGCTCCATGATAGGGGTCAGTTTAAATCATCACGCGCCGGCGTCAGGGTGCCGAAGCCCAACCAGAGGCGATTAAAATAGGTCAAGTGAAGCTTTGGGGGGACGGCTTTAGAGCGCCCTTAAACCAAGACTGAATGACTTAAAGAAAGGAGGTGGGAGGAAAGAAGAGGGTAGACATACTGTCAAGTTGGGTGCTCCTTTTTAGCTCGATTTTATATATATTTAAACATTTTAGGCTCCTGCACTGCAACAAGTGAGATCATAGCAAGCCTTATCTTTTGATATATTGTTTAAGTGTTCGGTTCCTTCAGTTATTACTCAAGTATCCTGAATAAGCACTTATAAACCTGCACCAACTTAAGCTGCTGTACATTGTGAAATACTGCATTGTACACCCTGATGTCTATTTTATTTTATTGTATTGTATTGTATACTTTATCTTAGTTATTCTACTTTTTGCTCTTGTTGACATTTTATTCACGTCGCATACACCAAGACCCGGGTAACTGTGCTTTCTTATCATGTCACAGTTTTAATAACTATAAAGCTGAGTCTGATCTAAATACATTCACCAAGGGTACAATTTCAGTTTAGGAATGTGAGCGTGCAGCATTGTCATGCTCATGACTTATTTTAAACACATGAATATAAAGGTGTGCTGTATTTTGTATGGTTTACAGCAGAAATCCAGTCCAACCAATCCGTCCATTCCAGACCGAAGCTGTGTTTATCAATACTTCTGATATAAATACTTGCAGTGTTACTTAACTTCATTTAACACTAGCATTTACCGTGGCTACATTCACTGCCTTCAGGATCACTGACCAATGACTTTGTCCAAAAGCATTGTGCATCATTTCTCAGTTTATCAATATTTCTGATATAAATTCTTGCATTGTTATTAAACTCCTTGTAAGTTAACACCTTGTTTGTTTTCATCTTGATTCTATCATTTCTTTTATTTTAGCTTCTTTGGTGTACATTAGACTCTAAGTCCTCTTGACATCATGCCTACTATCATTACAATTACAGTGGAATATACTTCGTAGATGGACCTCTGCTGAGCGTTTATTTAGTCATAATTGATTCATCTGTATTGTTTTAATTTTAGTCTATTTTTAGTTGATGGAATTTCACAACGTTTTTGTTAAAAAAATCTACTGTAAATTTAGTTGACTAAAATATGAAGTGTAAAGGGTAAGGCATTTTTTATGTTTCCTTGAATTTCTGAAGTCATGTTTTACACTTGGATAAAATGAAACAAACAGTGAACCTGCTCTACATGAATATATCAATTCATAAAGAGAGGAGCTCTGATTGGATCGCCTCACAACTTATCCCACCACCACCAGGCTAAGGCAGTTGTGATTGGATGTCTCTCTGAACTCATCCAACCTTTCCACACAACCAAAGTAGCGGTGATTGGATATATTCCTAACTTGTCCCTACTGTCTACATGACCAAATTAGGTCTGATTGGATTAAGTCTCTGTCAAACATTTTCATCTAGTTTTTATTTGTTAATAAAAAATGTCAGTTAATGTAGTTTTTGTCCATGTGCACTTGTTTTTATTAGTTACTGTCTAGTTTTTGTCAGGGGAGGAAAGGTTGTTGATGAAAACTAGGACGAAAATAATTAGTTCACAAAATTAACACTGTCTGACAATACATGACAGTCTTGGCTCAGTAAAGTTGAGTCGAGTAAAGCTGTTACCACATTGTAGAAAAGCCCTGTATGTGACTTGTGGTGTCTCTGCCACCAACGCCAAGTAGTGGCTCAATCTTGAACCCTGAAGGTCCTCATGTAAGCCAAACACAAGGCCTCACTGTATACTCTTTGCTTAGGGTCCCACTTTGACTGTGCTAAGTTCTGGTCCCCGATCGTGTTCATCTTCAGTGTTTCTACACTGGCTTGTGCTTTGCATTGAGATTATCTTGCAGAGGAAATCAGGGGGAATCACAGCCGTCTGACTTCAGGTAGACGCTCCAGGCTCCATAATATCACAACAAACACCCTCCTCAAACACAACACTGTTTAACTCCAGCTCCCTTTCTCCCAGCCCAAACACTCACACAGAGAAAATCACCCTACCACACCACCATATGCCCTGATTTCTTCAGCTAATGGTCTGGAGTAGGAAATGGGTCAGAGGCGTATTCTTTCTTATTCTCCCACGTGACAGTGAACCTATTTGTTTCATTAGATTTGCTCCCCGGGATGACTGACTACATTTCTTTTGGTTCATGAAATCCTGAACATATGGTGTTTGCACTGCATGGAGAACCCAAAAACACACACAGTATGTTAGGTGTGTGGAGGACTGCTGCTCTACCTGCCTCTGTTTCCTATCATAAACAGGTTCTTGTAATATTAATTGAATTTACAAAAGGCAGTACGGGGCTTCTGTCCCTGTAGCAACAATTCATTTTTAATATCAATCTCAACAGCAGGAGAGGCGCATAAATATTTGATCTCAGTCTAATAGCCAAACAGCAAAAGAAGAAGAAATACAGACCAAATTCAGGCGTTATTTTTGCTTCAACAGCATAAAATCGACTACTCTCTCATCTTCACCTGGTGATCCTCAAACTGCACTTTGCATTGATGTTTAGCCAGTTTATCCTGGAATCTTGGCACTGTTTGAATCACTGGTTTTCTTCTACGAGAGAGTCTTTGGCCCCCTAACCTCCATTATCCTCTTAGCTTCTCACCAGGTGAAGGGGAACAGGTACCTCCAAACGGGTGAGCCTGCAGGGTGCTGAGCATTAAATGTGCCCTGAAACTACTTTCATCTGAATTCCACTTGAGGGAGCATATTAGCGTCCTTTTCCCCCAGGCCTGAGGATTTTTGGTCAAGTTCTGCAGCTCTAAATCTGTTCTGCTTCTTCTTAAAGGGATAGTTTGGTGTTTTTGAAGTGGGGTTGTGCAAGGTCTATAGCACTGCTAAGTATAATTGCCAATAAAGCAGATGGATAACTCCCTCCCTCAGGGGAGATAGCCGGGTATGTATGCTAGTCGATATATAGCAGTCAACGGTGCCACTTTCAGGGTCAAACCACACAAAACTGTGTTGGCATGGAACTACTTTGTGACGCCATATATAGGTTGCGTATCCTTGCCCCAACAATATGCTCTCATCAGCTTTTTAGGTTCAGTCTGCACAAGAAACAACAAACACTAACTTCACTAAAACTGAACTAAAGATGAACCATTCTGACTCGAGTAACGACAACATTTTGTGAGTGGTGGGTACAAGAGGATATCTTTATGAATTGGAGCACACAGAGAAACTTTTGCAACTGAATCTGAGGAGCAGGACAGATCACAAGTTACCTGGTGGTGCAGATGCAGGAACTGTGAGCCCACAAACCCTAGGCCCATTGTTGTAACAAGTGGGACTTGGTAACGGGTTTCTCTTGGACCTTTCCAGTGCTGATGGGTAAATTGGGCACTGCAAACATGATGTTCAACTGCTGCAGAGGTGGGAATCCTGATATCCATATTTAAAACAACAAGCCAAAGCCCAAGTAAAGCGATAAACATCAGTACTGTGAGCATTTGTTTGACCTGTTTTTACATAAGGGATAAATGAAGGATCTTTGACTAAATCGGGGGTCTTCAACTGAGCCAGAGAGCTACCAAAAAGGTGAGGAGTATTATGGAGGGCTGCTTGATTTAATGTTTCGAATTAGTGCACATTTTTATAGTTTATCCTAAAATATTTAATATGCATATAATAGGTTATATATAAGCTGTATGATTACCTCTTTCCTAGACTTTTCTCAATAATTATCATAGCTGATTAAAAAATGATATGAGAACATTTTTCTTACATACATATTTAATAATTTATCTGCTAAAATTAACTGATATGCACAACAGTCTGTAAGAGCACAAAAAATGTCAACTTTGACCCCCTGCAGGTCAAAGTTGAGTAGAAAATAGACGGATTAAAAATGTGACACATGCTACATTTGTTGTTGTTTGTACTGATGTAAGCATGATTTGGTTGCAAAAAATGAAATTGAAATCCAGAGAGTTAGATTATTTATATCAGTTTGTGCTCTAGTGGACACTAACTGACCTGAACAACTGACAGGCGGAAGGATACATAGCCCAAATGCTGCATCACAAAATAGTTCTACACACAGGGGCTTTGTCAAGGGAAAGTGAAACACTGTAAAGAATCTTGTTGTAGCCTTTAGTGAAGCCGATGTTTTTTGTGTAGTTTTACCCCAAAGTGTTGTAATTACAAGGCTTTCAGTGGCATCATTGACTGCTTTATAGCTTGTGTACATCCAGCTATCTCCCCTCAGAGGCAGACTTTTCCTGTTGCTTTGTCGGCAATTACTAGCACCATAGACCTCGAGCAACCCCCCTTCAAAAAACCCGAACTACCCCTTTAAGACACATGATCATCCGCACAGCGTGTTGGTTCAGAGACGTTAACCACCACCAGCTGACCTTTACGACCCTCTCAGTGTTCTGCACCCCTCCCTCTGTCCATCCATCATTGATCAATTAATCTTACCGATCAATAAACCAATACACCACACTGAGGAGTTAATTTGTGTGAGTGGAGCATCAGTTGTTTGGAATTAAAGACATGCCACAAACACGGGCGGGGGCAGATGGGTGGCCTGGGGTGTCAAAGGTCACATGCTGACTCCAGGTTGGCAGCACATCGCTCTGTCCATTTCAGTGTTGATTTTGTTGACTAATTGTTTCCGTCATAGTTTTCGTCAAAAACCTTTTCTCCCCTGATGAAAACTAGATAGTAACTAATAAAAACAAGTGCACATGGACAAAAAATAAAACTACATTAACTGACATTTCATCAACAAATACAAACTAGACTAAAATGTTTGACAGAGACTTAATCCAATCAGACCTAATTTGGTCATGTAGAAAGTAGGAACGAGTTAGGAATATATTCAATCACAGCTCCTTTGGTTGTGTGGAAAGGTTGGATGACTTAAGAGGGACATCCAATCACAACTGCCTTAGCTTGGTGGTGGTGGGATAAGTTGTGGAGCGATCCAATCAGAGCTCCTCTCTTTATGAATTGATATATTCATGTAGAGCAGGTTCACTGTTTGTTGTCAGTTCTGGTATTGTAACTGAGATGCTCTGCCAGGTAGCCTAAATAAAGGTGACTGCATTTCACACAAAAGTTCAATTTGTTTTTGTTAATTTATATATTCAAACTTTTCTAGCATTCAGTAAAGGGTTATCAGATGGTTCATTTTATCGAAGTATGACTTAGGAAATTCAAGGAAATATGAAAAATGCCTTACCCTTTACACTTCATAATTTAGTCGACTAAATTTACAGTAGATTTCATCGACTAAAATGTAATGTAATTTCATCAACTAAAAGTAGACAAAAATTAAAACAATGTAGATGACTAAATTATGACTAAAACTCTATTATAAAGAGTTGTTTGTCTGTTTGTGACTGAATGATTGATCTGTGTAATTTCGGGGCATTACCCTTGGACGACTAAGTGAACTGTTGAACACACCTGTTACTCTTTGCTCGGTTTTGTAATTTGTCTAATGTTGAAGTTAATGCTGAACTTCTTCAGGGATTCAGGGCATTGCAGCTAGCAAAGAGCATCGTTGTACAATCCTAATCTAAACAAGGAACTCATTTCCTCATGCTGCTTGGACCATCCTCAAAGTTTGACTCACTCCATTACAGATTCTGGTGGATCTCGAGGACCTGGTCAACGCTTTCAGTCCTGTCTATTGAGCCTACTCGCCTGGCTGAGCCAGAGTGTCGACGTGTTTCCTGTTTCAGATGAGAAATTGCTCTTTTCATTTCCAGCAGTTTTGATCTGTGATCTGTGGATTTAGAATTAAGTGGACTTGATAATTCCTTGGCCTGGTTTATAGCCTCACTTTTACTTAATTTATTCATGTTTTCCTTCATGAGGAAGTCAATATAGCTTAAAGACTCTGCATGTTGCAACCTGCCAATTTTTTTACTTGCTTGCTTAATTTCTTTTCTAATTTTCCATGCTCTCATCTATTTTAAATGTCTTTTTTTTGATATTCCTGTTGCTATACTGTATATTTAGAGCAACAGAAACAACCAAATTTCTCCTTGGTGATTAATAAAGTATTTCTGATCCTGAGTCTGATTCTAATGATCGTACCTTTCTCGTAAACTTAATATATAATTTGCTTTGAGGGATTTCAGTCAAACTTTCTCCATGTATGGGAGGTAAAAGGTCAGAGGCCAAATGAACCATCACTGTTGTACTTTCACTCTCTACACCTTGAAAAAACACAAAACCTTTATAGAGTATATCTATTTACATTTCACGTCATCATATTCCCATTATCCCCCCATGAATAATTGCATTTAATTCTAATTTCATGACATTTTATGTTTGGTTTTTTCAACATTTTTCTCAGAAAGATAGAAAAACACTCCAACTAGTGAGTTTTAAAAAGCCAGCAGAAAAGTTTCACATGAAAGAACAAACAGCAGAGACACACAATCCTTAATCCTATTTTCTATTCTTATAATCCTCTATGCTCAGAATTATATAAGCATCTTCTAATGCTGATAACATAATCGAGTTTAGGGTGATTCCATGGATCCAATAAAGGGGAAAAACACATTAAAAGCTGTTCAAGGAATGAAATAAATACACGATGTGTGCACGTGACTGAAGGCGGCAGCTGCTTCTGTGAACCTGCTCCTCAGTGGCTGCTATAATTAAAACAATCATACAACTTGTATCATCTTAACAGGAGAGAGCAAAGGATCTCTTGTATTTCAAGGCCCTCGTCACTCAAACAGGTATTAATAATTATCTGGTTAATTAGACTGGGAGAGGTTGTAATAAGGTGGGGCTACAGAAAGAGTTTATTGATGCTGCAAGTTTTAAGTACTAATTCAAACAATAACAGGTGAACAAGTCCTTCAACAATCACAGAGTATGCAAATTACACAGAGTTTTAGAGCTGTCAAACAAACTGCACCACAACCACACGATCCTGAGAAGAGGTCAAATCAAGGGCTGGAGTATGTGAATCAGACTAAACTGTTTAATGACAGATTGTTTTAACTTTATGGTTGAAACCGACACCCAGTGAGGTGAGAGGAGCTTCACTGAAGCTTCTGTGTATACCTTTGTGTTGTGTTTTTGTGCTTATTGTATATATTTTTTATATTTACATAATTCCATTTGCACTTTTTTCAGCTATATTGCATATGTATTTAATTAATTATGCATGAGATTTTGATTTTTATTCTTAATATTGATTCTCTTTGCACCCACTCACCAAGTAAAACTCCCTGTATGTGGTGGGGATGCACGATATTGGATTTTTGTCGATATCTGATATCCCAGTATTTTTCTGAACTCATTATCGCCTATACCAATATTTTTGGGCAAGAGTACAAGCTCTATACTTCATACTTATTTACTAGTATCTTTTAATGTGAGAGTCTATTTGTGTGAGGAACAGATGCAAAACAAGAAAAACAACATTTAACATAAAAATCTTGATTTAGTGCAGCACTCTGTTACTTTTGTGTTATTAAACCATATTCTTCCAAAACTGGCAAAATTTCAATATCTGCCGATGCTGATATTTCACTTTTAAGGCTGATATCAGACAGATAATGATAATATCATGCATCCTGACTACTGTGAAAAAAAAAAAAACTGAAATCTGATTTAAAGAGGCCATATTGGACCTTTGGGCCCCCAGTTGCCCACCCTTTTTTTGTTTGCTCTATTTCATTATCACAGTACATTCGATTAATCCCTGTAAATCTCTTTAACACAGTCTCTGTCTTTGTGTCTACATTGTCTTAAAGTGTCTGATTCCTTTTGTTTTTATATAATAATCAGCTAAAAATGCTCCAAAAGCACAAACCTCCACTAAGGCATTTCAAACTGCCCTGATATGCAATGTTCAAAAACCATTCGGAAAACTTCCTGGATCTGAATCTAGGGTTGGATCGCCACCAAAATCCAACCACTTCTTTCTTGTGCCATGACCAACATTTCTTGAAAAAGTCTTGAAAATCTGTTGAGAACTTAAAATGTCTTGCCAAGCTCCAGCCTCCATTGACTTCATTGGCCAAAATCCAGACGGCCCAATCAGGGAAGAGAGTTGGAAACTGAAGACGTGACGACAGCAGGAAGTGACTGCATGTTTGGAAACAATGGAGCGGTGTCTGTGGATGCGGCAATGTCTGCGGGTTTATCAGAAATTGACTCAATTTCTTCTTTAAAAGAGGAGCAATGAACGTCACTTACAGCTTTTCTTACAGGAAATCATGTTTTTGCTCTTCTCTCAACCAGGGATCACTGCTGGGAAACTGGGAGAGAATGCGGAAATCCTCCGGACGATGCCGGTTAGTCTATGGTTGTCATGCTTACTCAGTGATACCGGGTTAAATCTGCTCTCCTCAGAGGTTTACCGGGAGAACTTGGTGGGGATTGTCGTTGACGAGGTTCATGTCACATATAAGTGGTAAATAATACATCTGTGTGGTATAATTTAATCTAAGGACTGAAGCATAGTTTAAGCTAATGGCTAACAACAGGGTCTAGCTGCTACGTCATACTGTGGCTTGATATGATTGGTCTGTGACGAGTGTGACTGGCAGAACGATCGTCCAATCACCAGCTGCAGTTGTTTTTGAAGGTGAAAACATTTTCTATGGGCTCCTCTCCAGATGACTAGTGAAATATTTCCATGGCAGATATACGAAACTATCCGTCTGGTGTGTCAGGTTAGCCATGACTAAAGCTACCTACACACCAAACGCGACTTTGCGACCACTCTCCATGTAAAGTCAATGTACAGCCGCGAAGGGGTGGGTTTAACCCTCCTGCGGTGCAACAGCCACGATCAAGGCGACCTGGTCGCTCGTCTTTTCGTCGCCAAAGTTGAAAAGTTTGAACTCTTCAGGTGATATGTGTGGCTGAGCGGCAACTGCCAATAAGCGTTGTGTGGGTGTGTGACGGTACCCGTGACAGACAGGTTTTAGTCTGGTTCACAGAGTAACAACCCATGTCTGTGCGGGAAACATTAGTTAGTGAGTACATTAGTTTCGCCTAGACGGACTGCAGAGAACTCACAGACGATGCTGCTGCAGGGCCATCAGCTGCAGTGTTTTGTGGTTGGTAGATGAGTGAAAAGGATACAGTTGGAATAATGTCAGCTTATACATCCAATTATATGATATATAATATGATCGCGATGAAAGATGAGCGGACGTGACGTCACTGAGCTACGGCGACGTTGACCAAAGTGAGGTATTTATGGACATGCAGCCCGATTATGGTCTCAAAGTCGCGTTTGGTGTGAATGCAGCTTATAATCCCTGAAAATTTAATCAAAATCCATTCATAACTTTTTGAGTTATCCTGTTGACAAACTAACAAGTGAGGACAAAAACATAACGTCCTTGGCAGAGGTAGTAATCATAGAAGATGTGAAGACGCTAAAGATTTGTAGTGTTTTGTCAGGACGCTCTAATATTTGCTTTAATGACTTTGCTGACTGACAGATTGAGCAGGACTCTCGTGATGCACAAATACGTCATACAGTGGATGTACAGAACACAGCGTCTCGGACAAACTTCCTGTTTGCGTAGTGCTCAGCTTTGAAGGAGTCTCCTCTCCCTCTCTCCATGTGTCTCTTTCACTCGCTCTGATAACTATGATTATAAACCTGACAGACAACTCTTACAACATCCATCACGTTCATCTCAGGCTCACAGTGTGACAGACAGGAGAGCAGCTTCCTGCACAGCGGGACGTATAAACAAATGTCCACACTGAAACGTCTGACACATCACGCTGTTCTCTGCCAGCTCCTTTTATAACCGCCCTGTTCATGCTGAAGAGGCTCCGCTCCCAAATGATGTCACTCCTACTGCCCCGCCAACTTTGCCCATGTCGCTGCTAAATCCCACTTGACAGAGGCTTTGTCCCGAGTGTGGAGCTCCCGAGTGAACAGGGAGCAGTGTTTGTATGTATGTGTGCGAGCGGGAGAAAGAAAGAGACTGAAAGTTTAATGGGGGCACAGAAATAGCTCCTGAGAACATGGCAGAGGACGGACCGAGCTTTAAAGGGAGATTTTCTCTTTTAATCGCTCAAAAGAAAGTCGATAAAACCTTTGAGATTTCCACACAAATTTGAAGATTCCTCCCTCTCACTTTATCTTCATAGAGTCTCAAAGGGTGACTTTTGTTTGCTTCGTCACTCTTCAGACCTCAAGCCCGTCTGCATGTTTTCAGACTTTACAAGTCCTGCTACTCTTTTGTGGGCTCTGAGAGTGAATTACATCTTTAGTTTCCTGAAAATGAAGCAATGCTGCACAACCAAGTGTGTTATAACTGGTGTGGGCAAGTGTGCAATCATAAATTAGCACTTTTATTATGGTGTGCAATATATCAGCACTTTAGCACTCTGCATTTAGCTGTCGCACTTTAAAGGGATATGACAACATTTTTTTTTTGTTTTTGTGTCTTGCCTCACTCTTAAGTCCATGACAAGCAGATAGACACCATTCTTTCGACTGTGCGTGCAGTAACAAGGAAGAGACAGGCAGAGCTAGCCCATCGCTAATTAGCTTAGCTTAAACAGTAGGAGTCAATGGGTAGCGTTAGCCTGCCTCTGCTTACAGTCGTCAGATAAACTCTTCAGCAACTCTAAATGGTCCTGTGTGCTTGTTGTGACTTTTTTTTTTTTTTTAACCATGTTATGTTACGTTATGTTTTAGACTAAGATTAGCACTTTGAAATTTTTGAAAGGAATACATACGAAACTAAACCGCAGGGTGCAAGCACAAACTACCACGGACATGCTTTGTTTTGTTGACCTGCTTACAAGCACAACTGCGGTGATAAGATTTTAGAGTCTAGGATTTTTTTCAAGGTTTTCTTAACACTGTGAGATAGGGGAGTTTTCTACATCTCTGACAATAACTCGCCCGACAATGTTGAAAATGCCTTGGAGAAAGGTTGTGCTCTCAGAGAAATTCTCATTTTATTATTATTAAAATTTTTAATAAACCTGAATATAATGAAATGCCTTAAACATCCATGCCAGTTCTTTTGAACTGAGAAGAGCAATTTAATGTTATTTATTAACAATATTAAGTTACTTTAAATTTACCACGTACATTTTTATGGTGGATCCATGTTCATGCAGATAATTATAAAATATTGTCAACTGATTAGAGAACTTTTTCTTATGACACAGTTCTGTTTCAGTGGCTCTTTTCAGTGTAAATGTGGCTTAAGTCCAACCTTGTTAGTTTCATACCCTCCAAAGAGGTCTGTTTGCTTGTAAAGAGGATTTTTTTTCTTAACAGGAGCACACTTTAAATACTTAACATCCACCATTACTGATGGATGTTTATTACCTCCGCCACGGAGGTTTTGTTTTTGCCAGCGTTTTTGTTTGTTAGCAAGATTACACAAAAACTACTGGGAAGATATTGCTGAAATTTTCAGGAGATGTTGGTAACGGCCCAACTTAGAAATAATTAGATTTTTGTGGTGATATGTATGTTTGTCTGGTTGCAAAAAAATCCCATAAGCTGGCATTGGGCGGAATTTAAAAAAAATAAAATTAAAAAAATAATGGATTCGCTTCCAATTTTACAGGATAATATGGGGCTCATGCCTCTATCATCAAGGTAAATTTCATCTGGATCCGATTCAGATCGACATCACAAAAAATAATTTGAACTTTATAATGGGAAAGCCCATTGACAACATTCAATAATTCATATAAAATCAAAATATTAAGTGATGTTCCCAAAACTTGTTGTGTTCATACAGGATAACAGCCTCCATGTATGTGCTGAGTTTGGTTCGGATCCTGGCACTATTCTGGATCAGGTGAACCAGAATTGTATATTTCACAGGGTTTGTGGAAAAGCCACTGCTGGAGCTGAGCTGTTTGGCGGAGGTCTGCGCTCTCTGAATGCTCTTCTAGTTTAAATAAACAGAAAAAGCTCAAACAGCATAATGCCACAAAGTATTTAAGGTGAAAAGTAGAGCAGAGGTGCTGCAGAGAGAACAACGCGGAGCTTAATGTCTGACTTATGCACGGAGCAGCCTCATTACTAACAGACAGAAGTTTCAGCACAGGAAAGTGACTAAAAATAGCAGCAGCACCTGAAATTCTCGCTCCTCGGTCGAGTGCACAGATGTCAGACGCACCTGCATGTGTTCCTCTGCTGATGCAAATGATGGAGAGTTTGTGCTGCTTCAAAAGAACTTCATTCACTGTACAGGTGAAAGTGTCCACGAGTCTGGGAGGACACAGTGTTTGACATGCAAACAGAAAAGAGAGAGACTGGAGCTTCGTTCAGGAAGTTTTGCTTTCATGAGAGGATGGAAAATATGTCACTTAAGAGCTAAAACACATCAATCAAAAAGGCTTTTACCTTCACTTTCAAAACTATGATGAAAGTTTCTCAAAATAGAAATACTTTGGAAAGCTCTCTAAAAGACTCTGCATTGAAATATTACACTTTGCTGTATTATAATGCAAGCAACGCATTAAACTCCACCTCAGTTAAAGTGCTACTTTAGATGTTTTTGTGTTGACCCGGCGCTTGGTGCATTTTAAGGCTGAACTTTTTATTCTCGCTGCTGTGGATTTTTTCGTTGACCTAATTCTGATCTTTGGGGGGAACATATCAGACAGAGATTTTAGCAGGCACAGGAAGGGATTTCAAGCATAATTCTGTTTAAAAAGAGGCATAAAGAAGTGATTTTCCAGAGATAGATTGATGAATAAATACCACAAGCTGCTTTCTTATTATTTGGATGAAAAGAAGGTATAAGAAGGTATAGGTATGGTTGTATTTTTCCTGTATGAGTAATGGATTGTATATTTACTGTACATGTTTCAAAATTATTGGCAAATTTAAGACAGAGTTATGGTTTCAGTTAGGAAGTACAGTAAACTTTAGGGGGCAGGATTACATAAGTTTATACTTCTTTCTACTCCCTTTGCTTCATGTAAGCTTAGAGGCTTGAGAAATTGCAAACTTAATTTACTGTCTTGTTTTGTTTTCATTTTTTGATTATCACTTATCTGTTTTTAACTGTTTTTAAAATGTCATTTACATGATTGAAATAAAGATATCAATCAATCAATCAATCAAAAAAAAAAAGGCTAAATTCAGCCATCAAGTAAAGTGAGAACCCTAATCTACGATATTAACTGTTAGAGTAAAAGTTGTGAGAGGGATGAAACCTGACAGGACAAGTTTTTCTCTCTTCAAACCCTGCAGCTTGGTTTATGTTCCTCTGCTTCAGAACATTATGTTGTCTAACATGGTTTGTTAGTCACCTTCCTTTACCCTCAGGTTAATTGCAGCAGCTCTACTTCCAGCATGTTTCCAGTGTTTGATTTATGGTTTTGGCTTTGCATGTTGGCATTTCCACCACAGCCAAGAAAAAAAGGACTGTTTCAGACACCGGATAGCATGAACATAGCTCCAAAACTCCCTGACCTGCTTGTTCACACTTGGCCCTCACAGTTAGAGGTTTCTCAGTAGTTTTCATGTAACTTGAACCTCATTCACACTTGCAAAAAACATGAAATTACCCAGATTTTACCCATGTGAACACAAACAGCCCAGATTTGCTCTCAGACTTTACTGCAGTAATTGCCCTCTTATTCATCAAGTTCTTCTGCACACTGGGAGAAGATGATCTTTTTACAGGAGGGGAAGACTCTTGTGTGTCTGATATTTCTGCTCATTACTCCGCACAAGGACATCTCCAGCCACAAACCAAGCTGTAGTGTTTGTTGACCAGAGCGAGAAGAGCAAATCAATACCCTCTAATATCAACAGCTGATCATGCACAGCATCGTGCACAAGATGGATTGGATGATGCTAATGGGCAAACCACTTAAAATAACAGATACCATGTTAGACTCTGCCAAAATAACTGACCAATCAGCTCTTACTCGAACCTCAATCATTTCATCCTCTTTTATGGGAAACAGCACCAGTAGTTGGATGTGACCTTGTTTTTATTCTGTATCTTCCTTTACCAGTGGCTCAAATCTCCTCTTGCTGCATTAATAAAACATGTTTGCTGAGTCTCCATCCTCATATGAGACCTGCATTTAAGATAAAGGATTCATTTCAGGTGAGAAAACATTCAAATCAGGTGAGAAAACAGTCAGGATAATTCCCTGGGATTTCCACAGCAGTCTGCTCCGTGTGTCTGATAAAGCTGACTTTAATCTGTCTCTGTCACACTTTGTTTTGGCCTCAGCTCCACTGAAACAGAGCCAAATAAAGCTGCTTTAACAGGAATATGGCCCAGATATAGCTCCAGCTCCATATTTCTGGACGTCCTGCTTTGGTGTTTTTATTATGCTGCTGTTGCATAAAAAGCTGCCGTGTTTCTTTTTCTTCCAGCTCGTTGTAAACACCAGCTGCTGGTGGAAGAGGCTGTGTGGCACACGGCTGTTTGAAACACACTGGAATAGTTTGTTGACATACAGTGAGGATTGGATCTGTTGAAATTTCTGTTACATTTTGAGCTTTATTACCTTAACAGAGCAAAATATTTTCTTCTATTATGATCAGCAGGACTCAATATTAGCTCTACATGTTTGTTAGCTAATCATAAGCCCTATACAAAGTGTCTTAGAGTGCAGCGCAGATGTCTTTCCCATTTTCTACCTCACACAGTGATAATTTTTACACTCAGCTCTTAAGTAGGGTGACCATATGTCCTCTTTTGCCTGGACATGTCCTCCTTTTTGGGATTTTATAAAATTCCCTAAAACGTCCAGGTTTTGTTCAGCTTGTTCTACAGACAAAGCTGTCGCCAGTGACAGAAAAAGACAAGCATGATTATAACTACCGTAACTCCTCGAGTATCCAAGCTATCTAAATAGAGGATAGATTAGAGAGAGAGGATCCAGAGACAAACATGTGACTCATTTATCAGTGGTTTATCGGTATTTTCTGTGTGAATAACGTAAAAATATTGTAAATAATGACTGGGGTGTTTCCTTTCCGATCTTTTGCAGTATTTTCACCTAGTTCATCTTTTTATGTCATCTTCTTTTTCATCATAGTTCATGTTTTATGGATTTCATTAATAGTTTAATAATATAAATAATGATAAATGATAACAATAATAATAAATTATTGTAAATAAAACAGGTTGATTTTCGGTTTTGTCCTCTTAAAAGTGTTGTACATGCTCATTTAGAATATTAGTTATTAAAACAGTGTAATTACACACTGTTTTTAGCATTTACAACTTAATACTTGCTAGAATGTTTTATTTGTACGAAAAAAAAAGTAAAAACTAATTTACTCAAAGGGGATTTTCTGACACATTTATTGACAAAAAAGGCAACAAAGACCAGGCCATTTATATTCATAGTAGTAAAAGGGTTAAACAACAGATGAACTTATGCCCCAGTTAGCACCCCGGGGTGTGTTTGTCCAAAAATGAGAGGTGATCAGGAACTAAGCTTATATGTTACTATTTCGGGGAAGCAGAAAATAACTCAATGGGATCGCCTGCGCCCACCAAGTACACCCACGTTGTTTACTTTTATCTCTGGGACTATATAATGTATCTTTGGCTTCAAAAATGGCTTCAGGTCAATATATCCCTGCCAAAAAAATAATAAGTAGCCTTGAAGTGCTGTGTTTTATTTCAGAAATGTTGTGTTTGTGAATTAACAGCGAAAAATCCATAATTAGTAATTTTTAAATCCAATTCTTTACAAAAAGAAAATAGCAGGGTGCATATTTTTAGACCTCTAATCTGACCCTTAGAGAAAGAGACAACTTCCTGTTTGTCTTATGGACCAATCAGATGCACCTACTTTCTTCTTCTCTTACTTTCTTAACAGCAGCATCCAATCAGAAGAAGCCAAAGGTCAACAAGAGAAAATATAGTAACCTGTCACTTCCCCAAAATAACTAAAAAGAAAGTGTGAGTAACACTCCCACCAGTGGCGGTTCTAGGGGTGGGGCAACAGGGGCATCGGCCCCATCTGAAATCTAATTGGCCCCCTGAAGTGCCCCTTTCCTGTCACTGATCTGTCATTTTGCTAGAGAATGACAGATTATGGGTCAGTGCAGTTCCATGCCCATCCACTGGTGGCAGTAGTGTGCCAAATAGGCAGGTCCACCGTCAATAAAGCTGACAGAAGAAGAGAATCATTTGAAACTACATAAAACATATGATAAAAAGCGCATGTTTTTGAATATGAAAATGTGAAATATGTTTCTCTAATACTGTTTAATTTCCTTTGAAGTTGCTCACATCCTCAAATGTGAAATTGAAAATTAGTTTAACTGTCTACACTTTTTTAACGAAAGTGCTTGAAAAAGGTGTGACTGGGCGTGCTTTATCATAAATGTGATTGCATGCATGTTGGACAAACACTTGGACCCTCTGTGAGAAATGTGGCCCCCTGATGGCCCCTTACTTAAAAAAAATCCTAGAGCCGCCACTGGCTCCCACAGACCGAAATCATGTTTTTTTAGTTAACTGGTGCATCGAAGTTGCCCTCAGATGTGACTGTGTAGGAACGGTTGTCTGTCTCTACAATTCAGCTCTGTGATTGGCTGGTGATCGGTCCAGGCTCCCTGCCTCTTACCCAATATCAGCTTGGGTAGACTTAACATCCCCCACAATCCTGACAGGAATATAATAATGGGATAGTTTTATATCTGTTCAGAGGCACTGTAGGAGAGAGTCTGAATGTCCAATGTGCAGCTGGATTTTAGTCCAATAGGAAAAAAAAAGTGTAAACCAACCTGTTAGCCTGCAGGTGCTCTTGTCTCCTAAAATTAACTTCATTTTTTCATCATTTATTTAGCCTGATTAGTCCCATTGAGATCAGAGATCATGTTCTGAGAAATAGACTGAGAAATCTATGTATCACAAAGCAAATTGTCACACTACTTTGCATTTTGCTTCTGGTTTTGTGCCCAGATTGTGCATCTTGACTCCAACTATGTTTTAACAGACATGCCTCAAATCACTTTGCACCACATAGACCAGCCCGTCATCTACATGGGGCCCTTTATGTGTACTCTGTGCATGCTTATGAGTTAAGTATACATGCAAACCACTACGGTAGGCCCTTAATGTCCAAAACACTGGCAAATAACGAGGGAGCAAAAGTGAAAATGGAGTCCATACGGCAGGTGGTGAGGAGACAAATTGAGGGTGGGTTGAAAGAAAGGAGAGGTCCTCCATCCTGCTACCTGAGCCGCCCGCAGCGTGTTGATTGGAGGCCTGCTGAGGCACAGGGTCACAGAGTGGCATCAGGTTGCTGTGGCAAAGCAGGGTGTGTCTGCTAATGAGACACATCCATGAAAAAGGAGACGGAGGAGAAAGAAAAGGGGTAAACAAACAGGGAGAGTGACTGAGAGGAATGTTGACAAAGAGGTATAAAATAAGGAAGGGGTCATCTCCAGTAGGAATAGGTTTGTGGTTGTTTGAGGTCACAAAATTGCCAGCCCACCAGGGCTGAACAATTTTAGAAAAAGGTCTACCATAATTTCTCATTATTAAAGCGCATTTTTTGCTCTTGAATAAGGTCTAGCTTTCAGGCGCATATTATACACAAGCACAAGCAAAATATGTAAAATATTTCATCTTCCAAAATTGCGATTACAACACATCTGAAACATAAAGCTGAAATATTCTCTCTCTCTGCAAAACATTACCGCCAAACTTGCATAATTCTTATTAAACCGACTGTTAAACTGTTCTAATCCAATATTTTGGGTCTTAATTAGTTTGCCTTTGTGTAATGATCGTGTAATTCTCAAGTGTTATAGTAACACTCACGTGTAAACACTGGGCGCTGCCATCTTGTGAGCAAGGGGACCAAAATAGCTGCGCTGTGATTGGTTGAAGACATCGACATGTTGATAGCCGCTCTCTGATTGGTCGGTACACTACGACTGAGCATGCTTGGGCAGAAATCAAGTAACTGCCCATCCGTGAAGCAAAAGGTGTTGCCGCATCCGGTTGAGAGAGAAAATTGTGTACGGTATTAGTTGTGAAAATACTGAAATTTCATTGACTAAAACTTTGAATAAAGGTAATTTTTGAGTTGTCTGAGAGAGTAAGGTTTGGGCAAAATGTGGATGTGTGTCATATTTGAATAAAGCGTTTTTCCTGGAAAAAAAAGCATGAAAAAATGGGGTGCGCGTTATAAACTAGGGTGTGTTACAATAGAAAAATTATGGTAATTGCGATCTTTTTATTGCAATTTCAATTTGATTCAACATTTTCTTCAAATCAAGCTTCAGTGCAATGTTCACTATGTTTAAAGTATAGACATCACTCAGGAAATCAATGATCATAAGCACATAACACATTATTCATCATCTAATATTGATGATAAATAATCTTTAGCATTAGTTAAGGGATACTCCAACTTCTACTCCTAAACAGAGGCCTTGTGTTGTTGACCTGCTTACCAGCACTTCTGTAAATGCTAATTGCCTGCAGATTTGTAAAATAGTTGACACAACAGATCATGGATCAGTCAGGCAAAAATTTGCAGCTTTGGCGATCACATGATGTCTGAAATTACCCTCTGAAATTAGCCCATAGTACTCCAATGTGTCCCCCACCACACCTCTTATGAGGAATGGCAGACACCTATCTCCAGGTTCAGCCAGCTATTTAAAACCCAGGCAGAGATTTTAGTGCTCTGGCACTTTCACTCCTCACTAAGCCATCTCAGCCCTCCAATGGTGGGAAAAAGGAAACTGTGAAGTGTGGTTTAGAGTCAGAGATCAAGCTGGTGCTTAAATTCACCTCCTATAGCATGTAGCTGAACCATTGCTATGCAGCCGGCCCCGTCCGTGAAAGAGCTTCTTAATCTGTATTCATCTTAAACCATTTGTATTTCAGCGCTTCACTAATGGCCCATTTCACATTTAAACATTTAATTCTCTCTTTGCCTCTGTGTACACTGAGGAGGGGGCCTGAAGACCCGCTCTCTTCCATACTGATAGGGATGAGCGATGGGATTTAGCAGTGAGCCAGGGCGCCGATCCAGGCATCCACCCTTGTGCCCTCTCCTAACCCCAATCCCACCGCTACAGCAGTGGAACATCAGCCGCAGAATTAGAGCTTAATGATGTGACATCCGATTCAATCTATTTTTACTCATAGTTGGCCTCGGTGTCTCTCTGTGCAGAGCTGAACCTGTAAACATATCTGAGGTTAACAGTTCAGAGACTAGAGACAACACCCACTGCCCCTTTTATAATTGTTTCTGCTGGTGGCTCTTCCTGACATGTTTGATGAAGTTCAGAAAGTTTGTTGTTGTAAGAACATCAGTATCATGCAAGAAGAACATTTGTGACCTATTTTTTCATCTGGAAAGTCATCTCAGACTCATATTACAACCATTACGACAGGATAAATTCTGCACTGAAGCACCGCTACCACCAAAAATGCAGCCAATATCAACTGCTTCATGATCCATTTGATATCTGTATTGCTTATCCCTCGCAGGGAGCTGGAGCCTTTCCCAGCTGACATTAGCAGAGAGGTGGGGTTCACTCTGAACCCGTCGACAACCAACTGCAGGGCCACATAGAGAGATGGACAACCATTCACTTTCACACTCACGCCTAAGGGTACTTTTGATTCACCAGTCAACCTCATGAGCATGTTTTTGGTCTGTGGGAGGAAGCCAGAGTTCCCGGAGAGAACCCACACATGCACAGGAAGAATGTGCAAACTCCACATAGAAAGGCCCTTCCCTACCTGGGGATCAAACTGGCAACCTTCTTGCTGTAAGGCATGAGCACTACCTGCTGCGCTACCATGCCGCCCAGCCTTCATGATATAAAAAGCTATTATTGTTCATCATGTTTGACTTTTTAATTACTTGTCTCCTTCATTCTATTAAAATTCTACCTACAACAAAAATAGGTTATTGTTGAGTAAATAAAGCTTGTTAACTTCTGGTCTCACTGAATAACTCAAAGACATCAGGTGATCAGCAGAGAGCAACTTGTGTACTTCACAACTATCAATAAACACAACTATCAGCATTCTGTATTCATGTGAAAAGTTCTGGAAGCTACAGTCTTTGTTCTGTGACTGAGTCACAAAATTTACCTTTACTATCCGTCCCCAAAGTTTGCCTTGAAAGGGGCAAAAGAGTTTCGGATATGCTGCTTCTGCAGACTGGAATCTGCTGCAGGAAAAACTGGGTGTTGGAGAACTGCCTCTTAGAATCTTTTAAGAAACGTATAAGAAATAGTTCATACGGCTGAAACTGAAAGGTCAGTCTTTATACTGGGTGCTGATGGCTTAGTCTGGTAGTCACTCTACCATCAACCATAAGGTCATGGGTTCTCCAGTTCTCACATGTAGATGTGTCCTTGGGCATAACATTTCAGTCCGTAAGTGTAGTGGAAATGGGTTTTGAAGGGCATGCTGGCTACAACTGATGGAAAATTTTCATAGAAACTTAGAACTATTAGTGAATGTGAGAGTGAACAGGTAGATTTGACCTGTGGTGTGATCAAGTCCATTTACCATCATATTAAAAAAAAAAAGGAGAAGAAGAAGTAATGTGGGTCAAGAGCAGGGTACCATCACGTTTCTTTCAACAGATAAAAGAAGTGAGTGGATCTACATTTGCAAGAAAAAGGGATCGATCATCGATCATCAGAAGCTTCATCAAACAAGACCGAGGATGGACAGCGAGAGGGAGCTAAAGGGAAGATGGTGAAGTGTTAAGACAGAAACAACAAAAAAGAAACGGTGGCAAAGTAAAGCTGGCAGAGGCTGGAGGATGAAGCTGAGCAGAGATGTGGAGTCATTATCATGGACTAAACTCTCGCTTGAACAGCAGACAGAGGGAGTGTGAGAGGAAGTGAGAATTTTGGGAGAGAAACTGGATGAAATCTGGAGCGATGAATAAATAGAGAGACAGATGGAAAGCAGGAAAGAGAGAAAGAGCCGATAAGTTCTGCCAAACCCAAAAGGGGGGGAAGCTTCATTTGAGAGACTCATTTTTAGGGAAACAATTACAGTATGAGCACACAGCTGCAGAGGAAAGGTTATTCCCTCATAAAAACTGACTTTTCTGACTCTCCAAATTCGAGAGAGAGGAGCACAAACGAGCTTCCTTCCTCCATTTTCCACCTCGCTCTCCCTCCATTTATTTGATGGTGAGATGAAAAGAGCCGGACTGAGAAATTGCCAGGAGGAAATTTCTCAAAGGCGATGACTTTTGATGATATCCAATCTTCATGTGAAAATAAGGGCTCGGAGGAAATGGAACCACAACCAAAATCGAACCGCTCAGACCTTTCCTAAAACTTACATCACCCAGATGTCAACGTCAAAAGCCTCATCATTAGGATGGATTTATTTCTTTCTAACAACGATTCTCTGTCATTTCTGGACATCCAACTTAGATCCAGTTTTACTTTTGTTTGGATCGGACATGTTGGAAGATACTTGTGTCTTTGAGTAACACAAATGATGATTAGTTTGTCTTTCTGAGAAAACTCCAAAAAAACACTTTATTTTTTTACTATAATGTACCATGTGTGAGATATTTATCCTATTTAATCAGAAAAACAGAATAAATTTATACTTTCTTATTTGAATGCAATTTGCTTCTTTAGGTCAGAGATTCAGCTGGTGGATCGTGACCCAAAAGTGAGTCATGGACCCTTTTTCAGAGGGTCACACACCTTTGACTAGGCCTGAGTTTTCGTTTTGAAGTGACCTTGCAGTGCAGCTGGATCAGCCTGATTCAATGTCTGTATTCAAGCAGACCCCTCTGGTCAAGCTCCAATCTACAGTGATTGTGAGCGGCCCAAAGTGGGACGGCCCAATCAGAGTCCTTTAGAGAAGGAAGACAAATGAGCTTAAAGCAAAAGTGCAGCATCTTTTTGTTAAATAAATTTGAGAAATGAAAATGTTTCTTGATTTGGGTTGCAGCTTGTCATTCGCCCTTTCATGCATGAACTATCATTAAATGTTTTTACTTTCAAACAAGTCATTTTTTTCCAGTGTTATATTTTGAGGGAATTATGTCTGTCCACTACAGTGGGATCACTAAATAGTAATTTAGTGGAACTTCATAAATATCAACAAACACATGTCTCTGACAAACATTTATTAAGAGTAAATAAAATAAATAGCAACATCTGGAGTATTTGTATTGTTGCTGTTTAACCAAACTTCATTTGTGAATTACACCTGAAGTTTAAAATAAAAAATACTAAATTATGTGAAATCTGAATACAGCCACAATACCCAATTTTACCATTTGTTGGCTATTTTGGATTTATAATGCAGTATGTTATTATGGTAGAAATGTGCAAAGATAATATTTTTATGAATTTTAAGACAAGGGTTTGGGAATTTACCACCTGGTAGTTGGACATGGTGCTGCAACCTAAAGGGCATGAAATTGATCCCAAATACCTGTCTACTGTAGTGGACACTATGCATGAAAGGGTTTAGGAGTGATGCTGGGTCCCAAAGCCAGACCAGTTGAGAACTACTGCCTTAGGTGGTGCATGAAGCCTACAGCAATTATCAACAGCAGGTGCAAAATCAGTCACAACTGGGAGGTGAGAAAAAGCATGCAGTGAGTCCTGGGATAAAATAGGCTATAAGAGGTGCACCAGATGGATCATTTGTTGGACAGGAAAAGATGGACACATTAGTCCACGGGTTTTGATGCTGAAAAGTTTTATAAACTGCCTCCCTTAAATCGAGCCAAGTGTAGGACAACTTTTACAATATGAAGACTGTCATTGCTGTGCTTCTCTTTATAAACCAGCATCATGGATTCTGCTTATTAATACTTTAATACTACCCAATAGATTCCTGTTGATTTTCTGTGTAAAAAAAAATGTCAATGTCAAACACAATTGACAAATGCCTCTGAATGGTCCTGATGTTACCAACTTTGCCTAAAGTCACACAGAGACAGTTGCTTTACGTTGAGCTGGTGGTTGCATATTGTGTTAATGAACTACACTTTGAACCTCTTCTGTCTTCTGTCTGCACCTGATGTCTTATATGCTGTAGGGCTGACTATTTGCAAGAACAGGACACCATTGTAGTGCAATGCATGAAGGACTGAGTAAATGTCATGGGTAAGAGAAATTATATGGATGTCTAGAGCTAGTGGAACCACTTCATGACTGGAACCAGTTGTTGATCCCCATCCAAAGACGTCACTGAGGTTCCAGCCTTGTTCACAGTGTATTTACGCAAAAATGCAACAACATGTCATCATTACACCTCATGACATTCACATCAATTCTATGAGGACATGATATTTGTGTAAAACTTAAATCTACAAGTGCAAGCTAAAACGTCACTATGCAAAGTAAAAGATAATTATCAACAACACCCAGAAACACCGCCAGGTTCTCTGGGCCTGAGCTCACCTGAGATGGGCTGAGACAAAGTGGAAAAGTCTGCTGTGGTCTGAGTCCACATTTCAGACTGTTTTTGGACATCATGGACGTGATGTCCTCTGGGCTAAAGAGGAAAAGGACCATCCAGACTAGTCTGAGAAAATTCATTATGTCTCCGTAGATAATGTGCTTAAGAAAGTATAAGCAGACCATCCAGACTGTTATCAGAGCAAAGGTCAAAAGCCAGAATCTGTGATGTGATGGTATGTGGGTGTGTTAGTGCCCATGGCATGGGTAACTTGCACATCTGTGAAGGCACCATTAATGCTGAAAGGTACAACATATGCTGCCATCCGAGGGACATCTTTTTCTATTATTACAATGGAGATTGTTCTGTTGAGTCATACATCAAGCAAGAATGGGAAAAATTCACCTACAAAGCTTCAACAATTATTGTCCTCAGATCTCAAACGCTCGTTGAGTGATGTTTTAAGGAAAGATGATGTAACAAAGTGGTAAACATGCCCCTGTCCCAGCTTTTTTTTGGAACATGCTGCAGGCATCAAATTCAAAAAGAGCGAATTTTTGTAAAAGAACAACAAGGTCTATCAGTCTGAACAATAAATACCTTGTGTTTGTAGTGTATTCAGTTAAATATAGGTTGAAAAGAATTTCCAAAAATTGTGTTCTGGTTTTTTTAATGATTCACACAACGTCCCAACTTCATTGATATTGGGGTTTGTACATCTGGAGATGGAGCAAATGGGGGGTCAATTCATTCCCTCATCCATCACTCACCACAATGAGGGGCTTCAGTTGATTTTTAATACAGTCTATGTAAAAGCTGCAACTTTTGAAGGGTCAGTCTGTTTTAAAGTGTCTCTGACATCATATGCATGAAGTTTTTATTCATTTTGCAAACAAAGACTAGAACTTCTGAGGAGTTGTAACATATCACATGAGAATAACAAAGAGACTGAGCTCTATGTCACACAAGTCCGTCCTCTTCTGCAAATGAAGCATCCAAAAATGAACCTCACCACAAATTCATCACAACTGACCTTAAATCACAATCACTGCACTCCCACTTACCTAAAACATGTCTTGGAAGCATCTCAAACCTCTGCAAACAGAGAGCTTCGTGTATTATGCTGATTATGAAAGTGCACGGTTGAAATTCATTTTCATGTTTCATTTAATCTGGTTGAACTTTTCTGTCGGGGCACAATCGTCTCATTTTGTTCTACGAGCAGTAATCCTGGTTTGGGGCAGAGACGGCTACTTAAAGAGAGTGCTGCAGACCGCTAAGCAGACACGAAGCATGAATTACTGTTTCTGCTCTCCTGCATGACTTACAGAGACGAGAGAAAATACTCAGGCTTTTATGAAAACCAAAGCCGTGAGGGTTTGAATGTAACGACTCTAATGCAGAACAACTTAGAGAGCAAACACAAACATGGCTGCATATGTGCCACAAACATTTCATCACACATGGACACGCTGCTAACATATCTCTGCACATAACCAAACACACTTCTTCCCACTCCATCCATCTGTTCATGTCTTATCCCTGCCTCCCATGTGTTTGAGCACAGACTGTGGCACAGACATAATCCATGACTCAAAATCTCTGCAGAGAATAACATGCATTAGATCAAGACGACAAACTCATGAGTCAAGTCTGATGTTCAACAGACTTGTTGTTCTCAAGTTGTTACTCTGATGTTGTTAACGTGATCTATTCGAGACAAATAAAAGACAAATAAAAGGTCTACTAGTACTCAAACTTAGAGTACATGTACTCAATTTTTGTAAACTAGTGTGCAAGTAGACTTTACTAGTGAAGCAAAAGTAAAAAGTATCACTAGTTTTGGGTCCACTAGTACTACTAGTAGACTTAAACATGTTCACTACTTCTACTAGTAAGCCTTATATGCTAATAAGGCAGCAGGAAAAAGCAAATTCAGGTTTCCCATTGGCTTTTGTAAATATTACAACCAATCAGGGTGCTGGATTTGGTTATAATCCCTCCGACCTCATTTGCATTAGGTCTAATAGTACTACTTGTCAATCTTTTGGCTTTACGAGTACTACAAGTAGACAAAAAACAGTCTTTTAGTACTACTTGTGAGATCTTTGTAGTAATTAGTTCATTCATTCATTTTCTATACCGACCATCCCTTTCAGGGTCGTGGGGGGTTAGAGCCTATCCCAGCTGTGATTGGGCGAGAGGCGGGGTACACACTGAACCAACTGCCAGCCAAACACAGGGCCACATAGAGAGACAGAAAACCATTCACCCACACACTCATACCTAAGGGCAATTTAGAGTCACTAATCAACCTAATAATGTTTTTGGTTGGAGTGCCCGGAGAGTACCGCATGCACAGGAAGAACATGCAAACTTCACACAGAAAGGCCCTGCCCAACCCAGGGGTCGAACCGGCGACCTTCTTGATGTGAGGCACATGCACTACCTACTGCGCCACAATGCAGCCCTGTAGTAGTTCTAGTAAACAAAAATTTTGCTTTAAAAGTAACGTTTTTTATGCACTAGTGTGCGAGTAGACCTTACTAGTAAGAAAAAAAATGCCTTTTTGTGTTACTAGTAATACTAGTCAACCTAAAAAATGTTACTAGTAAAACTCAAAGCTTTTTGTATGGCTAGAAAAATCTCCCCAGACAGCTAAAGGTTGGCCTGTCACTGTAAGACCATTTGACTTGATTCTTCTCTGATAGGTGGGCCGGTCTTTGTGGTCTTTGGATGGTTCAGCACATGTTTTCAAGAACCACTGGCTCTTTGTTCTTTCAATATTCTTTGCTGTGCTCTGGTTTTGCCAGCTCAAGCCAGTGAGCTCAAACTGCTGACAAAACATTGGTAGGATGTCACACTGGTAGGTGTATTTGAGGGGTTGGTAAAACAAGCTGTTTCGGGCAGCTACTGACGCTGTAAAGAGGGGGAGAGGGAGAAGTCCTGATGACTCTTTGTGTTGTGCTTAAAAATACTTTATCAAAAGAAAGACATGTAAAACACACCAACAAAAAGCATGATATAGGCTCTTTAAAAACATGTTCTGGGGACATCTGGTAAAAACATGTCGAAAAGGAGAATGAGACCTTTTAAACCTTCAGAACAGGCGTGCTAACAGGAAAGTCTCTTAAGAGCCCCGATTTAGAAACTATAAATGCAAATTTTAAATTAGCAAAGCTAGAGATATTCACAAAGTAGAGCCACACTTAATGATGTGATTAGATCAAATGTAAAGTCATTAAATTTGTTTCAAACAGCATTTGTTTGAATGGATAACTGATCAAGACAGAGGGAAACATGGCCTGTAAATGTGACAGAACAGACTTGGAAAACTGGAGAAAAACAGCCTTGGGTTTGACCTGGAGTCGATTAAAGGAAAGCTGGAAACAAAAGTGGACCTAGTGCGGGAATAAAAATGACACACCACAGGGAAGAGGAATGGGGAGCTTAGAGCAAAGCCTGATAGATGCTGTAATTGGACGAGCTGCTGGTCAGAAAGTGGAACAGAGAGGAGCGCACTGACACAATGACAAGCAGAGAGACAAGCTGTAGCTCAGGTATTCTCCCACACAGACGCCTGGGCGCTCTGACAAAAATATTAGAGAGGATGCAGAGCTCTGACATGTGCAGGCTATCGTTAAAGAAGTATTCCCTAAATGGAAGCTCCAAAATAACAACGTGTCATTTTGAGTCACAGTGCTCTGGTTATAGTTATTATTCCACAAGTATGAAATGCTGTCATCTGCATATAATCACAGTATTTTAAAGATACTGGATGTTATTTCATTCTTTTCCTCACAAACACTTTCACTGGGCTGAGGATTGTCATTTACTACACAAGAAGTCTTCTTCTCTGCCTGCTTTCCTTCACAGCTAATACAAATCATCAGCTGATTAGGGGTGTACAATCACTTTAGCACTGAAACAACCAGATTCTGTCTGCACATTTCTCCTGCTGCTGCCATACTTCTGAATCGTGTCTTTGCTTCTTCACAGTCAGTGTGCAGTGTGACCTTGGCAACTCCCCCCCACCTCAGGCACCTCCAATCATCTCATCAGAGTTCAGGCTCAACTCTTCAGAAGCGTGGCCCCTCACCTCATCCTGCAGGCCTCATCAGCGCCTCAATGCAGCACATCAGGGTTCCAGCCTGCAAGTATCCTATCTCACAGTCGGCCTCAGTCCCCCTAAGTACACCGAGACATCATCATGGAGTCTAATCGCCGAAGATGCTAACCTCAAAAGACACTGAACATTTTCATTTCATCCAGACTTACAGAATAAATACTCATTCACTCAGTTTTTGTCTCTTCTAACTCTGTGTGGTGTTCATTTGTGTTATTGAGCCACTGATCGTGGGTCTGATGCACCCGTTGCATTTTGGTATTTTTAACCCTTGAAAGCCTGAAAACACAAGTTATAGCCAGGAAATTCTAGTTTTTTTTAGCTGAAATGTTCATTTCACTTTCTACTGAAAACCAAAAACCAAAATAAAATTTCCATAAAATTTAACATATATATTTTCATATCTCATTTGATACATCAGGTGTTTTTGGCAACTGATAATCCACTTGAGGACATTTTTATCCTTTATCTGATTATATTCAGACTTCTTTTTTTAGTAATTTGTTGATCATATTGATTAGATAGAGGTATCATAAAAGTCTATATCAAATATGATACAACAGGCTTTAAGGGTTAATTTGACTCAATGAAACTATTTTATTTCAAAATACTTAACAGATGTGTACTTCAACCTAATTACAATCAAAATAAACATCTAAAATGGTTCATATATGCCCTTTAAGTGCCACTTGTTTTTTTGTTAGGTTTTTTTTTAATAAAATGTAATAAAAACAAAAGAAAATACACCATAATACTCTACTTTCTTGAGACTTGTAGGTACCAAGCATATGAGGAGGTGACAGCACAACCAGGTAAAATCTTATTGCCTACAATAATTTGTAGGTTATAATTTCCCTCAGGGAAATTAAGACTCCAGCAGCAGCATTATACATCAGATAAAAAGATGTATGAATAAGATAGATATATATAAAAATATACATAAATATAAATAAAAATATGGCTACTGCTCCTTTCCATCCTCAGTCTTCTAGTTACTCCTCCTCCCCCCCAGTGAGGAGTCGTACAGTCTGATGGCCCGAGGGAAAAAAAGAGTTTCCTAGGCCCCGTTCACATGACAACGTTGTCACCAGAAATGGAAAGGTTTTTCCTTTGCGTTTTCAAAAGTGCTCCGCGTTCACACAAAGACGCTAGAACGACTGAAAATGCTGTAGCGTGCATGTCAGGCCAGCTGATGGCGATGCAGGTTTGTAGTGAAACCGCGGTGTTACACACGCTTTCCGGTGGAGACAAAGTTTTCATTAACAACAATGGCGAGTGAACGCATGAAGACGCAGGAGTTTCTTGTCTTGACAACAAATCTGACTGGATATTTTTGTCTGGATATCAAACCGAGCACAGTAAGCAGCACACATGTTGCTCGGTAGACGGCCAAAGCTATTGTTATTGTTGATGCTCCTAGGTGCACACGCAACCTTTATCTGAAAGAGTACTACGCATGCATTGCGGAAAACGCCGATTCCTGTTTACACAAAGACAGATAGGAAAACATTTCAAAACCTTTCACTCTGGACCCTGGTTTTTGTTGTCATGTATACGGGGTCTCAGTCTGTTGGTGCTGCACTTGTGAAGGAGCAGTCTTGGGCTGAACAGGCTCTTCTGGTTGCTGATGACGGTGTGCAGAGGGTGACTGGCATCATCCATAATGTCCAGCAGTTTGTCCAGAGTTCTTTCCTCTGCCACCATCACCAAAGAGTCCAGATTAAAAGAAGTACGGACCAAGAACTCTCATGGACAGAGATCCTTATAGTGTTTTGACCTTCCAAGTAGACCTCCTCTGCTGTCCTGCATTTGCAGTCTGTCTAAAACTGTCCTCTGAAAGTCCAGATTCATGCAGATGCTGATGCCTTCTGTCAGGGACATCAGGGCACGAGACAAACATCTGCAGAGGGAATAAGTGCACGCTGACCTCTCAGTATTAGTAATAGTCTCCCAAAACTCTTCCACCTGCAGACAAAAACATTCTCAGGGCCAACATTGACACATTGATGAACCTAAATATGGAGCCTATTAGGAGCCTAGACCACCAAATATAGACACTCACACTCACTCACACACCGGAGGCCTCATTAGCAGTACAGGCATGCTGCAAACCAGCTGCTTTGACTCGTCTATAAATAATCTGCCGCCTGTCTGCCCACAAGATCCAGACACCTGAGAGGGAGTGCTCATGCTCATTTGAGCCTAATCTCACGGCAAAATTTGAATCAAACCCCAAATTCTGAAAAACGTATGTATTTGAGACGAGTGTGGAGCTGAAAAGATCAGCTGATTTGGGAAATGCTGTCGAGCAAGGTTAGCAGAATGGCGACATCTATAGGACTGCAGACAGATCAGAGCTGACCGTACAAACATGTAAATCAGCTCGTGAACTTTGAACATTAATGTGCTGCTTTAATTCATGTTTATGTTGCAGTGAGGCTCACTTTCTTAAAAACAGGCCACCAGTGCCAAATGTGAGCATGATGGCTGATCTGAATAAGTGAGAGCAGCACTGGAGCAATGGGAGCATTTATTTGCTTAAAGATTTAGCATCGTCTACTTGACCTCTTTGCACAGCTTTAGTGAGCACAAATCCTCACAGTCCTTTGTGTTTTTGGCCCTCGGAGTACTTATATTATAAATGGGGCATGTGGACGTCCTGCTTTTGAATAGTTTCAAGGCTGAGTTGGACAAATATAGACAGAACTTGTTTTAAAAAGAGCTTGTCTACCTTATTCTGGGTTTAAATGTGCACATTAATATGTAAACATGAGGCAGAAGGCCTTGAGTCGATTTGTATATCATGCGAAAAAGCTTTTATATATATTCACAAAAATAGGAGATGAAAATATATTTATGCCATACTGATGCATAAGCAGCAGAAACTCTGAATTTGGAGGTCAAGAGGTATTAAAATTCTCTTCTGATCAATATATACATGCAATTTTAAAGGAACGGCATCCATCATAGAGAGACAGAGGTCTCTGATATTCTAGTTACATCAGAGGCAGCCATCTTTGTTATGGTCGTCTTAATGAGGGAAAACTGGGACTGGCCACCCAGGGCCCTACTGGGGGGAGTGCACCTAACTGGGCCCAAAAATACACAACTACAATTTAAGCCAAAATATATATAATTAAGCTAAAATACCAACTTGTTTTTTTAAAATCGCACTCTGGCTTCATATTATTGCAACAAGGATTTATATGCCTGAAAACATAACGTCTTCTTGACTGGTTCAATATGTTGACCTCTGTAAAAGGTCACATGTTATGTGCAGGGGGGGCTCAATGTGGGAAAGTGTTAGGAAGACTTTAAGGGCCCATGACTGACAGGGACATTTTATAACCGGACATGCCAGACGGACAGTTCCATATGTCTGCCACGGAAATATTTCACTAGTCCATCTGGAGAAGAGCCCATAGAAAAGTTTTCAGAGGGCAGAACCTTCAAAAACAACTACAGCTGGTGATCTGACGATCGTTCTGCCAGTCACACTCATCACAACCAATCATATCAAGCCACAGCCTCTGACGTAGCAGCTCGACCCTGTTGTTAGCCTTTACCTTAAACTACAGTTTAGACCTGAGACTATCGTCTAACATTAAATTATACCACACAGATGTATCATTTACCACTTATATGTGACACAAACCTCGTCAACGACAATCCCCACCAAGTTCTCCCTGTGAACTTCTGAGGAGAGCAGATTTCACCAGGTATCACTGAGTGACCATGACTACCATAGAGTAACCGGCATCGTCCAGAGGATTTCTGCATCTCTCCCAGTTTCCCAGCAGTGATCCCCGGTCAGGAGAAAAGCAAAAACATGATTTCCCGTAAGAAATGCTATAAGTGATTTTCTTTACTCCTCTTTTAAAGAAGATAATGAGGCCATTTCTTATAAAACTGCAGATACTGACGTATAAACGGAGACCGTTTCAGAAGCCTCCACTGTTTTCAAGCATGTAGTCACTTCCCGCTGTCACCACGTCTTCAGCTTCCCTGATTGGGCCGTCCAGCTTTTGGCTGTGAAGTCATAGGAGATTGGAGCTTGGCAAGATAGATCTGTGGGATTTCAGACAATGAATCAGGCAGGTCCATCTACACTGCAAGGTTAGACATTTCAGGCAGTAGCTGGCTCTGCAAAGAGGGGGCATTAAGCATTTCAGTGCATAACTCCTTTTTGCATTTACCCTGAAAACTGAAACTTTACACATCCTATGCTCACTACTCTACAGTCAAACCTATGACTGTCAGGTCTGGCAATGATTTCGTGTAATCTGACCCCGGTACAAGGAACCAAACGTGGAAGTCTACCTTATCATTAATCTTCGCAAACATACTTGCTTTAGTCTTTCCAGCGTGTTTACTCATCACCTCTGTTTGTCGACAAAGTTCAATACCAGTTACTTGCCTCACATGTACAACATTATTCAACGTTATTCAAGTGTTCCTCAAATAGAGGGGAGAAATTAGAGCATCATTCCTAGGCAAGGGGAAGAACTTGCAGATCAAAACGTTGCCTTTTATTTTATTTTTATTTCTTTAATGATTAAATTTGGGCATTTTAGGCTTTTATTGACAGGAGAGAGGCAGTGAATAGGTATGTGAAGGGGGCAAAAGAGAGAGTAGGGGAGGACACTGCAAATTGGTCACAGGCTGGCTTTAAAAGAAGTATGTATATGGGTCATGCCTGGTTGTTCACCAATCCACCAAACCAACACCCCAACGTTGCCTTTTATTGAATAAAGTTTCTCAAAGGGGGCTGAACAATGTGCGGACTATTTGCTTTTTTCTAGACTTTTAGAAAAAGCCAATGGATTAAAGGCTAAAGACACATACTGGACAAAGGTGAGTCAATAGCATGTGTTAATCTTGAAATTCAGATAAGGCCTTGTCACATTTAACATGGAATAAGTTGGAATAACTTGTTAAGTTCAACACTCCAATTCTATCATCCTAAGTCTTTCCGCTTCGATAAAATCTCCTTAGATTTGATATAGCTCAAAGATTCTGCATGTGGCAAACTGCTTTCTTAAATTTTTTGCTGAATTTTTCATGCTCTTATCTATTTTAATGTCTCTTGTCTATTTTAATGTCTTTATTTGATATTCCTACTGCCATACCATTTATAGGAGCAAGTGAAACAACCAAATTTACCCTTGGGGATTTTCATTCATTTTTCAATTCGCCATTTATTTTGACTATGAAGTTAAAATATAACCACTGTCAAAGACAGATGAAAAAAAAACAAAAAAACAAAAAACAAGACAATATCTAGTCAACATATTCGAACAGGAGTGGAAGGATGTAAAATCATATTAATTCCCACCCCTTTTCCAAACAATTATTTACAAACCAATGCAGATGTGATGCACATACTCATAAATAACTGCGTCCACTAATTTCTTGCTTAGACACTGCAAACAAAATATTTCCATCGACAACAGTAATTTCACATACATAAAGGTAATTACATATATTTTCATATTTAATATATTCACTTTAATAAAGTATCACTGGTTCTGATTCTTAGCGTAATATCTAAACACAAAAAGGCAATGTTATGACTTCCATGTAGAAGCTAAGAGGAGAACATGCAATCATTTGGCATCCATGTTCCCTTTATTTCCGTACTGCTGAATGCCAAGCCTTTCCTGTACCCGACTTCCTGACCTCATACGTTTCATTGTGAGGCTGCATTTTATATTTTTAATACTTTCATCCCACAAAATGGGAGACTGGAGTCCATCAGGTCTATAGCATGAAAGACCCCTTGCATTGAGGACAGGCAGAGGATATAAAACTACATTAAATCAGCTCACATGTTCATCACTGTGTCATCCGTCCAGGGCACGACTTTGGAATCGACAAGACATCACTGAACCGCAGCTTAACTCCCCGTAGAAATCATCTGCCACAGCGCTCAGACAGTTCATCAGTCTGTGGACCCACGGGTGGCTGTGAGACAGTCTAAGCCTGAACGATGACTACTCAAACAGAGCGACCGACAACATGGGAGGGAAGAGCACTCTCACCTTTTAACCTCACCACAACATAATGAGGGAGAATGAATCCAGAGGGAGATTGAAAGAGGGTGAAACAGGACTAAAATAAACCCTGATGTGACAGAATGACAGGTAGAGCATAGATGATGAAGACCTTAGCCCTACACTCATCTGTTGGAACATAAACACATCCATCCCTCCATCCATCAGTCAGCTGATGAACAGATGGTCCTGAAACAGTGTGACGATGTTGATGCTGCTCAGGGATGAACGATAACACAATGAGAGAGGAACAGGAAGAGAGGCCGAAGCTGAGAGATGAAAATTACAATGATGGACACATTCCTGCATCTGTCCAACTATCAGTCTCTGATGATATGACCAGTGTTGGATCATATCACTTGAGGTACAGATCCAGCTGCTTCAGCTTTCCCCTCCCTGCCAGCTGCCTGCCAACTCCCAGCCAGTTACCAGCCAACATCCACCCACTTTAAGTCCCCCCACCTCTTTGAGGTTATGCCTAAAATCCATTGAAAGAATGCCCATTCATGCGTTTGCAGGGTGCCTCCATGACATGATGCTTCTCTCACAAGATGACATAGCCTCAACATTTTCCACATTTAGTAAATCAGATGTCAAATCAACTGAGAGCAAACTTGACACCACAAATTCAACTAAATATGGCTGAGAGTTTACGGTCTATGACTGTCACAGACTCTATCAGGAAAAGTGGAAGTCTGAAAGGGATACACCAACATTTTTTTTCTTTTCGTGCCTTGCCTCACTCCTGAGTCCATGACAAGCAGCTAGACACCTTTCTTTCGACTGTGTGTGCAGTAACAAGGAAGAGACGGGCAGAGCTTGCCCACTCCTAGTTAGCTTAGTTCAAACACTGGGAGTCAATGGGTAGTGTTAGCCTGCCTCTGCCTTCAGTCATCAGATAAACTCTTCAGCAACTCCTTACGATCCTGTAAGCTTGTGGTGACTCGTTTTCTAAGGACAAAACTAGATGCATTTTATGTTGCTAAATAAAAAGTTTAAATCTCGCGTGCCTGAGTGTATTAAAGGTCTTATTTCAGGCATATATCAGGAAAACTATTCTAATTTCTAATACATTTTTGAGCCTTGGAACTGTAAGTACCACAATCCAACTTTATGATTGTACTACTCTACAGCTTCTCAACTTACAATCATATTGAAGTTTTTTTGTCCCTTCACCCTAAAATCCAGCAAATAAAATATTGTATTGTAGACTTCTTCGTCAACTCTTTGGCTGTTATGACTTTGTTTATTTCCACAGAAGTTGAAACTCACTGGATGGGTTCTTGTGAGGGAAGCTCCATCTCATGGGACATCTTGCAATTGCAAGTTCGCTGGTAATTAGCTGGAAGTCTGCAGGCATTTAGTTGGAAGGGGAAAACTGAAATGGCTGTATCTGTACCTAATAAAGTGTCTAGTAAGTATACAACAAGGATACAAAGTAACTCCATGGGATCATCAGAGGCGGATTAACTTGTCTTGTCATTCTTTTGTAAGAATTGGAAAATGAATCTATCTGCTCCCTTTTTAAATAAAAAGTCAATATTTTGATTTCTCTGTGGAGGTCCTTTAATTGAAACAATCTGTAGCTTCGTCCCCTCATCAAGACGCTTGACAATCTCCAATTAGAGCTTTAATCAAAGCCCTGTCATCATGAGAACAAAATCAGGTGGAAACCCCGGTGATTTCTGAGGAGCTCTCGCAGCATCCTCAGTTCACCGAATAAAGAACTTCGTTCTTATTACATTAAATCAGTGCTGAAGAGGCTGACGGAGCTTAATTAAAGAGTCTGCAGCAGGAAAAAAAAGATAAATTGACATCCTCCAGAGTGTTTTGTCTCTTTCTCAGCAGAGACTAATCAACATAAAGAGAAGAGGAAGAAGTAAACAGCTGCCAGAATATTACAACTGTTCATTCACTACTGTACACCGCTTTGCTAATGAGGAGGAATATTCATGAATGAAAATGTGTTCTTTCAACTTTGAATTAGTCAGCGGGCCCTGAGTGCAAACAGGAAAAGCTAAGACCTTCAACGCTGAATGAGAATGAAGATGAAAAAAACAAATGGAGAAAAGCACGTAATAGACTAAAATTGAATTTATTTCACTGCAGTCTGAGTGATTCATACTCCCTCCGCTTAGTGTTTCCAAACAGTCACAATAGATGATCCTCAGCAGGAAAGAAGCCTTAAATACCTCCCCAATATGATTTTAACAAATCTGTGTTTGCCCTGAAGGAGCTCTGCCTGGTGGAAAAGACTCTGTTAGCAGGTCAGTGTGTGATGAAACACTAAAACCTTTTAAAAGGCTGAAGAACGTTTATTAAAATGGGTCACGGGTCCTTTAAAGTGCTACAGAAGAAAACTGAAGTTGCCGTGTTGCATTAACAGCTCCCTGCATGGTTCATGGGAAAGGTTACTGTTACTTATTAGAGCAAGAAACAGAATAAAGCTGTAGAGTTAACAAAGTGGGATGTTCAATAAAAAAGAAATCCCAGAACTCTTGAAATTAAGGAACTTCTTAACATTTATTTTTTGCAGCTTCTACCCTCCAATCAAATCCAATGCAGTTCAGCATTTTCAGTCCATTAATTCATGTTTGTTTGTCCTTAGAGGATCATTAAGGGCAGGGATAGGCAACTTTGGCAGCAAAGAGGGCCACATTACCGTAATTTCTCGATTATAACAGGCACTCGATGATAAAACGCACCCCATATTTTTACAATTTTTGCCTGAAAAACACTGTACTCGAATATAACACGCACCCACATTTTGCCCAAGCCTTACTCTCTCAGACAACTCAAATATTACCTTTATTCAAAGTTTTAATCAATGATTTTTCAGTATTTTCACAACAAATACACGATTCTCTCTTTCTCAAATGGATGCTTGCTCACAAGATGGCTGCACACTGTTTTTGCCGGTGAGTGGTTACACTTGAGAATTAAATGATCATTACATAAGGTTAAACTAATTAAGACCCAAAATATTTGATGAGAACAGTTTAACAGTCAGTGTAATAAGAATTACGCAAGTTTTGCAGGAATGTTTCGCAGAGAAAGAGAATATTTCGGCTTTTTTTCAGATGTGTTGCAATGGCGATGTTGGCGAAATGAAATATTTCAAGTATTTTGCTTGTACTCGTGTATAATGCGCACCCGAAAAATTAGAGCTTATTTAAAAGCAAAAAAGTGCTTGTTATAAACGAGAAATTAGGGTATTTCATTTTCATTGCTAAATATTTTAGTATATCTATATATATAGCAATATCTAACAAGCTTGAACAAGCTCCAGAACTGAAGCCAATATTAATCTCATCAATTCAAGAACAGGTATCATGGTGTCTAATCTGCCATGAAAATAAAAAGAACAAAGTATCTATCTATGATTAACCTTTGATTTCTGGTATACTTTACAATAACATCCCAGTCAGGCACAAACCTCCTGTCTCCAAAATTACTTTTTTTAAGGAAATGAAGAAAATGCTCTACCACTGACTGGATGAAAATTACAGTATATTGTCCTGAATACAAGTTATTTTTTTGTACTTTGATTTGGACGCAAGTTTATAAAACCCACTCACCAGTTGGAAGCTGACCAACAGATGAAAAGATGAAATAAAAAAAAAAAAAAAAAGAAGATTTGGAAGTTTGTGCCTGACAGCAACGATCTGTGGCCTCAGTGAGAAAAATCTGGACAACCCTGGCATAAATGATGACATACTTAAAGGAATATTCCAGTATTTTTAAAGTATGGTTGTATCAGGTACTTGATGACAGTCCGTGAAGTGGCTGAAAGGGCTCAAAGCAGTGCTGTACCTTTAAGAAGAACGAGCTGAGACCACACTGCTGTTGGCTGGTACAGTTATTTTGCATAATTGTGTGAGTGGGACGTAAAAACAACCAGGAAACTCTACTGGGTCTATTGATTCAAGTCTCTGTGTTTGGCACTATTTCATGATGCAGCAAATGGCAACGTGCTCCTTCGCCTGTGCCCATTGATTCTACAGAAGTTTGTCCTCTTCCTCTCGATCTGAAGAATTTGTTCCTCTGTAAACTTCAGTTCATTAAGGTAAGTCTTCATGAGTCCATTGAACGAAACAGCAGATCAACAGAATCAATGTGCACAGGCCGAAGAACATATCGCTGTTTATTGCATCGTATTATAGTGCCAAACACAGACTTCCATCCATCATCTACACTGCTCATCCTTTTCGGGGCTGTGGGGGCTGGAACCTATCCCAGGTGACAATGGGCAAGAAGCAGGGTACACTCTGGACCAGTTGCTGGCTGAACGCAGGGCCACATAGAGAGACACAGCCATTAAATCTCACATTCAAACCTAAGGGTAATTTGGGGCTACCTGCTGCGCCACCGTGCCGATCCTCACAGAGACTTCCTGGCCTAAAAATAAGCACTCTGAAACTTTTCACTTAATCGTACATTCAGTCCAACAAAATACCCTTTAATATCTCCACTATAAATTTTTATATTTTCTATGTTCTGTTAGAAGTTCTCCAACACTAAATTTGATATTAAATCAAACAAAATGATTCATAAAACTGCAGCTGTGAAGCTCTTTTGAATGATACACTTCCTGCATCAACAGATTTACTGATGCAGTGCAGAAAACATCCTGAGCAGATCTCTGACAGAGGAATTAAAAGGCAGACTCTCTTCGCCGACTTCCAGTCCAGACTCATTTACAGCGCCTGCAGGGGAGAGGACTGACCCTGTGACTCTAGTGGTGAGCTCATTAAAGCATCATTTCACTTCATGTTCAACCAGATTAGACGGTCATTTGACAAATTATGCCTTCTCCCTGCCCACGCTGTCCGACTGCAAATCTGGGTTACCCCCAAAATCTGAATATCTTTGCTGGAGCTGAATTCCCGTACATTAAAACCACGGGAACCACGAAACTTAGGTGTCTGTATGTGAGGCTTACTGGGAAAAATACTAGGATGTCCATTTTATTGACAGAAAACAGTTGTAAAAACTGCCCCAGGTAGAAATACACTCATGGACACTTGATTAGGTACACCTCTTTAACTGCTTGTTCACATAAATAGCCAATTAGCCAACCACAGGGCAGCATCTCAATGCATTTAGGCATGTAAATATGGTCAAGGTGACCTCCTTAAGTCCAAACTCTACCTATGTTTTTGCCTGCGTTTGTTTGTTTCTCTGTTTGTGAGCAAAATTATGGAAAAAACAACTGGATGGATTTACATGAAAAATTTACCAGAGGTGTTGTTTGGTTTAAGGAAGAAACCATTAAATTTTGGTGGTGACACAGATATTTGTCTGGATGCAAAAAAATCCCAAATTCCAAAATGCTCCATAGGTCAACACTGGGCGGAATTTAAAAAAAATCATATCTTTATCAGTTTTTCAACGGATTCCCCTCCACTTTTACAGGATAATTTGAGGTCCATGTCTTTAAGGTAAATTTCATCTAGCCCTGATTCAGATTGACGTCACAAAAAAACAGTGAACTTTATAATGGAAAATCCCATTGATGACATTCAGTAATTCACATAAAATAAAAATTTTAAGTGATGTTCCCAAAACTTGTTGTGTTCATACAGGATGACAACCTCCATGTATGTGCTGAGTTTTGATCTGGATCCTGGCTCTAGTCTGGATCTGGTGATGCTTTTACGGGGGTGGTGGAAAAGCCACTGCAGGAACTGAGCTGCTTAGTGGAGGTCTACGCTCTCTGAGTGCTTTTCTAGTTTAGTACAGTGATTCTCAACTGGTGGGTCGTGACCCAAAAATGGGTCTCTGACCCTTTTACAGAGACAAAAAAAAAAGGTTTGAAAAAAATCCTGTGCTTTTATTTTGAAGGGAATTTTAATGCAACAAGGTTGCTGTCTGTTCACACTCCTTAACAGGTGGTGATAAACCCTGTGATACTGACTGACACCTGATTTAGAAAGGTGTTTGTTATTACCTCTGTCTATGAGGTTAGGTTTTTGCTGGCTTATGTTTGTTTGTTTGTTTGTTAGCATGATTACTCAAAGACTACTGGATGGATTTTGCTGAAATTTTCAGGAGATGTTGGTAATGGCTCAACTTAAAAATTATTAGATAATCGCCATTAGGGAACAATCATTTTAGCTCAATAACTGTCTAACTAATAATGATATCAACATAATTCTGAGTACTGGCTGTGGGAATCCCATTATGATGGTAACTTTATCAGGAACTATTGGTTATGAATGTAACAGCAATATGTGAGCTACCTTGGTAGAGGTTTGCGCTCTCTGATTGCTTTCTAGTACATTCAGTAAGTAGGTACTCAGCTAAAGCTACATGAAGACTTTTTAAAACTGCTTCTCAGTAGCAGGACTTTTGTATTTCATGTTTGTGACCCAAACTCTTCTGAGTCTGTGACTGAAGTTACTGAAGTGTTTTACGTATGATCAATGACTTATTTTGTGCTGCTGCTCAGTATGTGTCCACTGATGCAGGTCATCACAGCCGCAGGATCATTTAAAGCCTTTAAACCGTGTGTCCCTGAGATGCACTTTCTGGTTGTAGTTAAAAAGCAGCTAATTGAGCATAAAAGGGAATATTTCCCTCTCCAGCGTCCCCATCTGCAGGTCATTTTGGTTTCTCATCAGACTTGATTATTTTTTGTGTGTGTGTTAGCACACTGTGCTATCTCAGGTTCAAAGTGCAACTTGAGAAGTCAAAAATTTTCTTCGATTTGGGTCACAGCTTGTCATGAAGGGGTACTGGTGGGTGCCAAAGCCAGCCCAATTGAGAACCACTGGTTTAGTACAACTGATACAGAGTAGATATAGCTGTGAGGATTTTAGTCTGTATTTATCATGTTTAATAAGCATATTGAAAGAGCATTCGCTCCATGCTAAGATGTGATTACCGCGGCTTAGTTTTCATGAATGGATGTTATCTCACAGGGATTGTTTTTACAGGTACCGCTGTGTCACATCAGGATAAAAGCAAAGAAACAACATCTGTGGGAATGTAAGTATATAACCTTTTAATCCCACCAGGACAACATAATGCAGAGTGACGTCAAATCAAAGTCAGTACACGCAGTCCTGTGTTGATGCTTAAATAAGATTTGTTTTGTCTCCGTGTCTGTGTGGGTGACAGAGGACACTCGGGTGAGCGGGGGTCACAGAGTCAGCCATGTTGTTTTCACAGGAATAATCCCCTGAAAGATTACACAGCAGTTTGAAAGATGATTTTAACAGGAAAGGGGATTATGTGTTAAAACAAACCCTATCAGTTTGCATTGTAAACTGCCGGCCTAATCTCAGAGGACGGAGGGAAAATTAATTTCAGATGACCTGTTTGGTTTACATCTGTGCGCAGGGAGCAGAGCTGCACGGGAGCAAAGGATTGGCTGAGAGGAAAAACCCCAGGGCGATTCACATCTGTATGCCACTGCCCGGGCGAGTTAGACTGAGAAATGTAGATCAAATGGTTTGCATCATGGGCAGACAGACTGACAATCTGTCTGCAGTTTCATGGAGACAAACCAAACACACACATAAACCCTCTGGCCAAGCTAAGTACATTTATATGGACTGACTATGACATTTCAATGTCAGATTACATGTAAAAATAGTCGGCATATGCACCTACGCATACAAATCTATGCATTAAGAAACTCACCAACACTTGTTTTTATTAACATCTTTGACTCAACATCTGTAAAGTATGATTAATATTTCTTTTCACAGTTACAAACACCATTATACATGCTCTATAGTGGTGCAGATACAAAGCAAAAAATAATCATGGCACCCACAGAGCAAGCAGCCTGGTGTTACCAGTCAACTCAGTCACTTGTGAAGTAGGAACACCAGGTCTCGCCATTGCTGTGTCATTGGAGTGTTTATAACCAGGGATATAGAGAGTGTTCTCACATATTGCATGGTTAGTTGGTTCAGTTGCTTTGTTTTGTCTAGCAAAAACAGACCTGTGAATCCGGTCAAAATAGCGAGCAAGGTGATCGGAGTGCAGACGTATCATTAGTAGGGCCCAACAATTTCATAACTGCCCTGATCACCCTCTGTTTGCTGATTTGATCTTATCCCTTCTGACAGCCATTACAGAAAGCCTAGAACCATTGACAACCTTAATTCATTGGCCTGACCTTTTCTTGTGTGTACTTCATGCATATTATGGAAAAGATTGATTTTTAGATTGTAATCCTTGACTATTTATTGATTCTCTTTTCACTTGTGCTCAGGATTTTCCTGATTTTCCTACTGCCTGTATGTTTTATCATGTACTGGTGTCCTGTAAAACAAATTTCCCACCAGATGACACTAAAGTTGAAGTTGAGAAGTGATACAATTTTATTGATACAAATTCCCTTCATCATTCTGCTAATCGATACAATTGTTTTATGATTCCGTAATGATTCCTTCTCACTTGCTGTGAGGGCAAAAGCTGGCCTACATGGGTTTGCAGTGGAAACAATGTCAAACACATGGCAACCCTGACACTTAATTCTGTGCTGCATAGATAAAGGCTTATGCCAGTTGCTGGTGTTTCCACTTACGGAGAGTTGTGTGTTGTTGAAGTTAAGACCACTTCTGTCTCCTGTCTGCAATGATTTTTGACTTCTTTATTATTTCTGCTGACTGCTTCTGATGAAAGTGTGACATCTTTAAATTGCAAAGTATGCCGAACAAAGTGAAAGGAATTGCTAAGAACTGATAAGCAAATAGACTAATGATAATGATTATTGATTGTCAACTGGAACAGGTATTTCAATCCCCATTTATAACCGAGCATCATAGTGAGGAAACGATAGAAAGTCTGTCCTGGCACGAGTAGTCCAGTCAACAGCACTTTAAAACACCAACAGATTAACAACGTCCATTACCACATAAAAACAGTGATAATGTCCCACAGAGTGGCATCACCCTGAGGGGAGGTCAGCACAGTTTGACATTTCAGGCCCAAAAGGCCATTTTCAATAATATTCACCTTGGCAGGACTTTTCCAAAACGTGCATTTTTAGTGACCTAAAAGTGTTTGTGTGTGGACAAAATAACAAAACGCACAGAAAAGCTCCAAGGCCTACACGTGGACGTTAACCTGAAACACCAGACATATCTCAGTAGTCCATCTGGGAAGAGTCGATAGAAAGTGTTTAGGGAGAGCAGAACCTTTTAAGAGCATATCCAGCAGGTGACTATACGATCGTTCCATCAATCAATATTTATTATGGGCCAATCAGATGATGTAGAAACCGAGAACGTGCGTCACGTCGTAAAACAAACTCTCATCAAATCATGTCAGAAGTGAAGCCAAATTATCCTTATTATAGAGAAGTTTGTAGTGTTAGTATTGTTTTTCCTTTTCTAAAAAAATGTGGTCTGTATCGGATAAAACTGCTACTAAAGCTGTTAGCATCTACGCTAATGGCTGTATGAGCAGTCACTTCCTGCTGTCGTCTCGCTGATTGCTCGTTCCTTTTCCTGCTCTTAAGGACTCTGATTGGGCCGTCCTGCTTCGGGCCACTCACAATCATTGTAGATTGAAGCTTGGCAAGATTGATCTGTCAAATTACAGACATTGAATCAGGCAGATCCAGCTGCAGTGCAAGGTTATGTGGACATGGCCTCAGAGGATTACACTTGATATGAGAGATGACATATTGCAGCACATCTGCCCTACAAAGGCAAAGTGCAGTATCTGCAAAAATGCCAAACGGAGAAAAACAGCTTTTTGTGGGGTTTTTTTGTTACCAAGTGTAAGTATGAAATAATATTTTAACTACCAAGTGTATGATTTGTTAGATTAAAGGGAAGGAAATTTAATGTATATTGTATATTGACATTCATGCTAAATTTGACAGTCTTATAGGCTATACTGCACTTTGCCTTTGTTTTGTTTTACTGTAGTATAATAACATGACCATACAATGACGTACTGCAGTATGTGCAGTAAGTAAGGCCATTTCACTTCGTTTTTTTAAAAATAATATTTGGCATATTAATTTTCAATATTGATATATTATTTTTCCCTGCACACGCCGCTACTGCCAACACTGAATGTGTAATTATCTCCTCCTTAATGATGATAAAAAGCAACAACAGAACGGTAGAGTTATCTATGAATGTATTTTTTTGTTTTTGTTATCAGAACAGTGTTTATTTCTCAAGCATTTCATGTGTGACTTCACACTAACACAAAATAAAACATAAAATCGGACCATCAGACATGACAACAACATTCTACATTGGGCTCTAACACATAAAATGCAGAGCTAATCAACAAACGAAGACTGTAATGTAAATATTCTACAGCAGCAGGTTAACTTTTAACTCAAGTCTGAGTGGAGATGGCTCAAATTTGGTCCTAAAGCCAAGGCTGCAATATCTGCTATTCTTCATGGTGAAACCAAGGCAAACTGCAGTAAGTGCAGTTACTGCAGTTTGCCTTGGTTTTACAGTGCATTTTTGCAGTTACTGCAAAGAAACAAATGGCAATATCTCAGAGAAATTAAGCACAAGCCCTATGAGACTTTAAGAGATTGAAGAGCAGATATTGCACTTTTGATTAGTGCAAAAAAAAAATGCAGATACTGCACTTTGCATTTGTAGGGCAGACATATTTACAGTAAGCCAGACATATGAAATATAATGATTGGGTGCAACTCTTAAACCTTGAGTAGAGTCTGAAGTCTTTGAGGGGAAGTCAAAGTCGAGTCACAAGTCATAACTGGGTGCGAGTCTCAAACCCGAGTCCCCAGCTCTGATTTCAATTAATATCTAAATGTCATGAAATCAAAAAGATGAAGCATCACAAACACCTACACTCAGGTAACTATACATACCATGTATGGTACACAGAAACACTCCTGTACTCTTCAGCTTGCCCTCGTGCAGCTCCCACTGACTCACCAACACACTCACCCACAGCACCCAGACTGGGAGCACCCACCGGACCAAAGCTACAGGCCAAATGTGTTTAGTGACTCCTTTTACTCAGACGCCTTCACGCGTGATATGGCGGCTAATGTGGTATAATTAAGACTGCGGTGGGCCGACACATTCAGAGGGCTGACACACAACCAGGGGGCAAAAAGTCACGAGGGGAGCGAGACAGAAGTGGATGCAGAGCTGCTCAGGAAAATGTTGTCGATGCAAATCAGAGCTGAAAGTAGGTGTGAGTGTGGAGTGGGATAATGTATAGGAGCCAGAGTGCCTGCTTCACAGAGATAAAGCAAAAAAAGTCAAAGTTAAATGCACTTTTCAGCCGTTTTTGATGCAGATGCTACTTTAGCTGTGATATATCTTTTGGGCAGACGTCATGACTGGGTGTTTGCAGCTTTGAAATTTAAATGTGGTTGAAAATGCAACACTTAGAAGTTTTCTTCTTAAAGCCCACTCTATAGCTCGGCTACAACAGTCCCTTTGAAAATCATGAAGAGTGGGCTGCAGTGCTAAAAATGAATATATACAGTGTGTAGTGCTGCTGTCATCTCTTCTTCACACTTCAACCACAGCCTCTCATCTGAGCCGGCAGCATTTTGGAGATCCCATAAAGGTACTCTTGACCTCCTGCATCATTTAGATCAGACTGCATTATTATGTTCAGTTAAAAAAAGCACAAGAAGTTCATTTACGAGTCAACAGTTGTGCTTTTTTTAATAACATGCATCAAAGTATTGTTGAGTGGTATCTCAGAACTATTCTTTATGCATATTTCAAAAGTTTTTCCCTTCTCATCTGCAAATGAAGAGATTCTGCTAAGAGAGGGAAACTGAAATTAGTGCAGCTCTCAGGGAGAAAATTCATAACTAAGCTAAGAGGGCTGATCTCCCACAAGAAACTTGGGCATAAAAACTCAGTACATTTTACAGTGTTTGCTTCTCTTGTGGCCTGCAAGTGTATGTTACTCTATTGGAAGGACAGAAAACCTCCATCTCCTTATTCTTGGCTGAGGAATCTAATGTCTTTCCTTTATTTAGAGAAAATTAAGTTCAGCATTAGAGGTTGCTCTTATAATTTTAATGAGATATGGGGTCTTTTTCTGTCCTTTGTTGACTCTCTGGATGACTAATTTAATGTTTGACTGAGCAAATAATATTATTTCTGTGCTCAGTTGTGTTGTATAGCCATATTTGTAATGGGAATTGTTATTAATAGTATTATTAATTTACTTTTTTTTTCATAAATTGTTATTTAGCATTTGTGGGAACGTTTTTCATGTCTTGGTGGTGGTGGTGGGGAGGTCAACCTGTTTGGTTGTTAAGTATGTGTGTTTGTATAAGTGTAAAACTGGGTAATTTGTACATTGTTATGGACACATGTGATGTTGATAACCCAATAAAAAACAAATTAATACGGTGGATTTATTTGCCCTAACTTGAATTTGTATATTTGACTTCGATGACTCTTAAAGTGTTTTCACAACAGCTAATGCACACTGCATACCCTGATCAACCTGTATTCTCACTCTGTCTGAGATGCTATGTTGTAGTTAACCTGGCACACCAGATGAACAGTTCAATGTATTTCACTTTCACAAGGCTCTTGTTTCTAGGGGTGTCCTGATACAGCTTTTTCACCTCCGATACGATACCGATATTGCAGCCTTGAGTTATCGATCCGATCCGATATCAGCAGGAATCATACATACTTTTATTACTTATTTTGTAGTATGGACTGTTAGAAAAGTCTTGATCAAGTGAGATTACTCAAACAGAGAACAGTATTCAGCAATAGTAGGTATGAGAAAAACTGATCCATTTGTTATTAACCAATGAGTTAAATAAATTTTAACTTTAAACATAAGAATATACTACAATTAAATAAAATAAATACAAAATAAATTAGAAGACCCTGAAAAGTAACCTCAATAAATCCAATAAAAACAAAAACATATATTTTTAAATTGCAAAATAACCACTGTGTTTAACTTAAACATAAGCATATTCTACAACTGAATTAAATAAATAAAAAATAAATTAGGATGGACTGCTTGTATTGGAGTGCTTATATTTGAGATTTTAGATGCAGGCCGATATAATCCGATATTTGTTTATTTGCTGATATCGGACCGATATCCGATATCAATATTGGATCGGGGCACCCCTACTTGTTTCATATTGGTTGAATGAGTCAGATTATCCTACAGTAGATAAAGTCCATGACAAATGGTGACCTTATCATGGCTTACAAATACAAACTAAAACATTTTTAAACATTTAACAACTAATGCGAGCATAAGTGTGTTAAAGCTGTGTTTCCATGACCTGACACACCAGATGGATCGTTCAATATATTTCACTTGCCCATCTGAGAAAGAGCCAATGGAAAGCGTCTGGGGAGGGCAGAATCTTTGAGAAGCATTTCCGGCAGCTGATTGGATGATCGCTCAGTTGATCAACATTTATTACTGGCCAATCAGCAGCGCTTCTGTGCTGTGGAATGTGAACAACTTCATAAAACAAATTCCCGTCCAAACATATCAGAAGAGGAGCCAAAATATTCTTACTAAAGAAAAGTTTGTAGTGCAGATTCTTGTTTTTGTTGAATAAAAAAATGTGGTCTAGATCTGATAAAACTGCTGCTGAAGCTGTTAGCATCTTTGCTAATCACTCACAATCATTGTAGCTTGGAGTGATTGAGATCAGGCAGAGACACTGAATCAGGCTGATCCAGCTGCTGTGCAAGGTTATGTTGTAGCTCCTATCATTTTAAGGCCACCATCCTAAAGTGGGAAGCATAATGACTCTTCAAAGTACAGCTGCACAGCACCACACCGAGTTTCTTACTATCAGTTTGGTTTGTGTTTATTTAAGCAGTGATCTCATGTAACATGAGCAATTATGAAGCAGTGAGGAAAGTCAGCTGATGTGAAATGAAGACAGAAATGCAAATACAAGACACACCCCAACACAGTCATGATGCTGTGTAAACTGAAATACACAGATGACTTATTTTAGCCCCGCTGGTGAGTTACGTCACTCATGTTTGTGTCCACATGTCTTTAATCAGTAGTTTTCCACAGTCTGCTTCTTGATCATCTGCAAAGTGTGCCAGTAATAAATAAATATGCTTATTATGGGCGAGGATACGTGCCATCAGTCAGAGCAAAGCTGCAGTGATTTGCTGGAAATTTGGAGTAAGCCAGTAAACAGCCTCAAACAGCTGCTAATCTTGTTCTCTTAAAAGACTGTACTTGTTATTTTGAAGCAGCATGTTATTTTAAGATTTTAGCAAGTGTTAGACTCTGCCCTCTAGGTTAGAAGACATGTAAGGTGTTGATCAGCTGACCCTGAGGTTAAGTGGAGTCTTGAGTCCTGAAATACTTTGAGAGAGGCTGAGGGCAACATCACCTCCAGGATAATAAACCACCTCTGATCGCTTGATGTGTTTATCCTCTTGAGCTCTGACTGAACAAGAGTTAAGTTTAAAGCTGTTCACTCAAAATAAAAAAAACAGTTGGGAGTGATGGTTGATGAAATAATATCATGGAAATTAAAGTTTATTTTTGAGGTTATTTCAAAGCATTGCAGACTTGTACATTGGGAAACATCCAAAAGAAGTTTGCTTGAGTCACAAAGTCTGCGTCTTATTTGTTAGTCAGTGGCAGAGCTCCAGGCTTTGAGATGAAAGCGGTGGATGATGCATGTCTAACTTTAGTGGAAAATTGTTTTTATTCATACATCCTGAACTATGCATTTAATAAAAATGTATGCTAATTCAAGGGAACTGTAATTTTCCCTTCTAGGTTTGGTATGCACACTGCCACTATCTACAAAAGCGAAGAAAACAGATGTAAATAAGTCTCTCTGGGTCACTCTGTGTCATTTCCTGTTTTTTTTTTTTTTTACTCAATTCATTCATTAATTTCCCAAACCAACATTTTATATATTATTTCCTCCCCCTACCAATATATTTTCCCTCACCCTGTAATTTGTTTTTATATATTCCCTTCCATTATTTCTTTCTACTCCTAAAAACAGATAAATCTCTCACATACATCCCCTCCCCCTCACCTGTATCTGTTACTCCATGTGGTCTTATTATCATATCAAAGATGCACAGAACGCCGTTCCTCAAAGCAGGCCCTCCATGAAATAACATGCGGCTCTTGGATCAGATACTGGTTAACAAAAGCCCGGTTCATGAAAGATTCAATAGTCTAACATACAGAACACACTTTGGTCACTTTGGAGGAGTGCAAAATGGTTTCTGCACACGTTAAAGAAAGGTCCATTGTGGGAAAAAGGTCAAATTATATCTAGATTTACAGCAATGGATGTATCGGCCATATACTTGGTACATTGTTCAAAATGTCTTCTTATTTTTCTTCATGGCTGAGGGGACTTTTTTGTGGCTTAAGTATTCTGTCCTAACCATTTAACAAATCACCATCATCAATCTATTCACTCATCCATCCAAAATCAACTGTCTTTCCTTTCATCCATCCATAGACTCACAAATCCATGTATTTAATCACTACCATCCACCTATTTATTCATACTTGCCAAACATCCATCTATTGATCCAACATCTAACCATCAGTCCATCTATCCATTCATCATGCATCCATCCATCCATCACCCAACCCTTTAATTGTATCTATCCATACCTCCATCCATCCATTCATCCATACATACAGCCACACATTTTTTATCAAATCCTCATCACCATGTTAATTAATCCAAAAACATCCAATCATTTATCCACCCATCCATCCATCAATCACGTCATCCATAGACTCATGCATCTATTCATCAAATCAACATCATTTTCACGCCATCATTTTACATATGCATCCCAGAACGTCCATATATTCATCCAACCATTTATCCAACAGTGCATTGATCATTCCTTCCATCCATTAATCTGTCCGGCCATCCATCTGTCCAACCACCCCTTAATCCTACCATCTACACTACCCTTAAAACCAGGGGGACAACCATACATCCATCATTCATCCCTCTACCCGTCCATCCATCGACTCACATATCCATGTATCACATCACCATCATCCATCTATTTATTCATCCAACCCAAAACATTCATATATTTGTTCGACCATCTGTCATCAGTTCATCAGTCTATTTATCCATCCATCCATCCATCAACCATCCATCCATTAAACCACTGATCAATTGATCTGTCCGTCCATCCAGCCATCCATCCATCCATTCAATCACCTGTCTGTCCATCCATCAATCCAACCATTCACACTAAGCTTCAAACCAGGGGGCCAACCACCCATCATTCCATCCATCCATAGACTCACATATCTATTTACCAAATCACCATCGTCCATCTTTTTATTAATCAATCCCAAACATCCATCCATCAGTTCATCCATCCATCCCACTACCGGACAGTAGTTCTAACAGAAACAGCAGCAGTGAAGCTTTAGAGCCCTCTGTCACTTGAAAGAACATTTTCACTTTATTTTGATCTTGCTGTTATCAAGGATAAATGAAGCAGATGGCAGAAAAAACCTCATACCAAGCAGCACATAAGTCCATCACATTATCATCCACACAACAGCACTGCTGGGGTTTGTACCCACACATGAATATATACAGTATATGTCTAAATTGATGGTCCTTAAGGGACGTCAATGACATCCTCTTAGGCTGTGTCTCTATCGTGACTTATTTGCATCTTTAGATTGTGTGACCCCATTTTTTCCCAGTAACTGATGGTTTTGATCTTGACAGCATGAGTGTGTTCCTGGCATGTGCGGGCCCTGAGGTTAGCATTATGACCTTGTCCCTTGTCACATCTTTGTTGTCCCCGACAGCATGATGTTTGTATTCACTGGAATACATGAAATGCCTCAGTGTCATTGTGTATACAACAGGGAATATGTCTCCCATCAGTTTGCCTCAGAACAAACTGTACAGCGGTTAGAGGCAATGCCAGCACGCCATGACAGCAGGCAGAACTCTAATAGGAGGACATTTTCCTCTTGGATTTTTCATTTATGTTGTTCCATTGACTTCACAGACATTTGTATTGGCTTCAAGGGAAAAAGAAGAACTCTGCTCCAGCTACACAGACACCGACTGACAGAGTGCTGTGCAGGTATAGGTCGACGAGTAAACAACTTTGGGATCTTTTCACGTCACATCAGAGTGACAGGCACAAAGGACACGTCAGCGGCGTCAGCGAGTGACATTTAAGTGAGACGCAGACAGATTGGGATGACCCCGAACTCTGCATGTGTACCACACCTTTGGCAACCAAATTACACACACAAAGCACAACACTGTCCTCCTGTGACCTATTTTATACACAGTTCCTCTATCTATGCCTTATATGTTTCCCAAAACCAAACTTTCCATGTCTATGACAGGAGAGTTTCTCCCTTTTTTTCCATTTTGACTGTTTCTATCAATCTTGTCATGTCTATATGTAACTAGGGTTTCATACAGTACGCATAGGAGATAAAAAAAAAGTCCCTGAACCAACTTCCAGGCTTCTTTGTGCTTCATTCTGCAGGAGTACAAAGCATCTGTATTATCTAAAAATACCTGAATGCTGAAACTTCATGCTTCAGGAGGACATTGATGTACTTCCAGGGTGCGCACAAATCATCTCAGGGGTTGATACTGTAAGAAGAAACAGGAGATATGCCAATTATTTCACTCTTACTATCCATATGTTGGTGAAACACAAGTAGAGTTAGATCTGTATTCAAAACACAGAGCAGGAAATCACTAATGTTCGTTTGTTTCAAATATATAGGCCAAATATGAAGGTTTAACAAGCAGCAGGGGGAAGTTACACCTTTTTTTTTCCCTGATCATCTAACCTTTTCATCATTCTACAGATGGGATGGAAATAAGACACATTGGAGCAGAAAACTCATTGAAGGATCATATGAGTAAAGAAAGAAGCCGATCTGATAATGGTGGTACCCCTGACCTGAATTTTTGGTGTTAATTTTGATCAATCTTTGTAAGTAGCTCTTCTTCTGGCCTTTAAAATGAAATATTTTGTCCTGAGATGCAAAGACACTGTTCAAACTATCACTCAAATCCAGAGAAAAACTGACATCAAGCATTCATCATTACGGATATCAGATTGAAGATGTCTTATCCCTGGTTTTCTTGTGATTTGCACATTTATGAAAAGCCTCCTGATGGACTAGAAACCATCCTGCTGATGTAAACAGTAATGTTGGCGTTCTAGGTTTCCACCATTTGTCATGCACAACGTACAGAATTAACATGACACAGACACAGCTGCAGACTACATCTGACCGGTAGGACCAGTGTGGAGACAGTGTCTTCATTCTGGTGACAGTGTAAATTGGTGACCTTGGTGTTGACACCATTGTTGACTGCACATGCTAATGTTAGCTAAGTTTCTTTGGACTATAAACTACAATTGGTATTTTTTATACAATTATATACATAAAAATACACTTTGCAATAACGCAATGGATAATGCAACCTCTGTTTTTGACGGTGCTTTGACTACGACATCTATCGGCACAGTCTGTCGCAAGTCATCAGTTAACACAGTCACTCAGAAGACCATAACACTAAGACAGTTCTGATGGCATAATGAGAAAAATATTGTATAAACAGAGTGCAGAGGATGCTGATGGTGATGTCTAATGATGACATTGATGTGTTTATTTTGTTACTTCTACTCTCAGAATTACCGCCATGTTTGCAGTTTGCTTCAAACACAACAGGTCGTTCCACACAGCCTGAGTTTTTTTGGCGCCCTCTGGTGGTGTCCTCCAGTCACATGCAGCAAATAAAGGCAAATATTTAACCCTTAATCGCTTATGTTGTACCATATTTGATATATACTTCTATGATACCTAACTAATCAATATGATCAACAAATTAATAAAAATACCTGAATTCAATCAGATAAATGATAAATTTATCTGATAAATTTCAGATAAATTTATGGAAATTTTGATTTTGTAGGATTTCAGTGGAATGTGAAATAAACATTTCAGCTCCAAAAAATTAAAATTTTCTGGCTAAAATTTGTGTTTTCAGGCATTAAAGGGTTAAACAAAAGTACTCAACAGATGGGAACACAAGGACAAACTGCACGTATATCTCCAGCTTTAAGGGCTGTACGCTCACTTGCCTCTTTTGTAGGTATACCCACTAAGCTGCTCATTAACACAAATAGCTAATTAGCAAATCACAGGACAGCAACCAAATGCATGAAGGCACATAGACACAGTCAAGACGACCGGCTGACTTTCAAATCGAGCATCAGAATTTAAGTGACTTTGAACATGGCACGCTTGACCATATATGTCGGTCTAAGAACTTAAGGAAAGGGTAATCTACTGTGAATAACATCGCACAACACTGCATTCGTCAAGCTCTCTTTCTTTACAGCTGAAGAAATGGACATGAAGTGCTTAATTTGATGAGGGGTGGGCTCGAATGCTTATCAATACTCAGCTCTCTGTCAACTAAACAAAGGTTCTTCCTCAGTGATGAAAGTGAAAGCAAATCATTTCACTCACTAATATAAATGAATGCTCCACCATATCAGCAATACTAAACAGATAAATAAGCTCTGCTGAGTGAAAAAAGTTAGAGAAACCCAAGAAAATTCCTCCTGCACCTCGTCAAAAGCCTTCTCGTCGCAGCCAATGACGGAGAGAAAAATAGACAAGGTGTCAAGGCAAAAATGTTGGGGCCATGTTTTGCAGCGTCGCGCAGTATCTGCTGAATCACTAGTGGGCAGTTAGGATACACAGATACATTATGACTCTTACAATTAGCCTCATTTTGCCACTGATAATCGTTCGTGTTGCGTTCAGTGTTAGGGTTAATCATGTGCCTATTGATCAGGTCTGGGCTAAACCTAATCCTGACACTTGTGATTCACGTCCAACCCTGCCACCTGGGTCATCTGAAGTCAAACTACTAACATTTTCATCATGGCTCTTACTCTGTCTTTCTAACATTTCCTCCCTTTAAGCCGTCCCAAACAAATTATGGAAGGAAATGGTCCAAAAATTACCCATCATCTGTTCCTTTTTTATGCCCCAGAGCCTTGCTTTAAAATTGAATATTATTCCAGTGATGTGATGAAAGTCTAACTCCTACACTCAGCAGATGTGAGATCTGATTCTGTTTGTGCTCTTTGAAAGGATTTGATTTACTTTGAAGGGCTCCTCTGACAGATTTGATGCAAACTGACAGCCACTCATCACCCAGTCGAGAATCTTAAAACTCTATAACTTTCTGTGACTCCTGTTTTGTTTGGATGTTGCTGAAGGCAGCAAAACACTCCTGACAATAACAGGGATTTACTTTAAATAAATAATGTGCAACAAAATAGCAGACTTTTCCTCTTTTCTATTCTTTACGAACATTTTTATTCTCTGTCTGCATCCCAGGAAAATAACACATCCTAGGTGAAGAGTATTTATAGCAGCACCGTGGAGAATGGGGGTGCGTTGAGCTAGAATTGTAAAGAATCCTGTCACATAAACAAAGAAAAGTGAAAGTCAGTATCATGGGAGAAAGAATCCACTTATTTACTATGTTTACAGGCAGCAGAAGAGACACAAACAACCTAAATGTTAAACAGAGATGGAATCTTGTCACAAAAAGGCCACAAAGCCTCTGGAAAACCAAATAAAACCAAATCAGACTCTTCAAATGTGAACATCCTCAATCTGTCAAATACAAATCAGAATTAAAATAGTTTTACTGCCAACGGCAAAGATATAAAGCTAAAATTTGTCATCAGCACAGAGGATACAAGAGCCTTCTACACCTGGCACAATGTGTTTTGGTTTGCAGCGCAGGTGTGCTTCATATTTTCCACCTGACATAGTTGTCATCTTGGCTCCGTAAAATAGAAAATATTACTCTTCTCTGCTGAAATCTTTGGCTTTATTCTTTACAATTAGTTTGTGCCCCAGGGTGTTTGTCTTAAAATGAGGAGTCATCAGACGCAAAGCTGACCCTTTCTTGAGCAGCGTAAATCAACACAGATGTTACAGCCTCGTGAATTTAATGTGATTGTCTCAAGGTGTAAATGTAACGGAGCTTTGTTGCAGTACTTTTGCGTAAAGACTGTGAATTGGGCTTGCGTCACTGGATTGTAGGGAGGACTTTTTTTTAATGTTATTTTGACAAAGGTGTCTCAAGGCAGAAATGTTGATTTTGTGGCCATTCTTCCATGCTGTTACATGATTTTATTCACAGGTTGATCTTTTGTTGTGTTTCTATTGGTATTTGATTTTGTTTAGTCATGTTTATAGGCTTTGCTTGCCTAATTCCTGTTGTATACGTGACAATAATGAAGTTGAATTGATAGGCCCATCCTAAATTATGTGACTCCATCTGACACTGGAATCCTGGCACTATACCTGTAAGGACAAAGGCTGCACAAGGCCTTTTATACGCTCTTTAATACAAAAAAAAAGGAAAATGTGAATCCAAACTAATTTATTTTTGTTGTTGTTGATGACATCAAGCCCGGGCTGATGATTGGTGTCAGCAGCACACTCAGTGTCACTCAGGGTCCAGGGGCTTTCAACAAAGCTACTATGGAAAGCCATTTAAGCATAAAATCCATATTGGGGATATCAACTGGAGTTCAACTCTACTAGTACTCAAATTTGGAGCACAGGTACTCAATTTTAGTCAACTAGTGCACAAGTACACTTTACTAGTGAAGCACAGACTAGAAGACTATTTTGGGTCAACTAGTACTACTAGTAGACTTAAAAATGTTCACTAGTACTACTAGGAAGCCTTACATGCTAATAAGGTGGAGGGGATTACAACTAATCATGGTGCTGGATTTGGTTATAATCCCTCCTACTTCATTTGCATTAGGTCTACTAGTACTACTACAGAATCTTTTGGCTTTACTAATACTACTAGTAGACTTAAAATAGTCTACTAGAACTGTTAGTTAGATATTTTGAGTTAACTACAAGTACTAGAAAACAAAAACTTGTTTTACTAGTAAAGATTTTTGAAGCACTAGTGTGCAAGTAGATCGTATTAGTAAGGCAAAATCACCTGCTAATAGACAATTTTGTGATACTAGTACTACTAGTAAAGCTTTGATTTTTTATTAGTTACATTTTTTAAGTCTACCAGTACAACAAACAGCTTTCCATATGTTTCATGTTCACGCTAGCTTCTGTGGGTACTGAAGAAGACTTGGTGTTGAGTTCACAGCAGAGGAGAGTTTTATCTGGCCTGACTTAAATTAACAATTTTCTGTCACAGTCTCATCCTTTTCCAAATTTGATGTTCTGTGCACGTCACAAGCCTCAAAGTTTGTCATGATTGAGAGACAGCAGGTGTGATATGATCAAGGAAGAACTAGCAGCACATGTTGTCAGGCACATCAGAAGAGGTTTTGATGGAGAATAGAAGCAGGAAGACATGTTTTTCTTTATCCTGTGGAGTTATGTGAAAACTTTTCAGAAGATTTGTTTTAAAAGATGACACTTTCCTTTCAGCAGTGTTTGTACAGAAAAACTTTGAACACAATAAATCAAAACGGAGAGCGTGGCAGCGCTGAAAACTGTCTGAAGTGATAAAGAAATGATCAGTGATGATGAGCTGATCTTTGCTGAACTTTATCAAAGTGATACAAATTGTCACGCCCCTGTTCTTGTTTCAACAGAACAGAAGAACCAAGAAATCATCTTCCACTGAAGGACAAAGGGGAGCACGACACATAAGCAGAAATAAAGAGAAAAACAGTCTGAAGGCAGAGCCGCGGAGCGCCCTATATGATTCTTATATGAAATGACATGACCGCCACAACTGTCTGATAGGATTGATTTTCTCTATCTCAATTTATTTCTCCATCTGTTCTGCTGCTGCCCTCTCAGATATGTACGCGCCAGTGCCACCGGTTCATCTCCAACCTCAACAAGTCCTAAATCGGCTTAGGCTTTGGCCAATCTGTGCACCGCAGCCCACAATCCTGTTTTTTCTGTCTGCGTCAGACACTGCAGACACTTTCTATGTAGTTTCTTTTGTTAGTCTTATATATTTAAACTCAGACTCATGTCAAGCTTTGATTAATTAAGCATTACAATGACAAATCATAGGTTATAAGATCATCAGATTAAACAGGCGAGTCAAACCTTGAATTAAAAAAATGTTGCATCATATTTCAAAGTCTCAATGACCCTTTTCATGTTGATTTTCAGGTAACTTAAAAATGTTTTCATTCATCTATTTCACCTTTATACTGCAAAGGATTAGAAGGTCAGCTTTTTAAAGGAAATGTATTTTTCTAAAAGGAATTAGACAAATTAAAGCCTGAGATGCTTAATTTTCTTCTTGCTGAAAGAGGTCATTTGAGTAGGCTATTCTAAGAAGTTTGTTTCAAACAGAAAAGCCTCATTAGCCCCCCTGACACCTGTAAGGATGCTTTCACACCTAACACCTGTGGTCTGGACCAAACAAACTCTGGGCTTTATGGAAAGTTTTGGGTGGCAACTCTGGCAAATATCAATGAACTGAACTCTGATCTACCAAAAAACAGGGGTCTTGCGAGCTTCCAAGCAGACAAGAGTTCGGTTCACAGTAGTTGTGAAAGCAATCCAAATCAAATTTGTAAATGTTACGGACTGTTACTGAATGTTACTACTGCCTGTTTAGGCCAGGACATTCTTGCAAATTAGATTTTTAATCTCAATGAGGTTTTTCTGGTTAAATAAAGTTTGTTATTATTATCATAATTATTATTATTAAATATCCCAACAGAAAAGCAAACATAGTGTGGCTAACATTAGCACTGTTAGCAATGTCAGGATCCAGTCTTCTTTAACAAGCTAACAACTTAAAATCTGTGTGGCAGATGATATACAAAGCCCCAGTTAATATACAAGTGCCACCTAATGCAGCCTAAATGCAGCTTTATCTTTATCTTATGGCACAGGAACAAACTGCTTCAAGCTAAACAATGGTATTGCTTGAAGTAAATTTCCAACTCGTAAGGCAACAATGGGCCAGATGGCAGGAACAAAGACCAAAGCTACAGCCCCAACTAGTGGCAGGAGGCTACATTACACAACATATACGTGATCGGATGCAGTGTGAAAGCGAACCAAACCAAGAGAAGGACAAATTATGTTGCAATTTCACCCCAAACTGAACCAGAGGCTGGTCAGTGAACTAAGCCATCCCAGAGCCACCGCCTACCATGCCGGTGCAAACTCTTACTTTTAACTGACCCATCGAACAGCATCGTCCCAGTCAACAGACCCAGGCTGCGTGTGACAGCTCCAGGTACAGACATTCTGGCACTACCTTCCCTGATAAAACAGTTGTCAGAGAGTGTCAGACTTCCCCCTTATGTGAGTGTGACACCAAAATGCCACAGCAGAGCACGAGCTGAGACGAAGGGCCGCGGGACTGGAACTGCAGATCTCCCGAAATGTTTGCTGTGGCTGCAGGGGGATTTGAGTGAACCGCAGGAGGAGATTCAGCAGATTTAGTGGGAGAGGGAGTTTAAACACGCGCTCTTTGGTGAGAAATTTATGCTTCCTACCCCCGAAAGGCACATGGGAACCAAAAATTAAAAGAGCTTACAGTGCAAAAGTTATTCACAGTGACTGAGAGAAATGCAGAGATTTAGAGAAAGGGAGAGAACGGGGGCGGAAATGAAGATATTTGCAGATTTAAGGGAATTAAAAAGGGATGTGGATGCTTTTTCAGACCGTGCTTGCATAATTATTGCTTATATTTACTCTCCTACTTAAGCGGTATGTAGAGTGAACACTTGATCATTCACAATAACCCTATGCACATTTACACTAAGACAAATAAGGCATTAAAAAACACAACAGTTAATTTCCACGTAATCATTCACTGCCCTCATATATACTGTAAACTGTGGCTCCCTGTCATCCACATTATTACTAATTATCATCATTCTCATTTCTCCATGAAACAGTCACCAATAAAAACTGAATGCACTGAAATCCTCCCCGAGGCAGCAGCAGGAATCTGCGGTATTGTCACAAAGAGACGAGGACGAGCGAGGCCGCAGAGCACATCGTGTTGTTCCTCCGATTAACATGTTTGCTCACAGCAGCGAACGACTGCACCATCCCGATCAATGATTACTCACACTAAGTGAATTAATAGGCGTGCTTTCTAAAAACAGGATTTGGACTCATTAGATGGCATTGATAATCGGCTTTACGCAGGCAGGACTAATCCTCGATAAAATGAAGGAGACACATCTGAGGGGCAGGGGCATTTTTTGGAATTTGGAGGCCCAAGGCAAGGACCAGGACAGGGCCCCATGTCCCCTCTCATATCTACAGGGACCGGACTATGATCTGACTAATGCCATGAGGAGATATTGGGGCCTATTGATTTTTATTTATTTATTTATTACCTCCACCAAGGAAGTTATGTTTTTGCAGGTGTATGTTTGTTTTTTTCTTTGTCTGTTTGTTAGCAAGATTACGAAAAAACCTACTTGATTTACATGAAAGTGGTTTGGTCCAAGGGAGAAGCCACTAAAGTTTGGCAGTGATACGGATATTTGTCTGGATGCAAAACTTCCCCAAATTTAAAAAAAATCCCATCAGTTAACTTTGGGCAGAATTTAAAAAAAAATCATATCTCTGCCATTTTTTTACAGATTTGCCTCCAATTTTATAGAATAATATGGGGTACATGTCTCTGTCTTTAAGGTAAATTTCATCTGGATGAGATTCAGACTGATGTCACAAATAAAACCTTAAACTTTATAATGGGAAATCCCATAGACAACATTCAATAATTAATATAAAATCAAAATATTAGGTGATGTTCCCAAAACGTGTTGTGTTCACATAGGATAACAACCTCCATGCATGTGCTGAGTTTGGTCTGGATCCTGGATTTTATTTTATTTCTTTTCTTTTTATGTGAAGCACTTTGTGCTGAAAGACTTTGTGCTACAAGACTTGGCATGAAAAGTGCTACACAAATAAAGTTTGATTGATTGAGAACAGGAAAATCATCTGGAAAAATAATGAAATCAAATTCTTGACACTGTTTGAGTTGCACAAATATGTTGGCAACCATTGGCATGGGCCATTAACAAACTTTGCCAACATATTTGTGCAGTTTAGAAAATGAGAGGAAGATTTTCAGGAAGAATCTCTTGCCTGATCGAGTAACTTTGGATTGTGCTTCATACTTGATGCTCCCCTTTACTGACTATACCATAAGCCCCCTGCAGTCTCCCTCTGCCCCATGATTAAACCTCCTATGCTGAGGGGTCTGGAGTCTGACTTTGCTCTGGCTGCTTCCCTCATGTCCTCTTCTTTTTCGGCTTCTCCCCTGACTATTTGTACAAGCAGTACAGAGAGTCAGCTGTCCACGTGTCCGTGTTTTGATAAATAATTAACTCATATGTATTATACCAAATCAGGGGATGCTGAGAGGAAAAATCACTAATGCATACTGCTTAACCTTCTGAGCTCGGTGAAAATGTTTACGCCTGCAGAAAGCTGCTTTACATTCAGAGTTTAGAGTATAGAAAACCCTTAGCTCAGTGAAAATCTTCCGTTCACTAAAAGGTTTAATTATTGCAATTTAAGTCTGAGGGAATCTTAAAGGGGATTAATTTCACTTCGCAGTGATACAGAAGTTTGTGGAGGGGATTTCTGACTAAAAAGGTAATTTTATTCTTCTGGTATTTAGGGAAAAATGAATTCTTTATTATTTAAATAAAACCATTTTAGTATGCGGAGAATAACAATTACGTAAGAGGCACACAAACAACATAAGCAGAGACAGAATCAAAAACTAATTCCAGTTGATAATGAATAACAACTCCCTCAAAGAAGTGATATCATCGGTCTTTTTGGATGTCAATTCTCATATCATTTCCTTCTACTTTGTTCTGCAAGCTTTGCAAATCAAGAATGTCCTGCTTTCATCTGAGGCAGTCAGCAGAAATGACAAAGAAGTCAGAAATCAAGAATGACCGGGGGAAGAAGTGGTCAGAATTGTGTCTTAATCTTTAACAGAAAGATCCTCACTCAATGACTTTTAGTGAGTGGAAACAAAAGTGAGTGCAAATGCAGCATTGATTACAGTGAGTTATCTCTGCAGTGCAACTTTGAATATCACGAGAGCCATGTGTTTGGTGTTGTTGCAGCTGAAAACCTGTGAATGCCCACACAGAGGATCAGCAGGAATGGATGAGGGAATCATCCATGGATGATAAGCAGAATCATTAATGGCATTGATATCAACAAAGTCTTATCATATCCCATCCCTAAACATAAGCGAAGTTACATTAAACTTGTCCAATGTGAATGTCTGTCCATTGATCTGAATTTTGCTTCATCCATTTGTCCAATAATCATTACTTATGCTTCTCACAGTGACAGTACGTCTACTACAAGAAGATCTCTTAATGAAAACAATCACAAAAGATGACATGAAGTGAAGCAGGGAATCATGGGAGTGCCAATTTAACGCTTCAGTCCAGATGAAAACCAACTTTTCCATTTCCCCTTTTAACAATAAATGAACCAATTATGCTCCAGAATGAGTCACAGCACTGAACTATCACCGTATTATAGTTTAACACACTTATAAAAGGCCTGGAAATGTTCAGTTGTATCTATCCATGAGGGTTCTTATTCATACAACTCATGGTTCTCCAGATCTAAATCCAAGCGGCAAAAGGACTGGTTAAAGTCGCAGTTTTGGCTAACTTTGCAGACATAGAGGGAAACAGCGGGCTCAGTCGGGCCACGCAGAACTAAGTTGAGTCAGTCGGGTAACGCTGATGTCAAAAAATTTGAGGCATGCTAAGAAATTAATCGCATTGGGAAATTTGCTTACCCTGACGTCAGGTCAAGTCAAATTATCTTCAAAAAGCACATTTGGAAACTACACTTGTTGACCAAAGTGCTATACAACCACAAAGAGACAAAGATGATAGAAAAAACAGCAATGAGAACCACCATAAAGTAGAAAGTAAATAAACTAAAATGACAAAATAGGACAAGAAAGCAGAAAAGCTAACCCCAGATTTCCACATACTCAAAAAGCGCAGCGTCATGTATGGTTGGTCCAACCAACAGCGCAGCACTTTGGAGCACCACAGCAAAACACATAATCACGAGATAATTATGACAGCTATGTATATATAGAAAGAGCAACATGTAAACAACTGATTTTACAGGCAGCCCACCTTTAATAACCATTTTTCCACTGATTACTTTTTACTCTGAATTCTGTGCCTTCTCTGCTTTTACAATGGGTGAGTACAGAATTAAAAAAGCTTTAAACACTATATGTTCTAAGCTAATTAATGCTTTAAATGTCTAGTATTTACATTTTATTTTCATAACTTTTAAACCATAGACAAGGGGGAATACACATCCACTCATTAACTGTAATCAATTCTAGTGAAATCTCTTTAATTCCTATGATGTATTCCTAGGACATGGAATAATTGACTTTTGATACTAATGGAGAAGGGCTGGGATTAAATACGTTTGTACTTCTTTCCACTCCTTTTCAAGCACGTGGATGAAATCAGTTGTTGTTGTTTTTTATTGAGGGGACCTTTGATTACTTCTGTATTGGTATTTTGCTACATTTGCATAAATGTACATAATAAACAGTATAGCATTTATTTCTTACATGTTCGAAATAAACTTCTTCTACTGCTACTACTACTTCTACTACTACTACTACATGATATATGATATTATATTCCTATAAAAATTTTTTAAATGTTCTGGAAGCTCTGAGCGATTTTTTTCCTGTTTTGGGTCGATCTGTTTGGCGGTTATTGGCATGAAGTTGAAGTGATTTGTGTTGAAAATAGACTTGCTAGGCTGTGGAAACAGACTGACTGAAAGGACTGGGGGCAATTCACCATGGAGTGTGCAAAGAATACAGACCACTGCACAGATGGATGTTGTGGAAATTGGAGCTAATAATAAGGTCTTTAAGATCAGAAACTTCTGACTGACATGTTTACGCGAAGTGTTTTTAATCTGATCAAGCCTTTATTGCGATACTTTTGTCCAGGGCTGGAGATGCCTTGGTGGAGATCACTTTTCGTTGCCTCACTTATTTGCCAATGTGCCTTAAAATCAGATTCTTTCAAGCCTCTGAGTCTTTCCAGATCTGGGAATCTCATTTTGCTCCCGGCAACATGGCTTTCTTTGTCAAAGCAGTGCTTTTCCTCTAAACTCTCTCCCATTTGGACCCCCTCGGTTTCAGTTCAGGCCTTTTGTCTCCCCTTTGTTGTAATAAATACTTCTGCCAGCCTATGATTACAGCAGACTTGAGAGGCGCTGGAGAAGGACTGACAGAGAGGGAGGAGGAGGGAGACAAACGCAGACGGAGACAAATAGAGCGATGTGAATGAACGCCCGAGAGCCAGGAGGGAATATCCATTTCACTTGACACCAGACAGTCACACGAGCTCCGGCCAATGGGAAACCAACACATGCTAATTGCCAGTTAGAGGACCTGTCAGTCATCGGGAAATGCCGCCTGAACCTCATCTGCATAATTTCCCATCTATCCTGGCAGGCGGCTCGGGATCACGCTCAACGGCTGGAGCACGAGGGGGAGTTTTCTGATGCACATTTGACTTTGTTGGACAGCGATTCCCCTCCAATCACAATTTCCCGCTTTGGAATACTCTCATTTTCTTGCGTCTGGTTTGCATGAGTGAATATGCAGGCGTGTGTGTGTCAGAGTGTGATGCCCCATTTGACTTGTGGCTGGTAATTGAGAGGAGGGGGCTAATAACAAAGCTGTCAGACAGGCCTGAGTGGGAACCGTTGTTAGAGTCTAGTTACACGGGCTAAACGTTGGACAAAACAATCACATAGACAGTTGATTTTATGTTATTGTTATGTTGAGGGGGAGACGGGAGGACAGCGGAGGAAGTGAACAAACTGAGTAAAATGACTCGGGGCATGTCGTGTGCAGGTGCGAATGTTCTTGAATTATGCGTCGCCTGTCGACTCGTGTGCCCACAGATGCAAATGTGCCCTATGCTGTTTTTATGATTTGACAACTGCAACAAAAGCGTCCCCCTGTCTGCCTATCAAATAATGTCACCTCATTCTTCCCTCCTGACCTCCAAAATGTTAAATCCCTGTCAGCCCCTGACCATAATAAATGCTTTATTTAGTCGTTCAACAATAGCTTACTGTGACAGGAGCACACACGACATTAAGTCAAACAACCCAATCAAAAACCACTTTGGTTGGGGAGGAGCCCAGATACAGAGAGAGTAGGAGGGGGTTGGAGAAAATATCAGTTATGACCACTAGTTGGGGCTGTAGCGGTGGTCTTTGTTCATCCTGTCAGCTATTGTATTGTACAGATATGTTTCTGTTGCAATGTTGTGTGCTTGACAGCCCTGACCCCTCTGGTCGGAATTTTTCTACTAGGGAGTCGGACGATCTTCATGTACCGCGACTCTTCCAGCTCGTAACAGAGCGCTGTTTGATGGCTGCTGTAAATAAAGTTCAGGTGGTCTCAGTTGTTTACTGCAGTCTAGGCGATCCAAAGACTTGTGGTTACACTGGTGGCAGTGTTCATTTTGACAGCACTATTTAATTTAGCTTTATTCATAGTCTTTTGCCTAAAATATCTTTTGGTTTCGGTCATATTTAGTCATCTACATAGTTTTAATTTTAGTCTAGTTTCAGTTGATGAAATTTCACAACATTTTAGTTGACAAAATCTACTGTAAATTTATTCGACTAAAATATGAAGTGTAAAGTGTAAGGCATTTTTTTATGTTTCCTTGAATTTCTGAAGTCATGTTTTACCATTGGGTTAAATGAAACATCTAATAACCCTTTACTGAATGCTAGTAAAGTCTGAATGTAATGAACAAAAACAAATTTAACTTCTGTGTGAAATGCAGTCACCTTTATTTAGGCTACCTGGCAGAGCATCTCAGTAACAATACCAGAATGGACAACAAACAGTGAACCTGCTCTACATGAATATATCAATTCATAAAGAGAGGAGCTCTGATTGGATCGCTCCCCAACTTATCCCACCACCATGAAGCTAAGGCAGTTTTGACTGGATGTCCCTCTTAACTTATCCAACATTTCCACACAACCAAAGTAGCTGTGATTCCTAACTTGTCCCTACTTTCTACATGACCAAATTAGGTCTGATTGGATTAAGTCTCTGTCAAACATTTTATTCTAGTTTTTATCTGTTTGTGAAAATGTCAGTTAATTTGCTTCGAGTTTTTGTCCATGTGCACGTATTTTTAGTAGTTACGGTCTAGTTTTCAACAGGGGAAAAAAGGTTGTTGACGAAAACTAAGACGAAAACAATTAGTCAACAAAATTAACACTGCAGTGGTGGGATGGCCTCCGGACCTTGCTTATCGAAAGAAAAGTGTTTTACTTTAGTCAAGACATTTTGCCAAGTACTAGCTAGTGATAGTGCCCTGCTTACACCTGCTTAGCCTTACCTTTTACAATGTAATAATGAGCGTAACATTTAACTCAGAATTTGGACGTGGGAGGTGGGAATTAGGTTACATCTCAGGCAAGGTGTTCCAGTTATGAGCTGGTGAAGCCGGGGTACTTTGAGATGGTCTGACTTCCGGGTGGAAAGTTCTGAACAAAGTGGGCGTTCCCAGTAATGTTTTTAGTTTGCAATTTAGACAATCTGGCTCCTGAGATCAAATTAAAGGCACCATAGGTCAGTCCAAATCAATAAATGTGTCGGTGTGGTAGAGTCTGTTTGACTGACCGCTCTCTAACCCTGTGAAATTTGCAGGACCTACTTGTAGACCTGTTTTTATTAGAATTGGTCTTTAAAAATCATGATATCAAAATCTGTCCACATAGCCAAAGCTGTTTTAAACCTAGAGTGATTGAAAACAACTGTATGGGTGACCTGGGCCTTTAACCCTTCGAATGCCAGGTCATGATGGTACTATGATTTAAGATGAAAAAAATGAATTATATTCAGTATACTACTTGTCTTGGATTATTACATCCCGGGATATGTGATATGATTAGCAGTGTCATTGATTTTTATGCAGTATTACTCAAATACTCACACTCATTTTCAGATGGTTGATATGACGATATCTGGTGGAGAAAAGTAAAAATGATCAATTATAAGGCAAAAGCCCAGATTGACTCACAGAAATAATTAAATGCATGTATTATGCCTTAATAGGAGTGAGATAAACATTGCAGTTCTACTGGATTTCAATGGCACATTTTGGAAAGACGTCGAAACAAGCACAGTGTTCTATGAATTTATAAAGCACTGATGGGTATACTAGCTCCTAACCTTGCTACACTACCTTCAATAAACATTTTAACCCACACAACTAAGACTCAAAACTATGTTATTTCTAAATACAGAGGTTTACAACTGAATGGGGGAAGACAGCTTCTAGCAAAGCTGCACCTCTTATGGTGATTGACTTCTTTATGATTGCTAAGCTCAGCTCCCTGGTTTTAGATGGTGTTTTTCAAGACTGAATTTCAAGGGTTGCCACCTTTCGAGCAGAAAAATAAAGGACACCCCTGGCAACGGGGATGCCACACTGCAAGGGCCCAACCGCCAGTGGCCTAATAGTGGGGTGGGGCATCAGTTGTGGTAAATCACAGTAAAGACATTGTTTCAATAAGGTATTAGTTAAATTTTTGGGTACTTTATTCCACAGTTTTTCAGAAAATATCTGCAAACATAAAACTAAGCAGATACAACAATAAAATAACAACTTGAGTAAATACAAGCTTGTTAACTTAAAACTTAACTTAAAATGACTTATTAACTTAGCGTCAATTTATCAAATTATACTTAAACAAATGTTTGACACTTTCAAAAAATACGTGGTGCAGGAGAACACAACAACTTTCAGAGAGTAGGAATAATTATAGAACGTAATCTCATCTCAGGAGAGGCGTTGCAACTTGTGCACACCTGACTTTTCATGTCAGTAATTTTATATCATTTCTGCTTCCTGTTTCACCACAAATGAAAGAAACCCCAAACAAATTTTTGGTATGCAAATCACAAACATTAAAACTAAAAGCCAGTCATTTGTACTTTCACGTCTGTATTTCTGCATCCGTTGCCGTTTCAACGGAGCACGGTGCGGAGTACCAGGTGCAGACGCAGACATGTTTGCTTCTGAATTCCCATGACTTTTTTCTCATGCCGAAAATCAACCAACCAAGTGCTGCTATGAGTAGGCGGGAGCTAGCGGGTGTTGACTTTGGGCGGAATGGTGCTGCATTCAAGGCAAATCGGAAATACGGGACAAACCGCGTCCCGTATTGATTCAAAACGGGACACAATGTTTAAGAGTGAAATACGGGACAATTCCGTATTTTACAGGACGGGTGGCGACCCTAATTTCAACGGCACATTTTGGAAAGATGTAGAAATGAGCACAGTGATCAATGAATTATCAAGCACTGATAGGTGAACTACCTGCTTACCTGGCTACACTATTGTCAATAAATAATTTAACCCACACAACCAAGTCTCAAAATTATGCTACTAGGAAATACAGAGGTTTACAACTGAATGGGGGAAAATGACTTTTAGCAGAGCTGTTTTTTTATGGTTGCTAAGCTCCTCTTCTTGGTTTTATATGGCATTTTTCAAAAGCTAGCAACAGAAAGACTCAGGAGGGGATACTTATTGCTTTAATATCTGAAAAACTTCGAGAGATGTGCTTTGTAAGTATGACTATGAGATGTGTGTCAAATGTAGTAACTGCAATACAGTTTATTATTTTGATTTGCTATGTTTTATTTGTATTGTTGCAAGGCACCCCTGGAAAACAGACCTCAGTCTCAGTGGGTGCTCCCTGCAAAAGTTAAATAAACTCATTTTCTGCTCTCAGTCCAAGTGTAACACTTGTAAGTACACAGTGTGTGTTAGTCTTACTGCGGGAGCTGAGCTGGACATAACAAGATCAAATAAAAATACACAGAAAATACCATATGCACAGCCAAAACTGTCCAAAAATTAAGAATTAGTAGCACTTCAAATGCACACAAAGGTTATAAAGGGTTAAATATACATAGTTCCTCAGTGGAATTATTTGGGGAAAGAAGCCATGTTTAATAAATCCAGGCTAAACTCTTGTCCATTTCTCTCCACCATCCTCTCCTGTGTTTATTCTCTGACTTTTAATACTACACCATCAGACTTTCACCTACGCTGTGGCCTTTTCATAATTACTACAGCTACCAGGAATTGTTGCTTTTATATAATCATGACTCATCCCATTAAACCGATGCATGACACGGCATATTGAGCTGTGTGGAGACTGTCTAGTGCTCCACAGCTTCATGCCTTTACTTCAGTGACAGCTGACAACATCCAATCAACACAAACACAAACCATGTGTGGTTACGTTTGTGGCTTTGAGCCGAATACTTCACACTTAAACAGCGGCATTGCTCAATACAGCCTCTATTACGCTGTTGCAGGTTTATTGATTCATCTTTATGTACTAAGGAAACTACCAGCATCTTTTTTCGTCAGTTTTATTGCATGTGGTTATCCTCAAGGCTTTCGATTATAACATCATCACACTCATTGCAAATCCATTCATCCTTTGCTTTGGCAGCAGTGATCGATAAAAATGAAGCTCTCAAGTGTTTCTCAGCCTAAAGTGGGCATAAATGTGAAGTTTTTGGATAAGAATATGACAGAAAGCTTGCGTTGGTGCTGGAGCCATTACAATGCAACAACTGACTTAATATACGAGTGACAGCACGCTGGTCATAAATGTCCCGGGGGATATCGCATCTCAAAGTACGAGCGTCGGAGCTTTGTCTCATAGATCACAGTCAGACACAATCTCACGCTCGGCTCTGGAATAATCGCTCTGTGGAAAACGGCTCGTTTTTCTCTCCTTCTTCAGTAGCTCTGTTTTTATTTGTTGTTTTCACAGAGAAGTTGTTAAGACTTTAAGTTCTTCCAGTGTGTCGGGACTATGTGTTTGTGTTATATCCTGCCTGTGGGGGTCTGTGTTGAACATGACCCACTGCTGGAGTGGAAAATGAGTCACCTTGTAAACATGCGGCTGGTATACTCACAGTCATGGATGTGCCTGCAAACTCACATGATTTAGTCATTTATGCATGGATTTCTGTTTTCCTCTTTTTCAAACACAAACAAACAAATACAAACCATCTCCCCCTCCTCATGTTCACCCTCACATCAACCCTCTCGTCCCAAGTTTACCGCGTCTCTCTCTCTTTGATTCTTCTTTGGGAAACTCTTCATTCAAGCACTCTCTTTCCTGTCTGTCATAAGTGAAATGGTATATTGTCTTGGTTTTCTGATTTGTCATAAAAAAAGATGATCCAATGGCAACCAGATTAGTTCAGATTCTTGAAGATGCTTGCCCTCTTCTCCAAAAGGCCTCTTCAGTTCTAAAAGTTGACTAGAAAAGAGCTAGAAACCCAAATTCCAATGAAGTTGGGGCATTGTATAAAACATAAATAAAACAGAATACAAATATTTGCAGATCCCATTCAATATTTAATGTTCAAACTGATAAAAGTCATTGTCTTTGTTGCAAATACTCTCTCATATTGAATAAAATGACTCAACATGTTTCAAAAATGCTGGGACAGGGGAAACAAAAGACTCGGAAAGTTGACGAATGCTCAAAAAACACCTGTTTGAAACATTCCACAGGTTGACTGGAAACAGGTGAGTGTTAACATTAAATTGCAAGGAATTTAGGGTTTTCCTCATCTACAGTCTATAACATTATCAAAAGATTCAGAGAATCCAGAGAAATCTCTACATATAGACAGGATAGCCAAAAAAATGACATTGAATGCCCATGACCTCCAATCCCTCAGGTGGCAGTGCATTACAAATTGACATCTTTTTGTAAACGACATCAACATGTGGGCTCAGGAACACTTTGGAAAAGCATCGTCAGTTAATTGTTTTCGTTACTACAGCTACAAGTTCAAGTTAAAACTCTACCATGCAAAGACAAAACCAAATATCAACAACACCCAGAAACACTGCCAGCTTCTCTGAGCCTGAGCTCATCTGAGATGGACTGAGGCAAAGTGGAAAAGTCTGCTGTGGTCTGAGTCCACATTTCAGACTGTTTTTGGACATCATGGACGTGGCGTCCTCCGGGCTAAAGAGGAAAAGGACCGTCCAAACTGTTGTCAGAGCTCAAAAGCCAGCATCTGTGATGGTATGGGGGTAGGTTAGTGCCCATGGCATGGGTAACTTGCACATCTGTGAAGGCACCATCGATGCTGAAAGGTACATACAGGCTTTGGAGAAACATGCTGCTGACCAAGTGACGTCTGTTTCAGGGTAAAGGTCATTTGGCCTCATGCATCCTATGATAACCTTTGGGCTTTTTTCTGAAGTAATACTAATACTTTCTCTAAAGAAAGAATGAGTTGATCAGATTTTAGAGGTTAAAAGTCAAGGTCACTGGCCCTCCTTTTTTTACCTACACCAAGCAAGTTACGTTTTTTCAGCATTCGTGTATTTGTCTGTTGGCAAGATAACATGAAAAGTTTCAGGGAATGTTGGTCATGGCACAAGGGAGAAGTGATTAGATTTTGGGAGTGATCTGAATCCAGATGTGGATCCTGGAAATTTTTCAAGGATTTGTTAACATCATGAGAAAGAGCAGTTTCTACATTTTTGACAACAACTTGTCCAACAGTGTTGAAAATGCCTTGGTGGAGGTTTGTGCTTTCAGAGCTTTCAGCACTCCTGATTTGTAAATGTGACATATGAACACTTTGCAGGAAGTTTTTCAAAGACTGCACAAATACACAGCCTAACCTCAGGAAGAACTGACTAGATATCAGAGGTTAAAGGTTAGGGTGGTTGGGCCTCATATTCATTTCTATGCTTGTAAATTTGATGCCTTAAAAACACTTTCAGGATTTCTCTCGTAACTTACACAAGCATCTCTGACCAAAGAATGAGCTGGTTATACTTTGAACTTCAGAGGTTCAGGTTATTGGACCTAATGTTCATCTCTTATTTGTCAAGATATCTCAAACACTTTTCAAAACTTTTGACAGCCTTTGCACTTATGTCCACTGTAACTCAAGAGTGAACTGACACAATTTGAGGGGTCAAAGGATGGGATCATCAACGGAAAATCCAAAAAACACTTTGGGGAATTTATTTCATACTTTGCACAAAGTCAACTCTGACGTAAAGACACAGTGACTAGATTCTAAAGGTCAAAAGTCAGAGTGACTGAGCCTCATAATAATCCTCTGTTTGTGAAGGATGACTTCTTAAAGCCACCATGAGGTTGTTTCTGGTTTTTCATAATTTTGCTCTAACTAAGAAATAAATTGATACGATTTAAGAGGTATGAGATCAGCGTTGCTGGGCTTCGTGATCACCTTTCACTCGTGACCATGAAAAAAAGGATGATTTAAAGTCAAGGAAATTTGGCCTCACTGTTTGTGAACAGGATTTCTTAGGAATGATTTGCAGGATATTCTTCAAGCTTCCCAAAAATGCCCCTTCTAACTCTAGACTGAACTGAATATATTTTAGAGGTCAAAGGTTAGGGTAATTGGGCCTTATTAGGCCTTGGGTTCAAAGTGATACGTAAAGAATGCCCAGATGCTTAGTGTAATTTCAGGATGAACTTAACAAATTTGGAGGCCAGATGTCACGGTCATTGGGCCTAATGTTCATCCCTTGCTTCTAAAATTTCTACCAAGCACAACGTCACCAAAGCCATTCTGCTTGACTCACCGGGGCCTGTTCAATGTCGCAGCTCGTGGCTCTTCTATGTCCATCTGTGCCCCTCCTACTCTGAACCAAAAAGAAAAGCCTGGACAAAAACACAAAAACTCTTTTACTCTTTAAGCTCTATTTCCCCTCCCATTACCCATATTTCATAGTACTCAGCCTTTTCTATATATTTAGCATTATTTATTCATCCATATCATGATGCTGCCTCCTTCTCCAGCTCCCTCAAATCTACCCAAAAGTGGTCTTATTTCCCTTCACCCATATTTCCACTCGTCTGAGTTATTAGAAGTCCACTGCAGCTTCCTCCTCGAGCCGTTCATCCTCCAGCCTCCGCCTCAAACCCCTTCATCTCTCAATTCTTATCATTTATGTCCCCTGCGGTTATCCCACACTCTGTTTTATAGCTCTCGTCTTATTTTTTATTACTTTGTTCTTTGCACTTTAAAGATGAAACAGAAAGCCTGTGACGGGATCTAGACTGAAACATCAGTTGATCCACCCTCCCGTCTGAGGAAACATCGGCTCATAAATACTTTATCGCATATACATAAAAACACAGGCAGACTATTAGCTTATGAGAGTATGTAATGTTTAAACACTGAACAATAAAGAAAACAATGAAATAACAGAGCTGCATATTTGATTTGACTCTGTCAGAGGGTAACACTGAAATTTAACTCTGTGTAGTTATAAGCTGAATATTAATAGTCAATGAATAGTTTATGAGACAGGATTGTAGAAAATAAAAGAATATAGAAGACAGGGAGTGCTGTGAGAGTTTAAATGAATGTATTTATTTGGGCCACTGGTTATGGATGCAACATGGATGGCTGATAAAGTTCACCATATTTAATAATCCTTGTCTCAATTATATCAATATTTATATCATATTTATACAGTTAATAAGTCTAATGCTCATCTGTACAGCTATATCTGAGTGAATTTTTAAGCAAGTAACTCCAATAATAATGTTTGTTTGTTGTTAAGAAAGAGTCAAATTCCGAACCCTTAAAGCAGACATGCTAAACAGTCTGCATAATAGATTACAACACACACACACACACACACACACACACACACACACACTCACGTCACCAATAATAGGTCGTGGTGTCTCTCCTGATGAAGAGCAGCTTCCCCTTCCTGCTGCGTCTCAGATTAAACTAAGACACATCTATCAAGTATAATATCTCCCTGAACGTCGCTGTAAAACTTTATTTAAATGCTAATGTCTGCGTGACAGATTAGCAGACGTACACAGGTGCAGTTTATTTTCTGCTGCTGGACTGAGCTCACAGCAGGAGTATTTCAATCATGAAAGAGTCACTCAGCAGAGGCATCAAGTCTTCATTTGAATAAAATGACAACAAATGTGTTGTGTTGTGTTGTGTTGTGTTGTGCTGTGTTGTGTCAATGCCTGTGGGAGCACTTCATTTAGCCCCCCACAGCAAAAGGAAGGTCAGGGTCACTCAATGACAATGAACAAAAATGTGTACAACAATTACTGCCATATATGGTAATTCACCACTTCTTTAGGTATGTATGTTTGATTTCTTGTTACCAAAATAGCTAATTAGCCAATCACATGGCAGTGACTTAATGCATTGAGGCATGTAGACGTGGTCAAAATGACCTGCGACCTGCTAAAGTTCAAACGGAGCATCAGAATATGGAAGAAAAATGATTACGTGACTTTGAACATGGTATGGCAGCTGGTGCCAGAGGCTGGGTTGAGTATTTTCAGAAACTACTGATACAACCATTCCTAGGGTGTGTAGAGAATGGTCCAGAAAAGAGAGAATATCAAGAGAGCAGCAGTTTCTAAGGCCAAAAAACCTTGCAGATGCCAGAGGTCAGAGGACGGCTCAGGATGATAAAAGAGCAAGTAACAACCAAGGTATGAAGAAGTCCATTTCTGAGATCAAGACACATCAAATACTGAAGCAGAAGAGCTACAGGAGCAGGAGACCACACAGGGTGCCAGCCCTGTTAGCTAAGACCAGAAAACTAAGGCCATAATTTGCACAGGCTCTCAAGAATTGGACAATAGATTTAGTCTCAGTTCCTTAGATTTTTGGACTTTCGTGATTCACTTTAAACCAAAGCAGAGTCCGGGAGTACACATTAGCACATTGAGCTGGAATATAACTTTTTACCCCAAAATAGCAAAGGTAAGACTTACTTTCTGACTTCGTGGAGATTTTTTGCTGATCCTTGGCTGCTAGCTTGCCAAGTTTGGGTTGAGGTGATGAAATAAGAAGAAACATTGAAGGGTTAGTTTGGGTTTTTTGAAGTGGGGCTGCTCTAGGCTCATGGCACTAGTAAGTATGAGTGCCAATAACTTGCAAGCTTTGTTTTTTTTTTTCTTTCATTCAACCCAAACGTTTTTTTTCTGTCGTTAGTGAAGGGCTGCTCTTTTTCGCCCCTGCTTTTAAACTGAAGGTCCATGCAGGCCTGATTCTTTCAGGCCTCTGCAGGAGAGAAAGTTTACTGATGGACAGATTGTAAAAATTTAGACAGGGAGTCATGTTTAACTGTGTTTTCTTTCCAGTGTCCATCTCATCCACAGAGACTTGTGCTGCGACTGAGGGTTTCATTTTACGTGTAAACCACTCACTGATCACCGAACTTACTCGCCATTCACCAACGTACATATACACGCAGCAACAATCTACCATGCATGTTTTACAGTAGAAGGGAACTCATGAAGAGATGAATGTCACACCTGTTGTACCACAACTGCACAAAATGCTTTAGCTGTGTTTTCGGTGATGATTGTGCTCTGTTTGTGCCGCACAACCAAAGAAAAGGAAGTCAGACTGAAGTGTGATGACTAGTTGAGCTTGGAGAAAGGGCGAGAGCCGAGATGTTTGGCCAAAGTTGTGTGAAAGGTGAGTTGATTTGACAAAGTCCCAAGGCCGCCCTGAATTCGTGAGGATTGCCTGAATTTGCGTTGATTTTTGCAGTTGCAAAATTGTGATTTCCTGGTTGGACTGTCAATATAGGTTTCATTGTTTTTACAGAATAACATTGGTCAACAATTCTACCTGATAATATCTTAAAGTGTGTGAGACTTGAGCGAGTTTGGACAGGTATTGGAATATAAATCTGAGATCAAGTAACATTTTGATCTCCACCTTCAGATTCATTCTGAGGCGGTTTAAGAGTCCTTAGAGATCATTTAGGTTCATCTCTTCCACTTCAAACATTTTGAAACTGTGATGAAATATATCACTCTTTTTATTTTTAAGAAACTGGATCATCCCATTTTATCCACTCTGAGAGAGAGCTTTCGATGTCTTTAGAGGAGGATTCATCAAAGTCCTCAGACTGTCTGCTGAAGTGCCCGAGGTAAGGAGAGGGTCAGAGGGGAGGGAAGTAAACATCAGAGCTCAACAGCCTTTCCTTGACTATTCTCTCATCACGTCTCATTAGAGTCTTAAGCTCTTTACAGTAATGTTTATTACCAAGCATCAAGTCAAGGTGTGGCTCTGTCACGGTCTTGCTCAAGAAGGTTACGCAATGTGAAAATGTCTTACAGTACAATTATCTTAAGCCTGTTTCACAAAGGCACCTCTGAGTAATTCTAAAAAAATTAGGATAGTCTGCTCCTGATACTTTATGGAGTTAATACTTTCATCTCTGCCAAGGAGGTTATGTTTTGGCCAGCATTGGTTTGTTTGTTAGTTAGTTTTTGAAAACAATAACTGAAATCACAAAGGTTTTGGGCCATGACTGAACATTTTCAGGGCACGTTGGTCATGACACAAGGAAGAGGTGATAAGATTGTGGGGATTTGAATCCAGACGCTGATCCATAATTTTTTGTTTTTTAAGGAATTATCATTGCAATGTAGGGAAGTTTTCGCCAGTAAGTCAATAAGTTCTTGATGGATTTTGAGGACATTTTTGAAGATGTTGGTCAAGGCACAAGAAAGAAATGAAAAGACTTTTGTTGTGATCCTAATACATATACAGTAAACCCCCGTGATATCACGGTTCAGTGGTTTTTTTCTGTAAGACCGATTAATTTTAATATTACGTACATTTTCGCGGCATTGTTTATGAGTTTAAATCTCGCGCGTCACAATATAATGCCCATACGTACCGATTCAGCCAATCAGACTGTATTTTTTTTTTCTGGGCCGCTGATTGGCTGTTGTGAATCACGTGGCTTCGCAGCTTGCTTTGTTCTCTCTCAGTTCCGCCTCTCTCTACAGTTATCGGTGTTCTACATAACTTTAGTGTTTTGTGCATTGATTTTGTGTTTGTGTTTTATTGATATGTGTTTAAAGACCTAAAAATCACTTTAAAAGTACCATAAAAGTTATAAAAACATGCCTTGGGTCTACTTAAATAGGGTATTTCTATTTCATGGATTTTCACTTATCGTGGGTGGGTCTGGAACCTAACCCTGGTGATGGCGGGGGGGGGGGGGGGAACCACTGTATATAATTTGTGGATCCAGGATATTTTTTCTCTGTTTAACAGTGCAAGATGGGCCGTATTACACATTAACAGTAACTCTGCAAACAAAGTTGGAGATGCCTTGAAGGAGCTTTGCGCTCTCAGAGAACTTCTAGTTAGTTAGATTGTGAACAGGATCACTCAAAAACTAATCTACGGATTTGGATGACATTTTCAGAGAATGCTGGCGAGGGATTTTGGTTGTGATCCAAACCTGGATGCAGATCCAGGAAATATAAAATGATTTGTTAGCACTGCAAGATAGGACAGGTTTCCACTTTTTCTTTAATAGCTCAATAAATTCTTAACTGATTTTGATGATATTTTCAGGAAATGTTGATCATGGCACAAGAAAGAAGTGTTTACATTTTGGTGGTGATCCAAACCTGGACGTGGATCCAGGATTTTTTGTAAACAGTGCAAGATAGGAAAGTTTTTTATTTTCTGACAGTAACTCACCCAATAATGTTAAAAATGCTATGGTAGATTTTTTTTTTTAGCCTTGAGTACTTCCAGTTTTAATTTTGTTTTTGTTTTGGGTAGTTTTTAACAATGACATTTTTATGATTGTACTTGCTTTATTTAGACAGTGTTATTGTTTTGTTCACTTTTAGCCTCATGTCTTATTTTAATTAATCTCTATTTCATTGCATAGTTTCTCATTTGTATTTCCCCCACTTTTAACCTTAGCTTTATTGTCCTTTTGTTACAGAGCAGTTTGGTCAAAATTTTTCTTTTCTTCTTTAAATGTGCTCTAGTAATAAATCTGACTTAATCATAGATTAATATGACCTTAAACTAAACCTATACCTTGGATGAAATCTCAAAGTCAAATTCTCTGCTTTCCTTTCGTGAAACCACAAATTTGTTCTTTCTTGTCTTTTTTTATGCCTTAAATCTTCATTATTAATGCAGAACAGCTGCATGTAAAGGTGAAAACCCCAAATCATTTTCTGATTGATGAACAAGCCTCTGAAGTAACTAACAAAGACCAATAATTGGCGAGCTTAGTTTACCTTTAAGATGAAAAAGGGAGGCTTCAGACATCAGGTAGAACATTTCTAGACAAAGAAAGCGTCTTGGAATAAGAGGTAAGAGAATCTTTAGACGCAGACTTATAAAAGATACATTAAAGCTCGCAGTGGCTCTCTTTGTAGTGCTGCTGCATACAGCGTTGTTTGGCTCGGTTGACACCTATCATATATTTATTACCTTATTTCTTTTGAAGTTGGAAGAACTCCAGCTTCAAAGTAAAAAGCTGGGATGTCCAATCCTCTTCGTCTTACACCATATTTATTCAATTTCGTCTCCCTTTCTCCCGCTCGCTCTCTGGAGACGGGATGCACGTTGTTTTTGTAGCTGTCAGAAGAAAGACAGTGGAGGGGGGTGGGTGGTGGTTCACTTCTTTATAGCCTTTTTCTCAGCGTCTTCCCTCTTTCTCGCTCGCTCTCACATATGGAGGATAGTATGGCATCATTATCCAGGGGGGAGGCAGCCATCCAGTTGAAGAAATCAACAATTAGGAGTCAATAAAGTGGAAAGGCATATTTCTGTATGCTAATGCTTCCTGCAGCAGCCACACTAGACACTGATTAGGCTCCACCAAATATCCCTGCTATTATTATTATTATTTATTTCATTTATGTAAAACTCAGTTTATTCCCTCCATCATTGCATTTATCGGGGCCACCGTGCAGGGCCGGCTCTAGAGGGAGGAAAAAGTGACAGGCGAGGAAAAGAGGGCTAATTTGATTCATGAGTAGATTTAATGGAAGAAACAGTGAAGCGTGAGAGCGGCTATAATGTAAACCCCCCTCCACCGCCGACTGTTCTCCATACATTCCTCCAAGCTGTCACAGCCAGTCAGCGCACAGCACAGACAATAACACACTTTTTAAGGAGGAAGAAGCGAGGGTGGGCATTGATGTCATGTTGAAGAAGATCTCTACTTTTTGTTCCCTCTAACCAAGGGCACCCATAGGTGGGAAAAAAGGGTGAACCTTGTGGGGGGGAGGGAAGTTAATAAAAGTGGTCCAACCTTGATAACAATGACAGCTGTTATGTTGACCCTGAATGTAGGCCGTGGTCCCCCTAGTGGACGTCAGAGGTACTGCAGATGGGCTGTGAGAGGTCATAAATAAAATAGTGGATATAAGGTCTAAGAGGGTGTTGTGTGTTCATCACAGTTCCTTTAAATATATGGACTTCCAACTGGCAACTGGAGCTGTGAGAACACAATCAACTCACCAGTGACCATTGTTGCCAGGTCCACTTATTCTCAGTGACTTTGGACTTCCTTTGTTGAAAAGCTGCTTGTAAACATTGGCAGTTGCAAGTTCCCTATTTTTGGGCTTGTTCCAAATGTGCTTGTTGTGCCCCCAAACCCAGGAGGGGTCTAATACACACTCTACTACTTATATAAACTCAAATTCAGAAGTTACACAAACTATTTTTCCCACAATAAACACAAATGTAAATTTTACTTAAAAAAGAGGGGGGGAATGATGTTTTCACCAAAAGGAAATCCTTATAGCCAGAATTAAATTCATTTCTAATGCACATATTATGGTTTTCACCATAATAAAGCTGTAGAGGATCAACATAAAACTTAGATAAAAGCCTGACAATGTTTGTTTGATTATAAAAATCAAGGTTAGACAGACTGTTTGGTGATAACAGAGTTATAAATAACAGTAGCCCCTCTCTTCACTTCTGTATAAAGAAAAGGATGTTCCAACTCCAAAAAAAAGGCTGTTGAATAAGTAAATTAAGAGACAAATAAGAAAAAAATGTCACTGTGAAATTGAAATATAATGGAGATAAAAATCAAAACACTCTTTCTGTAGATTTCTCTTTAAAAAATTGATTGCTTATTTCAGTAGAAAAATCTGGCAACACTGCCAGTGACCTACACTAACATTGTTAACCTACTGTATATCTCTGGAACCATTTTCACCAGTCTTTTGGGAGATTCAGATTAAATACAGACGCAGCCACTTCAGTTTTCCCTTTCCAGCTGAATGCCATGATCCAGCCAATTACCACCCCACTTCCAGCCACAGTGAGTCCTACCCTCCTCCCTGTTGGAGTGCCCAATCCCTTCATAAACACCCTCATTCAAGCAATGGGAGGTTGTCCTCATGAGGTGGCTCTTCCCTCACATGACCCCATCCAGTGGGCTTCGACCTTTGCCCTTATGCTACGTCCATTTGATCTCGAAGGTCCACAGGTCTGAGTCACAAACTAAACACATAACCAAAATTCCTGTCTTTGTAGATTAAAGCAGCTCGTTATAGGTACAGATAGATATTGTTTTGTGACTGTAATGTGTTGATAAAATGAGTCTGACAGGCAGCTTGATGGACCATCATGAACATCATACAACACCCCATAGAAAGGTAAGCATTTATATATTTTTGCAATGTCTGAATTTTCTGACCTGATTAAATCATCAGAGCTGGGGAGCATACCACCATAATTCAACTAAATGCACCGGAACAAATGCATGTGATAAAACATACAATTTATTACTGCAACCAGAATAAAATCTGCTTGGCCTGAAAGTCCAAAAGTTAATTTTGGAGGTTCCCTACCTTTGTTTTTTGGTGCTCCTCTTGTTGTTCTTAAGAAGAGTCGAGCCCTCTTTGGACTTCTATGGAAATTAACAGAAAAATAATGATTGACTGCTGTGCAAAATAAACACCATCTTTCTTGTTCTCATGGATAAAATAAAGATACAATGATTGAACTTGTTCATTCATCTGCAAAGTCCCTTGAAGATATTATGCCCATACTGGGTGATGGTTGTTAACGTATAATAGTAATAAAAACATAAAATATACAAGAATTGCAAGATCTGACAAAATTCTTGCAAAGGGATAAAAAGTATGTCCTGCTTTCTTTCCTTCTCTAGATTATTTTATTACAACTAATGTGAATGGAGCCCAGGACAGGAAATATTGGTGAAAGAAATACTTATGTTATTGAAAAAAAATAATTAATTACAGAGTTTTGCAAGAAGAAAATTTTTCAAATGTCAGTACTTTTTATCCCTAATATTTCCGCTCTTATGTCCCCTCCATAGTTCAGCATTGTTTTAGATAACATATATATATATATATATATATATATATATTTTTTTTTTTTTTTTTTTTTTTTTAAATAAGACTAGCACAAAGTCTTGCCTTAGTCTTAGAAAAGCTCCCTTTCTGGTTCATTTTAAGGGCACAGTCATTTCTGACGTCAGACCTGCTCTGCAAAAAGAAGAAGAAGAGGCTCCATATTAACATGCACTCACATGCACAGCCTCCCTGTTCCCAAACCTTCTCTGTTTGTTAAGAGAAACTCAAAGGCAAATGTCATTTAATATTCTCTAATTAAGTATCTGAAGACATCTTCTGTGCAGAATTCTATTAAGACCATCTGTTTGTGAATATCTTTGATGCTGTGGACTGTGTTTTTCCTCTTCTTGAAAGCCCACCGAGCTGTGATTATCTTCATTAGATTTTGTGTATTTGTGTTGCTTGTGCATCCCGCCTGAATTAAATGACATTACAAGCCATTAAATACAGCTCCCTGGTGCCGACAGACATCCAAGAATAATCTCACATTTTGTCATAATGACACAATCTGCATTGCAAAGCATCTGTCAGGCTGAACCTGAGCACCTCGGCAGAAAGCAAAAGTTCACGACTTGTAAATAAGTTCTTCTCAGAAATACAGATCCACCTTCTGCTATTTTGAGTGTCACAGAGTGTGTCTCTTGTTACCTTCAAGGCAGCTATAAATGTATTTGAGAATACAGAATATTTTAATACTTTTCCTGTCAGGCTTAAAAACATGAGGTTTCATTTGTGCCAAATTCAATCAAATGTGCTTTTTTTGTTTGAACAGTTGACAAAAACATTCCTGTTGATGGGATAATGCATACATTTTATAAATTATACACAACAGGCTGTTTTTGTGTCATCCTTAAATGTAATTCCCCCGTCATGTATACGTTCATTCCCCTTTAAATTAATTCTGGTCGTTCTGTGCATGCTCGTTCCCTTGTCCTGTCACGATGATGCACGGGACAGTGATGGGAACAGGACGGCTATAAGTGTTGGACTCGAGCCGAGACAATTTATGCAATTAGAGCCTTAGAAGATTTGGAAATAATGAAAAGAGTGGATGGACATAAGCATAAAAATGCAGACCTGTTGTAGCGTCCAAGTTGGACGAGGTTTCCCTGACAGAGAAATTGAACTAGAGTTTGTTTTCTTCCAGTAGACGTAAATACATCACTACGTCATGTCCGCCCCCTGTCCAATAACAACCATTCCCAACCCCCAGACTTTAAGTGGAATTGAATAAAGGCGAATAAACGTGTTTTCCATGTAAACCTCAATTCGGAATTACTATTTCCATGTAAACACGAAGGAGAATACTTTAATTCCGAATTATTTAATTCTGAATACTTAATTCCAAATTAAAAAAACATTGTGTATGGCCAATCAGACTGTGCCACCAACAAGTGAATTTAGGTAGTTTATAGGTGCAAAAGTCTAACCATCCACTTTATGCACGATGAGGTTTTGGGTCCTTGGCCACAAAGATCTGTCATTTTCACCTCATGTAGTCTGTCATAAACCCGTTTCACACTGGTGGCATTTTGTTTGCCGCATGCCGCCACAGCTTTCACACCAGGTGTGTGAATGTCCTGAAGCATTAGGGTCTCCCTGCTGTTCCCCCTCTCTCCATAAATATCACCCCAGTAATGAGCTTCTACTGAAAGTTTAGGGAGAGCCACAATTAATCTCCCCACAAAGAACCTGCTTGATTGAATAACTGACCTGAGAAACCTGCAGAATGAAAGGATTCTGATGAACACGTGGAGTTTCTCCACAGAAGAGACAAACTGAAGCTTTACCTCTGAGTGTAGTGGCTTCAAGCTTCCAAAGAACGGCTGTTGAGTGGGTCTGATACACACAGTCCAGACAAAAAGCAGCCGTGGATCCAGCATTACTTCCAATATTTATTTACAAAAAAACATTTACTCTTGTCACTTAAGGGATAGAAGAAATCAAAAGTTACCATGTTTCAGTGTAGCTTCTCTTTCCAGTCAACAAACTTTTCCACCCCCTCTCTCAACAGTGCAACCAGGTGTCACTAATGACCTTAAATCACACGGAGCAGCCAGCAACTCAGGTACGTAGGGATGGGGAGTACAGTGAAAACAATTAGGCAGGCTAGATAATTAATACCATCAGATTATTTTAATTAATATTCTTTCCTCGAGCCAGTTTTTATTATTTAAATTTGATTTTTGTTTGGCCCCAACGCTGAGAGGCACAGACAGGAATGGTTAAGGGACAGTTTCTATCTATTATAGGACATATAGGACATATTCTATCACTGTGGACACACGTGCCAGCTGGATTAGGGTAATATGGCTCTATAATTGTCATTTTCTGTCTGCTTTGGCCAAGAGACAAGTGAGTCATGGAAAAAACAGGTGATTTTTGGTGCAGGAAAGACGCACGACTCACACTTACAGTGTGAAAGCTCTGACATGATAACAGATTCTCCAAAATGGCCGCTGCTGTCACGCAGGTAAAGGCACCCAGGTAGAAACAGGTCATAGTGAACGGCAACAAAATACTCATCTGGGATGCCTTGTGACTCCCCGACAGAGATCCGAGCATATTTAATGTTGCCCTGCCCTCTGATTTGTTCCCACACATCAGAGATATCGTCCGAAGATAGCATAGAGCTCTCCACATGGGACAATTACAGATATTAAGTAAACCAAGAATGTTAATACGAGGTAATATTATACAAAAACAAGTTTGTAAAGCCCTGAAAACAAATCAAAAATCAAAACCTGATTACTGTTTAAGGTCGAAGTTCGTCCCCAAGAGACAAGACATTTTAGCCTTCACAAAGACCCGTGTGAATTAATTAATCATTTTATCATAGTTTTCATCAACAATCTTTTGTCCCCTGATAAAAACTAGACTAAAACTAAAAAAAAACAAGTGCACATGGACTGAAACTAAAACTAAATCAACTGACATTTTTGTCAACAGATAAAAACTAGACGAAAATGTTTGTCAGAGACTAAATTCTGTCAGACCTAATTTGGTCATGTAGAAAGTAGGGACAAGTTAGAATATATCCAATCACAGCTATTTTGGTTGTGTGGAAAGGTTGGATGAGTTAAAACGGACATCCAATCACAACTGCCTTAGCTTCGTGGTGGTGGGATCCAAGTGTAAAACATGAGTTCAGAAATTCAAGGAAACATAAAAAACATCTTACACTTTACAATTCACATTTTAGTCGACTAAAATGTTGTGAAGTTTCATCATCTAAAACTGGACTAAAATTAAAACTATTTAGATGACAGGCACCATCCGTTATATACAAGCAGAGCTCTTATCATTTCTAAACATTTAATCCATTTTTTGCTTTATTTACCAGGACTCTCATTACACAACACTAATTACACAACATCGATTGCTTTCCTTTGTGTCTCAGGGGTTATTGCTCACTACTCATACAAATACACCTGCAGAGAGACGGCCCGGGACAACCTGAGAGACAAAAGAGCCAATAAAGCCGCAGAAACAGATCCAATCTGATGCAGGAGGCGGAGGGAGTGTTGAATTGGGAAGCTGGTGTGTTGCTGTTATTGCAGCGCAGGTATCATCATCATCATCATCATCTCTGGGAGAGAGGGGTGTCATTGGATCTCATGCCAGTCAGGAAGCAGTGGATCAGAGGGGAGAGGATTGGAAAGGTAGGCAAGGCCCAGGTTGGTGATTTTTTTAAACCTATGAAGCCCAAAGCATACCTATTTTATTTATTTTTATTTATTTATTGATTTTACACAGTTGCAGAAATACAATGCACATTAAAAGCCTGTGTGTGGGAGCGGTGGAGGCCTGCAAATTGTTTTTAAAAATCACACACAAGAGACAATGGAGGGTAAATACTCAACCACCAAAAATAAATATATCATATCTGTGATCATGCCAAAATCTCAAGGCAGCCCATCTTATATCCATTCAAATTTGCCCCTTTATCATGTACAAACAATTAACAGTTGGAAATGCCGGACAATTAGGGAGTCTTGATATTTCCAAATATTGCTAACACTGGTACAAGGCAGTGCTCACCTCCTCTTGGTTTACAGTGGCTAGAAAATAATTTAATCTTAAAGAGCCCCAAAAAACCTGAAATAGTTATTTCAATACACTATGACTGTTTGGCTAAGTGGTAAGGGACCTCACGAGAGGTCATTAGCACCATTAAGGTCAACAAGGTCAATAATATAAAAAACTTTATGTTTCAGGTCGGCCATGTTTGTTTTTATTCACGCCTGCTTCCTTGTTCCTCAGTCAGCTCGCCTCTTGATTGGCTACATTCTGTTCCACGTCACAGTTCACGGAGTCATGACTTGGGAGTCGTCGGCTTTCCCCACACACATGAAGATTTTAAAATATTGAACAAGTTTCATATTGTCGGCACCAACCCATTTCGGAGTCGATTATCGGGACAAATTCACTCTTAACACACCTCAGACCACAGGATAATCTTATAGGATAATCTCATAAAACAGAAGATAATCTGGGGTTTGCCATCCTTGGTCAGGAAGGGGGAAAGTCGAAACAGAAACAGCTCGATAACCTTTATGTGTGCACCCTGATAAACACTGATGCTCTGATGTGCAAACAAGACAAATGTGATGAAAGAAAAAGAGGAGGATGATCATGAGGAAGGGAGGGCGGTAGAGAAAGAAACAAATACATATTAAAAAAAAAAGGTGTGAGCAGGCAGGAGGTGCTGCGTATAGATGGCGCTGCTGTGTCTGCATTATTTAAAAGCTCTCATTAAACCTGAAAAAGACAAAAATCAATAGTCACCGCAGGGACTCAAAGCACCACAGGGTGCATGGTTCAGGATCACAGAGAGGTATAATTGCAAAGACAGGGTTAAATTCGTTCAGCAGAGATAACAGAGTGCTGCATGCAGGTCAGGGATCACCTGTCCGCCATCGATTCGGCCTGAAACCAGACATGTTAAATACAACATTGATCCTGGAGCAGGAGTTTGTGATGCTGCATGTCCCCTGGTCATTGATGGTCCCTGGGGTGATTTGTTTGTGCGAGAAAAGTCACCTTAAGGAAGGCTGTTTGTTTATCTCACACGCAGGATGTATAATTTACTTTGAGTTTATTTTTCCTCTAGGTCAGTTTATCTTCACTGCCTCATTGCTCTTCGTTTAAGCTCATGAGATCATGACAAACCTGCCATATTTTATTAGCATCATTTTCATCAATTTGTGCTCTGCAAGCAGCACCTAAGCAGCAGTGATTTATTCTGACAGAGTGGAATACAGTGAATTTAATAAATTACAGATGGATGATGTGCTCAGGGCCGAATATTCTCAGCTACAGTCAAGCCATTTTATTTATGAAACCACATTTTTTATTTTATGATAAATCAGAATAACTAAGCATACTGGCTGACCCTCTGTCTCTTTGAATCACTCCTTATTTCAGTGCTGTCTTAACTTTGGTTGACTTGTGGCTCACAAAACAAGCAACAAGTAAAATATCATGGTAATATTTAGACATTCACTTCATTGTATTTAACCCAACATTTAAGCAAGACTTGAGTTTATTGCCATGTTTAACCCTCTGAAAACTGGAATAGAAATGGTTCACTAGTGCATACATCTGTATTTTTGCTTAATGTGATGTAATTTCATTATTTGGAGTATCTTCAAATGCTTTATATCCCTAGAATCTGCACAGCCTAAACTAAAAGTGGATTTAAGTCAATAAACCCAAATTATTGATAAAAGTGTTGAAAATCCCTCATAAATAAAAAGAACCACAAAAATCAAATCTTTTGTCTTTATTAAACCAAACTGAACAAATACAATAGACACACTGGTCCAAAAGATTTTCTGATCATAGGGTTAGGATCAAAGGGTTAATGTGCATAGTTACTTTATTGGATACACCCGTTCAACTGCCTGTTCACACAGATAGTTGATCAGCCAATCTTATGGCAGCAACTCAATGCAATTAAGCATGTAGACGTGACCCAAAAGTTGTGGGTCGCGAGCCTTTGCCTTGGCAAAAAAAATGTTAGGAAAAAAGTCCTGTGCTTTTATTTTGAAGGTGATTTTTTATGCAGTGAGTGCTGTCTATTCACACTCCTCCACAACAGCTGGCTAATTGACAATCGTTTTAATAGTACCGCTTTTTTTTATATATTCAATGAGTGAGTACTCGGCTAAAGCTACATGTTTTTTATTCTTTTTGGAACAACTTCTCAGTAGCTGGACTTTTTTATTCCATGTTTGTTAGGTCTGTTAAAAAAGGCTGACGTTACTGAAGTGTTTTTCGACCAACAGCTTATTTAGGACTAGTAACTGAGTTATATTAACACAGGGCTGTTCAGTATGTATCCACTAATGCAGGGTTATCACAGCTTCAGTTACATTCATAGTCTTGAAACCTTGTGTCCAAAGATGCATCTTTTGCTTGTGATTAAAATAAAGCTAATTGTATGTAAAACAGAATACTTCCCTCTCTAGCATCGCCACCTGCATTTTGGTTAACATTAAACTTTTTTTGTGTTGGCATACTGTGATATTCTGCACTATATCAGGCTCAAACTGCTCGATCTCATCATGAAATAAGTTTAAGAAGTTGAAAATTTTCCTCCATTTCGGTCGCAGTGTGTCAGTAAAGGGTGATGATGGGTCCTGAAGCCGGACCGGTTGAGAATCACTGGTCAAGATGATCGACTGAACTTCAAACTGAGCATCAGACCAGGGATGAAAGATGATTTAAGAGTGATGAATGTGGCATGTTTGTTGGTGTCAGATGGTTGGTCTGGGCCATCAGAAATGGCCGTCCTGTGAGGATCTGACTCAAAACTATCTCCAGGGTTTATGGATTGGTTATAAAAGAGAGAAAGGATTTAGTGAGTGGCAGTTTTCTTGTTGATGCCAGAGGTCAGTGGAGAAAAGCCAGATTGGTTTGAGATGATAGATAGGCAACAGTAAGTCAAGGCTCAGTTATACTTTCCGCACGAACAGGTGCAAGCCAAAAGCTCTCACATTGCCGCAAACAGATATTCTCCCACACTGTAGGGGGCAGTGCCCTAAAAAGGCCTCTATAGCATGGTTCACGAGAAGACATCATAGAACAAAGTTTGTTTTTACTGGTAACTCCAAAGAAGAAGAAGTAAGTTTGATGTCAAAATGGAGAAAAGCGAAGGGGAGTTGCTGTGATCTTTCATTGCAGAATCATACAGATGTTTATATTTCCCAATTTCTGTCAGCAGCAGCTCCTCAAAGTTGATCATGCTGAAAACTGACACTGAGAGTGACACAGCTGTTTGTCTACATCAGTGATTCTCAACTGGTGGGTCGTGACCCAAAAGTGGGTTGTGGACCCTTTTCCAGTGGGTTGCAGGCCTTTGCCTAGACAAAAAAAAAAAAAAAGTAAGGAAAAAAAGTCCTGTGCTTTTATTTTGAAGGAGGATTTTTTATGCAGTGGAGTACTGTCTTTTCACACTCCTTACAATAGGGGCCGATAATACCTGTGATGTTAATTGACACACATTTCAGTCAAAGGGTGTTTGTTTTATATATACACACATGTATATATATATATATATATATATATATATATATATGTGTGTGTGTGTGTGTATATGTATATATATATATATATATATATATATACACATACACACACACACACATATATATATATATGTGTGTGTGTGTGTGTATATGTATATATATATATATATATATATTCAATAAGTAGGTGCTCAGCTTATGCTACATATTTTTAACATTTTTTGAAATTGCTTCTCAGTAGTTGGACTTTTTTTATTTTATGTTTGTCCGTTAAAGCACTGTGAAATCTGTTGAAAAAGGCTGAAGTTACTGAAGTGTTTTGTGTTGCTTATTTAGTGCTACTGATTGATTATTATTACTTAAGACCTTGTGTCCCTAAAGATGCATCTTGTTTTTGTTGTTTTAATTAAAATGCAGCTGATCGAGTGTAAAAGGGAATATTTCCCTCTCTAGCATCACCACATGCAGGTCATTTTGGTTTCTCTTTTTATTAAATATATTGGAGAGGTAGAAAATGTTCATTGATTTGGGTCGCAGCTTGAAATTAAGGGGTGATGATGGTGGGTCCTGAAACCAGACCAGATGAGAAAGACTGGTCTACATGATGCTGATTTTGCTAAATGCAATGAAAACTCCAACATAGATGGAGTTTAAACACTTGGTCTCCTCAGGGAAGCCCCCTTAATAGACTGCCATATATGTACAGATGTAATTTAATGTCAGATTGATTTATTTAACTTGGCATTTTGCGATGAAAGAAAAAATACAAAATGTAGGAAGTAAAAATATGCTAATGCCTAAATACAAAGGCTAATGAGACATAAAAGTTGGTTATTTAAGATCACTTATGTAACAGAAGAATAAAGAAAAGCAGAAAAAAGCAGAGCGAAGACGAAAGGACATGACGGACTGTAGGGCAGAGTGAGACGTCCAAGCCAACAGCACTGAAGTGTCGGCTCTAATGGACCGTGAGGAGGGAACTTCTGGCTCCTGGAGAATTTTCTTCAGGTCATCAAGCATCACATCATGGAGACGCAAATGTAGCTGTGGCTACAGATACGGCCAAAGCTCAACCACACACACACACACACACACACACACACACACACACAAACACCAAAACCTCACTATCTTCTCTCTCATGCTGTTCATGACTCATTCTCAACACAAACTAGCTTTTCCTCCATTTTTCCAACTCCTAAAAATATCCCACACCCACATTAAACAGCAGTGCGTCCATTAGCATGACCGCACTGACCAACATTTTTCATTAATATTAACTTGAAGGGGACACGTTAGGGGAAAATTGGCTTAGAATCAGGCAAGCAAAGCCCCCTGCAAAGGTTCAGGGTGATGTAGATCTACAGATGCAGCTGCTTCAAGTTTCCCCCTCCAGCCGAACGCCTGCCGAGTTCCAGCTAATGGGAGTGCCTTAATTTCACCATAATCATGTCTTTTTGATGCGGTTGCAGGGTGTTCCCATGAGATGGCGCTTCCCTCACATTAACACATCATAGCCATTTATATAGTATCTTTGATTCTGTTGATATACTGACGCATAAGGACGATGACAAACTTTTTTCTTCCTGGTTTACCAGGGTTTTTTTGTGCCAAGACATGAAACTACAAGGACAAAGACTGATCTTCAACTGTTGAGAATATTTACAAGCTTTAGCTTCAGATAATTATACAAAGAAATAAACTGAAATAATAAAAATTAAAAAGAACTCAAGGATGTCATCAGATGGACCAGGGAAAGAACAAAATGAAGTAAAACTAGAACCTTCACCAAGGCATTTCCAACATTTTCCGGCAAGTTATTGTCTAAAATGTGGAAAACTGCCCTATCCCCAATATTAACAAATCCCTGAAATAATCCTGGATCTACATTGAGATCTGGATCACTACCAAAATCTAATAATTATTCCCATGAGTCATGACCAACATTCCCTGAAAATGTCATCAAAATCCTCTGAGAACTTATTGAATTATTAGAGAAAATGTGGAAAAAAGAAAGAGCTGGCCACTTCAATTTTCCTCTCTGTCATCTGCCTGACAACTTCCAGCCAGTTACCAGCCACAAACCCCCCCTCACACACACACCTCTCTGGGATAATGCCATAATTCCACTAAAGGGTGTGTCCACCCACAAAATATATTTCCTGGTTACTAGAGCAGCTATCAAGTAAACAGAAAGCAAACTTCATAGAGGCATGGCCCAAAGTTTACAATTTATAACTGTTAGGGTGGGAAGGTCCCATCATGGACCTGCCAAGACCCTGTCAGGGAAAGTGGGATAGTTATAAGTGGCTGCATCTGTATCTCATGATGTTAACAAATCCTTCAAAAGATTACATTCAGTAATCTAATCACACCTTCTTTAGGCCGAGACCAGCATTCTTTGAAAATTTCATTGTAATCCGTTCATAACTTTCTGAGTTATCTTGCAAACAGACAAACTAAATCAAAACCTCACTGGTCGAGCGAATACAAAACCCCAAATATTCAACATGTATAAAAGCAGCACTGATACTGTATAAAAAGGTTCATGGTCTCTCAACAGCTTTTGGAGATGTTCCCTGTAAATGTGAGTCTAATGGAGACGTCAGGTCATCGTGATCTTCTCCTCTAAGTGCTGCCTCTCAGTCCACATACCTGAAAAGGAAAAAGCTGAAATTCTCTCAGTATGTTCAGCTGCTCAACGCTTGGCAGCCCACATAAAAAAAAGCCTGAGGCAAGGACACCGTCTTTTTTATAAGTCATTAAAATTTGTCTGAAAACAAGTCCTGGGACACGTCATTAGTTAAAGGCCATGACATTCATTTGGACCATTTTCACATTTAAAGACATGAATTTGCTGATTTGAAACAAAAAATGCTGCTGTTCACTGGCTTATTTACCAGTTATTATTGTTACTTGAGGTGCATGTTTTAGTGTTTAGTGATTCCAATAAAGTTGGGTTGTTGTATAAAACCCAAATTAAACAGAATACAATGATTTGCAAATCCTTCTAGACCTATATTTAATCGAGTACACTACAGAGACAATATTTTAAATGTTCAAACTAATAAACTTCATTGTTTATTTGCAAATATTTTGCCATTTTAAATTTGATGCCTACAACACTCCAAAAAAGCTGGGACAGGGGCATGTTTACCAGTGTGTTTCATCACTTTTTAACGACACTCCATAAGCATTTGGGACCTGAGAACACTAATTGTTGAAGCTTTGTAGGTGGAATTCTTGCTTGATGTACGACTTTACTTACTCAACACAGCAGACTTTTCCACTTTGCCTCAGTCCATCTTGGATGAGTTTAGGTCCAGAGAAGCCGGCGGTGTTTCTGGGTGTTGTTGATATCAGGCTTTGACTTTGCATGGTAGAGTTTGACCTTGACCTTGTAGATGTAGAGATGAACTGTGTTAACTGACAATGGTTTTCTGAAGTGCTCCTGAGCCCACGTGGTGATATCCTTTACATAATATCTGTTTTCAATGCAGTGCTTCCTGAGGGATGGAAGGTCACAGTCATTCAAAGTTGATTATTTTAGCCTTGTAGCTTACATGCAGAGATTTCTCCTGATTCTCTGAATCTCCTGCTGATATTATAGACTGTAGATGATGGCATCCCTAAATCCAAATGTATATTGAGAATCATTGTCCTAAATCTGTTGGACTATTTGCTCATGCAGTTGTTCATAAAGAGGAGAACCGCGCCCCATCCTTGCTTGTGAATGACTCAGTCTTTTGGGGGGATGCTCCTTTTATACCCAATCATGACACTCACCTGTTTCTAATTAACCTGTTCACCTGTGGGTGTTTTCTGTTGCCCCTGTCCCAGCTTTTTTGGAACCTGTTTCAGGCATTAAATCAAAATGAGTGAATATTTGCAAAAAAAACACTGGAGTTTATCAGTTTGAACATTAAATATCTTGTTTTTGTAGTGTATTAATTTTATATGTTAAAAAGGATTTGCAAATCAAAGTATTCTGTTTTAATGTATTTGATACAACGTCCCAACTTCATTGAAAATGGGGTTGTATAATTTCCCTCCAACCATCTATCCATTATCTAATGTCATGGGGGATTAAGCCTACTCCCACTGGCATTGACAGAGAAGCTGGATATACCCTGGACTGATCTCCAGCCAATCACAGTGTTGACATGTAGAGGCAGACAACCATTCACACTTAAGCTCACACCTGGGTAATTTAGTGTTTCCATTTAACCAAACAAGCATGTTTTTGGTCTGTTGGAGGAAGCTGTATCACCTTTTTCAGAGATGAATTCTGGCCCATTTGGTGTTAAAGTTGGTGATTTTACAGTCCGAGCTCAGAGTCTGTTTGTGTTGTTTTTGCAAACAGCAACACTTTGAAAGTCGTGTGCTGCATATGAAAATGATCCCCAAACAGAACCTGATTGTGTCTAATGTGACGAGGTTAGGAGTGCATTTATTTAAGCTGTCGTTTGTTCCGTCTTAACAGGCTCGACAAAGTCACGGCGTCTCGGAGGTGCAGGTTTAACCTCCGCTGGAAGAACTGTCAGCTTAATGGCCCTGCCTTTCACTGATAAGTGCTCCGGTGTCTCGGGCTCTTTGGGAGTAGGTGGATAAAGGTGCCGAAGTCTTTGTGTAAAAGCAGCGTGAAACATAGCCCAGAGTCTTTTTATTTCTCTCTTTGAAGTTAATTGACATTCAGCTCAGGGTGTTACCTCCTAACTCTTCTGTTTTTCTTCTTCAAACTTCGGCACAAAACAAAAAAGTTGAGCTCTCGTCCTTGAGTGTAACTTCGCTCCATCGCTGCCTTCTGTGTTTTGGTTCTTCCTTTAAAAGCTGATGGAGCCAGTCAGTCACAAAGGTAGAAGCAGATGGAGGAGGACACGCCTGCAGCGGGCCGAATGGTGGGAGCAGAGGAGTCTGTCAAACTCCATCGCCACGACGAAAATGGAAGAAGAAGGGCACAAGTCTCAGAACAACCGCAGGAGAGAGCGGCGAGGAGGTGAGCGTGTGACGGGAATGCCAGAGCGGCATGTCACTGCTGATGACAGTCAATTTGTCCGAGAGTGGAGGAGCTCGCAGAGATGCACTCCAACATCAGCAGCAGAGATGATGGTTTTATAAAACAGAGTACTTACCCTGATTCCCCATGAGCAGAATGAACAGCACCCAAACATTAGGTACGGAGCGGCAGTGCCATTTTCCGGGTTTTTCCATTAGCAGGACACCCTCGACTGAAAATTGAGAGATTCTGTGATTTGCTTTGAGGCCTCATACAACCTGTGTTTAGATTTTTCTGACATTTGACACCCTGTAGGCAGAAAAATTATATTCAATTACCTCAAAAAATGTAGCAGTATCAGAGGCAAAGCCTGACTGATAGGGTTGGCGGTACACATAGATTTCCTCAGTACTTGCACAGTACTCTTTTGGTTTTGAATACTTTAAAAAATGAAGAATTTATCCAAGCATTTTCGCAAAAATACCAAACTGGGACTGAACATTAACTACTTTTCAGTAATTTGCTAAAGCCCAATACACACACTCATGTTTGGCCAACTTTTACTGAGGTAGAGGGAAATGTTAAGCCACATCAAGCTAAGCCAGGCCACGCTGATGTTCGTCAAGTACTTCGAAAAACTTCATGCATGCTTAGAACTTTCCAATGTTTGATCCAACATGATTGTAAGCAACCGTTGCTACTTTCCTCTCTTGTGGTGAACAATGGGCCTGCCTGACTGTAGTTCAATGTACATCATCTCTTTTTCTCCAGCTATGTCCTCCTCAGGATCACATTCCTGGTGCCCTTTTGGGGACAGCGATCTTTCTTCAGCATCAGTGTCAAAAACTGAGACTAGCTGCAGTCGATTAAGCGGGGTACACACATGAGGATTTTCTAAGAGAGTTTTTATCTGTTAGAGACCCCACACATGAAGATAAAAAAATCAGGCATTGAACAGTTTGGATCGTACTGTGTGTGGTGTGCTCCGATAATCTCAACACAGCACATCACATACATAACTATTCTGTCCCACCATCGATCTAGAATCTACTTCTCCAAGCCAGAAATCTCACCTGATCAAAAGTGATCTAACAACAACGAAGAAGTAAAGAAGTAAAGAAGTAACAACCGGAAACAAAACATGGAAGAGGACATACGAGAAGAGGGAATGATGGTGGTCTTGGAACTATTTTTGATGGAAAAATCCTGAACTTAAAAAAAGAAAGACTGTGGAAATAATCCTGGAGACAGTGTGAACACGTGAGCTGGTCCTCCATTTCTGAGGTCCACCAAACTTTAAGTTTCATGTCGGCAAGTGAACAAGTTTAACATTTACGATTGTTGGCCCCCACCCGTTTCTGAGTCAATTATCGGGACAAATTCACACTTAACACCTCAGACCACAGGATGATCCTATAGGATAATCTTATAAGACATAAGATAATCTGGCATTTGCTGTCCTTGGTTGGGAAGGGGGAAAGTCGGGACAAAAACAGCCCGATAATTCTTATGTGTGTACCCCATTTTAGTGAAATGGAATATACGTCTGCTTTACATGATGTGTAACTTGAAGCTCTTTACAGTTTTTAAAGCATGGACTCAAATCTTCATTTTCACTGATTTAAACATATATTTTCTCTTCACGGGAACATAACAATACTATACATTTCTAGAAACGCTACAGAGGCACAAATTTCTACCAAGGCTTTTCAAACAATGTCGAGCAAGTTATTGTCATAAAAATAGAAAACTGCCCCATCTGGCACTGTTAACAAATCCTTGAAAAAAAATCCTGAATTCAAATTGAGATTTGGATCACCACCAAATATCTCTCCTTCCTTGCACAATGACCAGCTTTCCCTGAAAGTCATCTAAATCTATTTACAGCTCATTGAGTTATTTGTGAAAATATGGAAAACCATATCTCTGCTACCACCAAATGATCACCACTGAAATATCACTTCTTCCTTGTGACATGAGCAACGTTCCCTGAAAATGTCATCCTTGGCGGAGGAAAATGAAGTGATTGTCTGCTGCCCACTGAGTTGTTCTCCTATGCTTGGCACTTGAAATATTGGCTGCAGAGTATTCATAAAAACATTGTGAATTAGTGATTCACTTCCTTCCCTCTCCAGTCTAAACAATGTAGAATTTATAAGGAGGCATCAAAACAAAGCTGTTTACAGACTCTGTCAGACTCCGTCTGTTATTTTATTCTTTTTTGTTAGAATTCTTGACTGGTCTTCAAAGGTGGATGGATATTATTAAAGCTCCTGGGTGCTGGGTCTCTGAGGAGAGAGCTCTCTTTGATATGGACCACATTGCTTCCTTTGAGTGTCTCCCTTTGATACACATAAGGTCAGACTGGCTGCTGCTTTTTCTCTGAGTTTCACCCTCAGTGTAATGTACAACGCTGTCCTCCTTCAGATGCTCTCTTAGAGCAGGAACAACCTTCAAACCAGACGGAGAGACACATTTTAAACCTGGTGGAGTGGATGTTAATTCATAAGAGAGCTCCTAAAAACACAACAAGGGTTTGATGAATTGGAATAGCTGCATAAATATAAATCAGTGCGACTCTAAAATAATTTGTTTTCAGTCTTGCCTTCACTGCAGGACAATTAGAAATGCCAAAAACATCTCAGCACTGGTTTTCTTACACTCCAAGGTTGGTCTTATGACATTAATGATCACATTTTACGGCTCAGCTGGCTCCATCTTCTACCTACACCCATAATATCTGACTTTCAGCCTTTAATGAGCTGAAGCCTCACAGCAGGAAGTCTCTCTGTACAGTAAATCCAGGATCAAGGTTGAGATGTTGCCACCTGAGCCCCTCGGATGCTGAAGAAAAATGATAATGGAGGTGAGGGTGATGTCCTAAAAATTTAACAGATTTTAAAGTGGTTTCTTTTTAATTTTGTTGTTGCTTTCATTTTTATTTATTCATTTTTCTTATATGCTGTGTGTGTGCTGGCCTCAATATGACATTAAGTGAATTCTAAAAATAAAAAATTAACAGATTTTGAAATCATACTTTTGTTTTCTTCTTAGTTTTTTTTATTGCCTTGATTTTTATTTATTCATTTTTCTTCCATGGTGTGTGTGTTTACCTGAATATGACATTAAGTGAAGTCTAAAAATATGTAAATTAACAGATTTTAAAAAAGCCTACTTGTGTTTTCTTTTTTCCTTCTTACATATGATTATCTCTGAGGCTTCATGAGTAAATATCTGTGTACATGTGCACCATGCAGCAAACATTAGCAGTCTCTTTAGCAGCTTTAGCACTGCCATAAACATAATGAGATAATTATTGACAGCTCAAAGTGTAAAGAAGAGGCTGTGATGATCATTTTGGCTTTAACGTGCTGTGGATTCACTTAACTCTGTTCCTCCAGGCTCCGCATTGATAATTAGTCTGATTATGGGAAACTGAAGAGATGGGGATCAGTTAATTAAGTTTGCTCTGAGTGGTTTTTAACTGCCCCGGGTGTAATTACAGACACGCACCAGCAGGGAGAGCACTTCTCATACCGTGTAAGTGCAGCCTTTGGTGGCGTTTGCTGCAGCTTTTTAATGTTACAGGGTCACAGGAAGAGCTGTTCAAACACACTTCTCTGCATTTGCATGAAGTGTTTCACTGCTGGAGAGATAAGTGTGGAAAATCAGCAAATTCATGAATGCAAAATCTACTTTACAGATGACAATGAAGGGCATCTATAAATGTTATATAATCAAAAACAATTAGGATATTACTGTAAGCAACAACTCCCTCATATTTTGGATTATATTGTGATTTATTTGATATTTATATTAAGTTATATATTCTTTAAAATGAGGTCAGAATAACTACAAGTCACCTTATTCCCCTGCAAAAGCACTTATCCCCACATGCTCTCCAAAGTGAATATTTATGTATTTTAATGGTTTAATATTATTCGGTTTTAGGCCCACAAATGGTGACACCAGGAGCATCACAAGAGCCATTAAATCATTGAATTATTGAAGAGAATTATGAATAAATATGAGTGTGAAGATTACTCCAAGGTAATATGAAAATGGGATTCTCTCGCGCTCTCTGTCTACTTCACTATCTCTCCCCCCTCTGGCCCGTTCTCCCAGAGGCTCATGGGTAATTAGTCCATATTGTAACAGTCTGGTTAAACACATATATGCACGCTCACAGGGATAAAACTGAAGAGTGTGTTTTTAAAGTTTAAAGAGTCTGCTCCCTCCCTCTCAAACATACTACTGCTTTTTCCAGAGTGCTTTTATTACTGTCAGAGTCTCTTGTAACTTATTGTCGGCTTATTTTATAAAAAATGTTCTTACAAACTATTTCCTGCTAAGTTCCATTTTGTACAAGGTTTACTTGACTGACCCAAAGGTTCCCAAACCATTCAGCCAGTGACCCACAAAATAGCTGCACCAAAGACGAGAATACGGATGGGAATCAAAAACCAAGTCCGCAACAAACCCCCTCAAAGTATTGATGATGTTAATATTTTTGCTTACCAATACCTTCCACTTACAAGGGTCAGGACTGGTCAAAATTGTGGCTTCAGTTTAAACTAAAAGGCCATTTCTTCACAATTTTGCAGCACATCACTGAATATCAGGAGTGTCATGTGTTTGACATCATTGCCACTAAAAACCCACAGACAAACTTTTGCCAAAACAGAAAATCTGCAAAAATCGATAAGGGAATCGCTGAAGAATTGGATCTTTTGGCAGGATTATTAGTGCCGTTGGAATTAATAAAATCATCAACATACTGCAATGCATGTTGAAAAGGCCTATTTTGCATTATTATGAATATGGTGTGCTTTGAGATTTATGCTTGATTTTAGGTGTGCCTTGAGCAAAAAAAAATTAAAAACACTGATTTCTTCAATGCTCTCTCTTTCCCTTTCTGTCTTTAAGGTAAAAATATCATCAGAATCAGAATTAGTATCTATTGCCAAGTACATTTGCACGTACAAGGACTCTGACTTGGGAAATTGGTGCAAAAGATACTCAACATATAGTTTAAGTTAAAAAAAAAACAGTCAGAGGGAATAAAATAACGTATAAAAATAGGTAGAACATAGTGCAATCTGGATTAGGAAGATAGAAAAACAATATAATATATACATGTACAATGGGCACATATAAGAAAAAAAACAACTCCAGAATATGATGCAGTGAAGGAGCTGTGCAGATGAACGGTGATTTTTTTTAACTGAATAAAGATAATGATAAATATAAATACAGTTTGCAATGGAGCAAATTTGGCTGCAGTAGGGGTTGGGGTGGGGTACTGTTTATGATGCTGACAGCAGAGGGGAAGAAACAGTTGGACTACTGGTCGGATCTTGCTGAAATTTTCAGGAGATGTTGGAAATGTCCCAACTTAAAAATGATTTTGGTGGTGATCCAGATAACTATCATTAGTGAACGTTCGTTTTTGCTCATTACTGTCTGACTAATAATGATATCAACATGATTCTGAGTGCTAGGTGTGGGTTTTCAGGGTCATGAATCATATTATGATGGTAACTTTATCATGGAACTATTGATTATAGTTGTAACAGCAATATGTGAGATACCTTGGCAGAGGTCTGCACTTTCCGAGTGTTTTCTACTTTCATTTGATATGATTGCTTCTGGGTGAAGGCAATATCACACCTGCAAAAACTTAAATACTGGTGCTAGATTTAATGTAAAAAATTGCAAAAAGAGAATAAGAGGTCTGCACACTAGCTGCTCCAAAGTCAATTTCATAAAGATTATCACCACACATCGGACATTTCAGGTCCAAGGCCATCATCAGACATGTCCCATGATTGCCTTTTTGGAGAACGTAGGGGGGCCTTAAATTAAACTTTGCCCTAGGCCTCTAAATTGCTAAAACCTCCCCTGGTTGTATTTAACATCTTTGATTTGTTGAAAATATTCACAGAAAGAATAACAACTGAAAACTGCCATTGTATTATTGCATGAACTATAGATTACAAAATGTCCTGTGTAGGAGGTACAGCTTAAAATTTTATATTTTTAGATATGTATTATACTGATTCATTCATTTTAAATCATGTGGATCAAAATTGCACATCTAAACAGCCCCATTCAGCTCTTTCATAGAGTATGCTCCTGTTAACACTGCTTTTATCTCCTCATACTCGAGTACTTTCAGGCCAATGTCTAATTAATCACCAAATCGTTTTAGATTAAGTCTTGAATCAAATACCAACACATATTCCTGGTGTAGGTTCCTGGCAGTGAACCTGCCTCACATTGAGCTCTTTGGTAATTTGTGGGTCTGGCAGAGATTCAGGGTGAAACCTGAGCGCATCTCTGAGGTGGGCAGGGCAGGGTAGGGCAGGTATGGGAGTTAAAGACTGAAGGAGAGCTCCTTTAGCCGCAAAAACGGGCTTCCCCAAAAGCCCCGCGCCAGACGCTCGGCACCGCGGCCCGGTCTCCGCTCTGGTCCGCTCGTCCTTGGAAACAGAGCAGCTGAGAGATGCTGAGCATTTCAGACGTCTGGCGGTAGGCTGCTAAGTTTCCACCCTGAAAAACTGTCACGTAGCCGCAGCAGGAGGAGGCAGGACTGTGAACCTCAAAGCTTGGTGTTTATTAGGAATACGTTTTCTGGACGATTATTACGCAAAGCTTTTCCTTCTCTGGAACCAATAGCCGATGGTTAAGTCTTAATTGGTGAAAGCTACTTTATTTCATGTGGAGGGCCGCCGGTGCGCGCAGTGATGCTGTTTTAATTCTCTTACTTGACTTAAAGTTAATTTTCTGTTTGTAACTTCGGGCGTAAAACTGTAACAAAGCTTCAATTTGGAGGGCCTGCATTTTTTGATCGCGCTGCGTTGCTGTTTGAATTTTTTTTTAGCAGTTATTAAGTTTCTCACAGCGTGAAACATTTTATGTGCTTTCAAGGCGTTTATACAAGCTAATGTTTAATTCGCGTTTGACACAGGCTGATTTATCTGATTATCCATACTGTGGTGCCGCTCCAGATCTATTTCTTTTTAACCTTAAATGCCATTCCTGTGCGTAAATGCGTGCGTAAAGCAATACCAAAATCCCTTTACTGGCTGTCTGGTATGGTGGCTTATGAATTGTATGTCGCGCCATTATTAATTTCATTCTTTGCGTTGAAAGTTCATAAACACGAGCGTATAATAGCTCCCCTGACTTGTTTTTGTCAGTGCAGGCTCTCAATTTTTTTTCTATCATGATTGAATCAATTTTTATTAAAGTACAATTCCTTTCATTCGTTGTGTAAAAAGATGTAATTACGTGCGTAAAACACCCGAAACTGCTATTCTGCTTTGTTTTCATGTAAGAAAACTGAACCTGCATAATGAAGTGTGTAAAACACCACCAGATTATTTTACTTGCATTTTTAAGTCAGTCTGCTTAATTTATTTTGGCTGATAGGTTGCATCTTGGATTAAAACCTCTCTACCCTATATTAAAATGTGTGTAAACTGCGTGCGTAAAACGTCACCAACATAGCCCCTCTGGCCTGATTTTTTTTATTTTATTTGCATGGAAGTGGCAGGGAAACCTTTTCAGTATCGTGGTTGATTAATAGTATATTTGGTAAAAACTCCTTCATTTGTGCGTAAAAAGAACGACATAAACTACAAACAACGCCAAATCGTTTAACTGGCAATAAAGGTGTGGATTTTCGTGCGTAATTCAAAACTAAAATTGCTGTGCTGGCTTTTTTTTTTTTAAAGTGGGTCAACTAAGCGTCTTGAAATGTGGCAGATAAAGTTTATACTTGAGGTAACGTTACCCTCCTTATTTGCGTAAAACACGTATAATTGCGTGCGTAAAACATCACTCAACGGACTTTTTGTTTGATGTTGTATTTAATCTCGATTTGACAGCTGATAAGTTGTCTGTTAAGGTCTATTCTCCTTCATACTTGCGTCGGAAGTGTGTAATTACGCACCTAAAACACCACAATTGTGTTTCAAAATCCCTTCCTCCCGTGCGTAAAAGCAATCACTTTGCTTTGAGGATAGAAAGCAGAATTCCGGCGCTGTTAGTCATAGATGTCCTCTGAGCTGGAATCAGGCCTGCAGCTGGACTCCACAGCGGCCGCACTTGATGCTCTAAAGTCAGAAGAAGTTACTGACGTGACCAGTCCTGACGGATGCGCCGTGCTGCTCGGACGCTGCGGGGAACAAGTGGAGAACAACAACGCGACCCTGTCTGCGGAGAGCCGCCAGCACGGAGCACACAAGATGACCCGGAGCCCCAAATGCGCGCGCTGTCGGAACCACGGTGTCGTCTCGTGCTTGAAAGGCCACAAACGCTTCTGCCGCTGGAGGGACTGCCGCTGCGCGTGCTGTCTGCTGGTGGTGGAGCGTCAGCGCGTCATGGCGGCGCAGGTCGCGCTGAGGAGGCAGCAGGCAGCGGAGGTGAGGAGGGACGGGGCAGAGCAGAGGGAGGGATGGGGGTATTGTGGAGCATGAACAGGCGGATGGATGGATAAATCATGACGTTAAGTCTGTTACTTGTGTTCTGCTTGGGAGCAACAAAGGCTTCATACTGTTTTTGATAGAGAAGGGGAAACTATTCCGTGGAATAGTCCGAAAGTAATCAAAGTAAAATACGCTGAAGGATGAAATATGATGGCAGTTTTTATTTATATTAATAAAGGGATATCTCTGGGGAAAAAAAACTCTTCACTTCACAGACTGATATGTGATGTTGAAATGAGTTGCTTTGGTGATTCTCCAGATTCACATTATTTGCTGAAACATAAATAAACGAGCTGCAGGAGCATGAAAAGATGAAACATTGGGCTCCAACCACAGCACAGGCAGGAAGGTACGAAACAGAAAATAAGTGAATTAAGTTACCACATAAAGGGGTGCTGGCAGACATTTTGGGCCCCATAATAAAATATCACATGTGGTGCCATCCAACTTCTCAAACTAAGCATGTGTGTCAAGCAAATAAACTGTATAAATCTTATTTTATAGGAATTGATCAATTCAAAAAACTTCTGAATGTTACTTTGCAGTAGAAGTATAAAAGATGTGGTATTTCTGTCAGTAAAGAATAAAAGAATCTTAAACATTCATTGCAAAATGTTACTAATACTACAATATTTCAGGGCCCACTATCAGTAATGTGGAAGTAAAGTTGTAAAATTTATCTGGATCACCTGAAATTTGTACAAACACCACTATTAAGAGAGCAACCAAATTCTGGTTAATTTGACAACAAACTCTCTATCATCCTATTTTTCAGGCTTCAGCTACCAAGTGTGTCATCTGTTTCTCATCTTCCTTTAAACTTTTTTTTAATCTTTATTTTTTTTTAAACCTCGATTCAGTGCAGTTGGAAAGCTTCAACAATTAATGTCCTCAGTTCCCAAACACTTATTGAGAGTTATTAAAAGGAAAAGTGATGTAGCTCAGTGGTAAACATGCCCCTGTCCCAGCCTTTTTGGAACATGTTGCAAGAATTGAGTGAATGTTTGTAAGTTTAACATCAAATATCTCGTCTTTGTGGTGTATTCAATGGAATATAGGTCTTAAAAGATTTACAAGTCACTGTATTCTGTTTTGTTTTACACAACGTCCCAAATTCATTGGAATTTGGGTTTGTTTCCATACAATATTGTGGTATATTTGTTCAAAGAGAACTGCATTGTTGGCTTTAAATAGAACAGAAAAATGTAAAATGGTCTTCTTCTGCACACAAAGGAAGACATTTCTTTAACTTTCATGAAAAAAATACTCATCAGGACAAACTTTAAATCAATAACAACATATGACTCTGATGAAAAACCTCAAAAATATATATTTAAAGTCAACACCGAAGAGGCAACAAGGCACTACGGAGCTTCTTTGAAACACAGCACCAGGTCAGTCGATAAAATACTGAAGATATCTGAATAATAAAAGTGACATGAAGCGCTCTGTGCAGGATGAAGCAACAGGCGGACCTTAAATTGTGCTTTCTAAATATGGCCACCGGGACATGCATCTCTATCCTGAGGACAAAACATGAAAGTCCTCATGATGAGTTCGTGGTCTGTAACAGGACTTAAAAATCTGGACTGCTTTGACCTCATATTGACACTCAGACCACAAGACAAAAATAAAAGAGAGAAAGGTTTTCAATGAGTGATCGGTACATTCATATACAGAAGCTGCTCTCAGTTCATCAGGGTATTTCATATTGTATTTGCTCCTTTAAAGTGAACCTTAAATTATTTTTATTGATGTTCTGAAGTATTCTAGGTGACCCTTCATTACTTAGCTCTGGTGATCGTCCCTCAGAAAAGCTGTAAACACATACGAGACCATCTGAGATGTGTTTTAATACTCAAAATAAAGTTTTACATTTACAGAGACAGGGCATACACTAAAGTGAATCCTGTCAGAGCAAAATTAACAAAAAAAGAGAAGGACAATAATCCTCAAATGGACGTTTAAAGCTTTACTCACAAATCTTTTAAATATTTGAGTTTTCTTGATATTATGATGTCGGATTTGTTTTGACTCATTTCTCTGCTGTTGAGTGTGGATATTCTTTATTCTGCGATGCCTTAAAAACCAAAACTGGCTGAGCTCAGCAGGGAAACACATTTAAACACTGAAGGGTAGAGCTGGGAAACTAATGGACCAGTGTTAATTCTGTTGACTAATTATTTTCAACATAGTTTTCATCAACAGATAAAAAACTAGATGAAAATGTTTCACAGAGACTTAATCAAGTCAAACCTAATTTGGTCATGGAGAAAGTAGAGACAAGTTCGGAATATATCCAATCACAGCTACTTTGGTTGTGTGGAAAGGTTGGATGAGTTAAGAGGGACATCCAATCACAGCTGCCTTAGCTTGGTGGTGGTGGGATAAGTTGTGGAGCGATCCAATCAGAGCTCCTCTCTTTATGAATTGATATATTCATGTAGGTTCACTGTTTGTTGTCAGTTCTGGTATTGTAACTGAGATGCTCTGCCAGGTAGCCTAAATAAAGGTGACTGCATTTCACACAAAAGTTCAATGTTTCTGTTCATTTATACATTCAGACTTTACTAGAATTCAATAAAGGGTTATTAGATGTTTCATTTTATCCAAGTGTAAAACATGACTTCAGAAATTCAAGGAAACATAAAAATGCCTTACCCTTTACACTTCATATTTTAGTCGACTAAATTTACAGTAAATTTCATCGACTAAAATGTGAAATTTCATCAACTAAAACTAGACTAAAATTAAACCAGTTAAGATGACTAAATTATGACTAAAACTAAAAGATATTTTAGGCAAAAGACTAAAACTAAAGCTAAATTAAAACGTGCTGTCAAAATCAACACTGTAATGGAGTTTTAATTTTAATACATTTACTGCCTCCCACATTTATGACAGCTGAATAGAGTCGGACATTTAAAGAGGACATGTTGCACTGCTTAGTCTGTTGATCCATCATTGTTTTTATAGGGATTTGTATTTTTTGCATATACTTTCATTAATTGCTTGTTTGCTAATTTCCAAAATAAAAGTATTTAGAACGTTTAAATTTTACAGCTGCATGTTCGGTGTAGCACAATCAGTAAATGGTCAAATTTTACTATCATGACATCCATGTCTATCAAAATAATGCTGACGATGTTTTTAACATAATCAAGACTCGAATTACACAAGCAACTTTATTGGTGGTTCATTTGTATTACACACACATACACGTATACATGTACATACATGTATATGTGTTAGCATATGTGCATACTGAGTTCTGATGTATACGTGTGGACATAAAGGTGGAAATGTGGATACACATTTACTGTTGCATCATCTTTTCTGTATTTTTTATTTTCAATTAATTATAAGCTCTCAAATTCTTAAATGGCTTTATGTTATTTCATTCTTTCTGTTTCCTCTTCAACGCTTCGACCCTTCTGCCTCACTCTTTGGCTTCTACACATTTTTTATTTTAGATTTTTATATGTATTTTTTATATTATTTTTTATTCACTTTCTTTACTCATTTATAGCTTTTAACTCCCCGTATTATTGGTCCTCCTGGTCTCATTTTAGGTTGAACTCTAATGTTCTCTGATGTTCTCCATGCCTGTTGGTCATGTTTGGTTCTCCCTGTTTCTTGGGTTTCATTGTTGGAGTTCTTCAGGTTGTGGTTTGAGTTTTTGGTGTCCTTGGTTTGTTTCTCTTGTGCTTGAATTCTTCTCTCTGTTTTTGTTTTTTTCAAAGCACAAGTAATTATCTGTTTTTTAAAGTGCTGTATACTGAAAATAAAGATATTATACATATATATATAAAGTTCACATATACAGTAGAGAGAACACAGCCCAATTGTCAATCGTTAGAAAGAATACATTTTTAGAAATTTTGAAAAAGTTTTGGCATGAAAACAAACTTCAAATTGTTAAACAAATTAATGTTATTGATAGAATCTTCCAACTTAATCATTCTGATTTTCACAGGAAATCAACTCTCAATGTTAAGTCAAACTTTAATCATGTGTCTTTATAATCTGACGGTCAGTTTATTATTATTCTTACAGAATTAACATCCCTCTTCCTTAAACCACAGAGCTCCCATCTCTCCTCCATAATGTGTTAATTGTCTTTAATTACCCCTGGGCCTCAGACTCACTAGTATATAATCTGTGATCATGCCTCTGACCGTGTGACCGGTGCTCCTGTGTCTCCTGCAGGGGAAGAGGGGGGTCAGGTGTGCCGCCCCGCTGAGGAGGACGCCGTATCAGCGTTACAGCCAAGCGGCCGAGCCCAGCGGTCTGACCAAGAGTCTCCTTCAGGGTAAGAATTAATGATCGACTCCTCACTCATCAACACTCCTGACTCTCTTTGAGTTAAAGATGAAATCATGCACGTCGTCTCTCTTTAGCTGATCTGATTTCACTCTTCATATTTATCTGAATATTCAGGGCTTGTCAAAATGTATGCAAGAGCATCAAAACTGTTTAATATTTTTCCAGGAACTTCCCACATTTTCACTAATAACTCAAAAAGAGTGAAATAAGTGATTAGATTAGGGTGGTGATCCGAATCTGGAGGACTTTTTTGAAAGGATTTCTTAACAAGAGGGCATTTTTCCACATTTCAATCATAACTTAGCTAACAATATCAGACATGCCTTGGCAGAGTTTTGTGCTCTCCGAGAACACCTAGTTAAATTTTTTTTTGCCATTACTATTGATTACATGCAACAGCAAGGGCTAACTGAGGGAAAAGGCTATTGTTTTTTGTTATTATAAATTATAGACAGTCAAGTTCCCAGAAAAACATCCTTCATGCAACTTATTGTACGAAATAAAAGTAACTACTCAAGGTTTTTGACAAAAAAACAAACAAACAATAAAACACAAAAACTAAAATTTCCTTTACTCAACAAGATATTTGGACCTACCAGGATAATTTTTATTTATTTGTGTATTTGTCATTTTGACATTGAACCAGGGCTTGGCCATATGGCTTGAAAATAAAATCCCAGATTTTCCTCACAAACTCAAGTTCTGATTTTCTAATTTTTTTCCCTCTAAAATAAAGAAACCTCAATTTAACTCAGCAATTACACAAAGCTTTTGCCTCAAAGTTGCCAATATATGTCACCGAAGTAAACACAATTTTCCTCTTCGAATGGAAGTACACAATGTTATTTCTTTAAAAAAGGTGATTTATGTTGTTTAGACATAGGGAGGCTTTTCTTAATGGTATTTAATCTCATTAAAGAATAAATACAAACCGTAAAATGTGCCTTTGACAAAAAACGGCAGAAATCCATGACAATTTTCAGTAATTCTTTAAATGATGCCACCACTTAATAATTGTAACTGCATTTCTGTTGGAATGAAAATTGGGATTTTATTTATTCTTTTAATTAAATTACTTTGCCCAGCCATACTTTGACCACAGTAGTTCAACGCTCATATGAACAGCTCCTTCACTTCTTTATATATTGTTAGGTTTTATTTATTCTTTTTGCACCTTTTGTATGTTTTATACATTTTTGATATATACCAAAGTTAATTTTGCACTATTTTCTACCCATTTTTATGCTTCAGTTTATTACCCCCGACCCTTTTTTTATTCTAATTCCAATTAAATATTGATTGTTTTTGCACCAATTTACCAAGTCCAATTCGTCTTATGTGCAAATATACTTGGCAATAAATACCAATTCTAATTATGATTCTGATTCTAATCAAAATAAAGACTCAAGATTTCATAGCCATATCGGAGCACAGGTGCAAAGAAATTATTGACCAAGTGTGTGCATGCTTACAACTTATCCTGAATATGATCTAAATCAGGAAACTGATCATAAATAGGATACCTCCAGTCCATGTTTAAAAATTATCCACACAAACCTGATCAGTATTGCTCCATTATTCCACATCAACAGGCCATTACTATAACACACACACTGTGTATTATTACCTGCTGGCATGCAGTCAAGTCCTGCAGGAGGATTTATCTTCTTTACGGCCCCCTCAGCCCCTCTGTGCTCTCAGTAAAACAAAAGTGACACCGCTAACCAAGTGCATCATTAAAACAATGAAGGCCTAAGTACTCAGACGGAAACACAACCATTAATTAGCTAAAATAGCTTCATTACTCATAAATGAATAATCATTGATATAAAAGTATAACAGCGGCTTTGCTCTCCATGCAGGGCTCAAACCAGCGGGGCCGCCAGAGGACGACGCCTCCTGCTGGCCGAAGCAGACGCAGCGCGAGCAAACGCACTACCCATGTCCGTCCATCAGCGCCCGCATGAGGAAGAGGAGAGCCTTCGCCGACAAGGAGCTGGAGAACGTGATGCTGGAGAGGGAGCTGAGGCAGAGGGAGCTCTCCTTCTCCACGTCCACCCTCGTGCCCGTGCTTCACCCCCCGCCCTTACCCCCCTCACCCAGTCTACCGTGCTGCATCCTCAACAAGGACCCCTCAGCTGCAGGGACGTCCACTTATGTGCCCGTGTACAAATACAAGCCTCTGTTTGAGTGCGACTTCCAGTTTTATCAGTTCTTCCAGCTGAAGAGCAAAGCCTCAACAGGGTGCGACCTCTTAGGCCAAAAGTCGGAGCAGACTGAGAGAGAGGACGAGGAGAGGAGCTGGAAGGTCCACGAGAAGAAAGAAGAACCAGGGCCCATTCTTCTACCATCGCAGCAAAGGCTCAAACATAACGGCACATCAGAGCTCAGCAAATCCGCCTCAAATGCTGCAGAGATAATGACCTCAAACGTCTCTTCACCTGTCATACGCTCCGTTTCCAGATCAGATCGGGGTACGCAGGCCGGGTCGGACGTCAGCGCACCCAGCAGGACTTGTGATCCCAGACCTCAGACGGCTAAAAGCTGGTCTGCAGACAATCCTTCTGATCACGCTGATGCTCAGGAAGACTCTGTCAAGAGCTCTCACAGCACCTCAGTGAGGACTCCTGCTGTGAGGCTGCTGCCTTTCTCTGTGGAGGCTCTGCTGAGGGCCTGACGGACAAACGGACACTTTGTTGATGTACCCACTGAGACCTTGATAAGATAATTATATACCAAAGCCTCAAATCTATGCAAATGTTTGTCTTTTTCTGGTCCAAAAATATTCAATTACACTTAATTCAAGACAAGATGAACACCTTGGGTGGGGTACACACATAAGGATTTTCTAAATCTGAAGAGATTTTTTATCTGTCAGAGACACATGAAGATAGAAAATCAGGCATTGAACACTTTTGATTGTACTGTGTGTGTAGTGCTCCGATAATCTCAACACAGCACAGCACACACATAACCATTCTGTCCTACCACGGATCCAGAATCTCGTCCTCCAAGCCAGAAATCTCACGTGATCAAACGTGATCTAACAAAAACGAAGAAGAAACATAGCAACAACCTGAAAACACAACACGCAACATGAAAGAGGACGTACAAGAAGAGGGAATGATGGTGCTCTCGGGACTATTTTTGACGGAAATACCTGAACTAAAATAAGAAAAGGCTGTGGAAAAAATCCTGGAGACATCATGAACACGCGAGCTGGTCCCCCATTTCTGAGGTCTACTGAACTTTCTGTTTCAGGTCAGCCATGTTTGTTCCTCAGTCAATTCACAGAGTCACGACTCAAGAGTCACTGGCTGTCCCCCACACACATGAAGACATACATCTTATCATTGAACAATTTTAACATTTATGATTGACCTGTTTGGGAGTCGATTATCAGGACAAATTCACTCTTAACACCTCAGACCACAGGATAATCTTATAGGATAATCTTATAAGACATAAAATAATCTGGTGTTCGCTGTCCTTGGTCGTAAAGGGGGAAAGTCGTGACAAAAACAGCCAATAATCTTTATGTGTGTACCCTGCTTTAGTACTAAGGATAAAGCAATAAAAAAGCAAAATCACATGTAATAAATGTAGTTTGTGGCATGAGGGCAAGAAAATTTTGTTGTTCATTGCCATAAAATGAAATTGTCTACTGAAAAAGGTTACACCATCTGGTTATGAGACAGTTGACGCTGATGTGCAAACCGTCTGAAATTAACTTGTATGTCTCTTAACATCCTAAAAAAGCAAACAAGACTATTGACACAACGACATGTTTCTCTTTTACGCTTGTTTTTCTTCTGTGAGATCCTGCTGTGGGGAAAAAAGTTATTATAAGCGAACTGCTGAGATTTATTTTCTTTATGTCTGGAACAAAGTGGAATGAGTATTTTTTTTAGAGACAACTGTATTTTTTTAATAAAAGAGAAAGCTTTGTCTACAGGGTCAACAAAAGGACAGAAACTAAGTTTATCAGAGAAGCTTAATAAAAGTTTGCTTTAGCATTGGCGGAAATGTGAAATTAAATTCAACCACTTAATGGTTTTGTGTTTTAAAATAAAAAAGGACATGTTTTAGGACACGTCCATAAATCAGGATTTAATTTGGTGTTGTATATTTTTTAGGGGGAAAAAGAAATTTAGAATAAAGTATTTGCAAGTGTCAAGTTGTATTAAAGCAACAGTTTGTAAGTTTCACACCTTAAAGGCTGCACATTTTTCTTCTTTTACACTGGTCCCAGAAGTTTCCAGAATTTATTTTACGTTTTTTTTTTTAATCCCAAAATTCACCCAAATGTTGGACTTTGCCGTGCGTATAAACCCCTCTGTTTCACCCTGCTCAGAACAGGCCGTCTCAGTATAGGTCTTTTTGAACTGTGTCTGATGACAACGCTCTCAGGAAGTTGATGTGGCTTTAGTCTCCAGACATGCACTGACATGCGTCCTTCTACCTGTGGGTTGAACAAACATCTGTGGCATATCCCCGACTGACATCATGTATGTACTGGCAAACGTCTAACTACAGGATACAAATCACAAAACAGCGGTAACTTTACAATGTATCTCAACATATTGCAATACCATATGTAGGACCATATATCTTTATACTATTTTTGACAAATAGTAGGCTATATGATAAATTTTATAGTATTGTGAACTAGGGCTGAAAGATATATCGTTTTCGAAACAAAATTGCAATTTCAGACAACGCAATCATGTGATCGCCAAAGCTGCAATTTTTTGCAGCACTCCTGACTGACCCAGGATCTGTTGTCAACTATTTTACACATACTATTTTACAAATTTGCAGGCAATGTGCATTTAAGACTTACTCACAAATGCGAATCGGTTCTCATTGTTCACTTAAAAGAGCAGCTCAAAAGAGTCAACACGTTCGCGAACGCCACATCTCCACCATGGAAGTGCTGGTAAGCAGGTCAACAACACAAAGCCTCAGCTTGGAGTATCCCTTAAATTATGAAAACAGATTATTAATCATCAATATTGATTGGATGATGATAATGTGTTATGTCCTTCTGATCACTGATTTCCTTGCTGTTTTCTATACTGTAAACATAGTGAATACTGCACTGAAGTTTGGTTTGAAGAAAATCATGAATCGAATTTATATCGCAATATCTGCCAGAAAAATCGCAATTAGATCTTTTCCTGAAATCGTTCAGCCTTATTATGAACTTACTGTGTATTATGTATAAAACCTTTTGTTAAACTTTTGTTTCAGTCCCAGTAACTGAAATATATCAACAAATTTTACAAGAGAATTAGCCACAGGCTAAACCACAATACAAAACTAGAAAAGCTTCCGTCCACTTTGGCGAAAATGGTCCTATCTAGCAATGTTAAAGAATCCTTTAAAAAATTCCTGGATCCAGACAGTGATCCGGATCACCCCCGAAATTTAATCAGTTCTTCCATATCCCATTCCCGACAATTCCTGAAAATTTCATCCAAATCCATCCAGAACTTTTCAAGTTATTTTGAACACAAACAGACAAACAGACAGACAGACAGATAAACGCCAGCAAAAACATAACCTCCTTGGCGGAGATAACAACTGCACCAAAATTTCTGGTAACTGATTCATGGTAACAGATAATGATTCAGCAGGCTCCAGTTCTCTCATGAGGCATGCTTATGGCTTTAAGGAGCTAGCTCACACATCCATCTTTGGCTAAAAAGAAGCCAGTCGGCCCATCTCAGAACTGACTGAAACAATGATGGCCCCCCAATCGCTGCTCAACGGTGTCATTTTCCATTTTAATGTATATTTTAAGTTCAAATATGGATTTTTACCCCTTGCTCAAATGGATCATTAAATATCAACACACTCCAGCTTTCAAGCCTGTGTGTCGGGGACCCGTGACCAAGAAAGCCCCAGGGTGGGAATGACCTCTCTCCCATCACCCACTACACTCACTTTTAAAACACGAAAACTTGATCAGTTTTCAAGGATAAACGCCCCCCTGTGCTTCTGAACTGCATCATTTTCTATTCAAATGTACATTCGCAGTCTAAATGCAGATTTTTACCCCGATGCTCAAACAGCTATATGTATATATGCCCTATGGCTGAGGGTAAGAGACTATAGAAAAACATTGATGCACGAGGCCAAGAGGAAAACAACAAAGAGTGATGAGAGAAACCAGGCAGAAAGGTGCACTCTCTCAACAGAAAACACATTTCTGTAGATGTTGCATATGTAATGTAAGGCTGTATCATCAGCAGTGCCATGGTTTTCTCACGTCGAGGACCTTTCGTGGGTGTAAACACTCATTTGTCTCAGGTTTGCACACATAAAAACAGTCCATGTTAGGCCAAAGAGTTGTCTCTTACTTTCTTTTTGTATAAGTCAAATTAGCAGTAAGTTCTTTAAACTTTTGTTAATATGGATTCTTCTTCTTCTTACAACTTCACCAGCTTGGCCTCTCACTGCTCAGCAAACAAATGTTATTTATAAAGAGGAATCCTACATGTTGGTGCTTTAAAAGGGCTGGTTACTACAATGTGGGCATGGGTTTGAATTTTATTATATGTTTTATGAAAATGTATTCAGATACATTATTTAATTATTATTAAGACATATGTATGTGCTTTTATCAAGCCTATAATTAAACACAAACATCAACAGTGTAAGCCTTATTCATCCTCCTCTGTTAGCAATGCTCTGAACATCTATCAACCCTCTCTGCTTCTCCGTCTCATAAATCTGATTTTGTTCTTTTCCTGCTGGAGGAACACACACTGTACGTCCATAAAACAAAGTTGATGAAAAAGTTAAGTAGTGTTTGAACTCGTGCCTGTTTCTCACTCATGCTTTGATTTTTAAATCGGCGTGTGGATGTTGCCGGCGGATCTGTGCTCTGCTCCTGGGTATTGTGGTATCAGAATAAACCAGGTGCTGGATGGAAGTCTGCGTCTCTCTCTTTAATCTAATAAAAATACCTTCAGTGAAAGAAGGAGCCTGAGGAGCAGCAGGTGGTGAGTTAAAAGGAGGAGTTCATTTTAGATAAAAATGAGTCTGTAACCTTAATGAAAGGGCTAACAAAGACCACAACCCTGATATCCCTGATTCAACATTCAACACTTTAACTCCTGTTAACTCCAGGTCATGCTGTGCAGGTGGACTATGTGGAGATTCAAGATTAAACTACTGATGAAACAATGGTAGGATGTCATAGTGGTAGGTCCTTTCAGGGGAGTCTGGGGAACAAGGTATTTCAGGAAGATACAAAGCTGGTCTTGTCTCTCCTGATGCTGCAGTACTTGTAGGAGACATATAAACTCATGTGAAGGCATACAAAACCAAAAAAAAGCATCAACAGATTTCTAAGTGTTCTGTATTTGTTCTGTGTGAGTGAGAATTAAAAAGGGAATAAGAGCGGACATTTTGATTGGTTTGATTCATGTTACGCCTAAAATACACTTACGCACAATTAGATGACTTAACCCAGCCTCTCTCTGACCTGCGCTTTGCCTTGTGCCAGGATTGAGAGCCTTAGATTGGAGCAAAATGTAGACAGACACACCCCAACTATCATATACTATACATTCTTTTTGACAGCATGTTTCACAACATCAAATTTGACCCTTAACTTTACCTGCAGCTCCAGAATGTCTGCACTCTGTAGGCCAGGGATGGGCAACTTCTCTGATAAAGGGAACCACGTTAATGTTTTGCTCACCATCAGAGGGGAGCTACGGTGGTCGACGAGGGCAAATGGCCTTCAACGGCACCTGCAAGAGCAGAAACACACTGCAAGTTAGAAAGCAAACAAAGCCCAAAACGACTCACTTTCATTGAACCACTCGAAAGTTGTTTATCATATTTTTGTTCTTTGAAGTTGATGTTTATTGGATGCACGAAATAAAATATCTAGAGGCAAGACTGGGGAAATTATTTGAAAGTTTATTACGGCTGGTTAAGATTAAAATGTTTTCTCACTTATCAGTTTAAATATGCTTACAGGTTCTAAATATCAGCAGTAAAGTCCTTGTCCAGATAGGTGTAAGTTTAAACCATAAGCGTGTGTTGGTCAATGGTCAGCTTCTGTAGCTCTATTCATGGCTCAGAACCAAACTTAACTCCCTCTGCATCATGGATACAGGTGGAAGTGCATACCAACATCGTGCCAACATGAGGCCAGACTCCTATATTTCACATTTTTCATGGTAAAAGGAGAACAGGAACATGACAAAGTCGTGTAGCCTGTCTGTCATCCCCCTCTGGCTCTGGAAGGAGCATTTAACGTAAAGGTTCAAATACATGAACACTTCAAATTTAGGAGGGGCTGATTTGACCACAGTCTCTCTCGTCTGTCTCTCCCTGCCACAACGCCCCCTGCAGGCCTGGAGCACTTCTGTTGTTGTACTTGGTTTTGCTGCATTTCTAAAGCACAAACAGTAAGACTAAATCTAATGAGCTAAATATTGAATTTAAGCCGGTAAAATTTATTTTTCAGTGCAAAAATCAGAATTTTTGCTGGGTTTTTTTTGTAATGTATATCAAACTTACATGAACTGATGCACAAACAAGATCAGAAAAAGGTTACATAAATGTTAAGAACAAACATAGAATACAATTACTGCACACAAACTTGTCAATAACCAAAAAAGTTATAGACTGAAGCTTGTGGATTATTTTTGCCTCTCCTGTAAAATCCAAAATAAATCTGACATGTTAAGAAAAACATATAAGACATCCTTCCTTAAATCATAATACTGTAAGATCATTTTACCTTATAAGCATCAACTGATTTATTCTTATTCTAACTTCTCATGTTTCAAAGCACACCACGTAAATTATATTTTCCTTCTCTTAGTTTAAAAAATGTTTAAACAAGCAGGAAGAGTATTATTAACTGCACAAGCAATTATCTCCAGTGTTTTTAGATAAACAGTGTCTTTAATATTTAACATAGAAGATCCAATGAAAAACTGATCAGTGGGTTTCAGATATCCAACTTTGATTATTCTTATCTCTCATTTTTTTAGTTTTATTATTGGGTCTAAATTTGTTTCATATGTATTTCTCAGGTTTTGACAGAGTATGACATACAAAGCATTACGAGTGAATCCACTCTAAACTTAACTATTATGGAAACCACATTATTTGGCAAATTGTCTTTTTTTCCCCATGTTTACACTTTATTGACGATTGAAATGATCCTGCAGGCCTCAATGAGTGAATGTGGGGGCCACATATGGCTCACAGTTCGAATTCTGCTCTAAGCGGCCTAACTCCTGCCTCCTGCTCTTTCTGCACATGATATGGCTTAATGAGTTATCTCAAACACTGAGAGACAAGGTGGGAAAAACCATCATAAATGAGCTCGCCAGCGTACCCGTGGCAACATTGTTCTATTATATGTCGAGCCTGACGCCAGACAAGGTCTGCTGGTGAATGTACTTTGATCTATATCCACTTTCCACTTTTTCTTTCCCTCTATTTTTCTTTAGTCGTGCGTTTTAATCTGGCAGAGATGGAGGTCAGATACTTTTGACAACTCTGGACCTCGTGGCGTCAACACCGAGGCGATAGCACAGCGCTTCGTGTCTTTGTTTGCTCGTATCTACCAGCATATCAGACTGCCTTTCTCTGGCTCTTTTCTCACACGGGCAGACAGAGACGGAGAGGAGGGACGGGCACAAAGGATGATGTGAACCTGAGAGCGCCGTTGTTTGTTCTATTGTTAACTATCTGCGTTAATGTGCCGTTATTAAAAACCTTTTCCTGAATGCAAATAACCATTTTCGCTCTGATGATGGAGGGATAAGCATCAGCCTCACAGGAGCGATAATGACTGGTGTGAAAAATAACACAGAGGATATAAATCAATTTCCCCTGAAGCAAAGCTCAGGGAGAAGCTAATTTATCCGGCTCCCTCATGTTTCATTCCCGAGTGTCCTTCGTCGAGGTGTGTGGCAGCTTAACAGATACAGACCCCGCTCTGAAATGCCACTCACGTCCCCCTGTTCTTGTTAGGCCTGTGCTGGGAATGCGGACAGATTAGCCGTATTGTTCTGTGCTCTTTGGAGAGGGTTCCTTCAATCTGCAGGCTCTGCTTTATTAACATTTTTCTCTGTGGGCAAGGGGAGGCGAAAAGGCGTCCTGTTGGAGGTGTTTGGACCCTCTCCAGTGTGCTGACGAAGCACTTTCAACAGGTCGGAGCATGTTTTTGAATCAGTAACAGCCCAAACCCTTCCCCTTTCCTCCCCCTCTGCCTTTTGTCGCCCACCTCCGGCCGCCCCTGCTGCTCATTCTCTCGATGTGCCTCATTTACATCTCAGCCAGATCGATTTCACCGTGTTCAGGGTGGAAAAGCTTTGCTTTGGCGGTTTCCCTGTAACTCTGATCCTCATACTTTCATCATACAGACTCTTATGGAAGCAGCTGTATTTTTTTAATGATGGACTGAAAATACACGAGGACAGGGGTAGCCAACAGGGTGCCCACCAGCACCTGGTAGCCCTAAAGGAGCCTCTGACGTGCCCACAGGTTCACACCACAGAGCCTGAAATAAAACGCCATTTCTGAAATTCAATTTCTATTATGTTTTGCAAATAAATCACACCTACATCCAGTGGTGGACAAAGTATTCAACTCCATTACTTGAGTAAAGGTATAGATACTCCTGGTCAAATATTACTCCAATACAAGTGAAAGTTGTTCAGTCAAATTTTTACTCAAGTTAAAGTACTGGAGTACCTGCTTTTGAAAATACTTAAATTTTAGAAGTACATTTTTGTTTAATGTCAAAGCATTATTGTATTGTTGCCACAGTGAATTTACAGAACCTAATGACTGAAGCAACCTACTGAATGCATTGACCTGCTTATAGATTCTGTAGAATAAATAGCTTATAAAAATGCTATAAAGTCTATAAAAATGCTACTGAAACACGATTGAATCGGACTACAGACATGGGCCATGAACCGCTATCTGAGCAAACATTAGCTTAACATTTGCCTGCCCGATCTGAGTTGCTCATGAACAAATACAGGTTCAGCATCACCACTTGAACAAATCACACCCAGATCACAACTTGGAAGAGAAAAGAAATTTCATCTGCTGACTTCAAAGCTAAACTTAAAAGTAACGAGTAACAAGACCCTTCGTTGAAATGTAGTGGAGTTAAAAGTACAATATTTGCTTATACTTTCTTTTTTAACAGACAAGAAGGTTTTTTAGTTCATACCTTTGACAAAGACGGAAGATCTCCGTCAAAACATGTAAAGGTATGAACTAAAAACCTAGCATATTGTCTACATGGACATAATCAACCTACTCAGACTAAAGAACAATATTTGTCCTTCAAATGTAGTGGAGTAAAAGTCATAGATTACCAAAATAATAATACCCAAGTAAAGTACAAAAAACATACTGAAGTACAGTACTAAGTAAATCTACTTTGTTAGTGTCCACTCCTGCCTACATCAATACAAAAAATAACTAATTTAATGTGTGTAACATTTCAAAATTGCCTTTTTCTTTAAACTTTGGCCTGTGTAGAGTCAAACTTTACTTTGATGTACTGATGCCACACCTTTATCGCCACACCTGCTGGCGAGAGCCCTTACAGTGCCACTACTACAAAAGAAAATCACAAAAGTGTGACTACTATACATATCATTTAAGTTTTACATAAAAGAATTGTTAAAGATGCATTTAACGTTCTCATATTATTTCTTCATCATGAGTAATAATCATTGTCATTTACAGTAGAAAGTAAACATTCAGCGTCATATGTATCCTCCTAAATTCACAATATGATTTTTTTGAGGTGAACTATGCAAATGTATTAACCTGACTCACCAGATGGACAGTTTCATATATCCGCCACTGAAATATTTCACTAGTTCATCTGGAGAAGAGCATAGAAAATGTTGCAGCTGGTGATTGGACGATCGTTCTGCCAGTCACACTCATCACAGACCAATCATATCAAGCCACAGTATGACATAGCAGCTAGACCCTGTTGTTAGCCGTTAGCTTAAACTACATTTCAGTCCTTAGACTATCGTCTTACATTAAATTATACCACACAGACGTATCATTTACCACTTCTTTGCGACATGAACCTCGTCAACGACAATCCCCACCAAGTTCTCTTGGTAAACTTCTGAGGAGAGCAGATTTCACCAGGTATCACTAAACCATGACTACCATAGACTAACCGTCATCAACCAATGAGAAGAGCAAAAACATTGTTTCCCGAAAGAAAAGATTGATGTGACGTTCTTTGCTCCTCTTTTAAAGAAGAAATAGAGTTGATTTCTGATAAAACTGCAGAAATTGCTGCATCCATGGGGACCACTTCAGAAGCCACCATTGTTTCCAAACATGCAGTCACTTCCCGCTGTCATCACGTCTGCAGTTCCCTCCTCTTTCCCCTCATTGGGTGGTTCAGCTTTTAGCCAAGTGAAGTTGTAGGAGATTGAAGCTTGGCAAGATGGATCTGTGTGATTTCAGACAATGAATCAGGCAGGTCCACCTGCTCTGTAAGTTATAATAACAGCCCAGTAAATGAAATGTAAGCACATTTATTTTTATCAGTGTAACAGACTGTCCTGTGTTAGATTTAAGCAATTGTCCCTCTGTATTATGCCGCTGGGGGGTTACCTTAGTTGTGCTGTAAAGGGGCTCTGTGGTGCTGTTGTTCTGTTAGTCATTCATTACAAAGGTGGAAGCTGTGGCTGAAGTCCACTCCGATTCCCTACGTTTGATATTTTATAAAACCAGTGTACAGTTAGGCGACCCAGAAAACTCGGCTATGTCAGTGTAACCAGAGTGCACAAGTGTCAAAAGCCAAGGTTTATTTCTGAGTTAGCACAAAAGAGAGAGTGCACAACTGCTACACTAAGGACATTTTAGCAAACATTAAAATGATTTTCCATCTTTCTGGAGCACAAAACACAAACAATAAAGACTAAGATGCCAGGATAAGAAAACATCACAGTATATAATAGACCTTTCCATTTGTGGAAAAATAAATGCTACTGTATGAGAGGGCTCCAGCTTATTCAGACCTTCTTCTAACTTCCTCTCTATTTCAGACTACAGGGCTCTGTCCCTTCATGATCACCACGCAGCGCAGTCTTAACAGACAGTCATGTTCTTAGTCCAGCATGAAGCCCTCACTACAGCAGAACAGAGCAGAAATATCAACATAATCTTTGTTTTCCCATTGCCTTCATTTCCTTTGACCAGTGTTTACTCTCACTGTAAGCACGGGGCAGGCATGCAGAGAAGGTAAATTACCACTGAGGTGAGTTTTTCTACATGACTTCACTCCTCTTCTAAGACCTGAATGAATCGCACAGACCGCTGTGGTTGTTTGCTATGATCCTCATATCGGTCTTGGCTTTCCTCTCGGACAGATCATCAGTAACATTTAGTATCAGGGTTCAGTGGAAAGGCTTTGATCATCCTGCCAGCTCTCCTCATTACAGAACCAGAGTGGACTCTGAACATAAGGCTGGATGTGGCAAGGTCGTTTCCTTCTGCACTTCAGAGAGCGCTGCTGTCTGAATTTATTAGTGCTGATGTGGGGCGAGTATCTGGTACTAATGTTTTTATGATTGTTTTGTTATTCTGTTCTAAATGGCTGTATTTGAACTGTAGGAGCTGGGTTAATATGCCAAAAATGTAGTAATTCTTGTCATTCAACCAATATAGATACATTTTCCTTTGTCTTCATCACCAGCATGTTTTCTCTGATCATATCAAATCCATAAGGAGGCCCTTTATTGAATTGCCTTCATAGGTCATGGTCTGAAATAGAGTAGCTTGGATTGCATTGCTAGAGCTACAGATTTTGACTATATTCAGAACTGCATACTACACTAGTGGTACAAACTGATGTTACCTTAATGTAGTCAGTACAATGCAGTATCTGTACATTTGTGAAATCAATATGAGAAACATATGTGGTCATTCCTTTAGCCCCATTTCATTATCATAACAGTTCCTGATATTAACTTTAGAAAGATCAACAAAATCAAATGCATGACAGTTCCTGCAAACAGCACGACTTCATGTGCTTTATCCTGCATCAACCATCAACATAAATAACATTAATTAACATAAATTCATACTTCTAGACCTGTTTAACCTGTTCAGCCCCAGCCCCTATTTTAGGCCTCCTGCTCAAAACCCATACTCATAAAGAAAAGAGTGTATCCCTGCAACCACAAGGTCTATTTCGATAAATTTGGTGTCATAAAAAAAGTAACACCTGAGAGATTTGTCCAGATGTGTAATTATCAGTATATGTGTTACTGGGACAGAGTAAATGCAGATAGAAGTCAGAAAAATATGAAAATCTCATCCTCACCTACAACAAAAACAAATTTTTATTGTGAATATCTCCCTTAGAAATGATGCTGGAGTGGCTGTGAAACTCTAAAAATGAATAATAAAATATGTTTACATCATCTCTGCAAAGGATTATTGTTATAAAGTGATGCAGAGAAAAATTAAAGAGGTTTGATAACAATATGGTCAGGCAAGGATTTAAAAAAAACAGTGCATATTTAGCCAAAAGTCAAAAGTATATCTATTTGTCAAAAAAAAGCAGACATGACTATAGTCTTAAATGCACAGTTCACTGCTTGTGCTGTTGTGTGGAGGAGCTTTTCTCCTGAGCCCCAGCAGACCCAAAATTGGGTCCTATGGGGCTGGAGAGGTTAATCCAATTTAATGGCAGTTCAGCTAGATGCTGCTATATTCTTCAACATCATTCCTCTTCAGATTATATTAATTATAGATATCAATTTTAATTTTATGCATGTCTATAAACTGAAGAGTTTGTCTTCAGCCTGCTCCATTGTTAAGTGTATTGGGATAACACTTGTTATCACTCAGAGATCTTTGAGGAGAAAGAGGTGGGAGCAAAGAGCGTGATAACAGTGTAAAGGGAGTATGTCTGTAAACAATGGCTGCTTGTACAAAAAACAGCATAAATGCTACTTTCCAAGAACTGGAAAACATTTCATCATTAAATGAGGAACAGATAACACTGAAAGCATTTCTAGATGAAGATGTTTTTGCTCCTCTTCCGACCTGTTTTGGTGAAAGATTACTTTCAGATTGGTTCACTTTTTGTGAACAGCAGCAGTAGCGCCTACATACTACAACATCCAGTCACCTTCAGGATACGTTTTTGAAGGTTCTGTCCCCGAAAAACACTTTCTAAGGGCTGTTGGCCAGATGGACTATGAAATATATTCTGTAGTATGTTGTTGCTGTTGGGCACAAACCTTCCACCTCCTCCTGACTATATATTTAGGTGGGGCACAGTGGCGCAGGCCCTCCAACTTCCCCCCCCTACAGACCAAGAACATGCTTGTAAGGTTACATAGAGACTCTAAATTGTCCTTAGGTATGAGTGTGAGTAGGAATGGTTGTCTGTCTCTTTATGTCACCCTGTGATTGGCTGCTGACTGGGTCAGGGTGTACCCCGCCTCCCACCCAGTGTCAGGTGGGATAGGCTCCAGACCCTTGTGACCCCCGAAAGAGATCACCTGTACAGATGATGGATGATTAGAAAAAAAAATTGTACTTAAATAAATTTTGTACTTTAAGTTTGTGAAACCCACTCACAAACATGGAAGGTGACCAATAGCACTATTTTGTGAAAAAAATGGAGATAAGAGGTTTGTGCATGACAGTGACAATATACTGAATAATCAATCTGTTCTCACACTAGAATTTGTGAAATAAAAAAGGCACTACTTCTTAATGTGAGATTATTGTATTGTCCTGATTAATTAAAAATTATTTTTTGTAATTTAATTTGGTTAAAAGTTACCAGTATAGAAGGTAACAAAAAGCACTTTTTCATGAAAAAAAAAAAAAGAAAAGAAAGAAAATCGTTAAAAATAGAGATAGGAGGTGTGTGCCCAACATAGACAACCATAGCCTACAGGAGTATTTTTACTAAACAAGTCAATCCCTATAAGACCACTGTGTACAATCACCTGATGGTTTCTTCTAGAAGGAAAACACCATGTCACGAAACTCAAATCATCCCAAACTGGATTCTTGAACATGACAATGCGTTCATTGTATTCCAGTGGCCTCCCCAGTCACCAGATCTCAATCCAACAGAGTAGCTTTGAGATGCAATGTAACTAGAGATTCAGGGCAGCTGACAAATCTGACAAATGCTCAGCATGAACCAAAGTCTCGAGGGAATGTTTCCAGCTCCTTGTTGAATCCGTGCCATGAAGAATTAAGACAGTTCTGAAGGCAAAATGGTGTCCAAACTGGTGCTAGAAAGGTGTACCCGTTACTACACGACACAAGTTCTTGCTTGTTCTAAATGTACCATTGTTGGTTATTGTTATACACTCAATGTGAATTCACTTTTTCACTGAAAGAAAGAGAAACTTCCTCCACTTCAGCTCCACTCATTGTTCTGTGTCAGGACTTTGTATCAGTAAGAACTCTATCTTTAGTTTTCTGATAGATGTTATCATTACACTCGCGGCAGTATTCCTTCTATTTATTTCAAAGAAGCATCTGCAACATTTAGTATGAGGGTTCACAGCGCAGCGTTTGATCCGTCTGCCAACTCGGCCGGCACTTTGGATTCCCCCCGTCCCACCCTGCCCTGCACTAGAACAGGCCTGCATGCTCTCTGCTGTTTGTGAGCCAAGTATGACTCAGAGATACTGGTGTAGTGTTACGCTACAGCTGTGCTGTATCGCGTCAGTTAGCACAAAATCATTTTGATGCCATTTAATGACCTTCATAGACTATTTTATCATTAGCATAGGCAACTGGCAGGGGCTGTGGGCTCTAAGGGGCACTGAGATACAGTCATCAAACATGAGGTCTACTTCTAAAATTAGAGATACTGTTTGAATTGCAAAAATAGGTGAGTTATACTTAACTATGTTTGTGGAAGTAGGTGAACTGAAAATGTCTCCTTAAAATTTTCTCTTACATCTCCAATTACTGCCAACATTGGAGTTGGCTTGAACTATTTTAAGTATTTTTAGTAATTAAATAACATTCCTCTACAGTCTTGTAAACTGTTTGTACAATAAAGACCTTAATTTTCGTCATCAGAAAGGTTGGGTACATAAAGTAAATAAGGCACAACTATAGCTGCACTAAAATGTTCTCACCTCTTCAACTTTAATCAAAATGAGCTCAGTGTTGTATACAGCCTGTCAGAGTTTGAAATGCCAACCTTTAATCAAACTGACCCCTCCAGACTATAGCACCATCCAGAAGACACAACAGAACAGCACCGATCGTTTTTTGTCCAAATGATGACAACGACATCTGGGAGATGTTTGTGTGTTGAATTTTGACCTTAAGCGATCGCATCAGTCTGAATACGGTCTGAAGATGGACGATTTCTGGTAGAGTGAGAGCTGCAGTGTGTGAGATATCACCTTAAGTTACTTCTATGAGCGATGGATGGACAGGCTCAGACAAACAAGACACGATCAATAGATCATAGCTTCAGAGAACTCGGCTTAATCTGTCTCCACAGTGCAGACAGAGTTTGAGCAGCGAAGGTCAGACAGGGCCGTTCTCTGTAGTCAAGGACGAGGACGCCTTTTAAAAGGGCAAAACAAAACACAACAAAATACCTCAACAAATGGAAATCATCATCACAATCATTTATTCAATTTTAATCCTTGGAAAATACATTAAGGGAGAACCATCTTTTACAGTAATGTCCATATAATCATGGAAGCTGATATGAATAAAATCAGAGCATGGCAGTGTTCTCATCAGCCTACAAAGGGAAAAATGCAGCCATTGTCAGCATCCAAAAAGACAACAACAGATGTTTGGAGTGTTTGTAACCATTTTAAGGCTTTTTGAGTGGGCAGGGCTTGGTTGCAAATGCATATCATACTGTCAGTATCAAGGGGAATGCCTACAAAATGTCACATTTGGTTTGCCCACATGGAAAACAAACCACTAATACTGATGATAGAGGCTGCTGTTCGCCTCTCTGCACCATAAATACCCTAAAAAAACAGGAATTATGACTATATTTACAAAACTGAAGCATAGAACTTAACAGGACAGTGACTTCAGCTTGTTTAATGGGAATGTTGGAAATGCCTTGGCAAAGATTTGTGCTTTTGGAGCACTAATAATACATAATGGGATTTTCTGGACTGTTATGGAAATATAGTTGATCAGTTATAGAGATTATTATTATGAACACTACTTGGAATTACTTGCGTTCTGTGGATCGATAACAGATAGACTAACGAGTAAAATAATGGATTGATTGGCCATATTGGGCTTGATCAACTGACTTGTACACAGATACGTAGATCTTGACTTACTGACAAAAAAAATCATTTTATTTTCTAAAATGCCTACTATTATCATATCAATTAAATACACAGGTAAAGCTTTATTTAATACTCCACATTCAAGACTTCCTGTTGCTTAACAAAGGTTTTTTTCTTGCCGCCATGATGAGGGATTCCTGATTGGCTACTGGATTCATTCATGATTCATGTGTATGTATATTATATATATATATATATATATATATATATATATATATATGTGTATTTTATATATGTATATAAGTATCAATGCATATATGTGTATCCATAAAATGCAAAGTTTGTCTTCAGCCTGCTCTATTGCAAAGTGTATTGAGAAAACACTTGTTATGAACTGGCGCTATACAAATAAAGATTGATTGATACTAAATTGATCTTCTATTCCATCAACTCTCTAACTTAATTTGTAGTATTTTAACAAATCTTCCTCAGACAGATTAGCTAGTCAAAAATCGTCATGGATTTGTAAAGACTAAATCTTACATGACACACTGTACAGTAATTCAAAGCAGAGACCACGAGAGCTTATTTAAGAAAGAGTCTTGAAAGGAGAACAAGTGTCTGGTCGGCCCCCTGACAGAGACGTTCCTAATTGACCGTAGTCCGGTTCTCCTCCAACCACCGCCACCCTTCATTTAACAGCAGAACAAACACACCGTCTCTGCTTTAAAACACAGCGCTGTGTGTAACCGAGCCTGCTGTGGTCGGAGGAGAAATTTCACAGCTTTAAAAACATCTTTGAAACAGGCCAGCTAGAGTTCTCTCCACTTACCCCCGTCCTGGACTACTATTTAGGTTTTTCCATACACCGGTGTGTGTGTGCATGTACAGTATTCGAGCAGGGCTCTCCTGTCGCTATTCCAGCAGCCTTGGGGACGACCAACGGTGCTCGGCGGCTGCAGCTGTGTGGCGATCCGGTTACCGTCACATGGTGCTGCTTGGCTGCTGAAGAACTACCTCTGCAACATTAGAAACCAAAGCAGACCACAAGACCGAGCTTTCTCTCACCTCCATTTCTACATCACCATACGTCTGACTGTCTACAAAACATCAACGCAATGAAGCAGCAGAAGATTTAAGGACTCAAAGAGACCTTGAAATCTCATGTAACCAAAACATCACTTTGAATTTTAGTGCCATCCCTTTATGCTGGTGCAGTAAACCTTTTTATACCCCTCCGCTTGTCTTCAGCATTAAAACCATTAATCTAGGCTGCCTCTCACTTTTCAGCAGTGCTGTTATGGCAATGTTCATTTATATTTGCAGTTTTGTGATTGGTATTGGAGACAGAGTGAGAATACAGCTGGATCAGGGGTACTCAGTTTATAAAAGTCAAAGGTTTTCTGAACATCAGCGATTGCGAAAAAAACTCAATATTAAATACATAAATCTGAATTAAAGCAAAATGTGGGTTCTTTAAATCCTGACAGGCAGTCACCCAGATGGCCTTGGCCTTGTGTTACCTAACGTTGAGAGCTCTAACAATACTAAGAGCAGCAAGTAAAGCAGCTGGATCGAATGTTCATTTAAAATAGACTGCTGCTGTGAATGTCCAACATGAGACCAGGACGACAGACGTCTGGAGGCCAAACTTTTAGCCCAGTCCAAGCAGCCAAGACGCAACACCAGTAGCAATGCAATGATGGCCCCTGACACCAAACAGCTTGTACAGCCAAAGTCCGAGCAGTAAATCCTGCCCTGACAAACATGGCATTACAAGAGTCACGGCCACTTTATTAGCTTCTCTGATTCAACTGCATGATAATGCTAATAGCTTATCAGGCAATCATGTGACTGTCACTCAATGCATTTAGGGCATACAGACAGGGTCAAACTGAGCATCAGAGTGGGGTGAAAGGTGATTTATGTGGCTTTGAATGTGGTGTGGTTGCTGATGTCAGACAGCCTGGTCTCAGTATTTCAGAAACTGCTGATCTAATGGGATTTTCATGAACAAAGCTGTCCAGGGCTTGCAGAGGATAGAGTGGTTAGGGATTGTAGAACATCAACAGTAACTCAGTAACCAGTCTTTGGTACCAAGTGATGCAGACAACAGTTTCTGAAACCACAGCACTTGGAATCTTGAAGCGAATGGGCAACAGCTAACCTAACTTCACTAGTCCATCTGTGCAACAGTCCATAGACAGTGTTTGGGAAGGCAGAAGCTTTCTAAAACATTAATGAAGAGGATCTGAAGATCATTCTGTCAGTCACAACCAATAAGAGTTAATCAGGTGATGTAGTAGGTGGGCATTGCTGCTGAGGCGTAAAGTTCATGCATCAAACTCTTGCAAAAGGTCAGCAGAGGGATGAAAGAAGCTTTTTATCTGAGAAATATTTCCAAATCAAGAAGTGTTCAGTTCTGATAAAACTGCTACTATAGCAGGTTGCATTGATGCAAATCTCTACATGAGAAAACATTGTTTACAGGCTCAAAGTTGCCACTAGCTGTTTCAGTGTCTCTGCAGACTGAGCTCAGTTGTATGAGCTGAGAGCTTTGCAAGATGATCTGCCTGAAGACAGACATAAATCAGGCAGATCCAGATGCACTGCAAGGCTAGGCTACAGCAGCAGAAGACCACACCAGTTGCCACTCCTGTCAGATAAGGACTGAGGAAACAGCTTCAATGCTCATCAAAATTGGACAAAAGACAATTAGAAAAAACATTCCCTGGTCTGATGAATCTTGATTTCTGCAGTGGCGTTCAATGGTAAGGTCAGAATTTGGCATAAACAACATGACAGCATGGATCCATCCTGCCTGCTTTCAACTGATCAGGCTGCTACTGGTGGTGTGGTGGTATTGGGGATATTTTCTTGGCACACTTTGGGCCCCTTGGTACCAACTGAGCATCATTTAAACCCTACCCAAGTGTTGTTTCTGACCATGTCCATCCCTTTATGAACACCTTCTGATGGCTACTTTCAGCAGGATAACTTTCCATGCCACAAAGCTCAAATCGTCTCAAACTGGTTTCTTGAACATGACAAGGAGTTCACTGTACTTCAGTGGCCTCCACAGTCACCAGATCTCAAGCCAATAGAGCACTTTTTGCATATTGTGGAACGGGATATTCATATGATGGATGTGCAGCTGACAAATCTTCAACTATGATGCAACCATGTCAATGTGGACAAAAACCTCTGAAGAATGTTACCAGCTTCTTGTCGAATATATTAATCTTGCAGTGCAGCTGGATCTACCTGATTCAATGTCTGTAATCAGGCAGATCCATCTTCCCAAGCTTCAGTCTACAAAGACTGTGCTCGGCCCAAAGAAGCACGGCCCAATCAGCATCTTTTAAAGTAGGAAGAGATTGCAGCTACAAGCAAGACCACAGCTTTAGCAGTTTTAGTCAGATCTGGACCACATATCTTTATTAAATAAAAAAACAACGCTGAAAGTTTCTTGATAGAAAGGATATTTCACTCCACTTCTAACAAGTTTAGGCAGGAGTTTGTTCTTCCAAGTGGTTCACATTTTGTACTTCACACTGTGGCAGGAGCACTCGCCTACTACATTATGTGATTGGCCTGTAATGAATGTGACTGACAGAGTAATCATCCAGTCACCTGCTGAATTTGCTTTTGAAAGTTTCGGCCCATTCCCAAACACATTTTATGGGCTGTTCCCAAGATGGATGAGTGAAATATATTGAACCATCTGGTGTGTCAGGATATGAATTTGTGCCACACAGAATTAAGGTAATTCAACCTGGCACTAGCAGAGTGTTTTAAAATGGCTGTCGTATGTCCACTGACAAAACTGCAAAGAATAATCAGAATCAGAAATACTTTATTAATCCTCAAGGGGAAATTTGGTGGTTTGAGTTGCTCTTATACACAGTATAGCAGCAGGAATAAAAACATTAAAATAGATAAGAGCATAAAATTTAATTAAATAAAATGAAATGAATAATTAAAAAGAAAAGAAGAAGAAAAATTAAGTAGGCAGGTTGCATGAAGAATCCTTCAGCAATACAAACTTCCTTATGAAGGAAAAAATTAGTAAATTAAGTAGAAGTGAGAATATAAATGAGGCCAAGGAATTTACACTATTAACATGAACTATATTTACAATATGAATATAAATATGACAGCACTGTTTGTCCAAAAGCAAGTTTGACAGTAAGGTACAGTTTGACAATAAGGATATTGCACTGGGTATTATATTTGCAACATGCCCAACATGTTTGACCAACTTCCTTATGAAGGAAAAAGTAAATAAAGCGAGACTATGAACATGGAGTTTACACTATTAACATTACCAATATTTACAATATGAATGAATAAAACCATAAATACGCCCTTGCATCATGATATGTTTGTGGTTGTTGATCTTTCTACATCTTGCAATTTTCCTTCTGTCAAAACAATTCTTAGACTTCCTCTATTAAAACCTCACCCCTAATTATTCTGCTTGCTCAATACCTTTATGTGTTTCTTATCTTATCCCATCCTTCCAGTACTTTCTGCAAAGAATAAAGCTTTTTTTATGATGCGAGAGCAAACAGAGCAAAGGGAGAGAGGAGAATGGTGCACTAATCTCTTTCATCAGATATGATTTCTCAAGAATATAAGCACATTGTAATAGGGGTTATAAATGTCAGCACTTTCCTGGGAGACGTTTTAAAAGCTTCTCGCTGTGATCAGCTCGGCTCAGCTTTAGCATAACCTTCACAGCTTTGAATCACAGGGCCCAAAGCTCTCACCTATATGAGCTAAAACCAGCTCATGCTGCACAGTTCAGGAACTTTATAGACCGAGGGTGGTCGCAAAAACAACTCATACTGCAGGACCATTAAAGAAGTATTTACCCAGCTTGGATCCGATTTTATTCTCTAGAAAACTCTTCAAACCCGAACTCAAACAATCCCCTGGACCACATTTGGACCTCTTTGCAATCCAATCCGCCCTGATGTTATCCGTGTCCTGATCCGGGCGCCCCCTGTATGCTAACATATTGACACCGTTTTACAAGTGATTGATTATCTCTGAGGTCTATAAGGAGAGGATAGCAGAGTTTAAAGACACATAAAACTGTGTTTGGATGTCAGCTTCGCAGACCTTTAAGAATAACAGCTGGCACAAGGAGAGCGCAGGGAGGGAGTCCACAGCGCTCAGGAGAAAGTGTTGGCAACTTGAGATGGCGTGATAGCAGGAACCCCGCTGCTCACTATAGCCCTTAAGTGTGATACAACCTGCCAAGATCAGCAACATGTTTTGGCGCTTTTGACTTTCTCCTTTAGTCAGGAGAGATTAGGCTCACACAAGGCGAACCCCGTGAATCCGCCGAGTGCCAAAAACTAGGAGATTAAAAACACAGAGGGGAGACAGGGATGACATATAATTTAGTCTAATAGCCTCTGCAATATAAATAGTGTCAGGAAAAAGATGTTATTATTCAGCTCGGGTTTCAGCGGATCATATGTTAAATCCATTTAAGGGGAACAAAGTGTCTATTTTAGGGGGTGTTTTGACTGTCGGTGGGATAGACGGGGGAAGAGGCAGAGGCTGTCACTGTGTCTGTCTGCTGTGGAAGTGTTTCCTGTTTTGAAATGAAACCCTGAGCTCAGACTCGTGTCCTGCTTTTGACAGAAGACGAATCCTGATTCTGCCGCTCCCTCTGAGACTAGGAAATATCTGAGGGATCCATCAGAGAAAACATTTATATAAAGACACATGCATACATGTATATAATACTTTAGCCCAAGGGTCCTTCACTAATGGGACGGGAAAAATTTAACTTTATGTTCGCAGGATGCTTTAATTTCAATCAATCAATCTTTATTTGTATAGCACAGTTTATAACAAGTGTTATCTCAATACACTTTAAAATAGAGCAGGCTGAAGCCATACTCTTCATTCTTATAGATACACATATATACATATATACAAATACACATAAATATATATATATTTGTATAAATACATACATATATCCAGAGATGAATCCATTCAGGCAAAGATGGTTGTAAAGATAGTAACTATGGATGTATAACCATACAACCATGGATAGAGAGATCAATATAATATTAAAATAAATATATGTAATGAATATATGGAGAGGACTGATGTTGATTAATATAGCAGCATCCATCTGAACTGCCATTAACCCTTTAACGCCTTTTGTATCATATTTAAAACATAATTTTATGATACATCCATCTAATCAATATGAGCAACAAATGACTAAAAAAACATCTGAATACAATCGGATAAATGATAAAAATGTCCTCCAATGGATTATCAGTTGCCAAAAGCACAATGTATCAAATGAGATACAAAAAAACGTGTTAAACTTTATGGAGATTTTTATTTTTTCAGGATTTCAGTAGAAAGTAAATTAAACATTTCAGCTCCAAAAAATTAGAATTTTCTGGCTATAATTTGTGTTTTGGAGCATTAAAGGGTTAAAACTGGTTTAATTGGTCTAAAAGTATAAATTTATGTTAAATGATGTTATTTCTGTTGATGCAGGATAGAGCACATGGAGTGGAGCAGGTCTGCAGCAGCAGGTCATCCATGATTGTTTGTCAAGGTCATACTAATATATGTGCTGTTTACAGGAACTACCATGGATTTAATTTTGTTGATCTCTCTGTTAATATCAGGGACTGTAATGATAATGGACTGGGACTAGAGGAATGGCCACATAATTGTAATTGTAGTTACTGAAGCTTCGTAAGTCCACAGCACGCAGTCTAACAAGGCAGTCTTGGAAAATCAAAAGTGGTCCAAGAGCACAAACCTCTGCTGAGGCATTTCTGACACTGCTGGCTGACTTATTATTGAAAATGTAGAAAACGGCCCTGTCTCGTAATGTTAATAAATCCTTTGGAGTGCTAGTCTACTTGTGTTAGAAACAGACGTGAAGCAAAAAAAGCTATTCTTTAATAAATGGTATTTGGGCTTTAAATAAATGTAAGTTCAGTAATGATGGTCATGGTACATTTGTACATTCTGCCAACATTACAGCCAATTTATGGAATATTTATGGACAGTTTGTACAGCTATAATGTCAGCTGTGAATATCATCAAAAATGGATAGATCTGCGAATACCGATATTGCCGCTGTAATACCATGCACCACTAATAATATACACAACTCCGCAGTTCATTAGGGCACCTGGAGCATGAATCAAATGATCCAACAGAGGGCGCTCAACTGCAACTCAACCTTGGTAGTATAAGAAAATGGAGCACAGGCAAAGACATTTGTGGAAGCACTTTGGGCTCCACACCGCCACTAGAAAAATAATAATAATAGGAATAAAAGAACAGGATGTGTGTATAATGGGCAAAGCAGCTAGCCAACTCCTCATCTATGACAGATCTGCCTTCAAACCACTGCAGTGTGGTAGCAGTGCAGCTCAGCCTGTAAGGGCTTGGGACCAAAGGGTGGCCAAGTATGTTTCAAGTCCCAATCAAAACATATTCGGACGGTGAAAAGGATTGGCGCAGGGTTGTGCAAACCTTGCGCATGTAAACACCTATAAATGAAGTAGAGCTAACGCTGCTGGTGGTGCAGGTGAGTTGTCATGATGGCGAAGAGCTAGCCTGGCCTGTGCTCCCAAACCTTATCTGACCTGCAGCAGTGCAGCACCACCTCCTCAAGACCTGCCGGAGGTGCAGAAAAGACTTTCATGGAAAGATTGCAAGCTTCATGTGAAAGGATGTTCAGCCCACCAGTGCGGCCTCAGGAGAGGTAAATAGTGAAATGATGGGGGGTTGAATTTCTTTGGTCATTGGCATGCATGCTCAATAATCAATCAAGTTTGATTTTGGGGAAACTGGACAGTCCTAGTCATTTTCTGTTATTACTAACCAGGCTGCAAAGTTAAAAAAAATATTAAAACATTTGAACAGCAGCTGTACAAACCACTTAATCCAACATTTACCTCTTTAAATACAAGACCGACTAAATATTTGTAATTGTTTAAAAGCCAAAACAGCACTGTAGGATAAAAAGCACTGCCTGTAACTGACAGAAAAAATGATTTATTATGCAATTATGTAATTTTTAGTTTGTTAAACAGAGTGGAACATCCAATTCTTCTCCACCTTTCAGTTCCAATTAACTGTCAGTGTTTGATTTTGAGATTTATGGGAGTACCCCCCCTTCGCATTTCACCTGTTTACTCCTTTGAACCGCTTCTCCTTACACTAAACCCTATTAAGAGGATCCGTTCCTGAGGCGTCATTAAATTAGACGAGTGATTCATGACACCGAGCTCGTTGGAAGTGGGCAGTGTGCAGGAGCACAGAGATTCAAATTGGATAGTCTGAGACTGCAGCCGAGTTCAGTGATGCAGTCAAGAGTGTATGAACAATCTGCTTAATTCTGCTTGAGCCTCGTCCCTGTATTATATTCATACAGGAACATTTAGGATGTGGGGTTTGAGAGCAAGAGCAGCAGCTCTGTCCAAACCTGCAACACCTGAGGAAAATGATGATCCACTTTTGAAAACCTGCTTCCTGTTTCAGAGTCACAAGACTTTTAGATAGTTGAGCTGGCAAGGACAAAGATCACAAGGCATACTTCTCTAGCCTTTTTTGTTTTAAGAGATGCAGACAAAGGTCAATCAATCAATCAGTCAAATTTGTATTTCACTTTTTATACAACATATGTAGCACAAACTGCTTTACATAAACAGAGAACAAATTGGAGAAAGTACGTGCAAAACAAACTTCAATAACAATAATAACAGACCAAAATTATGCTTAATAAATAAATATAATTTTTAAAAATAAATTAAATTAATGTAAAAAATAATAAAAATACATAAAATAAAAATGAATAATAAATGAATAAATAAATGTAAAAAAAAATAAAAATAAAAATAAATAAATTAAAAATATAAATAAAAGAAATTTAAAATATGAATAAATAAGAGAAATTTAAAATATAAATAAATAAGATAAATAAAAAAATACATAAAATAAATTTAAAAAATGAATAATAAATAATCAAATACCTTGATTTAACAGAACTGTGTGTGAGACAGCAAGGAATTGTGGAAACACCTTCATGAGATAAAGGTGAAATAATAAAACAGTTTGAGTGCCTTCCTTTTCACTAATGCTCAGGATTTTTCCTGATTTTCCTCATGCCTGTATGTTTTATATTTTATCCTGTACTGGTGTGCTGATGCCTGCTGCAAAACTAATTTCCCACAGGATGATAATAAAGTTGCAATTGTAGTAATAATTGAGTTAAAATAAATAAAGAGATTGAGATAAGTAATAAAAGATTGTTTGGTAAGAATGATAAAACAGACAAAGCTTAAATATATGAGATACATAGAAAGCTTCCCTGTAAGACAATGAAATCAGCAGAGCCACATGGAAACAGACGCTCTTTTTAACTAGCAGGCTCTGTCAATATTACTCTTTCTCCCTCAGTGATCACACATACATGTCTCTATTTCCTTCTACACACCACATCTTTTTTCTAAATGCCATTACACCGAGAGCCTCCGCACACACCTGACTTCCACCTTTTCCAGCCACTCTGCCCTCCACTGATGGATTTTTTCCCCAAAATATTTGCTCTGTAACACAAGCTGCTCTGTCTTGTGTTTTCACTTCAAACAAAGCTATTAATCACCTTAATCGCCCTCAATTAACCCCCCGCACCAGATGCTCGCTCCGCACGTCACGGCGCTCACCGCTCGCTCAGTCGCTCATGCACTCACCTCTGCCAAACAGGTGATGAATTGCTACCACAAAGCAATCTCCGCCACAGGCTAATTCACATAATATCACAGCTTCACGACAAAACATTAGCAGGAGGGGAAACGCTGGAAAGTGCCACAGGGAGGACGACGGGGATCAGGGAGAGAAAAAGAGGGAAGGATGCAGGAGACCTGTGTCTCAGGGAAAAGTGTTCATATCTTGTATTTAGAGGACGAAGAATCCCTGGAGCACAGAAACAAAAATCCTCATGAGAGCAGGAGTTAAGAGAGAGGGATTTATCAAGTTGGCTCAATTGAAAAGAAATTTAAAGCCTCAACTTTGATACATATGGATTGATTTTCACAACAATTTTAAAGTCTCTGCATGGCTACCTGTGTCTTTTAGAATAGATTTTAAGGGTCTTTTATTGGTTTTTAAATCCTTAAATGGTCTTGGTCCTCCCTTTTTATCTGATTTGCTTTTACCATATGAGCCCAGAGCCATCAGGTCTTTAGGTAGTTATCTTTTATTGTTCCCAAAGTAAGGCAGGCAGACCTCAAAACCTACCTTTTAGCTGATTTTTGTTTTATTCTCTTTTTTTGCTTGAAGTGTTTTTACTCTATTTTAGTTTCAGAGTTTCTACTTTGTGTTTTATTACCTCTATAAATTTATTTTCTTTTATTGTTTGGTTTTAAGATTGTTATATTTTAATTAACTTTTAAGACTGTATTACTTGTATTATATCTTATCTTGGTTTTATTAGTTTAGTCTTAGGTCCTGTGTTTCCTCATTTTTAATACGAGATAGCGTTTCCTCAGTCGTCTGTGGCTGTTTGAAGAGTCCTCACTTAGTGTCCGGGTGGATGGGGTTTTGTATTTTATTTAGTATCTCCTGAAACTTTTCTGCTTGTGTTCTTGAATGTACAGCACTTTGTGCTACGTTTTTTTGTATGGAATGTGCTTTATATATAAGTTTGATTGATTGTGTTTTTTTCCTTTTTGCATGCACAAACCAGTGCAGATGAGCTGTTTTGTTGACCGACTTACAAGCACGTGTGGTGGTTTGCGCATGCGCTCTGCGGTTTAGTTTCATATGTATTCCAATCAAAAATTACAGAAAGTGCTAATTTTTGTCTAACGCTAGATAACGTAACATAATACGTTTTTTTTTTTTTAAAGACAGTCAAAACAAGCACACAGGACCATTTCGAGTTGCTGAAGAGTTTATCTGAAGACTGTAGGCAGAGGCAGGCTAATGCGACCCATTGACTCCCAGTGTTTGAGCTAAGCTAATTAATGGTGGGCGAGCTTTGCCCATCTCTTCATGTTGCTGCACACACAGTCGAAAGAATGGTGTTGATCTGCTTGTCATGGATTTGGGAGTAAGGCAAGACACGAAAAGAAATAAAAATGTTGGCATTTCCCTTTAAAGCACTTTGTAACCATCTGTTTCTAAAAGGTGCTGTATAAATAAGAGGAATTATTATTATCATCATTTCAGCACAGCTCATGAGGAGTCACATCCAAACAGCCTGTTCTGAGCAGGGCTGAAACAGAGGGGTTTCTAGGCATGCCAGATTCCAACATCTGAGTAGATTAAGAAACTTTAATTGTTTTATCTGGGGTGTTTGGGACCAGAGTTAACTTGCTGAAAAAATAGGAGCTTCAAATTATCTGTTATCTAACCAATTTGAAAACACTTTGACAGAAATTGTGCACATTTGTACAGAAATACAAACATCTTGTTCTTGCAGCAGGATTCTGTTGATCTTAACTCAAAGTTTTCCACAAAGTTTGCATTGTAAAGCAACAGCTGCTCTTAGATTTCACTTGTTGCCACAGGACACACCCGTGTGTAAATAATGTGATATGGGTAAGTTTGTATTTTCTTACTCAGACAGTGAATAAAATCTACGCTTCAGCCTGACTTTATGAAAGATGAGCTCTTAAAATAACCCATCTGTCAGTTCAATCCTTGAAGCAGCCCAGGATAACCAGCTTTTTTTAGAGATTAGCGATGCTACTAGTGGGGTCAGCTTTTATCCCCGCTGTGCTGATTGCTCATAGGGTTACTCTCGCTGGGTCTGCTGCCAAATGTTTGATATCTAAGATGGAGGTATGTCTCTTTGAACACAGCTTGCAGCTCTCTTCCGTAAAAGCTTTGCATGAGCGGGATCACAGCACACGATGCCAGCCGGGCTTGTTGACAGCGAAGGGGACAAGTGGAGATTTAATCAGGCACTCTTGTAGCACTCACTGGGTCGTATCTACATCGTACGGTGTTGTCTTTCTTTGTCAAACACGTAGGGGAATTAAAAACCGGGGGATGAGATGTCTGGCCTTATCGTGCGGCAGCAGTTATGGCTGGAGATCAGAATCAGCTGAGGACAAAGAATGTTTTTAACAGGCAACAGAGAAAGTGATGAGAACTTAAATAGATAATTAGCCTCAGACTTAGAGCAGGGAGCTGAATGGAGCGTGATTGTATTACACTGATGCAGTCATCACATGTTTAGCATAAGCTGCTCTCTGACCTCTGACAGAAAAGTTTGTGGCTCCTATATAAATACTTCTGTCTGAGTGATTTAACATCATGACATGTTCAGTAAGTTAGAGGAAAAATGTCCTTCTTTTTATGAAAACTGATGATGATCAGGACCTAAAATAAGCTTTATGAGTTTAGATTAGAAACATCCATCAAAGCGGTCAATAAAAACACATCCAGAGAAAAGTTACTGACTGTGAGGATAGGATTTCCTGTTTCTATTCCTTCTGTTTTCTCAGTTTCTTTTGGACTGGTTTTCCTGTTAGAAATATATGACCGCCTTATAGAAACACTCCAACATGTTGTTGTTTTAGTGTCTTGCCTCACTCCTGAGGCCATGACAAGCAGGTAGACAAAATTCTTTTGACTGTGCGTTCAGTAACAAGACAGACATGGACAAAGATCGCCCACTGCTAGTTAGCTTAGCTCAAACACTGGGTGTTTATGGGTAGCACTTTAGGCTGCCTCTACCAACAGTCATCTGATTAGGATCACCACCAAAATGTAAGTGCTTCTTCTTTGTGCTTTGACCAACGTGAAAATGTTATCAACATCCAATGAGAAGTTACTGAGTTATTACCACAATTTTGGAAAACCGTCCTATCTCACAATGCTACTTAACCCTTTAAAAATGTCCTGGATCTGCATCCGGATCACCACCAAAGTCAAATCTCTTCTTTCTTGTGCCATGACCAACATTTCCAGAGAAGATAATCAAATCTGTTGGTAACTTAATCAGTTATTAGCGATAATGTGGAAAATTACCCTATCTCGCCATGCTTATAAATTCTTTAAAAAAAATCCTGGACCCACATCTGCATTTGGATCCCCACCAAAAATGTGACACTTCTTTCTTGTGCCTTGACCTACATTCCTCGAAAATGTAATCAAAATATGTTCGAAACCTATTGAGTTGTTGGCAAAAATGTGGAAAACTGTGCATTTCGCAATGTCAACAATACTTCAAAAAAATTCCTTGATCGCCCCCGAGTTTGAATCACCACCAAAACTGTATCACTTCTTCTTCCTGCCATGATCAACATTCTCTGAAAATGTTATGAAAATCTGAAGAGAAACTACTGAGTTATTGGCAAAAATACAGAAAATTTCCCTATTTTACAATGTTGAGAATTCGTTTTAACATCTGCCATTTTAATATCACTTTAACATCTTTTGCCATGACCAATATTCCCTAAAAATGTAATCATATCTGTTGAGAACTTAATTGAGTTATTAGCAACAATGTGGAAAACTGCCCTATGCCACAATGCTAATACAGCACTAAAAATTTCCTGGATCCTGATCTTGGTTTTAATCACCAAAATCTAACCACTTCTTCCTTGTGGCATGATCAACATTCCCTGTAAATGTCGTGGAAACCCACTTAAAAGTTATTGAGTTATTAGAGAAATTTTGGAAACTGTCGCGCAATGCTTATAAATCCTTAGAAAAGTTCCTGGATCTGCATCTTGATTTGGATCACCACCAAAATCTAACCACTTCTTCCTTGTGCCTTGACTAATATTCCCAGAGAATTTAATCAAACTCTGCTCAAAACTTTCTGAATTATCCAGTCAACAATCCAACAAACTAAGTAACAAACAATGGCAAAAACAACCTTGTTGGCAGCAATGATAAGTTCAGGTTTTAGTCTAGTGATCTCACATTTTAAACATTTAAATTTGATTTAGTAATATGGGTCACAACCCACTTTGTGGATGAAAATAAAAACTAATTGACTGAATTTATTATCCTTGAAGGTAAAAGGTAGTGATGTAACATTCACAAAACATTCCTGGATGGCTTAAATCATGCCAACAATCCTTCTTCTACCCAGGCTCAGTATTTTTAGTCAGACTTCAGTCAACACTCTGAATATAGAAGGACATGGATTGAAATCACTGGCACATCATCCGTGAGCATGATTGAGGGTTTTGCAAAATCATGCTCTGAGAGTTGAGTGGGCTGTACATGCTGACGTTTTAATGCAACCCAGTTTCATTTTGTTTAAAGGTGAATAACTTAAGTGAGTGACACTAAACATAATCCTGTATTTTACATAACATCTGAGTATAAATAACATATCTCTGTTGGACTGGGCTTGTCAAACCTGCTGAATCCTGGTGTGACATGACAACAGAAAGTAGATACGTCAGATTTGTGTTTTGGGGAAGGATCAGTCAGAGTCGGAGTGAGACGTGTATTTAGACTAAAGAAAAGAGGCTGATGCTCAGGCTTCTGTTTGTTACATGAGATCTTAGAGGCCGAATGTCCACCAAGTTTATTTGCAAGAGATTAGTCTGGATCTGTGTCCTGCTGTATCTGACCTGTACACAAAGGCAGCCATGAAGGTGAAGTGGCTTTCAACCTGCAACTCTGAGAAAAGGACATCAATCATCTCAGGCCAGAAACAATCACACTGTCAGGTTGAAGTGCTGAACTCCTCCATCACATCAGACAAAATCAGCAGGGAGAAACTCAAACTTTAGAAAATCAATCATGATATTGAGTTGATAAGTCTAAGAAGTTATTTAGACCGGGAATCTGAGCAAAGCTTCAATGAAGCAAACATGCTGCAAGAGCATTTTGATTCATTTGTGTTAAATAAAAACTGTTTACCGTGATTAACATGTCACAGATTCTCTATGGCTTCATTTAATTGGTTACAAAATTCATTAATCAATGTAAATGCATTGGATAAACAGGCTCTTGTGTCAATGTATAACTGGCCTGTTCAATCTGTGCAAACAAATGCAGTTTCTTCAAAGAAATGGATGCATGTTTACTGTAGTTGCAGGTTATTTCAAATGTAATTTTTGCAACTATGTCAATAATGCAGGGCTTTCAGACTTCCTGTGTGAGCATCACGTCTCATGCATGCATTGTGCTAAGAATCAGGGTTTGCCAACTCTTACCACAAGTACCAGATGGCCAACACATTCAGGTAAATGATAGAGAGCCATATTTACCTTGTTTTTGCTGATATGTAGATTAAAATTGGAATAATGTTACAGAAGAGACACATTTCTGTTACCTATAATGAAAAAGCTATTTGTACATACAGCACCTAAGGCCACTTTCAAACCTAAACTTGGTTGGTTTTCTTTCCCACTATAAGATTATCCTGTGGTCTGAGGTGTGTTAAGAGTGAATTTGTCCTGATAATCAACTGGTCGGGGCCAACAATCGTAAATATTAAACTTGTTCAACATTTGGGACCAAAAATCTTCATGTGTGGGGAAAGCCGACGACTCCCGAGTCATGACTGCATGAATTGTGATGCGGGACTCAATGTAGCCAATCAAGAAGTGAGCTGACTGAGGAACAACGAAGCAGCCTTAAATAAAAACAAGCACGGCCAACCTGGAACATAAACATAAAGCTCAGTGGACCTAAGAAGCGGAGGACCAGCCCACGCTGTCTCCAGGATTTTTCTACAATCTTTTCTTTTATTAAGTTCACAATTTTCCATCAAAAATAGTCCCAAGACCACCATCATTCCCTCTTCCAGTATGTCCTCTCCCATGTTGCGTGTTGTGTTTTCTGGTTGTTGCCATAGACAACGAATATGGTTGTTGCTATGCTTCTTCTTCTTCGTTTTTGTTAGATCACGTTTGATCACGTGAGATTTCTGTCTTGGAGGATAAGATTCTAGATCAGTGGTGGGAAAGAATGGTTGTGTGTGTGGTGTGCTGTGTTGAGATTATTGGAGCACACCACACACAGTCCAATCAAAACTGTTCAATGCCTGATTTTTTATCTTCATGTGTGGGGTCTCTAACAGATAAAAAATCTCTTCAGATTTAAAAAATCCTTATGTGTGGACCCCGCTTTAGGGAGACCAAAGCCTGTGAATGCTGTAAAATAACTGCCTGCCGCTACTTGGGGCTGTAGCTGTGATCTTTGTTCCTGCCATCCAACTGGAAATATACAGCCTGTGCCATAAAATAAAGATAATGCTCGACTTAGACTGTCAGGTGGCACTGGCATTTTGGCTAGAGCAATGTGTAACCATAATCCACAAGGATTTGTCGATGTTAGCCTGTTTAGAGAACCAGAGCAATGCTGACCTTAGCTGTTTTCTGCTTTATATTTTCAGAAACACCAGACATGCCCTGTTCGTTCCTTGTTTGGTTCAGCTGGCTTTCACACAGGCTACGAACTAAAACCTGGTTGGCTGGGAAGCGAAATGAGACCACCGTTTTCAGGTGGACCAGAGTTCCAATCGTTGGTCCGCGCCAGAGATTGTGTGAACTTTAACACCAGCCCAAATGAAGCCAAGTTTCCCAAAAAGTGAACCAGAGTTCTTCAGATTGGACAAAACATGTTAGATATGACAGCAAAAAAAAACTAGAAAAGCACTCCAAGAGCACAGACCTCCGCCAAGCAGCTCAGTCACAGCAGTGGCTTTTCGGCTCTACATGGACGGCCGAGTCTTCGCTCATGTCAGACGTTATCAGCGTTATCAGCGTTATCAGCGTTATTAGCGTTCTAGTTACATCGTCGGACAAAACGTGCCGATCTACCTGGCTATTGTTCGCCGTTCTGTTAGCAGAAGTCCTCTGCTGGCATTGCGAGGGAAGCTGGGAAATGTAGAGACATAGGCTTGAAAAACGTTGACGTCAGTTTGCAAATAAACTACAATTCCCATAATGCCATACATGCATGGGATTTGTCATTATAAACTTCAATGTTTTTTTGTGACGTCAGTCTGGATCGGATCAGCACCAAAATGTAATGGCTTCTTTCTTGGGCAAAACCACACCTCTGGTAAAATTTTCATATAAATCCATCCAGCAGTTTTTGCGTAATCTTGCTAACAAACAAACAGACAAACGAACAGACAGACAGAGCCTGGTGAAAACATAACCTCCTTGGCGGAGGTAATAACAACCTTAGCATGCATTAATGGGGACAAATGCTGTTTAAATGGTAAATGAACTTGAGCTTGTATAGTGCTTTTCCAGTTTCTTTGACTACTCAAAGCTGCTTTTACACTGCAGGTCACATCAACTCATTCACTTCCACATTCTCTCACTGGTGGATGGAGTATCTGTCGGTTGTCCATCAGTATCAACTAACACATTCACTCACTTTCATACCCATTTTCACACCAGTGATGGAACAGTGGGAGCAACATGGGGTAAAGTGTCATGCCCAAGGACACATCGCCATGTGACGGCCAAAGCTGGGCTGGAACCTGCAACCTTCAAATTTATATTAATAGTACAAAAACCTAATGTGCTAGACCTGAAGCAGTCTAAAACCTGATTACACCACAACTATTCTTGCTCCTTCATCCATTTTCAAACTTACAGATGCAAAGAAAAAGTTCACTCTGTGGTTTGTGTTCAAGAAAAAAAAATCTAATAGTACCAGACTGCTCTAAAAACACTTCATCATATTCTCTCCAAAACGTACAAAGTTGAACCAATGTCAAATGTTTCCTCAAGTGCTGCTTGGAGTGGAGTCAGTCTGCGTCCAATTGAGACTGATGTAAATTTAAGATGGCCTAAATTGGCCTGAAATTACAGCGTGTGGTCACCACTATTTTCTAACAATCCATCAAACTGAAGTGTCGGCTGGAGGAAAACAACATCCAGTGACGACAATGAAAAGCTTCAGTCATCACAGATTAGGAGTTTATTCATGGACAGAGGCTCCACTGTTTGAGGAAAAAGGACAGGAACAAAGAAGAGAGAGATCGGTGGAAGGATTTAGTCGCGTGTCTCGCCTCAGCAGTTATTACTGAGGGGGAGTGAGGGCTCGAAAGCCCCGCGACGATCATTTATCACTCATCATACGAGTTGGGGAAAGCCTTCCCTTCCCTCTGTGTTTCCACTCGGTGTAGTTAAGTTTCGCGAGCGCTAAATCACCGCCCTATAGCGAGCGAGAGCGAGTGGCGAATGAATGAATGAACGAATGGCGAGGAATTAGGTTTGCCGTTAAGTCACTGAGCCGAATCACTGACGGACAAATGAGAAAACAGCAGTGACGGTGCTGACAAATGGGGCTACTTTCCTCTGAAGAAATGAGCGGAGTATAATGGCTTGGGGATGGATGGGCGACGAAAATAGGAGTGACGTTTACAAGTCAACCTTCAGAGGGTTGAGGAAGTGGCAGAGATGGAAATTTTGAGAAGACGTGTTAAACGACGTAGATGCAGTTGATCTACCTTTAAAGCTTTTTCATTTCAGATAATTTTTCTTTGCCTAACAGGAAGTGAAAAAGCTTTTGACACCCACCTGTACACGCTGAAGACCTAGTTCCTCTTTGCTGTGATCATATTTGTCTCTATTTAGAGATATTTCATTCATAACAAACAAAACACACAGATATCCTGAAATTAAAAAGACATTTCAGCGACAGTCTGGCTCCTCAAAGAACCTTGAAAAGAAGAACTGTAATCATGGAGACATGGAGGATTGACTAAAAATAGGGCAGGTGTTATATAAATCAGGAATTAATCAGCGTTTGTGCTTCTTAGAGGTGTCACAATCCATGAAAAGAAGAGTGAACATGAAAATAAATGTTAGAGAGACAGTGCAGACGGACGGATTGAAAAAATCAGAGTGGAGACGGAGAGGCTGCTGATTGTCAGACTGCGTGTCAGATTCAGGTGCCGCCACATCTCCTCCATCAACATCATCGTCACATAATCTAAACATCATTTTCTAGATATGACTTCTCTGTGCTTGACGTGTTTTTTTGTTGGCAAAATATCTTTGATTGAATAAAAGCAGAGAGGTAAGTCTATCATCTAGGATGTTCTCTGTGGGTTAGTAATAAGCAGAGTTGCCAGGTCTGCTTATTGTAAGCAACATTGGGCTTCTTCTTTGGAAAAGTTTTTGTTTTTTTTGTTTAAATCAACTTTCTGATTCAAGATAAGCTTTAAAGAGGGAGAACAAACCTTAGCTCATGACTGAATTAATAGAAGAAAATAAGAAAGTTGAAATAATCTTTCCAAAAGTGCAGTCGCTCCAAACCCAGGAGGGATCTGATGATCTCTACTACCAATATGAACTCAATTCAGAAGTTATACCAACTAATTTCTCCCAGTCTAAGTTCAAATGTAAACTTTACTGTAAAAAGGGGCAAAAATTATGTTTCCACCGAAAAGAAATCCTTATAGCCAGAATTAAATTTATTTCTAATGTAGCTTTCCCTGTGTTTTAAATGTGTGACAGTTTTATAGGGCTGGAGTTAATCAACATCAATTTGAAGGTGAGGATTCACTCAAGCGAAGACGAGGTTCCAATTTAAAGGGTTTATTCACAAGCTGTCAAGTGATGTTTCTGTATTTAACAAAAAGGAAAAATATAAATGTAATTGATTAGCTTTAAACAACAAAATAATGCCAATTAATTTTTAACTAAGTCATCAGAATCTTTAGAGACCCAAAGTTTGTTTTTAACACAAAATTCACCTAATTAAACAATCTAAATGGGCTTCAATCCAGTCCATGAATGAAACCACATCACATAACACTCACGTTTGACGCACTTGACAGCCAGGGTGAAACACATCATGTCAGCAGCAGAGCAAACTGAACAATGGGCTCAGGACTCCTTTCTAAGCTCCTGATCAGGCCTCAGTGGCTGCAGCTGTGGCTGACTGCTGCAGCCTGAACATGTGTGCCTGCTGATCCTCAGTGGAGTCACAGCAGACATGAAGGATTTTAACATAGGGGAGAGTGGGGTAAGATGAGACATTTTTTACTTTTATCAACTGAAATTGTAAGGATGTATCAATGACGAAGAGCCTGGAAACTGTGGCCTTTCAAAATAAAGTGCTCCTGTGGCTCAACTTGCCCCAGGTTAGGGGTAAATTAAGCCAAGTCAGTGGGGGAGTTGACCATGTGACTTAATAACTTTAAATCTGAGTATTTTTATAAGATAATGTATTGCTGTTGAGAGAGTCATTTCAAAAGAGATTGTTCACTTTACAAATAGTCTTATTTATTTTCTTAAACCTATCTCAAACAACCTAGAAAAAAAAAATCAGTAATTTCACATTTTTAATGCCATTAATGGACAAATTTTGCAACTTTCTGGGAAAATTAGATACTCATATGAAGTAAAATGAGAGCCAGTAAAGCTTTGAACAACAAACAGAAACAAAATCAGCACTTGGCAGAAAAAAATATTATTCCTCCTAGAAAAGCTACATTTACTCGTATGCTTTAAAGTTTTTACAAGTTCAGACTCGCTAAAACAAGCAAGTTTGAACAACCATCTTCTTCATGTACCTCCGCAGGGTTGACCTGTCAATATTTCACTTCTGTGCAATGGATCTGATCGACTTTCCACCAATGACTTCCTTCACTGCTTTCTCCATCTCAGCAAGGAGTGTTGAGCCCCAGTTGGTTTTCCTCTTGTACACTCTTGGCATGATTTTCTACTGTGTTTAACATTTGATCAGACAAGTCAGTTGGTTGACATAACATTAAATAGTATTTTATGATTCAGTTCATTAACATAACTTTTCAAACTTTTGGTGGTATAAAAGAAACCAAAGGCTCAATTTACCCCACAACATATGGCTCACTTTGCCTCGTAGCCAACATTTTGGAAAAAATGTTGCTAGCTTTGCTATTCAGGCTAATCTTTAGCCAAATGAGTCATAGTTTTATACATTGGTAAATTACATATATGTATAATACACCATTTCAGACCTGGATAAATTGGTTTTGATACAAAGCTCAATATACCTGACATGCTGAAAATTTACTTCAACAGACAAAAAAGTGTTTTTTGTTTTAAAAGTACCAACCCTTTATGCCATGTGCTCCTCTTCAACAGAGGCAGGGAGAAATGATAAGGGCTTCCTGAATTAAGGGCCACATGACAAGAGTTGTTTACCGATTCCCAGAAACAGGGGGTGGGTCAACTTACCCACTGACTCAGTTTACCCCACTCTCCCCTACTATTTCCCCCATAATAAAGCTGTAGAGGATTAACATAAAAGTTAGATAAAAGCCTGACTATGTCTGTTTGGTTGCTAAAATCAAGGTTAGACAGACTGTTTGGTGATAACAGAGTAATAAATAACAGCAGCCCCTCCCTTCACTTCTGTATAAAGAAAAGGATGTTCTACCTCCAAACAAAAGGATGTTGAAGAGGTAAATTAAGAGATAAATAAGAAACAAATCTCACTGTGAAACTGAAATGTAATGTAGATGAAAATCAAAACACGCTTCATGTAGATTTCTCTTTAAAGAAGAAATATATATATATTGCATTTGTAAAAATGAGCTGGAGGTTGCTTGTTTTGGTCTTCTTTTGATCGACACGGTTTGTTACAAAAAAACTGAAATCTAGATTATAGCCCCTTCTGGGGTTTTGAACATCTATTCATTCGTTAGTAGAAGTACCATGTAGTTTTTATAATGAAGGGTCTGTAAATAAGGATGAGAATTGAAAATGTACCAATGCCGTCATCGATTGTGCTTATCGATTCTTATTGTTTAATTCCCTAATCGATTTAATTCTTTAATGATTCCCTTATCAATTCCTGTTGGCAGAAGTTTGATTGTGTAGTTTTTCTGTGGCAACAATGCCCAATATGTCACTCCCGATTTTTCACCCACTTAAGCCTCTTTTTGTTGAAACTTGAGCCAAAATTTTGACCACTTCTTCCCCCTGTCTGCCATGATTATATATTTGAAGTCTTTACGTTGTTTCTGCTGACTGCCTCTGTTGAGAGTGCAAAGTCCTCGATTAGAGAAACAAGCAGAACATAGTGGAAGGAATTGATAAAGAAATTAATGAGGAAAAAGACTATTGATATTGATTCTTTGAGGGTATTGCTATCGATTCTCATCTGGAATTGGTTTTCAATTCCTGTCCCTTGACTTTAATGAATAAATGATTGATCAGGGTACCTCTAATTGATATGTAAATGTAAAAAATGCTATAAACACTCAATTAGCAGCAACTGTTCTATGGCTTTTTTCAGGGGCCTTAATTGAATAAACTGTATTTTAGGAATTCACTTTTATTTAGAGGAACTTGCTAAAAATATGACCTCTGTCAGAAGAATCCAAAGTACCCTGACCGTCTGTTTCTGGGAGATTAAGTTAAGACTTTGGTCTGGCTCAAGCGAGTGAAACAGACGCACCAAAGATTAGATAATCTGAAAATGTCAGCACAGTGTTCGTCACTCTCTGTTTGAGAGAAACACTCGCTGTTTGTTGCCTGGTGCCTGTTTGTTTTGTTTACATGAGAGAGATACGATCCAGCCTCTGTGCTCCAATCTGTACTACATCTGTCTCCAGGCTCTCTGTTAAGATGGTGTAATGCTCCGAGTTGGCAGGGTGGATGAGAAGCATTGAATAGTCGTGGTAAGAACCACAGAGCGCAGAATAAATGCTCAGAATAAGACTTCTGTTGTTACATTAAATGAAGCTCTTTGTCGTCAGAGAGGCATCAGAGCAGGGATGAAGGAGAGGCGACGTGTTTTTGATTCTGATGAGGAGAGACGTTTGTCAGAGAGAAACCGCTGCTGCCACGAGCCACCGTGTATGAGTGTGTCGCCTGCTGTGTCACACGACATTTAAGTCCCACTCTCAACATTCATGTGCACAGATAGTAACTTCATTAACTTCCAGACAGAGTGAAGTTAGCACTCACAAACATGCTGCGTACATCCAGCTGAGTCAACAGGTGCACATTCATTTAGCTGTGGGCCGGGGGCAGTGACACAGGCTCTGTGTGTTTGTGTGTTAATGTGTGTTTTAGGGGGGATAGCTATAATGACTGTAATTAATGACCCTGCTCCACTGGCAACATGTCATGTTGTGTCACCACCTACTGCCATTTTGTCAAAATACAGCCCAGCTAATCACACCTCGGTGGAGAAAACAGAGGGGTGTGTGTGCAGAGGAGAGTGGAAACTGGAATAAGGCAACGTCTGCATGTAGGTGATTTTTTTTTATTACCGGCATTTTACTGTTTAAAAGAAAAATTTATACTGATGTATTTCTAAATTATTTCATATCCATCCATCATCAACACCACTCCTTCCTTGTGGATTAATGAGGGGGATGGAGCTTTTCCCAGCACACATTGGGCGAGAGGCAGGGTACACTCTGAACTAGTCACCAGCCAATCACAGGGCAACATAAAGAGACAGACAATCTTTCATGCACTCACCCATACCTAAGGGCCACCAATGTACCATGTCACTTAATGTAATATCCAGTTTTTTAAAGATGACGGAAAAGCTGCCTACGCTGTTTTTATTCTTCTGTGAAGTTGGTTTTGCTTTGCTGTGTCTGTGTCACGTGTAAAATAACAATAAAAATATGTTCACAAAAGTTCTAGATAGGGCTGTGTTACAGCCACCGCCGTGTACTGGACTCTCTTCCCCTTGTGTGAGTCTTTGCGTGAGTGCTCGTGTGTGTGTGCGGCTGTCTCTACACGCTCTCAGGCTTTCGCTGCAGCAGGAGAGCGTTGATCCGGTTCACCTGCGCTGAGGAACGCTGATTGGCGCAGGCTGACTCGCAGGTCCCACACCAGCCAATCAGGAGCGACCGGGGTACTCTATAAGAAGCTGGCAAGCCTGAAGCTTGAGAGCAAGCTGTATCCAGCCATGCTCCTGTGCCTCTTCACGTTAGAAAACATTGTTAGAAACTCTCAAAACTCTGTAAATCCTTTGTGAGGCACTAGATTGTTTATTTTGTTACCTTTGAACACATCGCACACACGCTAGTTCTTTATTTGTGAGACACATTAGGGATTTTGGGTGCTGTTTTGTTTTGTATTGTTTCTTTTGATTTGTTAATCAGGGCTTATTTTGAATAACTCTAGGTTAGAGTCTCTTTTTGTTTTCGTTTTACTTTATTTCACAGCACTCATTTAGTTAATTGCCTCTCTTTTTGTTATAACATCTTAACTTTTTGTTTAATAAATAACTTAAACTACTTAAGATCTTGTTTTTTATGTTACTTCCCTTTCCCCAAAACGAGCTGGTTGTAACAGCTGCCATTTTTAAATTGCAATTCATCTACAACTTTTGATAGTTAACTTGAAAGTAATCTCATTTAGTAGCACATTTAGAATATTTCTAGTTTGTTTTTCTATGATTGATGGTTGAGGGCATACAGATAAAGTACAGAAATCCATGTCAGTTTATTGACACATACTGTAAATCAGGTGAATGCAAATAAATATATTTTATATTGTTGACTTTTAGATTTATTTTCAAAATTGATGCTAAACTATTTGATCCTGCTGTTCATTCGGAAGTGTGAAAAAGTGCCAGTCCAGAATGACACGGTTCTGTCCAATGATCTTTTGTTGATGAGATGGAGCAACAGTTTTCAGGAGTTCACCTTTAGTTGATGGCTTAGTCAGCAGCATGAACGTAGATTAATTGGTGACTCAAAATTGCCCTTAGGAGTGAGAGTGTATGGTTGTCTGTCTCTCTGTGTGGCCCTGCGATCGGTTTAGGGCAGTGTTAATTATGACAGCACTTTTTAATTTAGTTTCAGTAATAGTCTCATGCCTAAAATATCTTTTAGTTTTAGTCATATTTTAGCCATCTAAGTTGTTTTAATTTCAGTCTGCTTTGAGTTGATGAAATTTCCCAACCTTTTAGTCGACGAAATCTACTGTAAATTTAGTTGACGAAAATATGAAGTGTAAAGTGTAAGGCATTTTTTATGTTTCCTTGAACTTCTGAAGTAATGTTTTACACTAGGATCCCGCCACCATGAAGTTGTGATTGGATGTCCCTCTTAACTCATCCAACTTTTCCATACTACCAAAGTAGCTGTGATTCCTAACTTGTCTCTACTTTCTACATGACAAAATGAGGTCTGATTGGATTAAGTCTCTGTCAAACATTTTAGTCTAGTTATTATTTGTTGATGAAAATGTCAGTTAATTTAATTTTATTTTTTGTCCATGTGCACTTGTTATTTTTTAGTTACCGTCTAGTTTTTGTCAGGGGAAAAAAGGTTGTTGACACAAACTATGACGAAAATAATTAGTCAACAAAATTAGTGATGAGATAATGGATGGATGAATGGATGTTAAGTGCAATTTGCATATAATGTAGCTGTAATCCAGAAAAACTATGTTGCTTTTTCTATACGTGGATATTGATATCTATATTGTCTAAAATCAACTTTTGAAATATTGTCATATCAGCTATTGACAAATAAATACATTATTGTGCATCCTTACAAGAGATTTATTTATTTATTTAGCAGAGCACTGTTTCTTCTTGTTAAATAGAGAATTATGACCTACTGAGGATCTAAAGTCCTGAATACAGCCTGGTCAGCATCAATTTGTGTACTAAAATGGGATAAATAGCAAAATGACAGCTTAGAATATGAACTTCATCAGACTTACTTTCAAAAATATCATCTTAATGATGCTGGGAATCACACTTGAGTTCATAGCTGTGAGTGTTTTATATCAGTATTATGGTCTATGCAGCCAGTTATTTAATGTAAAAATAGTTATCAAAAGTAGACCAGATTAAACACCAGATTTCACAGTTTGTCAGTGTAATATCCTCCGAAATGCCAAATTAAAACTGTGTTGTGTTTGTGTTTTCGTGCTCTGACAGAAACAAACACAGATCTGGGACTCAGCTCTCCACATCTGTCATTCTGGAGAGCATCACGGCAGCCAGGAGGGAACAGATGATAATCCACGTGGGATGAATTAGGATGCAAATATAAAAAAAAAAACATCCACAGAGGATAAAGACAACAGCTTCCTGATGAAGGCAATTCTCATGAAATAAGCGTCTGAGCTCTCTGTGCTTTCCAGTAGGTTTTCTGTTTCTAATTTGTGTTGCCTTGGATTTCTTTGGGGATTCAATACATTCACTTTGTTGATCCTCGGGGAAGGGTTTGCTCTGGACACATTACTGCTGCCTGAAATCAATGCAGCCACAAAATAGTACAACACAATGTAAACAAGACTGGGTTACACAATATACACCCTGAGACTCTCATTTTAAATCACAGGTTTTGGCTTTGGGGGGGTAAATCATTGCTCTGTGATTTATGCTCTTGTGGAAGATTGTTTTTCAAATTCAGTTTTTAGTTCCAGTGAAAACAGAGGGTTTATTTTTCTGTTTTGCTTTTGGTTGAAAGTGTGAAACTCCATCTGTTTTTTAACACTGTGCAGGTCAGTCAATGTGAGTGTCTGGATTGTGCTGATGCACTGAAGGACACATGGAGATGATTTATTTGTGTTTTTGTAGCTGAGGTGTGCAACGTGGCCACATCTAATTAATCAGGAAATGATTCTGACCTGAAGATTTTAGTTTTTCATCCACTGGAAAACAGTTATAAATAGAAACTTTTAAACATGCTGTAGTCATTCTGGTTTTCCCAATAACCCCTAAGGCAGGGATCATCAACTACATTTGTACAAGGGCCAACTGTTTTCTTGAATGTGAGGTATGGCTATTAAATAATAAAGGTTTAGTAGCCATGCACAATTGCTATAAGTTCACAGCAAGTGAAGTCTTAAGTTCACTATTAACTACAGTTTGAAGTAGCTGAAAACTTTAGCAACTCATTAACTTGAAATCTTTGGTGAAATTGTACAAAACAGCAGCTGAATCTTTTGGTGCATTAACTGAGGTGTTTGGGGAAACACTGCATGTCACGTCTTTAACAAACTGAACAAATCATTAAATATTCTCAACAAATCAGTATTTAAATGAAAGTAGAAATGGTCCCTTTATGGTCTTGATAAAAGGGACAGTTCTGCAAATTTTGCAATGAAAATTTTAACATGAAAACAGTGTGTGTCAAAACTCCTGACTCATGATTAAAAGGACAAAACACAAGCACATTTGTGGAGATATTTTGGAACAAACTGAAGGAAAGCCAAGTCTTTAAGAGGGAGTGATTACAAGCAATGAAACTTGGATCTTTCAATACGCAGTCAGTGCATCAGAAAACACCATCAAGAATGAAGAAAGCACGATGAAGCAAGTCCAAACTCAAGGCCATGTTTGTTTTTTACATTAAGGGGAGCATTTTGGAGAAGTAGGCTCCAGGAGAGTCAATGGTGAATCAACACTTTTACAAATAGGGTAAAAAATGCAAGAAAACTCTAAAGAAAGAGACCCCAGCTGTGGAGAAATGGTTTCATTCTTCACCAAGACAACACTCCAGCTCACACTGCACTCTCGGTAAAGCAGTTTCTGTCCCAAAAACAAATCACAGAGCTCGATCACCCTCCCTGTTCACCTGATCAAGCACCGTGTGACTTTTCTTTTTCTATAGTTAATCTGTGCTCAGAGGAACATGTTTGGAGTCTGAGTCAGAAGTTTTGTTTTTTATTTATTCCGTGTCGTGAAAATAAAAGTTCACATGCTGTACAAATCTAAATTATGCCACATGTTCCATTCCATGATCAGAAAGGGGCAGGAAGAAGAAAGTCTTATGATCTTCTTGGAATAATAAAGCAAGAAATAATTAGATGGTCTGTCCGTCAGATGTTTAACAACCATTGCTTATCGAAAAAGCAGAAAAAAAAGTTAAAGGAAGAACCACCGAGGTTCTGAAATCCCAGCACTGGGAACCAGGAAGTGCTATTTGCTAACTCACTTCTGTGTTTTTGGACTCATTCCTGCACCACTCTATTATCACCATGTTTGCAGTTTACTTTCTGTCCCTACTGTACTCAGCTCTACCCGGTTTGCGTTACGTTTCCACCGGCACAGTACTTCCCAAAACAAACCAGTTTTTAGTACCTACTCTGCTCTGGTTCTAAGCGAGCTGAGTCGATACTCAAAGGGGACGTCGACCAATTGCCGGCTACTGATTGGTCAGAGAATGTCGTCACCGATGAGTCATGAGCGCGATGAGCTAGCTAACATGCTATGGTAGCTACCATTAGCTTACCCTCGTACATCTTTTCTTTGCAGCTCGATTGTTCTCGTCCTCGGTATTTCTTCTCGCCACCTGCAGCCTTCTTCTGCTTTCCTCTTTTATTTGGTTTGTGACAAAAAGCCACAGATCGAGCAGCAAGTATATTACTGTCTCCAAGTCCTCCATTGTTTTGATTGTTGTGTCGCGCTCAAAATGACATGAGCGCAGTGTCGCCCAGCTGTTTTATGGCGACCTTATGGCGAGTAGAGTAGGGCTAAGATGTGCTGATGGAAAAGGGCCATAACACAACAGGTAGTTACTCACATCCTGGGGTCATTTTACGCCCTCTGATGGTATCCTTCACACATAACATACATAAATGAAAACCCAAGAATAAACTAAAGCTTCAGCTTAAAAATAAAATCAAGAATGTTTTGAGGGGTTTTCTTCAAATTTTCACAAATGTTGACACAAATTATAAAATAAAAACATTTTGGAGGTACAAGGTCGAAGCCACTGTGGTCTCAAAACATGGAAAAACACCATTAAAAACAAGATTTTTTCCAGTGACTCCACAACAAAGACCATCGAACCTCTCCCCTGAAGCCTCCGCTGTGCTTTCATTGCCATGTTATTGCATTCTTTCTATATTTCCAGTTTTAAATATGAATGTCTGCTTATTTGAATCTGAATAGACTTTTTTAGCTGCAAAAGTCCTGACAGACTCCTCAGCCGGCATTCAGCACCTCTGCAGGCACAAACCTAATCACACGTTGTGATGAATGTTTCTGCTCTCCTCTGAGATTTACACACAGATGTATTCTCAGAGGACTCAAACCCAGCAAGCTGTCACAGAACGAGCTCCAAGCTGTTACTGCGCCGATAAGAATTTTAAATAAAATGTTTGAGTTATGGCAGAAAAACATAAATTAATCTGAAAACTTTCTCACTTCAAAGCTCATCCGAGAGTCAAACTGTGCTATCAAGACGGAGAATCTGCTCCGAGTATCAGCTGATGAGTGATGATTTTATTCTGTGTAACTGCATGAAAGCATAAGTCTCACTAACAAACTGCAGCGATGAGGGAGGCTTCCTGAGAACAGGAGTTTCAAAGAGTGGGCGGGTGCCAGCCTGTGTTTTACGCCTCCGCTGGTGTCAGAAGATGTGAAAAATGCTAATTCAAGTTTCTTTGAGATGAATCAGAAAAAAAAGTAATGTGCTTGATTCTAAAGATAGACGCACAAGCAGCCCACGCTGAAGAGCACCTGGAATCATCCTCAGCACAGGAGCTTTTGCTTCACCTTAGCTTCTACCTAAAAACCTGGAGAGATGAATCATCTCGGTGCAATGCCTTAAGCACCTGTTCCTCGATATAGCTGCACAGCACTCTGCTAAAAAAAAAAAACATCACTCATGCGATTTGTTGAACATGTTTTGCAGGATGCTTCACGGTTGCCAGGATGACATTCATGCCTGGAATTGTGGTAATCCTAAACACTGAAGACTTCTTTAGAAAGAAGAGTGGATTTAGAGATTGGTAAATTGCTCAAGAGCCTTCATTCTCTGCTGGAAGAATGAAGGACATTTATTTAATTACTATCTACTTAATGCACCCATTAAATAATCAAAGTAATTAGTTAAAATTGGAAAACAGGGCTGTAGCTGCTGTTAGTAGTTCAGTAAATGTAGACTTAAAAAACAAATGCAAGGAATAAAACCCTAACATGCTCCCAAAATTATTGGAGCTCACCAGAGGGACTTGGGCACAATCTGGGAGGAAGAAGTAGCTGAAAAAGCAAAAAGAATTTTCAGCCATCCAGATCATGTTCTGTCAAATGAATTTTCTCTTATGCCTTCAGGCAGATGTAATAATGTGCCCCAGAGGAAAAGTTATCGCTACTCAAACTCCTTCGTTCCCTCTGCTATTACGCTCCTAAACACAGAGCACACCCATTTTAAATGACTTTTATTTAGAGGACATTATTTATTTCCTGTCTTATTTAATTATTTTTTTATTTTATTATTGTTTTTACAGTTCTACATTGTTTTGTTTTTACCTTACTTGCTTTTATCTTTAAATCAATCAATCAAGCAATCAAACTTTATTTGTGTAGCACTTTCATACAAGATTTTGTAGCACATGGTGCTTTACATATAAAATAAGATAAAATAACAATAAAATAACAATAAATGAATAAAAAAGGAGACAACTGCATACAATGAAAATATAAAACCCCGCCCACCTTCACAATCCACATAAAACACACAGACTCACTTAATCACACACAAAGACATAAAAAGGAAATTCTGAACAGAAAACAGAATTAGAGGACTGAGGAAACACCATCTTGAATTAAAAATGAGGAAACACAGGAGCTAAGACTAAAATGATAATAAAAAAAATCATAAGAAATTATATAAAAATACTTCAGGCAAAAGTAAGTAAATAAATAAATTAGTTAATAAAATAAAATGTAAATAAATAATATGGTACAATGAGATGAGATAGCCTAACACCAGATGCATAATAAAATCTGCTAAAGTAGGATATTAAAAAGAAAAGCAGTTAACAGAGAATACAATTCCAAATAATAAATCTGAACTGAAATGTAGAAATAAAACAGATTAAGAGGATTAAAATAAATAAAAAGATAATAAGAATTAATAATCAATATAATCAGCTAAAAGCCAGACTAAAAAGTCAGGTCTTGGGTTTTATCTTATCTTGTTTTATCTTGCTCTACAATTTGTATATGTAGGCTACTTATAATGTTCGAACATCTCCCTCTGCCCATTCTTAAATACGTTTCCTTTGACGGATTGATTATTTACTTATTCATGTTGTTGACTGACTGTATGCCTGAATGAACACTGGAAAGCTACAAATGAACTTCCCCTTGTGGGATAAATAAAGTTGTCTGAACTGAAATGAACTGAACTAGCATAACATTAAAGATAATACAAATTGGCAGATTACTTTAAACTCTGTAAAAAAGTCCTTCACTGAGAAAAGTCTGGATGAGGTACAGACTCAGTGATTACATTAACTATAGAGACGGGTCGTCACAAAAAGAGCCGGCTCCCAGAGAGTGTGAGAGGGGAATATTCTCCCCAAATCACACAAATGCTCACACAGAATTTGAATTTAATAGCAATACTGAGGAAATCCCAATATTTACCAAGAGAAATGCAAAACTAAGAGTTTATTATGGCCTATATGTGACAAATATGTCAATTTGACCAAGGATGTCTTCACATCTTTATATTATCAGACATTTTTGCAAAATATATTTATACATAAACTCTTTTTATCATTTTATTTCAACTGTCACAATATGAAATTTTTTTATCATTATATTTCACTATTTTATTTTATATATTTATTTGTCTAAAAATGTATTTACACACATGCACGTACACTGTGTATAAATATATAAAGTGCTTAAGAATTTGATTACACCAGTTGTTATAAAAAATGAGAATATACATAAAAACTTAAATATTTTAGAAATCTTTTGAATTAAAGGTTTTGTTATTGGAGACACATTTTAAACAAGAATAAGGAATTTCTAAATGAATAAACCTTTTTATTTATCTATATTTTTAACTATGATTATAAGTTAACATCTTATTGAAGATATGATAATGTGCTTTAGTAATATTTTTGTAAAACAGTACATTTGAATTTTCATTCATCAACTAGGGCTGAAAGATTTATCATTTTTGGATCGAAATCACAATTTCAGACAACGCAATCATGATCGCCAAAACTGCAGTTTTTTACAGCGCTCCTGACTGACCCAGGATCTGTGTGTCAACTGTTTTACACATGCTACTTTACAAATTTGCAGACAATTTGCATTCAAGAATGGCTGTGAATCGGTTCACAGTGTTCACGTGACAGAGCCGTTCAAAAGAGTCGACTCGTTCATGAACGTCACATCTCCATCCACGAAAGTGCTGGTAAGCAGGTCAACAACACAAAGCCTCCGTTTAGGAGTAGAAGTTGGAGTATCCCTTAAATAATGAAAACAGATTATTTATCATCAATACTAGATGATGAATAACGTGTTATGTGCTTTTGATCATTGATTTCCTTACTGTTGTCTATACTGTAAACATAGTGAATACGCACTGAAGCTTGATTTGAAGAAAATTGCGAATTGAATTGAAATCACAATATTTGCCAGAAAATCGCAATTAAATCTTCTCCTGAAATCGTTCAGCCCTAACATCAACAATTATAATTATATTTTGGCATTAAAAATATCATTTTGGTTAAAAAGCTTCTACATATTGGAGTATTAACCATAACAAAAACATTAAAGATGATTTTGATAATTACCAATGCTTCATTAAGGGCAGCTATGGTATAAACCTTACAGTTGGTGGTGGTCCAATAAATTTGTTCAGCATTGTATATAGCTGTCCCAAATTAATACAAGTTTTTGTTTTTTTTAATTCATAAAATCCAGATAAAAAAATGTCCTTTAAAGCAAATTCTTATCAAAAGTCCTTTAAAGAAAATGCACAGTTTGATAATTATTAATATACAGTGTGTTGGCTCATACTGTGTAGGCTTATATTGACAACCTCAAAGCTTAAATATATGTTTTATACATTAAATAAGTACTGTATAATGTAATTATCTGCATATGTAATATAAAAGATATTGCAGACATATGATGGCAATCCTTTCATCTGGTCCTCAGAGGGTGTAACAGATCACCTTTGACCTTTGTTATTCTTCATCATGCCTCCATGATGATGTTATTTATTAAACCTACGTCAAACAGAAGCTGAGCAGACTGCAGTCATCTGAACCTCAGAGCTTCTCTCCGTCATCTGCTGAACAAAACAAATTCTCTGCCTGGTCTGTGAGAGGCCGGGCATTACAGAACACATGCCTGGACTAAGAGGCCTCTCCAGCTGAGTGAGTGGGGGTGTGTGTGTGTGTAGGTGTGTGTGTGTGTTTGTGATATAAGGGTGGTTAGCTGCAACCAGATCTTTGTGTTTAGCTGGTGATGAGAGACAGACAGCAGGACGAAGAGGCAGGACTGACCTCTTACAAGAGATCCCAGAAAAGAAATGATGGACGATGGAAAAAGACAAACAATCAGATTTTAATCTGACGACCTCAGGTTTTTGATAACACTGATGTTTTACTTTTTTGTATAAGCATATAAATTATTTCCTTTTGATAGTTATAATAATGCTGACATTTTCAAACAAGGTCCCATCATTAAAGTAAATAGATATCATGTAAAGGATGTTGTGTTAATGTTGATAATAACTTTTAGGGCTCACTCTTATGATTGTCAATGACTCAGAATCATTGGTCTTATCTTGCCTCAGGCTTTTCTGAATATTGTCAAGTGTTATGAAAGTTGATTATATCATCTTCCTAAATTACAGAACAAAGTTTTTCCTCTCAAGTTTTATAAAATGACCCTTTAATTACAGGTTTTGTGATAATGATGATTATTTACATCAATAAACAAAAAAAGTGAAGCACTCAAGTCAACTTTGTTGTTTTAGAGACAGGGTAGAAGATGTTTTTTCTTCCTGGTTGTTTCCTTGTATGAAATTGTTGCACTTAATATCTGATGTTTGATACTTTTTTGGTGGTTCAGTATTTACCTTCCATTTCTTCTTGGGTGCGGTCTATATAAGCCATGTGCAGGCTTCTACCTCTCCAACACACAAGCTTTTTGAAATAAATTTTCATGTGCATTGTTTGTGTAAAATAAATAAATAAAACAAAAGGTGTGTAGCTATATAAAGGGCAAATAAATACTATTGATTCACATGATTCACACCAATTCTTTATTGAGAAATTTGTGTTTAAAAGCCTGGATATATTCAGAAAAACTTTAACTTCACTGGTTGTGGCCCCTTTCAAGGACTAGTTGGTTCACAAGCAGTGGCAGAAGAGGCCAAACTACATGGTGCAGTGCATTTGTTAATTTCAGTATCTGCAATAATGAGTCTGGAAATATCAAATATGGGCAAAAATCCAACATTGTGCATCCCTACTTGTATTGTGCAAGTCAGCAGATACCTAAGGGTAAAATGTTAAAATGTGTTTTTTTTTTCTTTCAGTTGTGTTGGTTGCAGTGTTCATTTTGTTGACTAATTATTTTCATCACAGTTTTTGTCAACAACTTTTTCCCCTGACAAAAACTAGACAGTAACTAATAAAAACAAGTTCACATGGACAAAAGTAAAACTAAATCAACTGACATTTTCGTCAACAAACTGGACTAAAATGTTTGACAGAGACTTAATCCAATCAGACCTAATTTGGTCATGTAGAAAGTAGAGACAAGTTAGGAATATATCCAATCACAGCTACTTTGGTTGTGTGGGAAGGTTGGATGAGTTAAGAGGGACATCCAATCACAACTGCCTAAGCTTGGTGGTGGTGGGATAAGTTGAGGAGTGATCCAATCAGAGCTCCTCTCTTTATGAAATGATATATTCATGTAGAGCAGGTTCACTGTTGTCAATTCTGGTATTGTAACTAAATAATTTTATACATTTAGACTTTAATAGCGTTCAGTAAAGGGTTATTAGATGTTTCATTTTATCCAAGTGTAAAACATGACTTCAGAAATTCAAGGAAACATAAAAAATTCCTTACACTCTACACTTTCATATTTAAGTATTTAAGTCGACTAAATTTACTGTAGATTTTGTCGACTAAAATATTGTGAAATTTCATCAACTAAAACTAGACTAAAATTAAAACAATTTAGATGACTAAATTATGACTAAAAGATATTTTAGGCAAAAGACTATAAACTAAAACTAAATCAAAAAGAGCTGTCAAAATTAACACTGGTTGCTTGTGATACTGAAATGCATAAATTAAAACAAAAGTTTCATCAATGTCAATTAACAGTTGTGATGATTGCAGAACCATTTCTTCTTATCCAACTTTTCTCTACACTTTTTTTTCCCAGCCTTGCAACAAAAGTGCAGATATTACACTGGTGCATCCAGGCAGTAAAGTCTGCAGAGGGAGTGAATGTAATCAGCTAAAGATGAAGCTCATTAACAGACATAATGTGCTGGAATGAGACCGTCTGCACACGCACTACCATCACTGCTCCGAAGCTAAATGCGCACTAAACACTCTGCCAGCACTTTATTTTCTGACACATTACCAAATGAGGGGTGTGCACACACAAAGCACACGCACACACATCTGAAGAGGAGAGCCGTGAAAGGATGGGCTGTGGAGACTCTGCCAGGTGAGGAGTGTGATGATGGGTTGTTGGCAGCAGCTCCTGGCGGACAACCAACTCTCCATGTAAAGCCATGTAAGCCCTCCAGGTGTGGGTATGGACCGTGAGGATGTGTGCGTGTGTGTGCAGCCATATATCGTACCATTTCTCCATCTCAGAGTCGGAAAGTGCCAGTCAGCAGTTCAGCAGCAGTGGGAGAGCGCGGGGGAGCTCTTAACCAGCAGAGGCCCTCCACCTCTCCTCTCACTTTAACACCCTCACAAACATCCAGCAAGTGTCAGCTAAACTGTCTCTACACAAAGTTTGTGTTGAAGGAGAGATCTGGATGAAGATGAGACGGTCTGAACTCTCTTTGCAGTTGTTGCCAGCTTTTAGGGAGCCAGGAGTTGCACAGAAAGGGCGTCCACATCAATGTGGAAGGGCGTGTGAAGACGATAGAAGTGAAGAAAATGTGGACCTAAGTGTTGAGCTGAGGACCGAGAGGGCTAAATCGATCTAAAAACTCTCATGGCTGTGAGAGCGAAAGGGAAAACAACAACTCAAGAGGAGGGAAAAGTGAAGAGAAACGGACAACGGCAGAGACAAAGCTGCTTTATGTTCTTTTGGTTCAAAGTTTGGTCAAACATGAGTAAGAGTAAGGTGTTGAGGTTCATGTTGTCAGGGTTGAAGTAGAAGATGTGTAAAGGTATTTTGGTTTCACTGCCATTGATCACAAACAGGTTCCTTTATCAGACTGAGGAGACTGCATAAAAACACTGATCACTTTACTGACTGCTGATGGAGTCAGGAATAAAAAGCAAGAGAAGTCTGATAAAAATGGCCGCCTAAAGAAAACAAATAAAGGCTGAGGTCGCCTTGTCATACTGTAGGACAAGGGCAAACAGCGGACCAAACCTGGCCCACCAGTAACACTTTCTGGCCCTCGCCAATGATCTGGAAAATAACTTTTATATAGAGTGCTCAGCATAAATGAGTACACCCTTCAGATTTGTCAGAAAACCTTTAGTTCCCTTTCAAATTCAACATTTTCTATGGCATACCATACCACAAAATACTCCCCTAAATGTGGGCCATTGATTGCAAGCAAGATTTTTTAAGTTGCATACAAAGTATTTTCTAAATTTATGATCAGAATGCAAAAATGAGTACACCCCAATCAAAGGGGTGGGAGCAAAGCTTAACTTTAGTTATCATACTACCCTTATTTTCATCTTACGGTAAAAAAAAAAATGTTATTTTAAACCCAGCTTTGTCAAAACTTTGGAAATTGCTCTTTTGTTCACTTACATATTAATTAATACATTACTTTTAATGGGGGTGTACTCATTTATGCTGGGCACTGTATGTACTTACTGATTTTTCTGAAGTTTTTTTGAGATATATATATCTCAACGATCATTAACAGACGAATGGAAAGGCCTCAGGCTGCAGACACTCTGAGCCTCCTCATCAGAATGAAGTCACCGAGTGAGACAGAGACGTTTATTTCTACAGATTAAGGATGATTTTTTTTTAAGTTATGAATCTGATCAGTGCTTATTTGATTAACCAAAGTGCTTCTGTGGTGAGAGAGTTTTAAGGCAGATGATGAGGGGCAACAAACATGAAGAAACCAAAAATGTGCTGCTCAATGATGGAGAAGTTTGTTCACACAACACAGGACCTGATGTTACAGCAGCTCACCTTGAGTGAGTCCTTATTAAAGTGATTATGGGTATGGGTTATTTCTAATGAACCTAATTTGTATATATATATATATATACACAACAAATCCTGGGTCAGGTCAGGAGTGCTGCAAAAAATTTCAGCTTTGGTGATCACATGGTTGCATTGTCTGAAATTGTGATTTTGATCTGAAAACAATAAATCTTTCAACCGTATTTCGTTCTAACATTTATGTAACAAAAACAAAATTCAAAAAAATAAATTAAATAAAAAATTCAAAACTAGGAACAAGTTGCCACTATTGGGCATAAAGGGCACCCCAGTGAGGTTTTCCCCTTAAATCAGCTTTGCTCAACATCTGAAGAGCTTTAGTTCTCTTTAGAGCTTAAAAAAAAACTCCAGCCAGTGATGAGTTACGAGGGCATATTTCAGCATTATTGATCGAGCATTACCCTGAAATATGAAAAATGTTTGACAAATCTGTCCATTATGGTCTTCTCTCTTGTGCTGACAGCTAAAAAACAATTGTGATCCTCTCTTTGACCGTCCCTGTTCTTTCCATGATTGACATTCTCTATTTGGATAGCCGGGCTCCAGCAATGACCTGCATTGTGGAGGCCTCAAAACGCTTTTAATGAGCTGTCTGCCTGAGAGTCTGTTTGGATTTAATAAGCTCATTAATCTCTATCTGCTCTCCTTCAGGCCCGGACAAACCAAAAAGAGAGTGATGTTCCCATCTTTCACCTTACAGCCAGACACTCGTATTGATAAATAATCGGAGTGAAGACCGCAGAACAAACTGTTTACTTCTCCACTCTCAGTCAGCCTCCAGGTTTTCTGGCTGAAATGTTTTTCGGGCAGGTGAGACTGAGCGGTGGAATATGGAGGAAATGATGATGGAGATTAAGTGTGATGCTGGGAGATGAAGAGAAGTAGAAAATGTAGAAAATGAGGACTTACATCATATTCACGGGCCGTTCTGCAGACTGATGTAATGGCCGAAAACTGGAGATGATGACACCAAACTTTTACGTCCTTTATTGGATGACTGATGGGCTGTCGTCTGTTTGAACAGCAGTTGTCATTCAAGCATCAGATCGGCTGCCATCATAAAATGGCTCCTGTCCCAACATGTCCTGAAAAAAAGAGATACACCACTGAGGCAAGCATATGGAAATACCTCCGTTTGACTGAACTCTTGTTTTCCTTTTGTGATTCAGCTCTTGATGAACTTTAAACTCTCTTTTAGCAACTTTTCTGAGCTCAGAAAAAGAGGCAACAGGTAAAGATCCTTGAAAAGTCAAACCAAGGGTAGAAACTTTTGCTCAGTCTATTTTCCTGGACTTATAACCAGAGATCCCATAACACCCACAAGTCATAGTTGCCAGGTCTGATTATTATAAGCAACTTGGGTTTTGTTTTCTTTTTTTTTTTTTTTTGAAAAGTTGTACATAAATTTTGACAGTTGGGGTTGAGTTTTTTTTGGGATTGTTCCAAAAGTTCAGTTGCTCATTTGGGCTTTTTGTGCCCCTAAACTCTACTGCTAATATAAAGTCAATTCAAGTTACACAATTTTCTCTCAATCTAAACACAAATGTAAATTTTACTGTAAGACGTTTCCACCAAAAAGAAATCCTTATAGCCAGAATTGTTTTTTTTCTAATGTAGCTGTTTTCACCATAATAAAGGTGTAGAGGATCAACATGAAATTTAGATAAAAGCCTGACTATGTCTGTTTGGTTACAAAAATCAAGGTTAGACAGACTGTTTGGTGATAACAGAGTAATAAATAACAGTAGTCCCTCCCTTCACTTCTGTATCAAGAAAAGGATGTTCCACCTCCAAACAAAAGGATGTTTCATGAGTAAATTAAGAGTCAAATGAGAAAAAATGTAACTGTGAATTTGAAATGTAATGTAGATTAAAATCAAAACACGCTTTATGTAGATTTCTCTTTTTAAAAAAGAAATATATCACATAAGAGAAAAAAAAAGTTGGAGGTCTATGGGCTTGTTTTTATCGATCTGGTTGCTTATCTCAATCAACAAATCTCGCAACACTGCCACCATTTTGTACCACAAAGTTGTTTGGTACTTCAAGTCACCCAAACATGGATCTTTACAAAATGCACTTCGAATTGACAGTCTTCTTTTGCCAAGACAGTTCGAGTTGATTATCTAAATTAGTTTGTTATAGTTGTTAATATGCTTTTTCAAATTTGTAACTTGTAAACGTTGTAAATGAGGGTAATGCAAAATGATTGAGGCCTAAAGAAATGTTGATGATGATGATTTTCCTCAACCTAACCTTTCACTGAAAAAGTGTCCCTCCAAACCAGCTTTTAGTCTTTTTTGCTTTCTTCTTAGTGCATACCAATTTAATCTTCTGTTTATCTATATTTGTGAAGCTTTATTGTGTAGTAATTTGATTTGGTGCACTTTGATGCAACTATTCTGCTATAAAAATCAAAGCATGAACATCTCTCCATCACAGAATGATAAAAACACACCTGTACTTTAAAAAGACCTGGGCTTGCAGGTTTATAAACGAGTCCTAAAATAATTCTCAGTCCTTCCCTCCTGTTGACAGCCCAGCTAAATGTCAAATCTGTCAACAGCTCCCACTTTACCCTGAGCGACAAAAGGGGGCTCAGGTTGCTTCTGTGCTTCACTGTTTGCAGGGAGCGAAGAGAGACTTGACACTATTTAGCATTTGTGTTTAAGCTTAACAACATTCAACCCACATTTCAAGTCCGAAGCTTAAGTCAAACTAAGTGCTACAAGAGCTCAAACCCTCGCCACGGCATTTATAACATTCTTAGTAGAGTGATTATCAAAAATAAGGAAAACTGTTGTGTCGCGCAATTTTAACAAATCATTTAAGAAATTTCTGGACCTCCATCAAAATCAAATCACATCTTCCTCATGCCAATAATGTGGAAAACTGTTCTGTTGTGCAATTTTCACTATGGGCCGTTGTCCAGATGGATGAGTGAAATATTTTCCTGTTTGGTGTATTTTAAACTGTCAAGCATGTCAGGTTTTTTACAGAAAAAAATACCAAGATTGGTATTGTGTTTTCCATTTCACTAATATGATTTGGTCCATATAGCCCATCCCTAGTGTGAGTCACTGGTTACTTCAGAAAGCTGCTCAGGGAAACTTGATCTTTTCTGTGACATTTTCCTTTTCACACCCAGTTTTATCTGCTCTGATTCACAGTAAGTGATGAACAACCACACCTTGAACCTTAAACTTGCTGACAGTTAGTATTTGGTGCGTGTTGGGTTTCCTAATTGATGGCTTTAGTAAGTTTTCACCCCAGCATGTCATGGCTCGTTCCAGGTCTTTTACTAACAGCCAGAATTAAGAGTGATGAAGTGGACCTCCTCACTTTTGGTGTCTCAGATCGCTGCAAGATAAAATCTCCAAACCAGGACTCTCCCTCCAGGACCTGACAAAAGAAGTTGTTCTCTGATTGATGCCAAGAGAGAACATCTGGCTATTAAACAGTGTATATGAATGAATCTCAAGAGCCAATCAGAAGACAGTAAAGTGTTGGTATTCGTGTAAAACGGTGCAACAATGCCATCCCTTGAGGTCTTGTTTAGCTGTCTTAGGGTGTGAGGGACTGCTAGGCCGTGACAAAGCCAGATCTTTTCCCCAAACAAAGTGGCCACTTTAGCCTGGAATCTGACATGAGAGATAACCCTGACACTCTCCCCCGACAACCCTCCTTTTCATGAGATCTGAGCCATGGACTCTTGGGTTTGTGTCATTAGCCCCATAGCTACACGAGGTTAATGATGCAGACAAGTGAGGCAGTAAATATTAGAGAGGAGGGCGAGAGCAGCTGGACTGAGGAGTGAGAGTGTAAGTTTGAGAGCACAGGCTGAGGACTGACTCACATTTAGCTTTAACGGCCATAGAGGGTAATCAGATTACAGATCAGACTGAAGGTAAATACACCCCCATGTGACACGAGGATGCACTGAGGTCAGATCACTCAGGCCACACACGAAGAGGTGGCGTTGGATGCATGGGAGACCTAAAGACCTACCCTCTTGTCTTTGTTTTTAAAACAATAAACACATGAAGTTTAATTAAGGGGGCCGAAAAGTAGGGATGCATGATATTGGATTTTTGCCAATATCCGATATGCCAATATTTTTTTAAGTCTTTATCACCAATACTGGTATTTCTGATCAAGAGCACAAGCTCTATACTTAACAAAAATGGACTTGTTTCTTTCAGTTTTACAATATATTTTTGTGAGGAACAGATGTAAAACAAGAAAAAAAACGGCATTTAACTCTTGCAAAATGAAACCCTTGATTTTAAAAAGTACCCATGCAGTGGTGAGAAGGTGCATCAATATTGTACATTTATGTAATTTGCCGATATTCCAGCTGATATATACCGATAGCAAACCGATGATATTTTGCATTCCTATCGAAAATGGAGAAGCTTCGTTATGTTTGCGCCTTCCGTTTACACAAGAACGGTGCCCAGAGTGCCTGACTCCACAAACTTTCGAAACCAGGGTCCAGGGTGAAAAGTTTCAAAACATCTTCATATCCGTCTCTGTATAAACAGGAATCAGCATTGTGATGCGCAGTACTCCTTCAAATAAAGGTTGGAACAACAAAAAAAAGTTATGGCCAATTACCGAGCAACATATGTGCTGCTTACTGTGCTCGGTTTCTTATCACTCCTCCAGCAAAACGTGGATTTGCTGCAGTAATATTCTGAGCATCTGAGGTGCATTTGTTATATTCGAAATATCAGACAATTGGACTCGAGTCATAGGGACTCGGACTCGAGTCGTCTCGAGACGCTAATTTGACGACTTGTGACTCGACTCGGACTCGTGAGGTAAAGACTCGGACTCGGAAGACAATGACTCCAGACTCGACTTGACTTGAGACAAAATGACTCTGAAAAATTGTAGCATATGTTTTTTTTTTTTCATGTAGATCATATCATATCATTCTAGTAGCCTATGGTCAGAGCGGTCTGTGTGCATGCCGTGCTCTCTATCAGGTTCGGACAGGCTCCGCTTTTTTCATGTAAGCGAGAAGCACCGACAGGCTGGCAGCACACACGCACTGTGATTGTTACATGCGATTCTCAGGCATTATATGAAGAGCCAGACAGGAGACATACGTAGCTCTTACCTTTTAGATTCACTTTATTGACGCTCCACTCGTAGCACACTCGGTCCGTCACCTATTATTGTCCCACACGCGACACAGTACACACATACGTTCCTGCTAGACATCCGCGTCCGTAACAGTGACTTATCAGTGTATGTAATACAGACACTACTTGACTTAATAACACTTAAAAAGGACATTAACTTGCACTAATAATTTTCAGTGTTTCCGCTGACACCCCCGCCGTGCCAACAAGATCCCCACCCATAAATTCAAGTGCAGATGTAAAGAAAAAAAATTTAAATTTTTATTTTAATCAAAAAGGCGCTTAACAGGCGTTCTTTTTATCAAATAAAAAAGCGTACTCCAATTTGCGTAATTTTAGAGTCTAATGCGTCACTATCGTTTCATTACATTCACTAAAATGCATCTCTCCTCTCCTCTGACCCTTCTCCGTCCCGTCGTCTGACTATTTACGCTGCATGCCCCACAAGCCATCCTCTCTGTCTCGGACAAAGTCTGATCAGTCACCTAAAAACATTCAACAAAACAAACGCTGCCTTCAGTTAAACAGTGCATAACATGAGTGAAACATTCACTGATTTAAGTAACGCTTTCACACAAAGCAGAGAAAGGCAGGCAAAGCTGAAGAAGAAGAGAGATTTTCATCTGATGTTCATGTGAACGTCTGATCTAAATCCCCGCTCAGCTCCTCCTTGCGCCGGTGCGCGTAAAGACGCAGACAGACGCGCATCGCAGGGACAGTGAGGGATAATCAGACACTTTGTGTGATTTTATCATTCAAACGGTGTCTTGATAGCTCATGTGCACGGCTTAAGTGAACGCAAAGACTTAAAAAACGACGAGTCAGCCTTTAGATGAATCAAAACTCAACATTCTTCATCAGTCCAGCTCTGATAAATTCATCCTGAGGTATCCTGGATCACTTATTCTCCATGATATAAGAACAATCTTTGAAGAATCAACCTTCAAATACAATCTACTAGTGCTGCGGTTCTCAACCTGTGGGTAGAGGCCTAAAAGTGGGTCTCAGAGCTGTATTCAGTGGACGGTGTATAATCAGGTAAAACTGTGATAAAATGTCTTCAGTGTATGGAGGCCCTAAGAGGACAAACATCAATCAGAGTATGTCAGAGTATACCCACTAGAATAAACCAGACTACACCACAAGATAGATAGATAGATAGATAGATGAGTGAATAAACAAACAAAGGGATTAATATAGATGATCCTGAACGACGGACCATGTCCTCCCCCCATCCCAAAGCATCAAAGCTTAGGGTAAACACTGATTTTACTTGGGAAAGGTTGCATTTCCCCAGCTCTTATTTCCTTTTAGAGTGCTTATTTTTTAAATTTTCTGATATCTCTTAGTTAAATGTCATTTTTATATAAGTATTTGCTGGTGCTGTTTACAGGAGCATTTTGTACTGTTCATTCATACTGTAACTTTGTTTGCCTTTGTTAAGGAAGCTACCTCTAAAAAATACACTTTAAAAAAATGTCAAAAAGGCAGTTTGAGCCTGCAATTTAACTACTGCAAAATGCTCCAAATAAACGTATTTTTTTGTATCAAACATGCCATTTCTTTAATGGAATGTAGCCTTTCCCATCGACCTCGCTCTAAATGATCAGACATGTAATGTTGTAATGGATAAATGAACAACTTTATGCTGGTTTAATCCATACAGACTAGTCTGCATGCTCTTTTTTGACATTGACCTTAGGAAGATAAGGTTTCTCTCTTCAAGAAATAAACCTGAGTGCTTTTTTAGGTGGGCTGGGGAACAATGGTGAGGGACTTGACTTGACATAACCTGTGCCTCGACTCAACTTGACTCGACTTGACTTGACTTGCCCACAGCAGAAAAAACTTGAGACTTGCTTAAGACTTGGACCCAAATGACTCGACTCAACTTGGGACTCGGATCAGAGGGACTTGGGCAATTGTCTGCGAAATATAACTGAAAAGTTTGTCTTCACCTGAAAGCGTTAATGCACAGACGCGTGTTGTAACACTGTTGTTTCACTACAAACCTCCATCGCCAAATACTGGCCTGGCATGCATGCTACCAATTTTTCAGTCATTCTCGCAGATCTGTGTGAATGCAGAGCACTTAAGAAAATGCAAAGGAAAAAATTTCTGGTGACAACATTGTTGTCTAAACGTGTAAATTTTAGGTTGCTTTCACACCTAAAATTCAGCTGACTGTGTTCAATTTTGGGGGTGAAACAGCAACATGGTTTCGTCGTTCTCTTGGTTTGGTTTCAAACTGCACCTAGTCAAAGCACCATATGTTGTGCAATCTAACCTTCTGCCACTAGTTGAGGCTGTAGTTGTGGTGTTAGTTCCTGCCATACAGCCCATTGATGCATTATGGGCTGGAAATACACAACAGGCATTAAGTAATAACACTGTTTAGCTCAGGGCAGTTTGGAAGTATTCTTTGCCATAAAATAAAGACAAAGCAGCACTTAGGATATTGACTGGAGCGATGTGTAAATATATCCCGTGTGGCTTTGAAGACAAAACTTGTTAAGAGGACCGAAGTCTGGTGGTGATAGTCATGCTAATGTTAGCTACTCTCGGTTTTAGCTCAGTTTTTTACAAGCCAGAGTTCTCCCAGTTTTGGTTCACTTGCCTTGTTTGGTTCAGATTGATTTCACTTGGAGGTGAACTGAGACCCCTGTTTTTTGGCGGACCAGGTCTACATTGGAGTTTGTGTGAGCTTACACACCAGCCCAAAAAAACCAGACTTTCAAAAAAAGCAATTCGGAGTCTGTTTGGTCCAGACCAAATGTGTTAGGTCTTAAAGTGCCCTATAAGGTGTACTTTCACACCTGCATATGGGCAAGTGCTGCGGTCAGAAGTATGGTGTAAGGTTGTCTGTCAAGAATTCTTTGCTGTATTTTCTTTTAATATTGCACAAAAAGTTGACTGTGACTTCATGAATCGATTAGATATTTGAGGTCATATGTCAAAGGTTATTAGGCCTCATAATCATCTCCTTCAGATGTTTGGAGGAATGAGCCCTTTTAGGCAGCCACTGGTATTGTAAACAGAGGCATTAATCTGTTTATTAATAGTCCTACTGTGTATTGTTGTGCAGCTCATCATGTGCAGCTAAATAATTTAGAGCCAAAATAAGCCTTAAGACTCTTGTATGCCTCCATTTGGCTCACCATTCACTCAGAGCTCTGCAAGACTGAATAATTTTAGATATTCACCAAAAAACTTCAAAGTGATGTTAGGCACCCTACCTGAGAGAAAAAAAATCACTGTTCCTGAAAGTGTCTGAATCATAGCCAGTGTATGAAGAATGCACTATTATGTTCTCTGAAATATGAAATTAATTTCAGCATGAATACAGCTTTCAGCTCATTTAAAGTTCAGGTCCAATATTTGACTATTATTTAAAATTTCACTGCCAAATATTTGGTCTTTCAACAGGTTTTATGACTTAAATCAAAGATTTCCTCCTCATTGTGGTCTTCCTTTTCACTGGAGTTCCTCCTCTGACTTCGCCTGAAATAGAGAGCTGTTAGGCTGAATGTTTGATGAGGAGGACTCTTGATACTTGAGCATCAAACCGGTTATTACTGAAAATATTTTAAGTGCTCTTGAAGGGTCAGAGGTTTAAAAATGATCCAACTTTTATGTCAAAATTAAGTGATGTTTTCCACATTACCGTGTCAGAAGATGCTTTAAGTAGAGGAATGCGGACATTAGAGTCTCAATCTGACAGATCTTATCTTTTCAGTGCGGCAATAAAAACAAGCGCATTAACAAATAATGTGAGATCATTAAAATAAAGCACGGCTTCATGTGGTGATCAGGCTTTATGGAGCTGCCAGACTGCAGGGCAGAACGGAAACAGCAGACACAACCATCAAGCCTGGAAATGAAGCTGTTTTTCACTTTCAGAAAGAGAGCATCATTAATCTGAAAACAAATGACTCTTAAGGAATTACCACAAACAAATTTGGCTTTTGGCAACATTACCCTTTATTGTCCAAGAAACCAAATCTGGGAGTTAAAGAAAAGACTTTTCGTGAAAAGAAATCATTTGGTAGTCAAATATTCATTTTAGCATCAAAATAGATATTTTTTGGTGGTAATTAAAAGTAAAATAATATATATAATAAAATATATAATATATATGTGTATATATATATATATATATATGTGTGTGTGTGTGTGTGTGTGTGTGTATATATATATATATATATATATATATGTATATATATATATATATATCATTTGGTAGGAAATAAATTGTTTTGTGATGTTTATATTTCCATCCATCCATTATCTAAACAGTTTATCCCTTTCATGGGCAGGGGGGAAGGGCACAGAATTAACCAGTTCCCATCCAATCACAGGGCCACATAGAGAGTAAGGGTGTAAAGAAGAATGTACAGCAATATATTGATTGTGAGTTCAAACAGTCTCGTGTTATCCTGAAGCTAGCAGCTAGCACCTTAGCTTTAGGGAGGTCGAAGAGAGGAAGATATTTACTCTTCTCATGGCTGCGTGACAACAGTTTGGACCTAAAAAAAAGAACAGGAGGGGGGCAGCTCAGCTTTATTTACTGACCACATTTTGACTTTAAACATTTATGACAGACAGAAGTTAAACTCATTGGTAGAAACAACCTCCTTCAAAAATCAGATAGCGCTGTAGTATAGCTTTCTACAGACTCTGTAGATGAACAGAAAGAGAAAAGCCTGATGATACCGATGATAGTTCAAGTATTTGTTATCGATCCTAAACTGGAATTGGTTTTCAGTTCCCATCCCTGGTCAACAATGAGAAAAAAACGAATTGTGATGAATCAATGTCGTGATACTGCCATTAAAAAAAGTTTTACTTGTTTTTCTATCTCGCCTACCCCTACATGGTACTGGAAAAACTTTATGCTAAATACAGTGTGCATTAAAAAGAATCTTACAGCAGTGGGCGAGTGTAGAAAAAAGCAGTCAGGATGTTTTAAAGCCAACACGGTGAACTGACTGGATAAAAATGGTATTCTACTCACAATCATATAGGAAACACAAAATCAAAAATGAGCCACTGCTGTGAAGCAGGTTATCAAACAAGCAGCAGGATGGAAGCAACAGGTGTTGATGGAGAGAAGTGGGGACTGATTACAGGTGAGAGGAAAAACAGCTGCAGGTAATAGAAATGTTTGCACCACTACAGCTGCTGTTTGATTGATGACGATCCACGGGGGCTTTTATAAAAACAGAGCTGAAGTGGTTCAGTGTTAGTTTTCTGTATCAATCATCTGTGATTTTAAATAAGTGTTTATAATCAGACGTAATGAAGGACTCTTCAGAGTTTTTACCATAAATTGCAGTCACAGTCATGTAGCACACTGAGATGCTAAGATTTTCTTACTTTTCCACAGCTCTGCAAGTGAATAAAAAATCAACAATTTATGTAAGGAAGGGAAGAAGGAACATGCAGACTGGGAAAGATGTACGTCATTCACTATAAAAGGAAATACAGCCTGGTTTATAACGCTGCATAAGCTCTCAACAGTTCTTACACCATGGTTCCCTGCATTGCCTAAAGCATTTAAACTTGTGTGATGGCGTATGCTCGACGATACTCCACCTAAACACTAGTCGGCAGAGCAATTTGTCCTGAAGGACTATGGAAAGCTGTTTGGGCATTAAATTGATAACGGTGATATCAACCATAGTTCAGCTCTACTGGTACTCAAATTTGGAGAACATGTACTCAATTTTGGTCAACTAGTGCATGAGTAGACTTTACTAGTGAAGCAAAAAGAGTCATTAGTACTACTAGTAGATTTAAAGATACTACTAGTAAAAACTCAAAGCCTTATTAGTACTACTAGTAACACAAAATGGTCTACTAGTGGGCAATTTTGCTTTACTAGTTAAGTCTACTCAAACTTTAGTGCGCCAAAAATCTTTACTAAAAAAAACTAAATTTTTGTTCACTAGTACTACTAGTAAACTCAAAATATCTCACTAGTAGTACTAGTACACTGTTTTTAGTCTACTATTAGTGCTAGTAAAGCCAAAGGATTCACTAGTAGTACTAGTAGATCTAATGCAAATGAAGCAGGAGGGATTATCACCAAATCCAGCACCCCGATTGGATGTAATATTTTCGAAAGCCAATGAGCATATAAAGCTTACTAGCTGTACTAGTGAACATTTTTTGATCTACTAGTAGTACTAGTGACAATTTTTGCTCCACTAGTAAAGTCGCTATTGATTTGTTCATTTACTGGTTTGCTTAATTTTGTGTTATTCTCTTTCTACGACGTATAACAATGTAATTTAACAGAGCTGTTTTGTAACTTATACACTTCAAAATAATGAAAAAAAAGTATATATATATGTATATATATATATTTATATTTTTATATATATATATATGTATATATATAAATATATATATATATATATATATATATATATATATATATATATATATATATACATACACATAAAAGAAGTGTACACCTCTCTGGTAGTCTCAGCTCGTTCTTCTTAAAGGTACACCTCTGCTCGGAGCCCTTTCAGCCACTTCACTGACTGTTGTCAAATACTTGATACAACCAAACTTCAAAAACACTCAACTATCCCTGTCAGGATGTGCCAGGATTTAGACGTGATGGCATGAAACCTCAACAATGTACCTGTACAAATACGTCCACACCGAAAACAGACAACGTGGCTTTAACACAAACGGAGGAGCTTTTATGAGTTTGCTGCTGCATGATTGTACTCTCTGTGTTTGCATGTGCATCCCTGCATGTGCTCTAAACTCTAGATTGTGTCGTCTTCACCAGAAGGCCAAACATGCACATTACTGAGGTGGTGATAAGTGAGGCGCTGAGGCGGAGAGCGAAAAAACACAATTTCTTCAGTAAATCGATGGGGTGTGAGTCAGGCTTGGTGAACAATTTCTCGCATGCAGAAATGTTTCTTCTTCATACACCAACACACACACACATTCACACCCACACACACACACACACAACAAACAAGAGCACAAACCCAGGGGTGTCCTGTCTTCCCACCACTTACCCCGCTAACATCGAGCTAATCACTCGCTCGTGCTAGCAGGCGAGGCGGAGAGAAAGCCATCAACCTGACACCCTCACTGCAGGCCATCGCTGCTAATGAAGACAAGACTCTGCAGTCAGGAGGCAAATATGTGGAAAAATTAGATTATGAGCCCTTCAGTGCAGCACAGAGATGAGTGCTGTTGGACACACCTAAGTTTACAAGTCAGTGCTGCCTGGGCTGGATTTGGGCCTCGAGCCTGGATTTACAAGTGATATGCTGAGGGGGAGACTTAAATTTTCTTATTGCTGTCACACTTTTTCCTCTTGATTGAACTGAGCAAAGACACAACAACCACTTAAATCAGGCAGCATTTTCTTATTATGTGTCTTTCACTTGTATTTTAGGCCCTGTTTACACGACTCTGTTTTCGGCCGTATCCAAAGAGTTTTGACTGCGTTTTAGCCTCCCGTTTACACGAGACCAGTGCCCGGAGTGCTTGAATCTGCAAACTTTTGAAACCAGGGTCCAAGGCGGAGAGTTTTCAAGGCGATTGCCACCCGGTCTCATGTAAACAGGATTCATCGTTTCAGGGGGAAACCCGGACGTCTACGCATGCCCAGTACTCTTTCACATGAAGGCTGCGCGCGCATACCAGGAACAACAACAGCTTCGGCCGTCTACCGAGTAACATGTGTGATGCCTTCCGTGCTTGGTTTGCTATCCAGACCAAACTATCCAGACAGATTTGTTGTCCCGACAGATTTATTGTCCAGACAAGAAACTCCTGCGTCTTCGTGCGTCCATTGTTGTTTGTGAAAAGTTTTTCTTCTTCATACGCATGTCATGACAGTACTGTTTCTCTGCAAACCTACATCGCCATCTACTGGACTTGCATGCACACTACAGCGTTTTCAGTCTTTCTTGAGACTCAGTCTGAACGCAGATCGTTTTTGAAGACACAAAGGAAAAACCTTTGCATTTCAGGTGAGAGCGTCTCCGTGTAAACAGGGCCTTAGTTTTTTAATCCATGTCAATAACATTATTTTAAATTCTGACGAGAAAAATACTCTGTGTAGAAAATGAAGACATGGACAAAGCTTCACATGATAGCATCAGACAGTTGCTGCATATTATCAGCTGCACATATATGATGCTAATCCCACCACATCCCAAAGATGCACTATTGGATTGAGATCTGGTATTTACTGTCAAATAAATTGAACAACGGAAGATATAATTGCAGAAACGGAGTGTGTTCAAGTGTGTTCAGTCAGTTAAATCATTAATGTGAATGTGAGTGTGTGTCATAATGAAGTCTGGTGTGTTGTCAAGTAGAAAAAACTAAGAAAAAGGGTGCATGTGATGGCTGAGGTGAGTCCAGGTAGAATGAGACAGAGCGAGCAGCAGTGTTGCCAGATTTTTCCACTGAATTAAGCAACCAGGTCTATAAAAACAAGCCCAAAACAAGCAACCTCTGTCTATTGTTTTTTCTAATGAAATATATTACTTTTTTTTTAAGAGAAGGCTACATAAAATGTGTTTTAATTTTCATCCACATTACATTTCAATCTCATGGTGACATTTTTTCTTATTTGGCTCTTAATTTACTTATTCAACATCCTGAAGTGAGGGGCTACTGTTATTTATATCTCTGTTATCTCTAAACAGTCAGTCTAACCTAGATTTTTGTAACCAAACGGACATAGTCAGGCTTTTCAACCATGCCACAGTCAAAGGAAATGATATCACTATTCTTCCCTATTGTGATGCTCAGTTTGAACTTCAGCAGGTCATCTTGACCATGTCTACATGCCTAAATGGATTGAGTTGCTGCCATATGTTTGGCTGATAAACTATTGTGTATACAAGCAGTTTAATGGGTGTTCCTCATAAAGTTTCCATGATTAGCATACCACTATATTATACTCAGAGATTGTCCTTCATTACCATAAACAAGCCAGCACCATCACCTTCTCCCTTTGAATGCAACCTGGAGCCCAGGGGTTTTGTCTGCTCTGACGTTATCATGTTTGACATACAAAACTTAAATCATGACAAAAAAAAAACTTGCAGCATACTTTTTAAAAAGGTCTTTTGGAGAGAACAAATGTTTGGTGCCTATTTGTTGGTAATTTGTCAATGAGAAGATTTTTACGTAGGCCCAGGGGTGTTGCAGCCCATCTGAGGTACAATTAACAGGTTAACAAAGAAAGAGTCTTGGGAATTACTGACTTTTTGCATGCGACGTGGCACAACTAAAAATGTCCTTTTATTCATTTTATATCACAAGCAGCAGCTTTGCTGCAGACCCAGCTGGACAGGGGCTGAAGCCACTTTATAAAAGCTTTTCTCCTTCACAATGTCATTATGAAGCCTCCAAATCAGTGTCAATTTTGTTGACTAACTATTTTGGTCATAGTTTTCGTCAACTACCTTTTTTCCCCTGATAAAAACTAGACAGTAACTAATAAAAACAAGTGCACATGGACAAAAACTAAAACTAAATTAACTGCCATTTTCGTCAAAAAATAAAAACTAGACTAAAATGTTTGACATGTAGAAAGTAGGCATAAGTTAGAAATATATCCAGTCACAGATACTTTGGTTGTGTGGAAAGGTTGGATGAGTTCAGAGGGACATCCAATCACAGCTGCCTTAACTTCATGGTGGTGGGATAACTTGTGGAGTGATCCAATCAGAGCTCCTCTCTTTATGAATTGATATATTCATGTAGAGCAGGTTCACTGTTTGTTGTCAGTTCTGGTATTGTAACTGAGATGCTCTGCCAGGTAGCCTAAATAAAGGTGACTGCATTTCACAGAAAAGTTCAATTTGTTTCATGTATACATTCAAACTTTACTAGCATTCAATAAAGGGTTATTAGATGTTTCAATTTATTCAAGTATAAAACATGACTTCAGAAATTCAAGGAAACATAAAAAATGCCTTACCCTTTACACTTCATATTTTAGTGGACTGAATTTACAGTAGATTTCATCGACTAAAATGTTGGGAAATCTCATCAACTAAAACTAGACTAAAATTAAAACAATTTAGATGACTAAATTATGACTAAAACTAAAAGATATTTTAGGCAAAAGATTATAAGTAAAACTAAATTAAAAAGTGCTGTCAAAATTAACACTGCTCCAACTAAAACAGTGGTGTACTGTAAGCTAAATAAACTCTGTAGATTTAAGACAGACTCCTCATTAAAGACTGTAACAGTAGCTGCCTAAAACACAAACTCCACAATGAAAACAAATAGTATACCCAACAGAACTACACAGAAGCTGCATGTTGTACAATTTCACAATAAAAATAAGAAGGTCAGATCAATCCTTGCTGTTCTTCTGGGAAACCACAGAAACACAGCAGTGCAACTTACCTACTAAATATTCTCTGTTTTATGTTTCAATTTATCACAGTAAGCTACATGAGAGTCTATTTTGTGGTTTTGTTCAGAAGTAGCATTCAGATTAATCAGGGTTAACTTTGTACACTATCCTCATGATTTACTTTTTGGAACATCGGCCTTAAGCAGAGTAATGAATGGAAATGCTCCAGTGATATGCTCTGTATAAGTGCACGTGGGCTGTCTCTTGTCCAATCAAAATACATGGTAAAAGTTTTTAAACGTTTGGTCAAGTGTTTTCTGAGAGTTAAGTTTTCAAACATTGTGAAGGACAAAGTAAACCAGAGAAAAGGAATAAATACTATGACAACAGTCCATAAAACTTGGTTGTATCTGCGTTTAGTTTGCAAAAAACAAACAAGAAAACTCATCTTTGACTGGGTGGAGGGGGCTATACAGACAAATGTCCAGAAGCCTGGATTGTTCCTCGTCTCTTTCTTTGGATTTTGATGGCAGACAACATCCATGTAGCTGCATTTTAAATTCAAGTGCAAGTTTAGAGAACAAGAAACAATGAACAAAGTTTGAGGGCAGAAATGAGGCAAAACTGAGTGACAGAGGGTTTATTCTGTGTTTACACGGATAATTGCAAACCATAACACATAGTTTGCATAGTTTATAGTTTTGTTTGTGTCCATTAAGTCATTCTAAAAGGGATCATTTCAGAGATTGTGGTTTGGGCAGATGTGAAAAATGCTGCCTCCACTAAAAATCAGTGCCAGTCAGGCTGAAAAGTGCCAAAACAAAATTAAAACTGAACTTTTACTGCCTCCTCAATATGTATTTGGAGCTGGAATATGTTTTATCTTTCTTTTACGATTTAGAGTGTAATGGCAGCTCTGTTTAATGCATCAATATCCTACAAAACTGATGCTGGAAAAGGAAATTTAAGGTCTCCAGCAACTACTTTTAGACATTTCTATTAGATCTTCTAGACAAGATGGTTGTGTCTTTTTCTGATAAACAGGATGGACTATCTCATTTATCCGTGACACATATGGATCTGACAATTCCAGCAGCTTTGCAAGATCAATTAGTTCTTACTGACTTTCCTTGACTATCTGACCCCACCCCTCTGTTTGTATTGGATATGTTCTGTATCTATTGTTTTATGTTATGATTGTTTTTAATGTTTTTCACCTCCGCCAAAGAGGTTATGTCTTTGCCGGCTTATTTATTTATTTATTTTTGTTTGTTAGCAAGATTATGCAAAAACTCTTGGTGGTGATCCAGTTAGCCACCATTAGCGAAAAGTGATTTTGGCTTTCCTGCGCTGTGCTCTACTGTCTACTAGGGCCTCACAGACATGCCCAGAGATATTCCGAACATTGAACTGTGAACTTAATAAAGACCCGGCTCAGGAAAAGTCGCCTTTAGGGCAGGAGGGCTTATCTCTTAATGACATTATAGTGGCCATTTGGCTTTGCCATCTCCAAAACAAGTATAAATCTCAAAACCGCCATTGTGGCACGGGGAGAATGTATCTTAAGCAGGATCAAAAAATGTCAGTGTCCAAGCCACATACAGTTTTTTTTTTTTGCTTTATTGAGGATTGCAAATAAATTGGCATCCTTGTGCGCTCTTGGCTTCCCGTCTTCCTGGTAAAAAAACCATTCACCATCCCTGGTGCCTGCCTATCCTGTCTCACCTGCCCCTCTATATCCATATCCCCCGGAGCCAAAAAACTAAACCCATCAAAATAAAAGCCTAAATATATGGCCAAATATTTTAAATAATAAAACTGACAATGATGATTAAAATTCTCTAATCACATTTAAACAAGATAACAACAACAACAAAACAAACGTGAATATCTCTAACAGACATCATTAAGGGGAAGTTTTCAAACTGTTTGTTTGACCAGCAGGCAACAGTAAAAGGCATCTAAACTAGAAAAAGCAAAACATGACTTATGTAAGATGGACTGTTACACAACAGCCAATCACTGATTTGAGAGCATAATTAGCCCTCATGACAGAATCCAGTGCACACAAATTAAATGGAAATTGTGGAGTTACTATGTAGAAGAATTTGATTTTATTTATTATACCTTTATTTAACCAGGAAGTCCCAATGAGATTAAAAATCTATTTTACAATAGTGACCTGACCAAGGTAGCAGCCAATACAATGTAACAAACTTTAAAAAAATAAAATAAAATAAACAGCACAACAACTCACATTTTAAAACAGGCTTTCAACTGTATTGTGATCATTCAAGAAAAACAGCTTCACTTCTCTGTCACATTACTCTTTATGGTCCTTTTAAGAAGCCAAGGGCAGCCTGCCTTTATGTGATGTATATTCTGAAAACAAGAAAAGTATCATGCCTTTAATGACTGAACACCAGAAAGCATCTTGCAATTAAAGTGAAGATGTGAAAGACTTTTTTGTTGAAATTATTTTTGCATTACAATATTGCATTACAATTTGTTTTCTGTATAGTGACAGTATCACATTCTTCAGTTTACCTGCACAGGTGAGTCATGGTCAACAGTTTCTAAAGTTCACCTGTTTTTTTTCCCCCATCATTAGTATAGCATGTAGTCTCTGGTTTGTTCTAATCTCAGGTGTTCTGTGTCCCACCTGAGAAAGTCTCCTGCTGAGAGACTAAACAGGAGATTAGAGACAAGAGCAGCGGTGACACAGAGCTTCCATCTGATGCTGAGACACTTTTCCCACGACTGAGCTGTCTCCATGAGGCCCAGACACCTCCAACACTATCAAAACAAACTGAGAGAGAGTCTGTGTGCTCCTACAGACACCGCCACATGTGGTCTGCTCTCACCTGCTGTTTCTAGGGATGGGGGATTTAGTCCAAAAATTATAGCTTAATTTCCTTTCAAGCGAAATGGCAATAGCTACCCTAAAATAACAATGCTAATTTTAGTTAGCATGTAGCATGTTAGTGTTAGCATTAAGCATGAATGCATCTTGTAAGTGGGCTAAATAGCACTTCGTTGAAGGTTATATCACACTTTTAGTGACACTTAATTTGATGTCATATCTGTGTAAGATGAAAAAAAAAAATCTGATTTGCACTTATAGTTACAAGCCTTTCTGTGTGAGTAATGAGCAGTGAAGCTAAACTAAAGCTGTCAGTCTTTTAACATGTTCCATTGGCGGGCATGAACTTCAGTCTCCTGTAAGAGATGAAAGTATTAAAACATGAGAGTTACACAGATTTAGACAAGCAGGCCAGTGACAATCCCTCAGATTATTTTTATTTTTCTAAATCAAATACCTTAAAAAGCAATGCTAACTTTTGCTAGCATGCATATGGGATTTTCCATTATGTGTTAGCGTCAAGCTAACAAACGTCTTGCTCATTTTGAATACATGGATGCAGCTACTCAGTGGGCATTGTAGAGCTTTGTTTGAGAGTACATCGCACTGTAAGTGACACTACATCTTATGCTATCTCTTTAAGGTAACAAATCAAATACCCGAAAAAGCAATGCTAACTTTTGCTAGCATGCATAAGGGATTTTCCATTATGTGTTAGCGTCAAGCTAACAAACGTCTTGCTCATTTTGAATACATGGATGCAGCTACTCAGTGGGCATTGTAGAGCTTTGTTTGAGAGTACATCGCACTGTAAGTGACACTACATCTTATGCTATCTCTTTAAGGTAACAAATCAAATACCTTAAAAAGCAATGCTAACTTTTGCTAGCATGCATATGGGATTTTCCATTATGTGTTAGCGTCAAGCTAACAAACATCTTGTTCATTTTGAATACATGGATGCAGCTACTCAGTGGGCATTGTAGAGCTTTGTTTGAGAGTACATCGCACTGTAAGTGACACTGCATCTTATGCTATTTCTTTAAGGTAACAAATCAGATTACCTTAAAAAGCAATGCTAACTTTTGCTAGCATGCATATGGGATTTTCCATTTTGTGTTAGCATCAAGCTAACAAACATCTTGCTCATTTTGAATACATAGATGCAGCTACTTAGTGGACATTGTAGAGCTTTGTTTGAGAGTACATCGCACTGTAAGTGACACTACATCTTATGCTATTTCTTTAAGGTAACAAATCAGATTTGTTGTCAGGTTTAGATTTCTATTTTCAGTTTTAAAGGGGCTTTGTGTGTGAGTACTTTATGAGCAGTAAAGCTAAACTAAAGCTGTTTTTAATTTCACATAGTTCCGAGTCAGGACTAAAACCGGACCACATCAATCAATCAATCAATCAAACTTTATTTGTATAGCACTTTTCAGACTAAATGTCGTAGCACAAAGTGCTTCACATAGAAATGAAGAAACAAAATAAATCAAAATAAATAAAAAGTAGAAAATTGAATACAATGAAGAATACAACCCATCCCCCCACCCTCACAATCCACATACAGCACACGCACTCATTTACACACACACATACAAAGACATGAGGAAGAGATTCTAACAGAAAACATAATAAGAGGACGGAGGAAAGGAACATGCCAGAGAATAGAACTTTAAGACATGAGAAGTGCACTAACAACCAAACAACCATCAGCAACCCCTCAAATGAATGACTTTTCTCGGCAAAATACCTAAAATAACAATGCTAAATAGTGTTAGCATGTGTATAGGATTTTCCATTATATGTTAGCATTAAGCTAACAAACTTACTGCTCATTTTGAACTCATAGATTCAGCTTTTGAGCAGTCTTCAAAGAGCTTTGTTGAGGAGAATATCACACTGTTTAGCAACATTACAACCAATGTTGTAACTCTGTAAGCTGACAAAGCATGGTTTTATTTGCATTTATGGTTTTAAAGAGCCTTTGTGTGTGTGAGTTCTTTGTTAGCAGTGAAGCTTAACTGAAGCTGTCTCTCATTTCACATAGTCCAGTGGCTGGCTTGAACTTGGGTCTCCTGCATAAAAAAATGCATAAAATAATTCTCATACTAGACTAACTATGTCAATTGTTTTGGTTAATAAGCATGTTATTGTAATTGGTTCTTCCCATTACTATCTTATTTTACCAAAACAACAATCTTTATGGATAAAACAATTATGTACTACTTTCACCTTGCTTGAAAAAATGACCAAATTTATAAAACATTGCACATTTCCCACCCCTAGAGTCTGTTGACCTGGTGAATAGACAGAACATGAGTACGTATGTGTGCTTCTGCATGAAGGTGCCCTGCTTCTCCAAACATAGGTTGTTTAATAGAGAGGAGACTAAAACTCTGCAATCAGATGAGTAAACACCCACAGTCCCTGCTGGGGTTAAAAAAAGGATAAAAAGTGCAGATAAATGATCGTATGTGTGCGTGAGGAGACAAAGAGCTGCGATGGAAGGGATTGTATCTGCTGTTAGATTAAAGTTCTGCTTGACTGGCAGCCACAGACACAGCAGACATGGGGGGCCAACGCCAAACCACAAAACCACTTTCTCACGCTCTTCTCTGGGGATCACACCACGGCTCGGTGTGCTCCAAAACTAATTCTTCACAACTTTACTGTCAGCTGGAAAAAAATGAAGCTTTGGGAGTAGATTTTATGAGTGTATGCAGACTTTTAATGTAGTTCTTCCTTTCTTTATGTGGTTTGGTTTGGATAATTCTGCAGAGATCGTTCAGGGAGAACATCTGCAGCATGTGTCTCAGTGACAACAGAAACCACAGTGTACATCTCCAATGAGATGCCAAAGTGTGCATTTTCAATCATGACCATAATCTTACCTTAATACTTCTAATACAGGCTGCTGTAATTCAAGGACAAGGTGACTTTAAAGCTTGTTTCTTGTCTTCTACAAGAAAGCAAACTTATGAGAAGATTTGGGCCTGAGCAGAAAGCTCCTTTGTATTCAATTATTTAAGAATGTTTATAATTAATAGTTATTTGGTTATTCTCTCTATATTTTGTTGATGTCTAAATTTCATGCCTCGGTGCAAGTCACAGCTAGGGCCAGGGTTGATATGGCATTGTTTTTCCTGTCCATCCAAGCTTTTCTCATCTTATTATTGCAAAGGAATACTTCGAGATATTGCTTTCAAAATTCAGACTAACATCCTCTCTGACTTATGGCTGCACTGATTACAATTTGAAGGTCTGAGGGTCAAAGGTTATTGAGCTTCAAAAGGTTTATGAACCGCGAAACCTCAGAACTTCTTTGAGCTATTCAATTTCTCAAACGTAAAATATATTTTTAGATTGGCTTTTGGAGGTTTAAGAGATAGTTTGATACTTTGAGCTAGTGTTTTATGAGGTTTATGTCAATAGTTACTATACATTCACTGGCCACTTTATTAAGTACACCTTGCTAGTGCCAGTTGCCTCCAGAACTGCCTTAATTCTTTATGGCCTGTATTTAACAACACGCTGGAAAAATTCCTCCAAGATTTTGGTCCATATTGACATGATAGCATCACAAAATTCTGCAGATTTGTCAGCTTGCACATCAGTGTTGAGAATATCCCCTTCCACCACATACCAAAGGTGCTCTATGATCTGGTGACTGTGGAGGCCACTGCAGTACAGAAAACTCATGCCCAGTTGCTGGAAGTAGCCATCAGAAGATGGGTACACTTTGGTTATAAAGGGATGGAAATGGTCAGCATCAATACTCATGAAGGCTGTGGGGTTTGAAGAATGCTCAGTTCTTAGTTCTAAGACCAGGAGGATGGCAGGATGGATCCATGCCTTCATGTTGTTTTTGCCAAATTTTGACCAGACCATCTGAATGTTGCAGCAGAAATCAAGACTCATCAGACCGCACTTTTCCAAACTATTGTCTAATTTTGGTGAACCCATAAGAATTGTAGCTCCAGTTTCATGTTCTTAGCTGACAGTAGTGGCACCTGGTGTGGTCCTCTGGTGCTGTAGCCCATCTGCTCTAAGACTTGATGGGTGATGCATTCAGAACTAGTCATCTGCATATCTCAAAAATGGAAAGTCAAAAAAATCCAAAACACTTACTCTAATCCACATTCACTTAACCAGTTGAGATAAATATCTTACTTTATGTAACGAGAGGCAAAAATAAGGCATTGAACTGCTTGTAATGAAGAGAAAATATCTGCCAATGAAACAAGTAAAACTTGACTCAATGAGGCTCTTAATTTAAAGTTTAATATCTGTTCAAGATAAATTTGTCTTGTCTTATTGGCTGATTATTTTACTATTTATTACAAGCAACTCAGGTCTTATTTTCAGTTTTTATATCTTCGATTAAGATCTTAATCCAGACATGTAAGAAAACTGTGGATTAGAAAGTCTAGTGAGTTTTTTGTCTTGAAATTGGACAAATACTCTCACTTAGATCTGAGTTATTTTTAGTTGTTGCCTTCCTGTCATCTGGAACCCCTCTGGTCATTCCTCTCTGACCTCTGGCATCAACAAGACATTTTCACCTCTGGAATGCTGCCCACTGAATATTTTCTCTTTTCTGACCATGTTCTTTAAACCCTTGAGATGGATATGCGTGAAAATCCAAGTAGATCAGTTTCTAAAACCCTCAGTCCATGTTGCAACCTGCTTTCTTAATTTTTACTTAATTTTTTTATGCTCTTATCTATTTAAAAGTCTCTTATCTATTTTAATGTCTTTGCGAATATTCCTACTCCTATATTGTGTATAAGAACAATGAAACAACCAAATTTCGCCTAGGAAGTATTCCCTTGAAGTACTTCTGATTCTGATCCGAGCCTGCACCACCAAACAAGCAACATTCAAAGTCACTTAACCCCTTAAAGCCTGTTGTGTCATATTGATACATACTTTTATGATACCTTTATCTAATTAATATGATCAACAAATTCCTAAAAAAACCCCATCTGAATACAGTCAGATAAATGATAAAAAAAATGTCCTCAAATTGATTATCAGTTGCCAAAAGCACCTAAAGAATCAAATGAGATACAAAAAATATTTATGTTAAATTTTATGGAAATCTAGCTTTCTTTTTGGATTTCAGTAGAAAGTGAAATAAACATTTCATCTCCAGAAAATAAGAATTTTCGGGCTATAATTAGTGTTTTCAGGCTTTAAAGGGTTAAATTACCTTTCTTCTCCATTCTGATGCTCAGTTTGATGTCAGCATGTTGGAATGCATTGAGCTGCTGCCATGTCATTGGCTGATTAGCTCTTTGCATTAGCGATAGCTCTAACATGTTTACCTTATGTAGTAGCTGGTGAGTGCATATACTTAACATACAGTGTGGTCCCAACATGCATTGTGCCTCCTGCTTCTTTTAAGTTTGGATGTTGACACACACCCCCATCATGTCCTCATCACTGGTTCAACTGGTGACATTCTTAATGTAAGCAGCTGTTTGAAATGCCATCCTGGGCAACATTTGTGCAACAGAAAAATCAATTTACATTTTTATGAAGTGGTGCTTGATTGAAAATGGTACAGCTTCCTTTGAAACTCCGTCACAGACACTCAAAGCAAAGGTCAGCTGTAACTAGCATGATGAAAACTGAACGTACAGCAGGATTTCATTATGGTTTATAAAGCTCAGCAAACATTTCCTGCTCTTATGAAAGCATCAGCTGCTTTCATTAGCCGTCAAACATATGTTAAACCGAGTGTGAAGCAGAGTGTGCACCTCTCATATGTGTTCTGTTAAGGTAATGTAGAGGGAAACGGCTGAATAATGCATGACATGGTGTTTAATTAGCGGGTGATGGAGGGCAATTAAAGCAGCGTCGTGTTGGGAAAGGTCAGGCGGGTGGAGCTGGTGGATGGTGCAGGGCCGCGAAGTACATCCAGAGGACAGCGAGTGATCTGTGAGGAGAGAGACGCCTGCACCATCATGAGTCAGTTTCTGTTTCTAAGAAAATCTGTGTCTCATTTTTGGAAGTGTTCAATAAATAGATTATAGGTTTATTAACTCAGTCTGCATTAGCTGTTATGATCAAGGTATGCTTTAACCTGACACACTAGATGGACTACTTATTATTTTTCACCATTCATTATTTTTGCTAGGTGTGGGTTTTCAGGGTCAAGGAATCATATTATGATGCTAACTTCCTCATGGTTTTGCTTATAGATGTAACCATAGACATGTATAGAAAGGCTAGATGGCTTAAGGGGGAGCCACCAGCGTCCTCACCGGCAGCCATCTTAGAACAGGGCGCATTTCTGCTCAGCTCTGCAGTAACACAATTGTAATAAAATGTAATAAAATTGAGGTGTGTGTATATCTGTGAAACTACATACACAGGACAATATCGAAATCTAGTTAGTGCATGTGTGGCTGCTGCTTTACATATCTACTTCATGTTATTTTCATATGAAATTATATACTGTAATTTCTCATATATAACACACATTTTAAGCTCTTAAATAAGGTCTAATTTTCGGGTGCATGTTATATGCAAGCACAAGCAAAATATGTAAAATATTTCATCTCACCAACATTGCGATTACAACACAGCTGATACAAAAAGCCGAAATATTCTCTTTCTCTGCGAAACATTACCGCCAAACTTTTGTAATTCTTATAAAACTGACTGTTAAACTGTTCTAATCCAATAATTTGGGTCTTAATTAGTTTACCTTTGTGTAATGATCATTTAATTCTCAAGCGTTACGGTATCACTCGCGTGTAAACACACAGGGCGCTGCCATCTTGTGAGCAAGGGGACCAAAATAGCTGCGCTGTGATTGGTCAAAGACATCGGCATGTTGATAGCTGCTCTCTGATTGGCTGGTGCACTACGACTGAGAATGCTTGGGCAGAAATCTAGTAAGTGTGCATGCATGAAGCAAAAGATGTTTCCGCATCCAGTTGAGAGAGAAAATTGTGTATTTGTTGTGAAAATACTGAAATTTCATTGATTAAAACTTTAAACAAAGGTCATTTCTTAGTTTTCTAAGAGAGTAAAGTTTGGGCAAAATGTGGGTGTGTGTTATATATGAATACAGCATTTTTCCTGGAAAAAAGCATGGAAAAATGGGGTGCATGTTGTAAATGAAGGCGTGTTATATATGAGAAATTACGGTAATCTTAATTATGCAGTATTAAAACTACATCTCTGACGTTTCTGACAAAGTCAACCGTTTGAAAATCGGTTGACCATCGAGCAAGCAATGCTTATTTGTCAGTACATGTGCTTGACAGACGTCAATGTTATGAGTGAGCAAGCACCCTGTACCAAGATGGCGGCCATGTGAGGACGTGAGCCATCTAGCCTTTCTATACATGTCTAGGGATGTACCAGCAATATGTGAGCTACCTAGGTGGAAGTTTGCGTTCTAGTTCAGGATGCTTTCATTCTGCAGGTCTGTCAGGTCAGTTCTTTAATGAATCAGGTCACTTATGGGGAGATTATTTTAGTTCTTTGTTAACCTTCTATGCAAAGTTAATGACAGGCTTATTTAGAAGTACACAACGCTCTCTATTAACCATAACAACCAGCCTGTGATAAAACCTGACCCTGGTCTCCATCCCTGTGCATCCGTTTAACACTGGAGTTTGCACAAGCTAACAATCTGGACTTTCACTCCAGCAGGCCCCAGGAGCTCACAAACCTTCCCCTGATGATAACTCACTGCGACGCTGTGACAGCAGCCGGAGAACAAAGCTCTACACCACAAGCCCTCCGTCCTGTAATACATACCGCTCTCTCTCCCTCACACTCACTCACAAACACCACAGGGGACTGGTGACCCACACACACCGACATCACTGAAATCTCCCCCATGCAGCTCCTCCAGAGTCTGAGATATTACCTGTTTCAGGTCTATCTTTCACACAGGGCCAATAAAGCCTGAATCAGGTTATGAGACGAAGAGAGGGACAAACACCTCAGCCTTTATTAAGCTGTCTGTTTGAACACAAGCGGACATACCCGGAGTTCACACCACATACAGAGGGAGTGTAGAAACAGGAAGATGCCTCTGGTCCATGGGCAGTTTTACCGCTAGGCAAAGGCAGGCTATTGCTTGAGGCCTCAGGCTTATTTCCAAATAGTAATAGATGTATGCAGGGGGCTCAGCTCTTACAGAAATTATGACATGAAAACAAACTAACTTTTAAGTGTTTGACTCCCTCAAACCGCCCAATTCAAGAAATATTTCACTGAGTAGAAGACTTTAAATATTAGCACTAATAGTAACATGCAGTAATGAGTTTCACACCATTACATATTTTATGTTTTATGTTTTATGTTTTTCCCCGAAACTAACTGATTGGCCCAAGTGTTTTCTTCAGTAAACTGTTTTCACAAAATCATTTTGTTAGTAATTCAGCACAACGAGTAGGTAAATACATTGATGATACATATTTAACCCTTTTGCATTTTGAATGCAGGATGCAGGACCACTTTGTTTAAAACAAGTTTTGCAAGTTTCTATCACAAAACTTATTTTAACATTTCTGTTAATTCAAAGGGCAGAGAAATCCATAATTTATCCCCAAAACTGTCCAGCTTTTGCATCGCTTTTGTATTCAGGATTTTGTGTTTTGCTTGCTGTAATATTAAAGTAAGAGCTTTACATATCATTGGTCGTATAGTTGGGCATTGGCCTTGTGTTATCATCATTATTTAGGGGGCCCTATATGGGTCTTAAATCGCCTGTGGATATAACTTACATTTGTGTGAAACAAGCAAAAGAGTGAGCGAAATCCACTTGTCCAAACATTGCCATCTTACAAACACATTTTAGACAGTTCAGAGAAAGTTGCTGCATGGAAGGCTGCCCGTCAGGGGGGATAAAGGGGGAAGATTTCTGGGGATATATATATATTTATATTTCCTCTCTTTCATGGAAAACTGTGAACATTACCTTGACTAGAACAAATTTATAAATGAAATTAAAATATTGCTAACATATATGCAATGCCATAACTAATTAAAGCTGCAGTATGTGATCTACTTTTTGTGTCAAAGGCCCAAAAAATATGATATCCTGTCAACATCTTAGTACTGAAGCCACCTCAGAAATCATCAGACATCTGTTTCCCCTCCTCCTCTGTTTTAAGACTTAGAAAATCTAGCAAGGGATGCCCACTTTTTGGCCAATCAGGGCTCAGTTTAGGGGCAGTGCTCTTATTGGATCCTTTACTAAGGTATGTGTGCTTGTTATATCTGAATGAGCTTTAGTTGTTGATTAGATTGTACTGGTGATGTTCATGGCTCTTTTGTGGCTACATTGGCATTTCAAGTAGTTTGCCTAAATTACTTAAATAAGATGAATGTTTGGGTTCCTGGTTTGATCTCTAGGTCCCAAACAAAACTTCTGAACACTGCCACCACATATTTTGTAGTTTGGACAACACCAGCCATCTCTCTTTACTAAAAATATGTATAAAAATCATCAAGTTTCTGTACATAAAAAGTCCCTCAAAATGCTGCAAGATGTCATTTGTTTGTTTGTTTTCCACATGCTGTGATTGCCTTTAGCTGATGGGAAAGGGCCTCATACTGTTTTTTGCCCGGGGTCTCCAGATTACCCAGACCACCCCGGCCTGTGAGAGCTGCAGGATGGATTGTGTGAGGCTGCAGGAAAGGAGAGAAGGCTCTGAGGAGGAGGAGGAAGAGCACAAGCGAAAGGGAAATTAAATGAGAGCAGACAAGTGTTGAGGAGGTTTGTCACTGCAGCCACACGAGCATAAGAACTATTTACAAGATGTGAGAGCACCGTTATGTCTGTGAGATCCTCTGACACGGCTGCGAGCAGAGGAAGTCAAGTGTGCTCCGAGACAACGTGAAGGAACGCCACTTTTTTTCTGCACACACTGCACTGTCACAAGGTCAGAGGTCATCTCTGCCGTTTGTGTTTCTCACTCTAAAGTTTCTATTTTCTGGTTCTTTCAGCTAATAAGCCAGAGATACTCTTTGTTTGGACTAGAGCACGGAAAGTGACTTTAGAGCATGAATTTCGAGAGAAAATTGACTCGACTGTTTAAATCAACACAAGCGCCACAAGATATGAAACTACTGGACAGTGATGGTACAAGAGGGGGGTCAAGACGAGGGCCTGAGGCGAGTGGTGGGATCAGAGGAAAGCTTACTTCTTCTGTGGTGTAAGCTCTTTACTGAAGGCAGAAGAAATGAAAATCAATCAGGAAATGCTCGGCAGTGGATTAGGGTTTTCATAAAACCCTAAAAGGAGGCAAAGGAAACAGTTTTTCTTAGAATGGATGAAAGTGTTTGCAGTGTTCATTTTGACAACACTTTTAAATTTAGTTTTAGTTATAGTCTTTTGACTAAAATATCTTTTAGTCATATTAAGTCATCTAAATTTTTTTAATTTTAGTCTAGTTTTAGTTGATGAAATTTCACTACATTTTAGACGATGAAATCTACTGTAAATTTAGTCGACTAAAATATGAAGTGTAAAGTGTAAGGCATTTTTTATGTTTCCTTGAATTTCTGAAGTCATGTTTTACACTTGGATAAAACAAAACTTCTAATAACCCTTTATTGAAAGCTAGTAGAGTTTGAATGTATAAATTAACAGAAACAAACTGAACTTTTGTGTGAAATGCAGTCACCTTTATTTAGGCTACCTGGCAGAGCATCTCAGTTACAATACCAGAACTGACAACAAACAGTGACCCTGCTCTACATGAATATATCAATTCATAAAGAGAGGAGCTCTGATTGGATCGCTCCACAACTTATCCCACCACCATGAAGCTAAGGCAGCTGTGATTGGATGTCCCTCTTAACTCATCCAACCTTTCCACACAACCAAAGTAGCTGTGATTGGATATATTCCTAACTTGTCCCTACTTTATACATGACCAAATTAGGTCTGATTGGATTAAGTCTCTGTCAAACATTCTCGTCTAGTTTTTATTTGTTGATGAAAATGTCAGTTGATTTAGTTTTAGTTTTTGTTCATGCACTTGTTTTTATAAGTAACTTTCATCCATAAATAAATAAGGTGAAATCATTATAATAAATATAATCAGCTAAAAACCAGATTAAAAGGCTAGGCCTTGAATTTGCTTTTAGAAATATAAACAGCAGTTGCTGCCCTCAGGCCTTCAGGCAGACTGATCCACAGAAGAGGGCCATAACAAGGAAAAGATGCTTCATCGTTTGTTTTAATTCTAACTTTGGGTACCATTAAAAGACCACTGAAGACCTGAGGGCTCTTCTGGGTTCATAAGGTAAAAGCAAATTGGATAAATAATAACAAGAAAGACCATTAAGAGGTTTAAAAACTAATAAAAGAACTTTAAAATCTATCTTAAAGATACAGTAGCACTGCACCTTTAAGAGGAATGAGCTCAGGTGAGCAGTGAGGTACACTGCTGTTAATGGGTACAGTCATTTTGCATATATCACGTCCATGAGGATGAACCATACAGGACAGACAGGAAGACGACTGACAGACACCTGACACAAGATACCATAGCAGGAAAACATACTTCACCATCACTCAGAGGATTTTTAACAGCCTGGACATGTTCATTTATTCAGCCATCTCCCCGCTGCATTTGATCTGATTGTTCGCTCCAGGCAAACATTCACTACATGGCACAAAACAGCACTGGTATAATCACATGAAGGCAACCCGGTGAAGAGTGGGGCGAATAAATCGTTTCTGAAAATCAGTGAAAGGACGGCAGATCTGAGGCAGAGTGGATGAATCATAACCCAAAAGAAGAGAGTGAGCCTCCTCCAGAAGAACCCAACGTCCAATGTGCCTCCCTGGCCCTCATCACCACATACAATATCAGGTGCTCAAAAACCCTCCATCTTTGGACAGGATAGTTTTTTTGTTGTTGTTATTATTATTATTTTTTTTTTTTAAGAAAAACAGAACAAAGAATCCCCTAAATCTCCTCAATATTATTATGCATTGTTTGCACTATTTGAATTCTGCTTTCTGATTGCACTTCAGATCTATTTTCCCATTTGTCATTCAAAATATCAAACAAATACCACCCCAACATTTCAGGATTCAGCTAAAAGACTTTTTTCACACCTCCCCTGAAAATTGCCAACACTTAATATATCATTATTTTGAGCTTTTTGGGTTAGGTCAAAAATTCCAAAATACTCACACCTGTCACACTTTGCACATTAAATGCACACATATAAATTAGGCTCATAAATATCATAAAATGATTTGTTTTCTACTCTAATTGTATTTTATTTTTGTAAATCAAATTCAGCCCTGTACATACTGTAGATATAAAATACTTATTATATATATTTTTTAACATTTTTAACTTTTATTACCCCAGTTTGTTTCTGATGTTACTGCATTTTTCAATGAAAAAAACACAATAAAACATTGTTTTTTTAATGATACTACATAAAATTTGGATTAATTCTTTTTATTATTTTTATTTTGCAGCCGGGCATATGTCAATTATTAACAGCAACACCTGTTACAATACATGATTATTTTTTGTATTAGGCCAAATATAATAAAACATTAAAAATATCTATCCAGTTTGACAAACACATTCAAGGATGAAGCTTAAAAAATCTTGATTTTGGGGTTGGTAGTTTCTTTAGTCAGGCCTCTCCAGAAGTATACTGTGTTTAGAATAAGCCTGCTTTAAATTTTTTTTATTTTATTTTCAATACTTTGACTTCCATCACAACATTTTGACTTTTTTTTCTTGAACTGCAAAAAAAAAACATTTTTCTTTAATATTTTCTTCTGTCCCTTCATACCCTCTTCTGTATGTGTAGATATTTTCTGTCTTAAAAAGGCTTAAATGCTGCAAAGACATTCATTTTAAACTCTTCTTCAGTGGCTGTGGTAAATACTGAATAAGAAGAAACAGCCTTGGCATTTAAGATGATATTAACTCATAAAGGAAAGATTCAGCTCAGCCCGAAACCTCAATTAGTTTTCAAGGATTTACCAACAATTAATCACTGTCTTTAATTTAAAGTCGACTTTTTCAATGCTATAACTCTCAATGCCTTGGCATTGCTTTCCAATGACAAATAAAGACATATTTGATCAAAATAATTGCTAATTAGTACTTTGGTAACTTCTGGATGTGTTAAGACAGTAATAGTGGCCCTGAAAATGTTTTAAACTTATCTCATAAAGCCTCACAAGGAAAAGAAAAGCATACACAGTAATATAAAGGTACATAAGTAAAACACAAGAGTGAGAGCACCACCTTTGAATTGTCAAAGTATCGATCCTTCCAACCTTCTTCTATTCACCCCTTCTCAAAAAGGTAAAAAGTGTTATTTAATTTAACTGGGCATTTGTTCACCTGCCATAATAATACGTCACGTCATTTCTTCTAACTGGACATTTATTGCACATCCTTTATTTTACTTAATGTGCAATTAGAGCTGGGCAATTAACAGAATTTAAATGACAACTTCTGCCTCCCACAATCATGAAAACTGAATATTCAAGACTGAATGATGGCTCTGCCACCTGCTTCCATCTTCCATCTGTTATTATTTTCAGGTACTTATATTATTTTTTACACATATTTCAGGTATTGCTTGTTCTTCAATTATTAGAGTGACAGTATTAAGGGTTTTTAAGTTCAATGATTGCATGAGATGTGAGTCATGAAGTCAGTGAGTGGTTGAGTATTATAACTGTTATTTCAGTATTCATCAAAAGATTTTTGCCATAATCAAGCAGCCAACAGCATATGATATCTCATCTTGTCCTGTATGGAAACCTTGTATAGTACTTGTATTATATTTAGCTATATGTTAAATATTTAACTTGATCTATTTCTTCTTTAATTTTATATTAAATCTCCTTCGTGCTCTTTGCCTGCGAATACTGAACACTAGAATTTCCCCTCTGGGCAAAAATAAAGGGTTACCTTAATTTATCTTAATTTAAAGAAAAAAAATCATATAAAAACAGTCACTAATGTCAACAGTGGATAAAAATGTATTTATAGAAACATATGTAGACATGTGGATTGATCGTCTTGAAGAATTTTTCATCTGAATTAGCCTCTAAAGGATTTTTTTTTTTATTAATGACCCTTTTCATAGATTTATTAAGGTGCAATTGATTCTCCAGTGGAATAAGAATTAAAAACATTAGCCAAAAGGTTTTTAATAGAAAACTGGGATTTAAATATATAGTGCTTAACAATTTTATTGAAGCACCTGACATAAAAACTTTAAGGCAAAAATCTTCTTTGAAACTAAAAATAATATTGGTATAGAATTTTGAGCAGCATTAGGAATTTCAGTCTGAATTCAGAAAGTTATAAATGAATCAAGCAGAACATTCAACCACTAAAACTATTTTTCTCTTCAGGAATGCAAGAGGAATAAATTTAATTTGATATCTTAAACAAGAAATAGTAATTTTTTTCTGTTTTTCTTTTTGGTCATGGATTCTTCTTCTTATCATCATTATTATTATTATATTTTAGCATTAAAAATATCAGTACAGTTACATACTGAATACTGGTGTAGTAACCATTGCTGAAACATACAAATAAGCTATATCCTTTTCTGTGTTGTGAATACATTACTGTGTTTTATTAAGATATTTTATAAAAGACTCTCTTGATAAACCACAGGCTAATCCTTGGTGCGCAGCGCCACCGTGTGTTCATACGCCGTTACTATGGCAGCAGACCGTGTTTGACGTTGCCTGGTAACGGACTCCCTCCAGGACCTGTTTCCTGTTCCAGGTGTTTCAGGTCTGACTGACTGACGGTTATTCGGTTTATTTCATAAATACTTTTCAAAATGGCGGCAAACGACAGACGGGACAAAGTGGAGAAGAACAGGGTCCACCAGGACGCCATCTTTGCGGAGACAGTCATGAAGGAGCTGAGACTCCAGAAACTGCACACGAAGTTCTCCATCAACCCCTACAGGAAGAGTAAGATCTGCTTTTAATAAATATAATGGATACGGGAGGTTCCTGTAACTTTGACAAATTAAAACTTTATTATTGGTAAAAAAAAAAATAATAATAATAACAATAAAATAAAAAACGGAAAACCTCTAATAGTTTCACCGTGTAATTACGTCCTGTGCTGAAAGTCAACTATTCTTTATGAACTAAATATCTGCAGGCTGTTTAGATATAACAGAAAGAAAAATGATCCTTATCACTGTAACTAGTTTTAAAAATATCTCAGCTGAGAGCTAAAAATAAATCAAATGCAAAAGAAATGGGCAGAAAATACTGCTTGACTTCCAAATACATTTCAGTTACATTATATTCAATTAAAATTAATAATAAATTCTATTTAATTAGCAAGCACGTTCATAGGAATACTGCCTAAGAGTCATAAAGCCAATTCTGAAATAATTTTTAAAAAAGAATTAATTTAAAAAAGTACATAAGACAGACCTTTAACTATCACTCATTTATGGGAAATGTGATAACAGCAGAAGCATTAATTTGAATCATTTTAACAGATTCATAAATATTTCGATTTTTTTCATACACCCTAGTTTTGTCTCTATTCTTTCACTTAAGCCATTTATCAACAATAATCTAATTAAATATAAATAAAAAGTTAAAAAGTGAGTTATTTTCAATTGACTCAATTAAGAGAGGGACCAGCAATAGCTGATTTTGTCTAACCTAACAGTTACTGAGGAGGATGATGCTTGATTAAGAATCACTTCCTGTAAAGACTGGGGCTTGACAAGAGCCATTTTCAAAACTGTGTATAACTCTTGCAATATGTATGTTTGTACTATTCAGCTTGCTAACATTTGCAAATGTCATCAAAATCCACAAACAACTTTTTGAGTTAATAGCAAAAATGTAGGAAAACTGTTATATCTCACAATATTAACACATCCTTAAAAAAAATTCTAGATCACATTGGGATTCAGATCAACAAAATCAAATCACTTACCTTGTGCTTGACCAACATCCTCTATTGTGACCTTTATAAGTTATCCTGCTCACAGACAAACAAATAGCAGCAAAAACAAACTCCTTAGGCACTGAAAAGGCACGTAACATGTTAAAATTGAGATTTTAGCGTGATTTTAGGAGTGCCTTGAGCAAAAGAAGGTTTAAAACCACTAATGGCATCATGTAGAAAATGTAGTAGCCAGCCAGTAACCATATTTCTATATTTCTGTTTATATCAATCTTTTTTTACATATCATCTTATCTGCTATAAATGGTACTACTGGAATCTTAATTTCCCCGAGGGAGTCTTCCAAAGGGATAAATAAAGTTCTATCTAATCTAATCTAATATAATGGCTGCCCAATTTATGTTATTTATTTATTTAAGACAGTTTTGTTCTTAATATTTGTGTTTCCAATGCTTTTAGTTCATGTGCTGCCAGACAAGCCGATGTCCAGAAAACCAGAAGAGGAAGTCGTGATTGCAGGTGAGCTAGTTAATGTTGTTAAGAATAGAGGGAAATACCTGTGCAGATAAATATAACATGGATAATGTCATCTTTCACAGAGGAGTACATCGAGGCCATACGCAGAGCTCGCCTAGAACCCAACAAGAAGTACCCCATGCCCCAGACAGAGAGCCAGGAGATCGGATGGTGGTCCTCCCTGCACGTAAGGAAATCACGTCTCTGGTGATGTGATCATTTTACAAAAAAGACTCCAGGCATGATTGACTGAATAAATTCACTTGTTTTTCCAGGTCCCACCAAACCGCAGCGATAAGAGGCTTTACTTCCACCGCATCGCCTCTGACGTCACCAAACACAAAGAGTCGGCCCTGCTTTTCACGAAGAAGAAGACTGAGAAAGAAGAAAACGCTCCCTGAAAGCAGCATCCTCCGTTAATATTTTTATTTATCAAACACTTCAGGCCTGCAGGGGAAACACTCGCTCAAGTCTTTACAAAACTGACTTCCACATCACAGCCTAATCATATTAATGAACGGGAAAAGGGCAAAAGAAACAGCTGCTCAATATTATAAAATGTCACGCCACACGGGGGGAAAGCGATGAGTCGAGGAGCTGAGTTAGAAAAATAAAACTGGAAACAACAAACTTTGAAGGGCGCACAGTTCAGGGGAGACAGCGGGGATAATGATGAAGAAAATGAGGGGGAATCAGACGCTGGTTTATCAAATAAGGATGAGGAGGGAAGATGATGACTGTAGTTCTGTTGGGCTGGGACTGTTTGACCGAAACGAGCTCCTCAGTCCTCGCCTTTCAACGACTTCCTTCGCTCTGTGGCTGAAGTCTCTCTGACAGGCCGCCAGGGTCCCCTGGGAGACTCAAGACACGACTTAGGCAGGGAGTATAAAACTGTAAAAGGAAATCTCAGCCGCTTCTTGATCTGTCCTCATGTATATAATTACATAAAGGAAGAGTCCAGTCCAGTCTTATGACCAGCTTGTCCTTTAAGAGCGGGCCTTCATTTTCCTGCGCACAGACTTTCCCGGTCGTTTCTGTAAAACAAACAGGAGAGAAATTAAGTTTCTTTACAATGTAAGCAGACTCTTTGAACGGATCTTTCAGGTTTATTTTACAGATTTTCTCCATTGTTTTGGCTAATTTGGAAAATAAAAAATAATAAGTCTTAAAATCTGTATGATCTGTAACAACAGTTTTGGGGAACATTAAAACATTCAAGTTTGCAATGGAAAGTCAATAAAAAAATTTTTTTATTTGAATGTGAAAATATAGTACTGACATTTTCACTTGAGCTTGTCAAAATCTATTGATGGTTTTTCATTATGATTGTTACTAATAACATTGTGATTAATAAAGTTACACAATTATATTCTAGTGAAGAAACAATAAAAAGATTTATATTATGCCTGGGCAATATATTGTTTAAATCTATTCATTTGAATTATTTTCTGCAAAAGATTAAAAAATTTAAAACCTAGATCTTTTTTCTCAACGTACTCCAACTGTAAGTTGTTAAAGTGTCTGAAAGTATAAAAACTGAAAATAAAGTTTTGATGATGTCAACCTGATCAGGTTTTGCACAAGCACATGTTTAGGCTTGTGTTTGTTTTTTTAAATGAGATTAAATATTGATCAGAGAGTTCCATGTTAATACAATGAAAACAGCTCAGCTTTGTTTATCTAGACAGATCTGCCTATGTTTGAACTACATAATCAACATTTTGTGACATGCACTTTAACTTAAAGAGGGAAATTCTGTTTGGTTTGGGAATATATATATTGATACCATGAACGCAAAACTTAGACCACTTAGACAATTAGACCACCTGTCATAAAAACAAGAAAAGAAAACCATTTGATATATGAAAACTTGTTTGAAACTGAAATTTTATTTTTTTTCACCCAAATCTTAGCAGCTCATTGGGCTTCTCTGAGAGGTTAAAAAGTCATCAGTTATAACATTCAACCCCTAAAACGTTAAAAATAACTTTAATTTACCATCTTAATCAAGAAATTATAACGTGCTTTACTATTGTATTTGTAAATCTGTATCTGTTGTTTTTCTATTGGAGACATTCTGTGATAAAAACATGAAATTTTATCGTACATTTACACATTCTGCCGATATTTTAGCCAATATGAGGATATAAAAGGTTGATATCTGTGGCAGATATTTGACTATTGTGGAACTATTGCGCTTTAATCTGCAGATACAGATATCTTACTGGTGATATCAGACATTCCTTGTAAAAGCACATTTCTAGCCTTAAATAAATGCATGGAATTAAATAATTCTTGTAAATTTATTAAATTAGAACCTGTTGTGGAAAAAATGTTGAACTAATTCATCAGGAGTGTTTTAAAAATGATTCTCACTAGAAAAACTGATGATCAAACTGTAACAAGTGATCCTCGGTTATCAGTTTTAACAGAGCTTTACACAATTGGTGTGATACTCACATTTTGTTTCCCCCCTTTGCCTCCTTTCTTCCCTCCCTTTCCTCCTTTCCCATGAGCCACTTTGGCACGGAAACCTGACACATCGTTGTAACTCTCCTTGGTGTTCCACTTCTTCCCGCTCTTCTTTCCTCCGAAGCCGAACTTCTGGTCCTTGTATTTTCTCTTTGCGTTCGGCCTGTCAGGATAACAGAAGATGTTCAACCGTATGTATCAATGACTACTGACAGGAATTACTGTATGTAATATATCTCGTTATTTTAAATCCTCTCTTTTGCATGTTTGAGATTTCTTTGAGTTAATTATTGATATTAAGTCCAAACGTGTGTGTATGCCTTTGTTTTAACTTTTCTTAGATATAACTTTACATACTTAAGCTGTCTTTTATTTTGGAATAACACCTTTTCATTTTTATTCCTGGAGCCCTAAGAGCTTTAGATTACAACCAGAGCTGTCTCCAGAAATTGTGGGCCCATGAAAAGACATCAATGTGGGCCCCACCACTCTCAGGTGACTTCTGTCATGTGAAGATTCATCAGTCATTTTAGAATAGAAAGTTACAGGATAGTTCTTATATAAAAATATATCTCATTATATCTATTGCGATGTACGACAATAGTTAATAGATTACACTGTAATGGGATCACTTTATTAGCTTTGGGGATACATTTAAGCATCCAATCGGTTTTAAAAATATAAAAAATCTGGACAAAAAAACAGGTGATCAAGGCCATAATCTGACAGGTAAACATGAGTAAATACAAATGTCTGATTGTTAGCACCTTACCCCTTCTTGTTGGCTGCTTTCTTGGATCCCTGTGAGGGGTCTTTACTCGACTTCTGGTCTCCATCCAAGAAATCCAGCTTGTCTGTCATACCTTTAAATGTGGACAATCAATTATCATCAGAATTCTGGGAAGATCAAGTTAATTCATGACAGTGATCAACACTTTGTACTTGTTCCCTCTAAACCAGAGCCCCCCCAATACCTAAAAATAGATTTGGCACTGAAGCACTTAAATCAAATGATGAGGGAACAAAACCAGACTCTTAAACCCACCTTTCTGGTACTTCTTCACAGCTGACATCATGGCTTTCTTTTCTTTCTGCCTCTTTTGGATCACTTCTATTTGGACCTGAAACACATTAAAATTATTAGTCTGTTCAGTGCACCAAAATAAGGGAATGAGGCTCATTCATCCTGAAGAAAAGGAAGCTATCCAGCAGAACTATTGGACTAAATAGTCAATGCTCTGCACATAAATACAATGATTTGTTCTACTTTATATTTGTTGCTTCCTTCCCATGAACAGGGACGGGCCTCAAAAACCAATTTGTGTTTTTGCGTAACAATCCCCTCATCAGTTCCTCCAACTTCATGCCTCGCATTCATGGATGCTTTCATCATAGGCAGTCAGCAGAAACAATAATAAAGAAGTCAGTGATGTTATCACGGCAGAGGGAATCAAAACTGTGACTTATTTTACACAAACTTCTCAACATCTAGTGTCTTTGTGATTTCACAAGAGAGCAGAAACACCAGCATGGTACTGAGTATCAACGATGCCATGTGTTTGACATTGTAGACACTGAGAACCTGTGCAGGCCAACTTTTTCACTCAGAAAATCCACAGGAATCAATAATGGCATTGGTATTGATAAAATCTCATCGATTCCCATCCTTACACACGAACAAAGTGACATGAAGTGAAACAGGAACCCACCTTTTTGCCAAACTTCCTCTGTTCTCGCAGTTTCTTGGCCTTCTCTGACCTCTCTATGATCATCTGCTTGGCAATCAACTTTTTCCTGATCTATAAAGAAGAGAAGAGCGAAAAACTTGATGCAGGTTTGATCAAAAACAATTATGCAGAGCAGCTTTATCAATATTTGTTATGGTGAATCTACTTCTGATTGAGGTTTGAGGTTTACTTATTGAGCACACGAGAGCTTTCAGTGACTAAGCCATTTAATTAAAAACAAATATAAAAACAGCTGACAGTATGTCAGACATCAGTTTATTTGACCACAATGACCTTTAGATTTACAAATAAGGAAACAGAATAGACTACATGTTGCGGAATCTAAAAAGAAAGAGGTTTAACTTACATAAATTAAGGCATTATTGTTTTGTCAAAAGCTGTTTTATACAGCGTGTGTTGCTGTACACTTCAGAAAGCTCACCTTCTGCATGTGCTGATTAGACTTTGCCATCTCTGCAAAGTAATCGTCGGGCCTCTTGGTGGGAATGCCGTGCTTGTTTAAGAGGGGCAGCGCCTCCAGGACTGTGGCCTGACCCTGACGGTAGCTGAGAGTTTAATAGCAAACAAAAAAAGAAAAGGATTTAGACAAGAAATGAAGTGATCCAATACGTCTGTGTAGATTCTCATTCATCCAGGTCATGGTCATTCTGAAGATTCAAAAGCAAGGCAACTGGACTGTGTAGAGTTTGTTGGGAAGACGTTTCACTTCTCATCCAAGAAGCTTCTTCAGTTCCGAACTGAAGAAGCTTCTTGGATGAGAAGTGAAACGTCTTCCCAACAAACTCTACACAGTCCAGTTGCCTTGCTTTTGAATCTTCAGAATGACAAGAAATGAAGTGTTTTACAGAAGTCATCTGGCAAGAAAGAGAAGGATGACTCTACACTGTAAATAGCATGTGTGTGAGATATTTAAGCATTAGTACATTTAAAGTTTGGCATTAGAAATGTGACAAAAACATTAACATCTAATAATATAACAATATTTATACAGAAGTCAGAATGAACTCATACAAGTAAAGCCTCAGGCATTCAAAAAAAAGATATCACCAAACTGTCTTCACTATCCTCCACTCATTGATCTCTGGTCACTCACAAGAACATCTCTCTTTGGAAGTCATCGTCCGCATTCACGTCTCCATTTGTGGAGTTTGGGACTTTTCCTTCGACTTGGGACAGGACGTCTTCAGCGGGCAGGTTGGTCAGATCTAACCGCTCCACCCAGGGAAGGTTTTTACGGAAGTCTGTGAGGCACTGTTTCAGCCCCTCCTGTGTCACATGGTAGAAAAACACAGAATGTCATCTAATAGTCCAAAGATGATTGTTTAACGTCACTGCAGATGCACACTATTGACTTTTTGTGCAATTCAGTTGATATTAATGGCTGTGATATTGGCTGTCGTTGATTGTAAACATTTTCTTAGCAGTTATCTATTGATGACAGAATCATACACATAATATTGTCCGTCCCTGATATCACAGAAAGAATTATGTTTTGGAAGGTAAAGTCCATTCTTGTCACAGTAAAAGTTGAACTCTTTAAAGCAGAAACTGTGATTCAGTCATAAGTGAGGACATAATCAACCATGACAACGTTGAGTTGAGTATTTTATTTCATGCCTAAATGATTCACTCACCACATTATTGACGAACTTCTTTGGTTCATTCACCAACACGTTCATCCCAGGCTTCAACAGACCCTTAGCAAAAGCTTCTTGCAGCTAAAAAGATGCAGAATAAACAAACTCAGGTCATTTTACTGTGATTACTCTAAGAAAACATAACCTAAACCAACAGAAAATAAATCTGTTTCATCAGGACCAATCAGCTGGCATTCTCGCGTCATTTATTCACTGTTATTATGATATATACAGCAGTCAACATTTGTTCCAGGACCATCTCTAAAGTCTAAACAGAAGACTTCCTTCTACAGTCATTATCTCTGCTGGGCTAACGTTAGCCTGTTAGCATAACATCCTCATCCTCACCTCATCGTCTGACAAATCGCTGCAGTCCTCCTCTGACTCCTGACCGAGCTGAGCCTCCTCCTCTGAAGACTCCATACTCCTGCTGTCGATGATCATAGGAGGACAAGAGCCGATCTAATAACGTGAAAATACCAGAAAACCAGCTGCAACGGGCTGCTGCTCACATGTACGCTGCGTTTCACGTGGGGAGGAAGTGACGTCGAGCAGCGCGCTGAGGCGTTCTACTAACAAAACCCGCCGGTGGATACATGGCTGTCATAAGGTTCCTACATGTAAAATAATCGGAGTCAGGCAAAAACAGTCACATACATGGTTAAAATAATTAAATTATATGTTATAGTCACAGTTTGAGGATATGGTTTATTCCTTGAACTCTTCTTCTTTTTCGTAATACGTTTTCCCTTGTTGCCAAAAGAAAAAAAAACAATATAAAAGCTGGAAAAAAGTTGGAAGATTGGTTAAAATCAAAGACTTGTGTTAATTCACGTTGAAGTAAAAGTTTGCTTAAAGTTGAATTTAGTCAAAATAATTACAGTTTGGCTTGTCGTGCCACGGGTATCCTCTTGGAGGTGCTGTTGTTTGTCTGAAAAGATAAACTAATGATTGAAAATACACAGATAGATAGATAGATAAAATTCCCTTTTAAAATGATAAACTTGATTTAATGTATTAAAGTTGCATTTACATTTTTGGTTAGTTACTTTGTTATATTGTTTTTCATGCCATTATATCCACTTAAATAATTATACATAGATACATTTGTAGATAGATAGATAGAAAGGCAGAGGTACAGAGAGATACAAATACATAGCAAATACTTTATTTTCTACATGGTAATATATTTGTATGTTTACCTTACATTTATTTTTAATTACATTATAGCTGCAAAGTGTTTCCTTTATAATAGGAATATGAAGTTACTCAATTCAATTATACTTAAATCATACAAAGCTCTGTTTTATTTTCTAACAGATTTCCTTCAACATCTTTGATTGTTTTTGATAGATAGATAGATAGATGAAATAATAGTCATAATAATAATAATAATCAAATTTCAATTTAATAACAATCATGGCTTCCTACAATTACAAAACAAGATGATCAATATTCAGCAATTAATGTGCCACAAACTATGTTGTCCTTCTGTAAATTAAACACTGTTAAAGAAATGGGCCTGTTACAGTTATGTTATTTTCTGTGAGGTAAATAATTTGAATCACTTGTTTATGGAAGGGTGTAGATTTCTTGCTAAGAAGTTGTCATTATTTAGAGTTGGGGTTTTAGAATTAGTTCTGAATCTTATTTAAAGCATTTTACTTTTGTTGGTGAGAATCTATATGCCCTTTGTTCATCTTATTTTGTATTTTGAACAAATTGATGAATAACCTCAATCTAACCTTTAAAATATGGTTTTAATGTAGCTTCCCTTTCCCTTTATAGGAGCCTGGTTGTAACAGTAAATGATCAAAATAATGGCAATGTTTGTTTTGCCATAATCAAGCAGTCCTAATAGATAAAGAGATAGATATTTACGTGTATTCATTTCAGACCACTATGATTTCATTAAATGTCTAATTCTTATGTATTTATAGAAGTCATGAATTGCTTTATTATTGAACATTGATATTACTGAATCTTTATAAAGTTTTTGGTTATGTAGTTTTATGTTGCTGAGTGTTGCATTTTTTTTAATACTGCTCTCAAAGTTTAAATAAATGATATCTACACACTCTCTGAGCTGAATATTAGTTTCATGCTCCATATTGACACTCTCACTAAATTAGATTACATCTTCACATGAAATGAAATAAATTCAGTTCAAATCGTGTCAGATATTCAGAGAGCACCGAGCAGATCAAACCCACAGAAGAATATCCTTTTTATCTGTGTGAGCCTCTGTGAAATAAGCCTCGTGAGCTTCACTTGCCACCTCATCAAGAAAGAAACTATCGACTTCCCTCTGTCCAAAGCTCTCTGCCTGAGTCAATTTCTGTCACTTTGACACAGCATGGATTGAGAGAAACGTCTGCAGCCTCAGCCCGGTGTCACTGTGGATTTGGACACTAGAGCTAAAAAGAAGAGGCAGATTACCAGAGCTATTCGGCATGACAATCATTCTTTCATCATGCTTCCATCATTTGGTAACAGATAATCGGGAGGTAGTTTTCCCTGTGGAGCAGAATGACCCTTTAAAGCCATTTTGCCCTTTCTTCCTAATCTGAGAAATCACTGACAGCTGAAAGATCTGAGCTTGTAGGGTAGTGAAAGGCATGATAGAACATCTTTTACATTTTTTGAACACATTTTCATTGTCCTTGAATTTTCTTAGTGCTTGAAATAAAAATAAAGTCAATAATGATTACACAACAACTGACTCCAGATTTTCTGCACACCTCTTCACTTTCTATTCACTGAGAATTCAACTTTTGTTCGCACAAGCTTTGCCTCAACATGTCAAAACCTCAGAAAAAAGTGAAACTCTGAGTTAAAACCTGTTGTTCCATCGCTGTACGCTGCAGCAGAGCATACAATTAAAACCACAATCATTCACTTTAATTTCAGTTAAAGGCTGTTAGTATTCACTTCGTACAGTCAGTCGTGAGTGGGTGACCTGCAGTTAGAGCTCCTACGTTTCACATGCTGAATGCTAATGGTGAACTTGAGCCAATGACCATGAATGTAGCTTTATAGTACTATCAGGATTCTAGAGGGAATTCACATCATGAGGTGGACATGATGGGGGAGTTAATCATGACTGTGTGCAGTTAACTTTATGTCTTAAAAAACATCAATACGGTGAACGACGAGGGCAAACACACGGCTCGATGCAGAGCAATAAGAGGAAAACACCTCAGAGCAGAAGTACAGATAAATGTGATGATAAACACCTTATGACTAGTTCATTTAGTGAGAATATCTGAATATTGTGGTATTTCATGTACTTTGAAAGAGGATTACTCAAAAAGTACACAGTAAAAGTACTTAATACTGCTTGCACATATAGTCCAGGAGGTACTTGATACCAGTTTAAGCAGGTTCAAGTAGACAAAAATGATCTCATTTCATTTTAAAATCTGGCCAAAGAGTTCAAGATAAACTATGTCGTGCATTCGTGTATTTGATACATTATTACACATTCTGTTCATTCATGTTGGAAAAAGAGGCATCTTAGAGCCAACGTTAAGGTCAGACTCCTATATTTCACACTTTTGATGGTAAAAGAAAAACAGGAATGTGATAAAGTCATGCAGCCTGTCTGTCATCCCCCTCTGGCTCTGCATGGAGCATTTACCGTAAAGGTTCAAAAACATGAGCACTTCAAATTTAGGAGCGGCTGATTTGACTGCAGTCTCTCTTGTCTGTCTCTCCCTGCCACAGAGCCCCCTGCAGGCCTGGAGCTCTTCTGTTGTTGTGCTTGGTCCTGCTGCATTTCTGCCCTTGCAGGTGTTTTCCTCTTATTGAACTGTATCGAGCTGTTGAAGGCTGTTTACCCTCGTTGGCCACTGTATGTAAAGGAACGAAACTTAAACCCCATTCACACTTGCAAAAAAACGCTGAAATTTTCCAGTCTTTACCCATGTGTGAATGCAAAAGCCAAGTTTTTCACTCAAACTTTACCCAGGTAAAGGGGTTGTTGACAGAGGCAATTTGACGCAAATGAGGACATATTTATGAATGTAGACATTGCTTTTAGCTCATAAATTACTTAAAATGCTACACATTGTCCCTTTAAATAAAGTTGGGTGACTTTTTTACTTATTTATCCTGTTAGTTTGAATCTGTTTATTGTTGTGTTGTCGTCTGGTTGTTGTTGACTGCTGGCTGCGAAACAATTTGCCCGATGGGGATAATAAAGTTAACCTTGAACCTTGAAAGGAAAGGTGATGTAATGCAGTGGAAATGTCCCTGTCCCAGCCTTTTTGGAAAACATCAAATACAAAATGAGAGAATATTTGCAAAAAACATTCAAGTTTATCAGGTCAAATAATAGATACATGTTCTCTACAGTGTTTTAAGTTGAATTTAGGTGGGAAAGGATTTGCAGATCATTGTATTCTGTTTTTATTTACGTCTTTCCCAGTGTCCCAGCTTCACTGGAATTGGAGTTGTGCTGTAGTTAGATACAAGAACTTGGTATTTCATTTATTTCAGAGCTCAGGACTTCATAAAAGTCTCTGTAGAGAATACCAGAGGGACACATGGGACTAAAAATAGTGAGGACCTCTGATAAGTATTACAGTTTCTTTGAGATGCCATCAGTCTCTCTCAGTGGCTTATCCTGAAAGAGTCTGACTGATCCCCTAAGAGGCACTTTCTCTACATTCACATGGAAATCAATATGTGAGATTTGTACTTCACCACCCTTAATTCCTCCATTCTCTGCATGGTCAGATCTTTACTGCGAGATGTCTTCAAAGGGGAAGAAATGCTGTAATTTCCATTTCTGTCACTGTAATCGGCCGAGCCTGGCAGTAATGCAGTCCATTGACTTCACATCTCGTTGTCACTCTTCATCTCAGAGCGACGGGCGGCTTCCTGACGGCAGATTGAGACTAAGTTGGATTCACGCTGTCAGAGTTATTCCTGACTGCTGGAGCTGTGGACAAAAAGGAGAAGGCAGTGGTGAATGTCAGAGCCGGGGCTGGGGGTGATGGTTGAGCTCTTATATTCTCTTCAATCAAGCTGAGGGGATGTGGTGATGTGTGGGTAAACAAAAGTCAGGATTAATGAGTGGGAGTGCTATTTTAGGCCATTTTGTCTCAATCTGTTTCAAGTGCATGTTGATTCCCTCTCATTCCATCAAACCCACGCCGACGTGAATCGGCCTGCACTCATGAATCATTCTCTCCTCACTTACCGTTCAGCTGCTGTCGTACCTGACAAAACAGAGCTATTAACCATCCAGCGTCCTTCACCTGAAGCACAAATGCGTAAAATGTCCACACCAGTGCTGACAAGAGCCCACTAGAAGGGATTATTATTAGCTCCACCAAGGGGTTCTGCATTTGTCTGGTTTTTGTCTGTCTGTCTGTAAGCAAGATAGCTCAAAAAGTTCTCAACAGGTTTTGATGAAATTTTCAGGGGATGTTGATCAGAGCATAAGGGGTAACCGGCAGTGCAAATGGATCTGCCTGATTAGATGTCTGTAATCAGATCCATCTTGCCAACTCCAATCAACGATTGCAGCCCAATCAGCATCCTTCAGAGCAGGAAGAGTTGGGAGCTACATGTTGGACAACAGCAGGAAGTGATTGCTCACACAGAGATTAGCATAGATGCTAACAGCTTCAGTAGCAGTTTTATCAGACTGAGACCACATTTCTTTACTGCATGTATGTAATGACACACAACCCTGTCTACATCAGTGGAGCTGAGACGGAGCAAGTGAGCAGTTTTAAGTTCCTGGGAATCAATATAACAGAGAACCTGTCATGGACTTCGCATGTCTCTGCCCTGGCTAAAAAAGCTCAAAAGCTATATTTCTGAAGGAAACGTAACCCTTTCATGCATGAATTATTAAATCACAAAGGAATACTTTAACATTTCTTTTACTTTCAAACAAGTTAAAAATCACGTTAAATTTTTTTCAACGTAATATTTTGAGGGAGTCCGCTACAGTGGACACCATGCATCAGCGGTATAAATATTAATTTATGGAAGTTAGTAAAGATTCACAAACAAAAGATCTTTGACAAATATTTATTAAGAGTAAATAAAAGAAAAAGAAAAATTTGAAGTATATGTATTATTGCTGTTTGATCAAACTATTCACTTGTGAATTACACCAAAATTTTAAATAAAAAATACCAAATTATGTGAAATCTGAATAAAGGCATAATACCCCATTTGCCCTTTGTCGGGTAATTTGGATTTATGATGTAATATCTCATTATGGTACAATTGTGCAAAGAAAAGATTTTTCTGAAAATTAAGACCAGGGTTTGGGTTTGGTAGTTGGACATGGTACTGCAACCTAAAGGGTATAAAATTTATTCCAAATATCTGTCTACTGTAGTGGACACCATGTATCAAAGGGTTAAAAAAGCAAAATTCTCGTGCCAAGTTCTTGTCAACTTCCACAAAGGAGCCATTAAAAGCATCATGACTGGAAACATCACATACTGGTATGACGTGCACTTCCCAGGACAGGAAGACTCTGCAAAGAGTGATAAAAATTGCCGAAAACAACATCAGTACCCATCTACCGAGCATCGGTGATATTGCGGAGGTGGGGGGGTTCGGGGGGCCTGAACCCAGAGGATACTGGAGGACAACACGCACTCCAGCCACAGCCTGTTCACCCTGCTGCCATCAGGCGCAAGGTACAGAAGTATCTGCTGCCGTACCATCAAACTGCCGAAGGCTGTGAAATACTTAATGCACCACCTGCAGTCCTCAATGTTTAATAATTTTGTATTTATTTTTTCTACAATCAATCAATCAAGAGGGAACCACAATTTAATTTCATCATGCAACCTGCTGTATAATGACCAATAAACTTCCCTGTATCCTTTTCAATAAATCTATCAATAAATCTTTATTTGTATAAAAACTGCAATTCATAACAAGTGTTATCTCAAGACACTTAAAAATAGAGCAGCCTGAAGACAAACTCTTCATTTTATGGATACACATATATGCATATATACATATGAAATACACATATACATATATGCAAATACATACATCCAACACCCAACATGAATACATATAGCCAATCATGAATCCCTCCATCATGGCGGTAAGAAAAAACCTTCTGTTAAGCAGCAGGAAATCTTGAATGTGGATCCCAGTCTCATGATGAACAGCCATCCACACTATGCTGTGTTGGCTGTGTGGGTGAAGGAAGGGAGGCGGGCAGAGCCAAGTGGACTAAAGTAAGAAATAAAGCTTGTGACAGATCCATGGGCCAATCATAGACCTGTGTTTGTCATATTTGTCTCTGCTGAATATAAATTCGTTACACGTTAGCCCCTTGTATCCTTGTAAATGAAAGACAAACACTGCAAACTTCCATAGAAAGGATATTTTCACTCCACTCCAACATGTTTTGCTGACAGTTTGTTTTATGTGGTGGCTTACATTCTGTCCTTTCCACCTGCCTACTGCATTACCTGATTGGCCGATAATGAATGTGATTGACGGAACAATTGTCCAATCCAGGCCTCTAGGTGGCGCTGTATACCAAAGCCAGAGAAGAAGACATGGAGAAGGCACAAATATCATGAAAATATCATCAAACACTGGCGTATGCTGTTCTCTGTGTCTTTTTGTTGCTCAAGGTGGTCGTAGAGGAGCAGAAGATTTTGCTTTTAAAGCCAAAACAAGCTCAGGAGTTTCTGCAGCATGAACACGACACTGTATTTCGCCATTGTTTCTGTTTTGGGTTTACACATGCAGTTGAAGCAAGAGATAGGGCTGTGACATCATTGTTTCTGAAGGTATCCGTATGGTTGTCCCCATGGAAAAGCTCGGCTGCATTTTCAGATGTATCCACTCAGGGACCCATGTATTTTTGGCACCTGAAACGCCTTTATGATTAAAAACTTGTGTGGATGTGGATGGCCCCTAAATCACACCTGTAAAGGGCCCTTACTGGGTCTTCCAGGAGCCTAGCCATTTCTTTGTGCGGCCCTGGCTGCCAGATTAAGTGATGGAGAATGAAAGAGGTGATAAACAGAGGAGCAGGTAAATTAATGTTTTTGCTTTTATCTCTCTTTCCTCTTTAAGGCAAAGCCATTGCCATCTTAATACTCAGGTTTAAGACCAAATCTTTTGTATGAAAAGTGGGGTTTAAATTAGCTGCTGTTGTTGCAGTTTTATTTTAATAGAGTGCATTATATTTGCTGATTTTTGGGCTGCTCTCTGACACTTTCAGCAAGCAGTCTATGAATAGAAATGTGGTGAGGAAAGTCCTTGAAAGAAAATGCTGTGACAACAGTTTTCACGAAATTCTGGACACGTCTTTTCTTGCGATGCTGAGCTTTATCTAAAAACACTGTTGTGACACTCCAGCCTCCCGCTAAGTTAGCAGATAAGTTTGTTGCAGAGCGATGACATACAGGTACCACTTTGCAAATATATAAACTCCATCCTCTTTTCGAATAGACCTCATCGTGACCACATAATAAAACTCTGGCCAGGCGTCAAAGTGCTTTATAACCCAGCCGACAGACCATCATGTGCCGGATTGTCCAATCATTAAGCGCTTTGTAGAAACCCTCTCCACAGAGTGTGAGAGAAAGTGGTCCCTGTGTGGCATTCAGCCCAGTTTATCCCCCATCACAGTCACATTTTAATGTCCAAACCACAGCCGCTTACCCAGACAGCAGCTGTGCAGACAACAGGCTGAATGACCAGAAGGGAACTGGATGGGAGACAAGCACATGGGAGAGTGCTTTATTTGAGAAATTGAAAATAACAATCTTTGCAGAGAGCCCAGCTGATTTTATCGAAAATCTAACAGAGTTGTTTTGGGTCTGCAGCAGCCAGTATGACAGACATGATGGAGCCATTTCAGGGCAAAAATGTGTATTTATTTTAATGCAGATAGACTGCTGCAAGAGAAAGGTCAGGTTTGTCCCTAAAAGGGATAGTAAGAACTGACACAGAAGCTAGAGCTGTATATGACAACAGAAAGGGCTAAAAATTGTATGTTATTAGATCCGCCAAAGAGTTTATGTTTTTGCCCACGTATGTATGTTTGTTTGTTAGCAAGATTACGCAAAAAATGCTTGACGTATTTTGCTGAAATTATCAGGAGATGTTGTTAATGGCCCAACTTAGAAATGATTAGATTTAGGTGGTGATACATATATTTGTCTGGATGTAAAAGAAATCCCCAAATTAAAAAAAAATCCAATCAGTTAACATTGGGTGGAATTTTAAAAGATCAAATCTCTGCCATTTTTTAATTGATTCGCTTCCAATCTTTCAGGATAATATGGGATCCATGTGTCTGCCATCAAGGTGAATTTCAACTGGCTCCGATCCAGATTGACGTCACAAAAAACATTGAGCTTTATAATGGGGAAATCCCATTGACAACATTCAATAATTCATTTAAAATCAAAATATTAAGTGATGTTCCCAAAACGTGTTGTGTTCATATAGGATAACAACTTCCATGTATGTGCTGAGTTTGGTATGGATCCTGGCTTTATTCTGGATCTGGTGATCCAGAATTGTATCTTTTACAGGGGTTGTGGAAAAGCCATTGCCAGAACTGAGCTGCTTGGCAGAGGCCTTCGCTCTCTGAGTGCTTTTCTAGTTTAAAGAGTTTTTGGTGAAAACATGGTCAGGTCTGATTTCCGTTGCTGTGGCTAATGTTTATGCTGTTTCAATGTACATAATACAACCCACTTCAAAAATCCCAAACTATCCCTTTAACCTGGAGAAGTGGTTAACATACTGTTTTGATCGTCTGCTCTGAAGCTGTATAAGTTAGAAATGCACGTGTTAAAATTACAGCCTGTGCTAAGGGGTTGTCAGTTAAAACAATAACAAACAAGAAGTAACCTTGCCGTGTGGATGGACCTTCCTGATTTAACGTCTGCAATCAGGCAGATCCATCTACAGAAGTCGAAGGCAGTATGTAGATAAATGTACTGACTTTAAGAGGCATGTGAGGGATTCTGGTTATTTGCTAATTGCATGCCCAATGTGTCCACGCCTGAAGCTGACGTGATAAAAGATCTATGAATCAATTATGCAGATTTAGCAGAAAGGCAATGATGGTGAACCCTGATTGCTTCTGAGTTACAAACAGCGTGTCTAAAGTAATATGATCGACTTCTCCTCATTAAAAAACAATAGGGTTTGTGTTTTATCAAGGTAAGTGCTTAGGTAGTAGCATGTACCTAAAGAAAAGAAAACATATTTAAACTAGAAGTGCTCTGAGAGTACAGACCTCTGCCAAGGCCATTACAACATGGTCAAGCAAGTTACTATGAAAAATTAGGAAAACTGCCCTTTTCTTAAGCTTTTCGAAAGATTATTTAAAACATTCCTGGATCCACATCCAGATTTGGATCAACACCAAAATCAGATCGCTTCTCCTTTGTTCCGTGACCAACATTTCCTGACAATGTTATCCAAATCCATTGAGAACTTAATCAATTCATCAATCAATCAGTCAATCTTTATTTGTATAGCGCCAAGTCATAACAAGTGCAAGAGGCAGGGTACACCCTGAACCAGTCGCCAGCCAATCGCAGGGCCACATAGGGACAGACAATCACACATATACCTAAGGGCAATTTGGAGTCATCAATCAACCTAATGAGCATGTTCCTGGACTGTGGGAGGAAGCTGGATTGCCTGGAGAGAATCCACACATGCACAGGAAGAACATGCAAACTCCACACAGAAAGGCCCTGCCCAACCTGGGGATCAAACCCGCAACCTTCTTGTTGTAAGGCATATGCACTACCTGCTGCACTAGCATGCCTGCCCCTCTAGAAGCCATTAATCAATTAAGCATGAATCAAAGTAGTCTAGATTCTACAGACTGGGTCTACTTTTGTTCATCCAGGATCAACTAAACTCTGTTTCTCCGGTATAGTTTGTCAAAGTAAAGTAAGCTTGGATCAGCCAGGGACCTAGTGGGTTGGACCAGGCCACAGGAGCGACCCCAGCACTGTAAAGAAAATGTATATATCTATTATCATTGTGATTATACACGTAATATGACCCTTTATGCCTGTGTGAAGAGCCTTCATGCTGAAACTAGGAACCAGAAACGAGAAATCAAGACAGAATATCTTGTCTCTGATAAGTGAAGATTACGCCGTCACAACAGAACTCACAGTTTCTTAGTGAGAAAGATGACCACTGTTTGTGTAACTCTGAACTGCAATATTATTGGTTGATGCTTGTTTCAGGACAAATGCCCACTTGTGTAGCACTGCATATAAGTTTGAAGAGATGCTATGGATCTTGAGTGTGAGAGGAAGTTGCCTTGTTGTGAACTGCTCCACTCTTTGTGCAAGTAAAAGACTGAGATAAAGCTCCTTCTTCTGTCCTGGAAAATTTTCCTGACAGGCACACTTATTTGCTTCTCTATCCTCTTCATCTCAAGTTCTGATTCACAAGAATCAGCTAATCATCTTCAAGCACTAACAGTCCTAAAGACAGGCACTTTGCTCCTGAATTGTATCTGAATGTGCAGATCAGCTATTAGCTTACTCCCTTTTAGCTGCAGAGTCATTATCATCCTTACCAAGGGTTGATCTGGAATGTCCAACCAAAATATGATTGTCCTTCCAAAATCCCAAGTTAAAGTTTGACTAATTGTCATGTCAAGCCATTAAGGGATAGCTTTACTGCTGGCTAATTATTTATTTAAGAAAATTAATTTATAAAGCATAATTGGATTGGTTTCATGAACCTAGATACGTTAAAGGTAGGCATGTAAATGTGGCCCTGTCTTCCTGAATAATTGTGGATGTGGCCCTTGGTGAAAAAAGTTTGGACATCCCTGCTCTAAATGGAGCAGCACAGAACTACAAACTGTCTCATGTACCAATTTAACTATGAGCACACTTGTTCAGGACGGCTAAACATTTTCCATCCTCTGCTACATTTCTGCAAACTGTCTCTGCACGTACAGATCATTTTGAGAATCCTCCCCCCTCCTCACTCCATGCTCGTCGAGCTCCAAACCCGTGCAGTCTGAGTTATAATTGGCTTCATGAGGCTGCATGCTCTGCTTCCCCGCAAGTGTTTGACTCTTCAGCCCATCAGTGTTTTCCCCCCACATGCTCAGGTGTGCTATTACCCAGCAGAGGCATTTACGTATCAGCACTTCTCTGCAACGTCCCTCTCCTCCTCTTCCTCCCCTCATCAGCTCCCTGCTTGTTTAAATGAAGGAAAAACTGTGCAGTGACCTGGTGCATCAGTGGGATGGGAGACACACTTTGTTTAAAATTTGTTTCTAGATTGCTGTGATACATGTCACGACTCACCCTGTAATTTGACCCATGTGTGTTTTTTCTTGCCCTTGTTTGATTAACTTCTGGAAAAATTATTTTGATTCGATGTCAAAAATACTCTCTATTTCTATAAATACTTCTTCCCATACCGCTATCTTTGGTGTCCCGGAAAACTATCCTCGATTCAGTCACAGACAGTTAGAGGTTTTAGCTTTAACTTCCTCGATAGCAAGACGCCACCTTCATTTACAAAGGAAATCTACACTGTAAAGTCCAATTAGTTATCATTACTTAAAAAAGCATGCAAACCGATTGCACTTAGAAAACCAAGTCAAGAGAACTAGTTATTTTAAGTTGTACTAACTAACACTTCCTTTGTAGAGTACACTTACAAATGAGTTTAAGCAACTTAAACAATCAAGTAGAGTGTACTTGACAACTTACTTTAGAATACTCTTGACTTAGTAAAGACTACTCAGAATTACTATTTTAATTTACTAAATGGTTGCATGTTAAATTTACTCTGTTCAGTCCATATAACACACTTATCTAAGTTGGACAATCTCCCTCCAGTGTTCAGTGGCTTAGAGAATGTTCTGTGAAATAGGAAAGAATCAAATACTCTGTCAGAGGTAATATCATTTTTTTTTTCACAAGAAATGGGACTCTTTATAGCCTATTTTAATTCTTTACACCCCTGTTAATCCCATAAAGCCCCCGCTCACTAACTCACTCCTTGCGTTCTTTCACTCTTTTTCTTCTGCCTCCCTCTCTGCTGCTTTTTCCTTTAACTTTCCTCTTTTCTATTGGGGTTTATATATAGCAGTTTAACCTTTTTTTCTTTTTTTGTTTTGTTATTGTGTGTTTATTGCAAAAATCAAGAAAAACTTTAATGGGAGTACAATTCGGTGCAGTAAGAAATTGTATAGACTTGGACTTTCATATTGTGGCTAAGATGTTACTTGACTTGGTACAGAGATTTATTTATTTTTATTTTTATACATGTATACGGAGATGTCAGGATGTCAGTGTAACTGTTAATAACTGCTAAATAAACATATTTATGAAAAAAAATCATTTTTATGACATTTCAGGTCGTCTGAGTTTTGTTTTCATTACAAACTAGAAGATGCTGTCGAACAGTCTTTGGGTAAATGAGACACAGGCTTCTTTAGGGTCCAGAAAATCAACAGACTTTATTTTCTAGCCTGTTTTCCTATATTTATGACCACTTTAACTGCCATTCACAATATTTTACTTAATAAAAAGGTGCTCTAGGAAAAGACAAAAGGTCCAATCACACAGCAGTGCATCACATAAAGAAGCATGGCCTTTAAAATAATTGATTTGATGGCTCAGTGCTAGGGCTGGAGTATCAATATTGAGTATCTTAGTATCAATACTCTCACAAAAACACATTAGTTATCGATTATTACCAAAAATATCGATATCAATATGATACCAGCACTCTAACAAAATGTTTACCTGTAAAGTTCTGTGGACTGTTTTCAGTTTTTCTCTCTTTCTTTGTGCCACAGCACAGCTCCACTTCCTGTGTCATGTGACTGTGGAGACCAATCAGACGGATCAAGCAGCACTCAACTGCACCCCCAAGAATCACACAGAATCATAACACAGTTTTGTGGGAAACTAATGCAGGAATTACAGAAAGAAAACACAATTTTATGCACCGTCCTCCAAAAAATCTTTAAGATGTGTTTTGAATAATACTGATTATGATTATTTTAAGTTTATAAATTAGTGTAACATAGCATAGCTGCATCAGTAAAATTGCTTAATTTGTATTTGTATCTATTGAATAATTGTCAAGTTTTCCAAAAATCATACATCACTTTAGTCTTTAATGGTGGAATATCTGCTTTTTTTTTTTTTACTTAAACCTGAAAGGAAAAACAAATTTGAAATCTGATGTTTAGAGTCTGGACTGCATGTTTAATTTATGTGCTTTTGTGAATGATAATCATCCAAAATGTATTGACATTCTGGAGATGATTGGTTTCAGCCCTGGAACAATTACAGCAAAAAGTATTGTATCGAATCGACAGGAAAAGTTTGGTATTGCCCATCACTACTGGGCACACTTGCAGGGCATTTATCACAGTTCCTGAATGACACAATTCTGTGATGATTTTCAGATGTGAAAAAATGTTAAAGACCCCTCAACTGAAGACCCAGAGTCACAGCACTCCTCATGCTTATGGCCAAAGCAACCACAAATCAAGGACAGGTCTATTTTAAATCCTAAGTGTCCTGAAAAGGACTGAAAGAAACGTTTTGTGGATTCTACTACAAATGATTTTAGAGAATAACAAAGCAGCAGGAGCAGTAGACGAGCGTTTGACATCCACAGGTAAACATGAGGGTAATCAGATATGGAAAGCCGTTTGGGCATTAAATTGATATCAGTAATATCAACCATAGTTCATCTCTACTAGTTCTCAAATTTGGAGTACATTTACTCAGTTTTGGTCAACTAGTGCGTGAGTAGACTTTACTTGTGAAGCAAAAAGTGTCATTAGCACTACAAGTAGATTGAAAAATGTTCACTAGTATTACTAGTAGACTGTTTTGGGTCTACTAGAACTACTAGTAAACTTAAACATGTTCACTGGTACTACTTGTTAGCCTTATATGCTAATAAGGGGGCAGGGAAAAGCAAATTCAGGCTCCCCATTGGCTTTCGAAAATATTACAGCTAATCAGGGTGGGGGGTTATAATCCCTCGTACTTCATTTGCATTAGATCTTCTAGTGCTGCTAGTGAATCTTTTGGCTTTACTAGCAGTACTAGTTGACTAAAACAGGTCTACTAGTACTACTAGTGAGATATTTTGAGTTTACTAGTAGTACTAGAAAAGAAAAAAAATCATTTTATTATTAAAGGTTTTTGGCCCACTAGTGCACGAATAGACCTTACTAGTAAAGCAAAATTGCCTACTAGTACACAATTTGGTGTTACTAGTACTACTAGTAGAGCTTTGAGTTTTTACCAGCTACATTTTTTAAAGTCTACTAGTACTACTAGTAACACAAAATTGTCCACAGGTGATTGGCATCAGTGATTACATTTATTTCTATACACTGATGATGTTTCATCGACAAAAAACGACCAATATTGGTCAGTGGCCAATGTATCGTGGCACCTTAAAAACCCACCAAAACATCAACTTACTTTGTTTAATTTCTAGCTTAGCAAAGCATTATTTTGAGAATATAAAAAATGATCATTTTCCTTTTTCTTCAGGTGACTTTCACTGATAAAGAAATCATGCAAACAAAACAGAGCAGCACAGTAGGGGTTGGTGCCCTCAGATGGGGCCCTTTAGGGTGGTTTCCGACTGTCGCTGCAAAATTTGCACATTCTTTGTAACTCTTTTTATTCCTAATTTGTCAGCTCTTGGGAGCCCCCTTCAGCTCTGAGGCCCAAGCATTTGCATGTCATGCCTGTTGACAAGCTGCACCTCTTTAAGTTATGGGTCTATGCTAAATGTTAGCCTGAGGGGGTTTACTTGAGATAAAGGTGACAATGCATGGACTTTGTGTTTGCTGATATGCAAGAATAGAGGATATCCTTATTTGAATTCATCATCGTGAGCAGCCTCTGCGATTCGATTTAAAGAGTCTCCCGGTGGCTCAAATAAAAATCCCTCATTATTACCCTCCTTCCTCTTTTCCTTCCCTTTCTCCTCCTCTTCTCCCTCGTTCCTCCCTTGCTACGTCCTTCCTCCATCCTGACACTGATTAGAAGCGAAGAGACAAATTAATCGGGGGAGCGCCAGGTTGCCAGCTTCCTCTGACGGAGGACATCCACAGAATTTTTAAGGGAAATGCGACGTCAACTCCCATCAACGCTCAGGGGCAGTGTGTGCAAGTGTGTGTCCATGCGGAGCGCGGTACCCATGCATAATCACCTTATCATATCCCTGTGAATGGAATAGTGAATTGATCTGATTAGAGGCTGGATGGGAGGAGATGGCGGGGAGAGAGGCCTGCATGTAGAGCAGCAAGAGGAGGAAAGGGAAGTAGTGGGAGGAAGAGAAGAGAATGGGCAGAGTGGATTGTGTAAGAGGGTATGAGGAAATAAATCAGACTAAAACAAAAAGAATGAAAACTGATGGAAGAAAAACAGAAAAGACGAGGAAGAAAAGAGGACAGAGGGATTTTTTTTATCCGTTTTTCCTTCTGGCTCTTTTTTATGCAAAAATATTATTTGGTCAGTTTTATTTTCCAGCTGATTTTTTTGCTGTTAAACCCAAAAAGCAGCGACCAGAGCAAAGTGTCAGAGCTAATGAGGTTGTGTTGACATAACAGTCTCACCCAACGGTCCCAAGAGAAGCTCCTGATGAGGCAAGAACACACTTTTTTAATCAGTAAGTGGAGCCTGTGTGGATATAACTAAATTAACTCTTGGGTCTCTATGTGGCTCTTTGCAGCCACTATGGGGTGATATTTACCACTGATCTGACCATAACTTTCACTCTATTTAAGAGAGTGAAATAATTTTTGATGAGGAACTTAACTCTACATAAATTTTAAAAGGTCAAAAATACACAGTGGGCAAATTTACTACCCTTTGGTTCTGGTTTGGCTGTTAACAGCCACTAACTTCAGCAACTGTTAAAATATATCAGATAAATATTTTTTCTCTTTTTTTTGGCTCAAATGTATTCATCAAGATGAGTCCTGATCAAAACTATTACAATTTTTTTTAATTATGGGTTTTAACCTTTTAAGTGCCAATTTAGTAGGTGATGTCTCTCAAATGACCGATTTTCAATATTATTAATGATCGGAGACTGGAGATTTTTTACGTGCTATCACACTCTTGGATATGTCAAAGATTAGTAACAACATTGGCTCTGATGCATAATTATTTTAAAAACACCTTTTTTTTGAATGCACAGCGATGACACAGCATAATCATGAATTCTGCAATGGTGGCGTGTGTCTGTGTGCACTAACCAAGTTGATGACTGCAACATATTCCAAAAAAGCTGAAACAGGGGCATGTTCACCTCTGTGTTGCACCGTCACCTTAACAATAAGCATTTGGGAAGTGAGGGCACTAATTATTGACGCTTTGAAGGAGGAATTCTGTCCTGTTCTTGCTTGATATGTTACTTCAGTTGCTCAACAGTCCGGGGTCTCCGATGCCGTATTTTGTGCATCATATTGTGCCACACACTTTCAGCGGGGGACAGGTCTGGACTGAAGGCAGGCCAGTCTTAACCTGACACACCAGATGGACCGTTCAATATGCATATTTCCTTCGTCCATCTGGGAAACAGCCCATAGAAAATGTTGGGAAGGGCAGAACCATTCAAAAGCATATTCAGGAGGTGATTGTTCTGTCCATCATTCATTAGGGGCCAATCAAATAATGCAGAAGGCAGGCGCTACTTCAGAGGTGAAAAGAACAAAATGTGAGCCATTTGGTAGAACAAACTCTCCTAAATGAGTTGGAACTGGAGCGAAGAAATCTTCTCTATAGAGAAGTGCTTTCAGTGTTATTATTTGTTTTTTTGTAATAAAGAAATGCAGTTCAGATCTGATAAAACTGCTACTGAAGCTGTTAGCATCTATGCTAATTTCCATACAAGCAGTTACTTCCTGCTGTTGTCTCTCCCAAATGCAGTTTACTTATCATTTACAGAAAGAGCCCCTTAAATACTCCCCAGGTTCCTCGGCAGAGTCTTGGCTGGTCCATGACCCTAACAGTTGGAATTAGATCCCATGAAATTACGTGATAAACTTGTAAACCTTACCCCCCTATGTTTTATAGGATATATACATGAAAAGTCCAAAAGATTCCCACACCAAAAAGTATCTTGAAATCAGTGACATTTCAAGACATACGACCCTTCCTCGGACTAGTTTGATTAAAATTGCAATTTGAATTATATCTCGAAACGTCACTGATTTTTCAATTAAATTCTTGAAGGGAGCTACTTTTGGTGTGCAGATCTTTTTGTACATCTTTTTCTACATAATATATACATGGAAATTTGTGTGAGCATGGAAAATGCCACCATGTACAGAAATTTACAACAAAAACAAACCCTAAAAATAATCCTTGATTAGACTCCCATTGGCTGGAAGCTGGCTGCACTGTAAAAAGGTTGTTGTAAATTCTACAACTGTAAATAACTGGCAACAAGATCCCAGTAAGTTACTGTAAATGTCTTTACAGTAACATGACTCTATTTGATTTACCATATCATTATTATTTTTGCTTGAATTGTTTTATTACTGTATTTTTTATTTAAGGTATCATTACTGTCCTTCAATTTACAGCTAAATTACTGTATTTTCAAAAACAGAATCCTTAATGTTTCTTTTCATTTACAACATCATAGCCATATTTTATTTTTAACTTTTTAATGCATTTTAAATTACAGTCACCTTGTTGTATTTCAGTTTACATTACTAAATCTTTAACTATTTTACTCATCATTTATTAGCGAGGTTTAATTTTATTTAAAAAAAAAAAAAATCACACTTAATTTTTTTATCCATTAAAATAGATTTACTCAAACTTAAACCCAAAAAAGTGAAACATTTACTCAAAGAAATCTTGCCTGCTCTTTGTCAGTTTTCCTGCCCCAAATTGAATTTTCTCTTGATCCATTTCCCGTCTCGGTAATTAACTGTATGGACATTTACAGTAGAAAACTGTTGATTTTATGGTGAAATGTTGTCAATTTTACAGAAATCAGTATGTTTTCCCACAATCTTTTACCTTTTACAGTAATTTACTGCATAGATTTTTACAGTAGGTAGCTGCAGAAATACTTTTAAGTTTATAAAAAATCAGTCACAGTGTGATAACTTGATGGAACTCGGCTGGTATTTGGCTGGGAGGGGAAAATTGAAGCAGCTTCATCTGTAGAGCTGGTAATGAATGGGATATTTACCACTCCCTGATTAATATATGGGGGGACCATGCATTGAAGTCCTGATTGCGTTTTCTCCCTTAGTAGAAAAAACAATAGACTGTGGTCGTGAAATACTTCAAGCTGTTTGATCAGAATAAGAGCACAGTTTTGGTCACCCACCATAAAATCCAGACTCATTCTTCGTGAGATGTAATGGATGATCAAACCAGTCATCCAGCAGCAAGTAAAAACAGTTTAGCTATCCCCTCCCTCCAAACATAGCCACTTCAGGCTCCAAAAACAACACTGTAATGGCCAAAACTCGACTTAATCCTCAATTAGGGCAGTTTCTGCTGCAACATACTTTCTTTCTACAGTTAATAGCAGAACCAGGCTGCACCAGAGGAAGACTCATTATACGTATAAGGTGGGTCAAACTGTGTCACCTTGTGTAATGCTCATGGTATAGATTGACACACAGGATGACCTTTGAGTGTTCTGTAATCAAATATTTCACGAGGATATCGAATCATGTAAACACTTAAACACAGAGAAGGAGAATATTAACTCGTTTTGTCTTCATTTGTGTCTCTGGAATTGTTCAGCTCAGACAATTGAGCGCCTGTGAGAAGTATCTTGTTTACAACGAGGTTCTGCCCCGAGGTTAAATGAAGAAAATATGAGGTGCAAGGATTTTTTAAATTAAAGATACAGACCATATCCTCAAAGTATCGAGGGAACTTGTTAGAAGTCTCAGACCTCATAAATCTCTGTGAACTAAAAAGACTAGAAAATGTGAAATTTATTGTGAATATAAAACATGACAGAATTTTTTCAGCCAGTGTAATGCATAGAAAACCTTTGTCATGTTCACATTTTAATTATGCCTTCGAAGTGCATCTGTGATGATGGTTTGAAGGAGTTTTACTGGTCTGTTGCATTAAACAGGAGCCTAGACCTAATGCTCTGTAGCACATTTAGTCATATTTAGGGATATCACATGACTGTATCGGCCAACTGGCTACCAAAAAGAAAGGTTACTTGCACAAGAGCAGGAGATTAATGAGCACAAAAAAATAAAGTCATGCAATGTGCACAACTCTGTGTTTGAAATGTGGTGTGCATTAAATTACTGTTAGAATTGAGTGCAAAGCTTTAATCAGTCTCCTTTATATTACTATCCTTTAGTATTGTAGCATTATTTGACCTTAATGCAGTTTCACATTACAAAATATAATTTTGTTACGGTATATTGGTTGAGCTGTAATTTGGTTAATGTGAAGAACAGTCTTACAGAAGGTAATCTTGATGTTTATTCTTGATATAATAAGCAAAATGAATGTATCTTTCAGTTATGGGCATAATAAGAGCATGAGGGACAGCTTGTTGTGTTGAGTACAAGTTTAATGTCAATCTTACCAAAAGAACAAACACAGACTGCACACCATCAACCACGGTGCATAAACATTATCGCTCCACCAATGTCAGGCACTCTCAAAGTATGTAGGTCATCTAAATCACCTTAGAAAAAGGATAACCTATGAAAAAAATCTAAGCAAAGTCATTATTATACTGGCCCTCTGTGGCATGCTGTTACCTTCAGGGTACAAACCACTTTTTTGTCATAATGCTGTCCCTTTTTAGACTTATTCAACAAATACAGCAAGTGCTCCAAAGCACAGTCCTCCACCAGTGCATTTTGTTTGGCAAGTTATTGTCAAAAATATGGAAAACTGCCCTATCTCGCACTGTTCACGAATCCTTACAAAAATTCCAGGATCCAGTTTGGGATTAGGATCACCAAAATCAAGCCACTTCTCCCTTGTGCCCTGAAAATGTCATTAAAAATATGTTTAATTGTTTATGTAAATGTTGAAAACTGCCCTATCTTAAATTGTGAAGGAATCTATTAATTTTAAATTAATAGATTACTTAATTAAAGGATATATTAAATCATTAATTTTAAATTAACAGATTAATAAAGTATTTTTTAAATAAAAAAAAAAAAAATCCTGGATTCACATCCAGACTTGGATCACCACCACCATCACAATTGCATTCCTTAAAAATGTCATCAAATTCCAGTCTTAACTTTTTGAGTTAACAAACACCAGAAAAAACATAACATAGGCAGAGGTAGAGGTAATAATGTTTGAAGCCAATAAACCTGGGGCCATAGTGGATGTCATATTTCATAGAGGTAAAGCATCCATTTTGCTGCCCTAACTGTTCTTCTGGCAGCACCTGAAGTTATAAGTTTATATATTTTATAAGATTAAACTGATATAACCTGGTTAGTAAAATGTATGCATGTGCATATCTATATAAAGGAGTAAGTTAGCTAATGAAAGACATTTTCTGATTTTATTTACCACCTAAAAATGATTTTTTTGTCCATTAAATCAGATGAGAAACAGGGAGAGAGGGTCTCATCAACCAGAATATAGAGGCATTGATTGAAAGTTTTAAGAGCACTGATTAATCTAGTATAACTATGACAATTAAGCATTATGAACTGTCTAATCCCAATAAATAATGACGGGAAATAGATGCAATTACTAAAAATAGGAGGAAGAGCAACTATCAGTCTTTTTGAAGGCCTGTCCTCTCTGGAAACAATAAAAATCAGAGGCTAAATCAGAAATACAACATAAACCCCTGGGAGAAATTTAGATTTAAAAAGAAAGAAAGAAAGAAGAAGACAGAAGACACCTACAAGACAATAAAACAAAAATAAGAAATAAAGGCTAAAATACAAATAGGACCAGTTTGTTAGATGTTTAAACTTTCACCTTTGAGTCCTCCTAAAATCATGTTCCTCTTGCCCTTTACGTTGTAGAGCCTGAACTTCGCTGAGAGGCTTCAGAGAGTCGTGTGTTACCATCTGGCCGTTCTCTTCATCAACACATTTTCTTATTTACCTGCTCAACAACTTTCCCTCGTCCCATTTTCTCCTCTGAAAACTCCGGATTCACAACAAACCAGCGAGTGCCGACACACACGAACAACACACTCCGAGCAGTCAGCAGTTCTCGGGGAGGCACGGCAGTAGATCATAATTAGAGCCAATCAAAAAGAAGCGTACAGCCTGTTACTTCCTGCCAGCCAACCAGCCAGCCAGAGAGTCCATCTGGCAAATACTGGGGCCCTCTGTGCCCGGTTAACTCTCTCACAACAGCTAATAGATCGCTTTCATTCATGCAGAATAACTCTGCTGCGTCTTCTGGATACAAATGTAACACACACAAGAACTTGGGACCACACTTACATTGGAGTGTGTGCTTTTTCCTTCTATTTTGCTCATTTTAGTCTCTTTTTTGGCAGTTTACCATCTGTTTCTGTGAACGTTTGTTTACTGCAATAATGAATATATATTATTGTTTATATAGACCACAAACTGACATCTTTCACACAGATCAAGCCCTCTCTTCTCTTGCCTCTTCCCTTTTTCCCCCCCCATTAACCCCTCCTGTTTTATACAGAAATGTCAGCTCCAACAAAACGATGAACTAAGACTTTGAAGGTCAAAGGTCCTGTTTATTAGGCCTCATGTTCATCCTTGATTGTGTACAACATCACTTGAGTTTGCTTTGAGGGATATTTGTCAAACTTGACACGAATGTCCGTCATGACCTTAGGATATACTGATTAGATTTTGAAGGTCAAAGGTCCTGTTAATGGGTCTCATGCTCATTCCTTGACGGTGTACAAAATTTGAGGGATTTACTTCCAACTCTGATGCAAAAATTAACTTCTTCAACTTTGAGGCCTGCTGTCAAAAGTCAAGGTAAAATGGGCCTCATGTTCATCCCTAACTTGCAAACACATTGTCTCTGGGATGCCTGAAGGGATTTCCTTAAATCGTTGTAAAAATGTCCGCTCTAAATTAAGGATTAAATAATTAGACATGGAGGCCACACGGTGCCTCACAGCAAGAAGGTTGCTGGTTCGATCTCCGGGCCGGGCCTTTCTGTGTGGAGTTTGCATGTTCTCCTCGTGCATGCGTGGGTTCTCTCCAGGCCCTGTGGCTTCCTTCCACAGACCAAAAACATGCTCTTTAGTGATTGGTAACTCCAAATTGCCCTTAGGTATGAGTGTGAGAATGAATTGTTGTTTGTCTCTCTATGTGGCCCTGCGATTGGCTGGCAACTGGTTCTGCCTCTCGCCCAATGTCAACTGGGATAGGCTCCAGCCCTCACGACCCAGACAGGTATAAGCAGAATAAAAAAATGGATGGATGGTAATTAGACATGGGATGTAATGGGCCAAAGGTGGAAGTTGTAGCACTGCATATTCATCTCTCGAAAATGAAGACAATATCTCAAGAACTCTTGAAGGATTCTGACCACTCTCTGACTCAGGGAAAATGATTCAGTTTGCAATAACAAACCAAGTTTTGTCAACCTCAAAGCTGACAGAGCCTCACACTCTGTCTGAAACCCTCTGGTTCCCCCCGAGAGGATCCAGACCCCAGGTCAGGGTCTTTAAACTTGGTACAAATGTCCATTTTACCTCGAACGCATACAATGCAAAAAGGTTGTTGTAAATTTTACAATATCTTACTGGCAACAAGATGCCAGTAAGTTACCTTAAATGTCTTTACAGTAGCATAACTCTATTTCATTTGCAGTGTTATTACTTAATTTTCTATTATGGTTTTACTATTGTATTTTTATTCAAGGTATCATTACTTTGTTTCAATTTACAGCATAATTACTGTATTTTCAAAAAACAACACCCTTACTGTTTTTTTCATTTATTGTATCATTGCTGTGTTTTATTTTAGATTTTTTAAAATTTTATGAACTTGCAGTATTTTAGTTTATATTACCATATCTTTAACTATTTTAATGATCAAATATTTGCAAGATATAATTTTGTAAAAAAAAAAATCATATGCATAATTTTTTAGCCAATAAAATACACTTACTCAAACATTTGTTTCACTAATAAATGTGAAACATTTACTCAAAGAAAACTTGCATGCAACATTACATTTTCTGCCCTTTTCAGTATGTCACTGTATAGACATTTCACAGGTAACTGTAGATTTTATGGTAAAATAGTGCTATTTTTACAGAATTCTGCATTTTTGTTTGTCAGAATCTTTTGGCATTTACAGTGATTTACTGTATAATTTTTTTTACATTAGGTAGCTGTAGATATTATCACAGAATACTGTTAAGTTTACAAAAGTCTGTCACAGTGTATTCATTTGATTTTGAAGGTCATCAGTCAAGAAACTGAACTCCATATTTATCTCCAGCTTGTGAAAAAAATGTCTCATGGACATTTTAAGTGTTTTTCTTAGTTTTCCAACTTTGCTCGAACTCCAGTTTGAAGAAAAACTAACTGCACTTTAGAGGTCATAGGTCAAAGGTTGCTTGGTTCCTCACTTGCCTGTGAAACTGATATCTCAAGATTTGGTCAAAGCGAATCTCTTCAAACTTTGCACAGATATTTTGGAGGCTGCAAGGTCAAGGTCACGACAGCTAGGAAACTTTTCCAAACATGTTTCATTTCATAAATCAGATGTCAACCAAAGAGCTTCTTACTCTGCTCCTAATGTCAGGCTATCGTTTACCTCACAGAACATTTAACCACCAGGCAGCAGCTCCAGTCCTCTCCCCTCTTCTTCTCACTCTGTTTTAGTTCGCTCTGTCTCTTCGTCTCTCCTTGCCCACTCTTCTCCATCTCCTCTCTCCTCCCTTCAGCGTGTCCCTCCCTCTAAATAATTGCCTTCCTCTCTGAGTCACCCTCCGCTCATTTATCTCCCGTCTCCCTGTGTTTCTGATTACCGCTCGGCAAATCAGGTTTTCTCCATCGCTTTGTGCCTTCCTGCAACTTCTTACTCCTTTTGACCTGCAGCACTTTTCACCAGGTAGATATCAAGTCATCTCTGGACATTTCCTGGACTGATTTGATACATGATCTTTTTACTCTTTAAGCCCTCGATCACAATCATCCTACAAATCTTGAACAGAGGACTTTTGCTGACATACTAAGGGAGAGGCCTGAAGGACAATGCACTTAAACTCTTCCTCATCAAACTCTCTACTGTACAACACATGGGAATGTTTTAGGTGTATTCTGTATCATAAACATGGTAATTAAATCCTTTTATTATTTAAAAAATTCCATATATAGACAGCTTACACCTTCATTTTCACACATTTTCTGAAACATCTTGATGAATAATCAAGTACATTTTAACTTGAGTCTTGCACCGTATACTTGATATGTTGAAAAGGTTATTAAAGGAGTTTAAATGATATACTTTATATCTATGGGCAGCGCAGTGGTGCAGCAGGTAGTGCACGTGCCTCACAGCAAGAGGGTTGCCAGTTCGGCCTATTTGTGAGGAGTTTTGCATGTTCTCCTCGGGCATGTTTGGGTTTTCTCTAGGCACTCTGGCTTCCTCCCATACACCAAAAAATGCTGATTAGGTTGACTGGTGACTCTAAACTGCCCTTAAGTATGAGTGTGAGAATGAATGGCAGTTTGTCTCTTCATGTGGCCCTGCAACTGGCTGGCGATTCACACAGGGAGTACCCCGCCTCTTGCCCAATGTCATCCCCAACTCTGAAAGGATAAGCAGAATAGATAATGGATGGATGGATAGATAGTGGACATCTAAGGAAACTTTGGTGACTGATCACTTTTCTCAAAACTAAAATGACCTTCTTGTTGACCTGTAGGTCATTTTAATAAACAAAGTTTGACAGATATAAAACAGCTCTGCAATTCACTTCATTTACTTTGTAACTGTCCCAGAAACACTAAGGCTGTCTAAAATCACAGGTAGCGAAAGAATGGAGTAAAAATGTGTGAACTTTTACAACTAAAAGATCCTAACAGCTCCTACAAAAAAACACAACATGTTTTGACAGTTGTAATAATCCACTGAATGCTCTCACTTTCTGTGTTTTAACTTAACACAGCAGTCTGAGCACGAAACTCCTGCTGCCTTTGAAAAACATGAACAGTCACTAGAGTGAACTACACTCAAGCTTTATTCATGACGTCAAAAATGAACACTCATTTAATGGTTTCCTGAAGCAATGCTGTCTTTTCAGAGAATATTTTCAATACAAAAAAGTTTTCATCTCTTCATGGACAGGGACTAAGTCATTCTTGTAGATATGTGTACTCGGTAGTTATCTATATGTTATTTAGCACTTAAAATTTCTTTTGAAAGCGAAATCATTCTCGTGTAAATGTGGTTAATTAAACTACTAACCTGAACATATCCCCTCTCTGTGTCAGCAGAGCAGAGGTTTAACTCAGAAAAATGACTGCAAACACGTGTGTGGGTGGCAAGGCAAAGGCAAAACTCTACTCCCACTTGATTGTTTTTAACCAAGCTGGCAGTAAAACTCTGATTTCTACACTAAAGCCCCTCCATATTATCACAACACTGTGGTAGTTGAACTCATTACGATCTAGTGCAGTCAATCTGTTGCTTTGCTCAATAGTGCCTTAGTTCAAGTAGGAACTGGGCTCTCTGGTGACCCATTGTTGCTTTACTTTGTGTAAATAGAGGGCGTATTGTGTTTTTGTATGACTTGATGACACACAGTTATATGGATCCCTTAGGAAGACATAATTTTTTAGTAACAATGCAAAGTCAAACAGCATTTCCGTTGAAAGTGTGGACAAAAAAGAATAAAAAAATCCCACAATTCCCTGATTGAGAGAGTCTCATCCGCACAGTTTGGAAGATAATATATATGGGAGACCTGTTGCCAAACAGGCAGACAGAATGGTAAACGCTCTGTCCAATCCTCTTGGCTGAGTTTATGGAAATAAAAATTAAATCCTCAACCATTCTTATGCCCACAGGAACTAGCTTGTTTTGATAAATAAACATAATATGCCAGATAGGAACTGAAAAATGGAGTTATCTGAAACAGAACCAGAATATACTTTTGGAGCACTGGCAGTCTGATGTGAGTCTGACGATGGAGCAGAGTTTTGAAGATCATTCCTGTGACTGAGTGTGAATAAATATTAATGTGCATGTAGAGAATCCATATCTGTTATTATCAGTTCCAGGTAAATGCCAAGCAGATGTGCCAGATGTGGAGCTAATGAAGATGTCTTACCGAGGTTACTGTTTGTGTGTCATCCCTGGACATTTGACAAAAACCCTTGAAGTGCTGTGATTCAGGCAAACCACCCTGAGATATGAAATAAAATCCTTATAAAGGTAGTAACAAACTAGGGCTGAACGATTTTAGGAAGAGACCTAATTCCGATTTTTCTGGCAGATATTGCGATTTCAATTTGATTCATGATTTTCTTGCAATATTCACTATGTTTACAGTATAGACAACAGTAAGGAAACCAATGATCAAAAGCATATATCACATTATTCATCATCTAATATTGATGATAAATAATCTGGTTTCATTATTTAAGAGATTCTCCAACTTCTACTCCTAAGAAGAGGCTTTGTGTTGTTGACCTGCTTACCAGCACTTCTATAAATGCAAACTGCCTGCAAATTTGTAAAATAGTTGACACAACAGATCCTGGTCAGTCTGGAGCGCTGCAAAAAATTGCAGCTTTGGCAATCACATGATTGCATTGTCTGAAATTGTGATTTCAATCTGAAAATGATCAATCTTTCAGCCGCAGCACAAACCCATACTTTCTACCCAATTACAAGGTCCCTAATAGCCCTAAACAAAACCATTCCTGGTGCCAATATCACAACCACAAAAGAACAGCAGAGTTATCATAAGAGACAAAGGGAAGATGTAGACAATGAGCCAACGAAAACATGAAGAAGAGGGAAGTAGAGCCAGGGTGAGGTGCACTTGCCCCTACCAGATCGGGCTGTTGCTCTACCTTTCACTTCGCCCACGCTGTAAATGATTTTTGTGAACTTAACAGTATTTTACCATAATATCTACAGCTACCTACTGTAAAAAATGTATACAGTAAATTACTGTAAATGGCAGTGGATTGTGGGAATACATACAGATTTCTGTGAAATTAACAGCATTTTACCATATGATGTACAGTCACGTACTGTAAAATGTCTATACAGTAAATGACTGAAAAAGTATAATTACCAATATAATGCAAGGTTTCTTTTAGTAAATGTTTCAAATTTTTGGGTGAAACAAATGCATGAGTATTTTAATGGATGAAAATTGATGAATGTAAATGTTATGTTGTTTTATTAATGATATACATACCAAAATACAGAAGTTCCCTGTCATTGATAATGAAATAAAAAGTTGTAGAATAAAATATGGTAATGATACTGTAAATTGAAAAAAAAAAAAAAAAACAGTAAGGATGCTGTTTTTTAAAGTACAGTAATTATGCTGTAAATTGAAAGACAGTGGTCATACTTTGAATAAAAATACAGCAGTTAAACTATTATAGAAAATACAGTTATGATGTCATAAATTAAATAGGGTAATGCTACCGTAAAGACATTTACAGTAACCTACTGGCATCTAGTAAGTTAATTTAAAATTTACAACAATTATTTTACAATGCATATATCAAATGGGAAGAAATGATAGAGAAGACAGAATCACAGAGGCGGTTTAATAGATTTTACTTATTTTTCATTAAGACCTGAGGGTCATAGGAGATTTAGAAGCTTTTAGAGGCAACTTCATTCATTTTTCATTTCATGATGCTGGATTGGCTACCAAAGTTCAAATGCATTGTGATGTGGTTGTCTAAAAGTTTGTTTAAGTCTTCTGCTGGAAATGTTTGTTTGGTTTTTTTTTTTGGAAGAACAAACAGGCACACAGCCATAAAACAGAGGGGAAATTTGTCAACTTATTGATCTTGGATGGGATTGTTCTCTTGGGCGGATAAACAGAAAAAAACGGCTAATTATTTTAATCTTTCCAGGGGTTGCCCAAAAGGATGGCATGATCCTTGAGTCGAGTTCAACAAAATCCAAAATCCAAATCTAATTAGCTCACCCCTGAGTCATATAGGTGTTGAATTTTAGGACTCTCTTCCAAACCAATACATCCCCCATCACTGCTGTCACCAACAGAGAGGTTTGAAGATGACTGAAAGCAACCATTTCATTTCAATCTGAACAACAGACTTATCAATCACATTTGCACAAGCCTTCCCAGATTCACCATAAAGTCTTCACCTTGTTTGTGCTCAATGAGCCTCAGTCTCATGCATCACTGCTGGCAAGGTGACCTCTGAATGATCGCAGTGACTCTGCTCACAAACACAGACACACACACTATGTTAAACAAATGCAAGCAAATCAACCTCACCTTATGCAGAAGCTTCACCTACAGGTGCTGTGAGTGTTGGAAGTTTCCTCGTATATATGACTTGACCTTAATTCAAGGTAAGAATCTGTGGTTGGTGACTTCAGAGTACGAAATCAACATGGCTGTAGAGAAGACTACTTTTATAAATTGTCGAAGTATCATCAGATTCATCATGCAGCTGTAACCTGACACGCCAGACGGACAGTCCCATATATCCGCCACGGAAATATTTCACCAGTCCATCTCGAGAAGAGCCCATAGAAAATGTTTTCAGAGGCAGAACCTTCAAAAACAACTATAGCTGGTGATTGGACGATCGGTCAGTCACACTCATCACAGACCAATCCATATCAAGCCACAGTATGACGTAGCAGATAGACCCTGCTGTTAGCCGTTAGCTTAAACTATGTTTCAGTCCTTAGACTGAATGTATCATTGACTAGATGTATCATTTACATTTACATGTGAGGTGAACCTTGTCAACAATAATCCTCACCAAGTTCCCTTGGCAAATTTCTGAGGAGAGCATATTTCGCCAGGTATCATTGAGTAACCACGACTCATGGCTACCCGCGGAGGATTTTCGCATTTTCTCCCAGTATCCCAGCAGTGATCCTGGCTCCTCTGATTTGATTGTCCAAAACAAAAAAAACAGGATTTCCCATAAGAAAAGCTTGAAGCAATGTTCTCTGTTCCACTTTTAAAGCAGAAATTTCTGATAAAACCACAGATATTGCCACATCCCAGGAGACCACCTCAAAGGTCGCCATTGTTTTCAAACATGCAGTCACTTCCTGCTGTCATCACGTCTTCAGTTTCCATCTCTCTTCCCTGATTGGGCTGTCCAGTTTCTGGCCGTAAAGTCGTAGGAGGTCGGAGCTTGGCAAGATGGATCTGCATGGTTTCAGATAATGAATCAGGCAGGTCCATCTGCACTGCAAGGTTAATACAGCTGTGCTCACTCATTCATTTAAACAAGTAAAATTAAACTCTGAAGCATTTCAGTGACAAAATAGCAAAGTGTTCGTCAAAAAGACTGTTACCCCATTCACACTTGCAAAAAAACCCAAAAAAACTTAATTTATCCAGACTTAACATTGGTGAGCCGTTTGTGTGAAAAGCCAAGTTTTTAAAAATTTCCCACACCCCCCCTAGTGTTTTATCCGTGTAAAGTCAGAGTAACCCCCAAATTCCAAATAACGCGAATGCGCCGCGCCGCGCAGCGCAGCGCCACAGTCTTGCTCCAACCTGCAAACCCCACTGGACGCGCGGCGCCGAGCAGAGCCGCGGCGCGCAGCCCTGTAGGGAGGGGGGCTGATCCCGGAGAGTCACAAGCTCTTGTGCGAATAGCGATGTCCCACGTTAATAAAACATGTTATAGACTGAGAGAAGAAGTAAACAACACCTCACCTCGCTTCTCTAAGGTTCCTTTGTTGGTCCCAACCACACAGCTTCGTGATTTATTTCATTTCTATCTGCCTATATCCTTGTAGAAAGGATGTTTGGTGTCATATATACAATGTTATATATTTCTGTACCTCTACGGTTCACTTTTCTTCGTCCATGGAGTCGTGTTGCCTCTGGGACCCTCTGGCCGACTGTCAACCTAATGCTCGTGCCTCCGTTTGTGAAGTAATGACAAACTATTGAGGAAATTTACGTTCGGGAGTCCGTGCATTGTGTTTTATTTTTAAGTTCCAGATACTCCACACGTTGACTTCCTGTCTGGTGCTTTCTCAACGACAGTGAATTTACGAGGTTTTGAAGCGGCTGTGCAGAAAATAGACCTGAAGCGAATCTCCAGCGCCGTGGCGCACGCCGGTGCTTCAGCAACGCAGCGCTGGCGCGGGAAGTGGAATTTGTCTGATAGACTAGAGTGGGTTCTAAGTGCTCTGCAGTACGATTCAAAAGCACGGCGCTGCGGCGCTTTCGCGTTATGTGGAATTTGGGGGTAAGAAAAAAAAACAACCACTGCAGGAGAAGTTTACATGATTGTACCGAGAGTAACACAAACTCATATGTGTAAAATTGTTGTTTCCACTGCTCATCATCAAAGTTCTTCGGATCACCACCCCAAGGAGCCGTCTTGCTGTTGGATACAGAGCTAAAACACAGCAGCTTTCTTTCTCCAGTGTAACTGTCGTGCATGCAGTGATGCTGCTTTATATATCCACAGAAGGTAGTACCAAACCAGAGGGTAATAGTCTGTAGTCAGGGATGGTGGTAGCTAAAGTAAAGATCCCTCTGGTCAAATGTTACAACATGGCACTCCAGATGGACTGTTCAAGATATTTTACTAGTCCGTCTGGGCAACAGCCCATAAGAAGTGTTGGGGTAGGGCAGAACCTCTCAAGAGCATATCCAGCAGGTGCTTGAATGATCTTCCATCAATCACATTCATTAAAGGCCAATCATATGTTGTAGTAGGCGGGCACTTCTCGAAAGTACAAAAACATAAGCCACAGTAATAAAAACTCGCTCCAAAACACATCAGAAGTGGACAGAAATATTGCCCCTATGGAGAAATGCTTTCAGTTTTATTTGTCCTTCAATTAATAAAAAAACGTGGTCCAAGTCTGATCAAACTACTACTGAAGCTGTTAGCATGTATGCTAATCTCTATACAAGTAGTCACTGCTGCCATCTTGCTCATAGCTCTCACCTCTTCCTGCCCGAGAGGATGCTGATTGGGCCAATCACAATCATTGTAGATCAGAGTTTGGCATGAAGGATCTGCCTGATTACAGACGCTGAATCAGGGGGATCCAGCTGCACTGCTAGGTTACAGTGTTATGCCAAGACTAGGAAAAGTCGCATGGTCAAATTATTATTTGTTAAAAGTTCTGGACTTCAGGCTTTTAGAAATACAGAAGCATTCATAGTATTTTTTAAAAAAATCTAAACTTGTATTTTCACTATTCAGTGCACAAAGGCTATAACACTTGCGAGCAAATCCATAAAACGTGATTTGATTGATCTAACATACAATAAAAACAGTAGCCATGTTAGTTTAATTGTTAGTTTAAAACCAAGTTTAAGACATGCAACTTGGATAAACTGTAAGGTTGGCCACTCGTGAAGCCAATTTTCGAGCATTTTTTTAAGTTCTGATTTTTGCTAAGTATAAATTTCTGTATTTTGTATGGTGTCATATTTTGACACATTTAACTCTGAATATAACTGACTGTCAAAAATGTTCTCTTTTAAACTTTTTTTTGGCAATTTGCATTGACTTGTTGCTGGTTTTCTCACTTTTGCAAGCAAAGTTTAACAGGAAGGAAAGTGTAAATACTTAAACCCAGGTGGAAATGTATTCAAAAGTTTCCCCATGTTGGACAAAGTAAAAGGCGATCTGACTCTAGGGTAAAAATGAGAATGAGAGAAAGTGTAAAAAAGGTTAAAATTGATTTTGGCATCAGGAGGTCCATTTAATCAAACTCTTTAAGCTCCAGTGTTGTGCAGACCTGTTCGATACAGCTCATTAATATTGTCCCAAAACTTTCCCCATTCATCACGAGCTTTGTCCAAGTCAGATCCTCTGTAACAAAGCTCGCTGTTGTCTGTGTAACAGTCTGCCTTTTGCCCTCGCTGAAGAGAGCGAGCCCATATTTCATCAGCATCACCACAGCCAGCACCGCGGCCTGTCCAGCAGACGGGCAGAAATTTACATCCCATCTGTGGTTTGTGTGTGTCTGTGGTCTCCTTTGTGAGCCAGGAGAGGGTGGCGTGTTCTGGGGGTGACTGATAAGTTGTTTTTTAATGCCTCTCTGCCAACGATGGCCAGGGCTGGAGGCATTATGGTTTTAAAAGACCATCCATTCATCTGGGCCCTTCTTTAGAACATGATGAACCAAAAACGCTTCAAGGGATTTTCTCCAAACTTTGTCCAAATGCCCACCTTGACTGATGATTTGAGGTCAAGCTTATTTTGAACCATCTTTTGTCTTTGCCTGTGAATGCCTCAAGGGCAGTTCGACATTTTCTTCAAATTATCCAATGATGCTTTCTCTAATGGACAAATAAACTGAATACATTTTGGAAGTCAGAGGTCAGGGGTCAATGGCATCGTGTTTCATGTTCTTCCCTTGCTTGTGAATGCAATTACTCAGAATGGCTGTTGGGTTTTCTTTATACTTATTCATCAGGCATCATGTTAATCCTTTGCTTGTGAACACTATCTTCCAAATTTGCTTCTAGGAATATTCCACATGCAAAGGTTTAGTTGTATTACAACATCATTCCTCTCCAGTTTATATTCATTATAGATTAAGCCCCAGTTACACATTCCTGTTTCTCATGCTGATTGTGCACGGTTGTCATAATCCTGACGAAATGTGCTTTGGTTGTGGTGCATGTGCTACTTGATCTGGATCAGTGTTGTATAGTCGTGGACGAACGCCGGGGAACGAGGCAGGGTCCCGATTGTTTTGAACTGTTCAAAACTGTCGTGGAGAATTGCCGCTCTAAGTATAGCGGGGTGGAAGCCTAATGCAGTCCTAAGGTGAACGGTATTAGCGTGGCATGTACGGGGCTCAATCGGGCTGATCGTGGCTCAATCCAGAAAGCTTTCTGAGGACGATTGAAAAGGACATATCCGTTCGTGCCCCGACTGTGTCCCGTTCAAGGCGATGCAAACGACGGGGCTCAATTGGGGCTTACGTGGCGCAAACTGGGCTCGAACGGGGCTGACATCGTGTCAGCGGAAAGGAAATTCATGGAATCCTCGTCATATCATTGTGTTGACCTAATTGAAGCGGGACGAACGCCCCTGAAGCGCTGTGGAAGCACCATAGAAGTGTTACTGACGGTGTATGTACAGGGTGTCCGGGTGAAAGACAATCATCTCTTCCCGTATCAAGCCGATCAAACCAGCCTTGCCAATTGTGTACAGTCGTGCACAATCGCCATGAGAAACGGGAATGTGTGACTGGGGCATAAATGTTAATATTAGATTGATCTCTCTAGCCATGGTTGTATTGATTATATATCCATAGTAACTATATTTACAACCATATAGACATGAGGACCCTCTTGAAAATGAGATGCCACATCCCAGGGGGCTTACCTGAATTAAATTTATATTCAGCAAATATGGTCTTATAAAAATTAAGATTGATTGAATTTATATTCAGCAGAGACAAATGTGATGAAGACAGATTGATGATCTGGGCATCCATGGGTTTCTTCCAATCATAAATTCTTATTTTTATCCCCTTTGTCTCTGTCTGGATGGATACATCTCTGATGTATGTATGTGTATAATGAAATGTATATATATAATTGTATTTATGCATAATTGTGTAGCTATAAAATGAAGAGCATGGCTTCAGCCTGCTCTTTTGTAAAGTGTCTTGAAATAACATGTTTTGAACTGGCTCTATACAATAAAGATTGATTGATTGATTCCATGAATGCACAATCCTTTAAAGTTTTATCTTGTTGTAAAGGTGACTGATCAGGGTTTGTTTTTAAGAGTTTTGGGGGCATGTTTTGGCCTTTAACAATAGGAGAGAGAGAGAAACAGTGAATAGGCTTGTGAAGGGGGGTGATAGAGAGTTGGGAGGACACTCTGCAAACTGGCCACAGGCTGGATCCAAACCCGGCAAGCCAGAAGCATATAAATGGGTCATGCTTGCCACTTCACCAAACCAGCACCCAATGAGGCTTTCAATGATATAAAATACAGTATCAAGAGTATACATTAAGAGTATACATTTACAAATATGTCCAGAGCACAGGTGAAAGAATGCATGAGCTCAAGGTTTAACAGTGAGTTATCTCAGGTTGTACTTTTTCATTTATCACAGTGGTGTCAGGGACAAACTGTCTGTTAATTGAAAAATGGTAATAAAATGAAAAATTATGTTTCTCTATGGCCTGATGGAAAAAAATCTACGGCTTGATATCGGCCCAACGGTCAGGGACCACAATTTATCCCACCATCACTAAAGCAGTCGTGATTGGATGTCCCTCTTAACTCATCCAACATTTCCAAACAACCAAAGCAGCTGTGATTGCATATACTCCTAACTTGTCCCTACTTTCTACATGACCAAATTAGGTCTGATTGGATTAAGTCTCTGTCAAACATTTTTGTCTAGTTTTTATTTGTTGACGAAAATGTCAGTTAAATTAGTTTTAGTTGTTGTTCATGTGCACCTGTCTTTATTAGTTACTGTCTCATTTTCTTTATGGGAAAAAAGACTGTTGATGAAAACTATGACAAAAATAATTAATCGACAAAATTAACACTGATTTAATAAAAACATTTATAAAGAAAATCACACCACCTCAAAAGCCCACTGGTCACAGAAGTGTTAGTTTTGTTTTTGTCACAGGTGCTGACAGTAAAGATTAAAAACCAGGATGAGGCTCAGAGAGTCAGAAGTAGTCATATGAAAAAGTAATTTGATGTCCTGGTTTCTAAAGTGGGGTCGTGACAGTTCTGCATGTGTGTGTGCGACAGAAGCAGAGTTTGTACACTGGTCGCCCGTTCATGAATAAAGATTTGCTCCAAGTGCACCAGCTGCTGTTCACATGCTCTGTTGTCGGATTGGGTTGAGCCTCCCTCTAATTATAATCCATTTGAACATCACTGTCTACATTTCAATTGGGCTTCATTTGATCATATCACTGGATTTGGACAAAGAGTCGTGTTAAAAAAGAAAATGATGGTTTTTGTGCTTTTAACATATCAAAGCCCCCTCTGCGAGATCCTAACAATGGTGTACTGTACAGCAGTTTGAATAACTATTACCAACCAGGAGCAAATTTTCTGCAGGAATGATCTTAATTTGAAGCATCCTCTCTCGACAGAACACAGCCAAGAAATGACAGAAATGTTAGTGGCTGATTCAGGCTTACAGGAGACATGTGATGATGATTCACTGCAGAAGAAAAGGAGCCAGTGTGAGTGAGTTTCAAGGCCAATCAGGAGAACGAGAAGATAAAGAGCAAAAATGACCTTACAAAACTTATCAGATATGAAACACGCACACGTCGTTCAAAAACACTGATTCATTCTTTGGTAAATATTATTTGATAGCACTTTTTGTCAGGTAAGAGGGCTATTTTGTCAGTTATGTGATTTAAAAAGCCAAAATTTTAACTATAACTGGGGAAAATTTTTTAAGACTGGACCAGAACTGAACAGAAAGCGTGTCCATGAACATCCAGCTGAGTCAACTATCCATCCATTCATTTTCAAGGAGCATATCCCAGCTGTCATTGGGCGGACAACCATTCACTCTCACACTCCTACCTAAGGAGGCACCAATCAACCTAATGTGTCCTCTGTGGGAGGAAGCTGGAGTGCCCAGAGAGAACCCACACATGCAAAGACCACACAGAAACCCGACCCGGGGATCGAACCCGCGACTTTACTGCCCCTAGCTGAGTCACCACACCGTATTTGCTTGCACCATACAAACATGCTGAATTATATTTAAGCTCGATGCTAAAGCTCTGTCAACACAGAGAAGAAAACGATTCAATTCCTTTTTAAAAGTTTTCTGTAAACACAGCATTGCTTAAAAAATACATTCATCCAAATCAAAACGCTGTAGTATGTATGCCAGGCCTCTGAGTGGCGCTGTTACGCTGCCACAGACACACAAAAACCAGAAAAGAAGACAGAGAGCATGGGCATAAACTAGGCTGCAACCTCCAGGGCTGTGAGTGGGTGAAATTTATGTCATGGCTGAAATTTATTTAGGAGCAGACATGTTAACAATAATCAACCAGTGTAAGCGGAAGAATTACTTAGAAGATAAACTTTCATTTGGTATTTCTAGTTTGTCTTTTGAGCTTGAAAAACTTTGTTTGGGTCCATAGAAGTATAAATGTTCATTACAGCAAAGAGGATCTGCATGGCAGGTGCCACAGGCTGCAGGCTTACACACATCAGTGCTGCTATCCTCTGATCCTGAAACCACCAGAAGCATCCTGAAGTGTTTTTACTAAGTCACACTGGTATTTCAACAAATTTGACAACATAAGCCCAAAATCTATACACCTGTATCAACAGGTAACCTAAAGGTTCTTGTGTCCCATTAAGCATTTATGATTCAAACCAGCAAAGTCTCCATCAGCAAGTATCCTCAATAAACATTAAACACAGGTTATAATCCCTGTAAAGTTTGCCAAATTATCTCTCTGGGTGATTTTGGGTGAAGTGGGTGTTTTTATATTTTGAGCCTCCCTGTAAACAGTGTATACACATGCTGTCTGATTGCTGTGAAGTGGCTTTTGTCGAGTCTATGCTTCTTTTTCTGTTTGTGAAACTTCTTTATTTTTATTTAAACTTTATTTAACCAGATAAGTCCCATTGAGATCAGGATCTCATTCACAGGGTTGACCTGGTCAAGAGGTCAGCAGCACACGTCATAATAAATACAAATTCAAGAAAAGTTTACAGCAATAAATTACAAACAATAAATATGGCAAAAATTCGACAATTTGACAGTGGATGTGCAACAGTTTTGAGGACAGTAACAATTTAAAACACAGGCATTGTTCATGGGATTCTCGCTGCCTAGTGAGTAAAATGGACCAAAAAGCTTTGACTGAAACCAGTTCTTACATTTTCAGTTCTGTCTCTACAGTGTTCAAAGCAGTGGGGGCAGCATAACAAAAACATGTTCCCCCAATTCAGTTTGAACTCTGGGCACATTTAGGTGATAAATTGCACGAGAGCGTAAGGCATAGGTGGTCCTCGATTTCTGCAGAACGTAGGTAGGATGGAGCTCTTTAAGGCATCCAGACTCATCTGACAGACTCAGTGACATTTTTGTTCTGTATCAATGATGCTTTCTGTTACTTCTGTTGCTCAAAAATACATCCTTGTGGTAATTTTTGGCTAAAAAGTGTCACCCTGGGTTAACACCAAAAGCGACAAAAAATTGCCTGTGGACGCTGTGTGTGTGTGTGTCCTATAATTCATGACTTTGATTTTCCAAGCATCAAATTTTTTCTAATTATCTCTACAGATGAACAAAGATCCATCAAAAAGCTCTGGGAAACCGGAGACAGCCATAATGAGTTTTTCCTCCATTGTTTTCTCGTCCTTCCTCTCAAAATCTCCTGTCACACGGCTGCTCATTTGCATAAAGTTGAGCTAATCTCAACTTCAACTTGTTGCTCGCATCGCTTTAATCACGCTGCTCGAGGTCCCTTGAGTTGCTCACATCACGCCACTCACTGTTGCCCCGATCGCCCATCGATGCCAGCAATCATCGAAAATAATAGCAGCTGGTCGCCAAGGACACTCAAAATCGCTTTTGGTGTGAACGCAGGGTTACAGTCTATTGACAACAGCGGTACGTCTGTTGTCTACAGAGCTGAGTAACGTCATGTGAGTCACGTGTCCGCAAATGCTCAATAGTATTATTGGTCAGCATTGTTCTTTCTACTTCGCTTTGCCACTTGGTCTATCTGCAGAAGTTAACGCTCTTATTGGTCAAAAATTACCAACATAGCAGAAAAAAATCATTAAATCCAGAAAAGAATCTGAAACATGCTAGACTTTCTACAATGAGGTGTCCGGGTGTCCCAGATGTGGCTCTGGTAGATACAATTAACAATTTTCAGGTCCAAAGGGTCCCAAAACCCTGCAACTGCCTGCTGGGGCAACTGATCCTTGGTTGGCTCCTTAAATTGTCCACTGAGTAACCAATCGTCATATTAAGAAAAAGTGACCTACAGTGGCTGTTCCAGACAAAGGGTCAGTTGTGCTGATAACATGTAGACTGACCTCTTTAACAAATCCAGTTCAGTGACACCATCTGCAGTCTATGGAGGCTGGAAAATCTATTTTACACACCCACATTGATATCTTGATTATTTGTAGCATGTTAATTTTGATGCATGTTTTGCTTTTGTTTATTCAAATATGTACAGTTGACTAAAAAATGTCCACTTCCAAAAACAGACCCTCCTCAAAAAATATTTAGAAAAAAAAAAGTATTTTGTCTGTGCGATTTTAACAAATGCTGACATCTTGGTAGAAGACCAGCAGTTTAACAGTCGTGATTTTTACAAGATAATTAATCACTTGTTGGTTCTTGTCAGAGCTAAAGTTTGTAAAAATAATGAAGCCTGAAATAGTTTGAAGGAAAATTATTAAGAAGGAAATTTTTGTACAAAAACTCCTTACATTAAGACAGCCAAACAAGCAGAAGAGAAACTCAAAAATGCTGTACTTTCTACAATAAGGTGTCAGGGTGTCCCAGATGTGGTCCTTGTTGATACGTTTAACAATTTTCAGGTCCAAAGGGTCCCAAAACCCTGCAACTGCCTGCTGGGGTATGACTGATCCTTGGTTGGCTCCCCATTGACAAACTGATCACGGATTGTCATACCAAACAGTGACCTACAATGGCTGTTCCAGGCAAAGGGTCAGTTGTGCTGGTAACATGAAGTCTGACCTCTTTAACAAATCCAGTTCAGTTACACCATCTGCAGTCTAGTTCAACGGCCCCCTGACTCATGAAGTCTTTATTCCACTTCAGCTGTACTGCTGTGATGAAGGAAGCAGGTCCTAAAGACCAGGCTTTGGATTTACTGAATGGTTCAGCTCAGCTCAATGACTGTGAATAAAATTAAAGCAGCAAACTGTGATTTCATTGTGGGGCAGTTCTGGTCACATTATGGCCCAGCTTGGCCTCACCAAATGGTGTGTGACTAACAGGCTGATTTAGTCATTCTGTGTGGTGCAGGGGAGCTTTTTATGTGATTTCATGGCATTCGGTCCATCATCATACTGTGAAGAGATAAAAAGTACATCTATGAATGAAGAAGATACATGTTTGTTTAAATAAAATAAAATTAGCTTTAGTCAAGATGCTGTTATTAACACTTGTTCATGTCTAAATAAAATCATCTTATGTAGATGTCTGTGTTGGTTCTCATTCATCCATGTCAGTGCTCTCCAATGCTTGATCCAAATGGACAAACTGGACTTGTTTCAGGTTCTCTGAGATACTTAGTCTCCTCTTCCAGAGTCCCTTTCAGGTCTGAAAACTTCTGTTAACATTAGTAGAATAACAGTTTATGCATACATGTGATAAAATGGGTCTCATAATTTCTATTCTTCAAAACATATCGTGGTGAACTTAGGAAGAAGAATCTACCAAACGTAGCTGAGCCTGTCTGTGCTTGAACACGCAGGAGCTCTTAAATGGATCCAGAATCCAGCATATGACCAAGGTCTCACCCACAAAGGCAGTTCATACACTCACAGTGACACACGAGTTACCAGAGCGGTTTCACAGTACACTGAACACACCATAAACATGCCCAGCTATCGACCATCAATGGCTCTTAACATGCACACAATATAACAAAAGAACACGTGTGCTAATGTAACACCCAAAAAGATCCCATTGCCATTTTATCTGACCGAAATGTCCACACTCATGGTGACCACTTCCTGTGGGCCATCACAATAATTTATGCATAACTGCTGTAACAGGAGGCTGATATTCTCACTTTCACAGCAGCCAATTGTGTCTTCAAGTGCAAATGCTCTGCTGTAAGGTAAATAAACAGTAGAGCTGATTCTTTGTTAAAATGTGCAATGAAATAAACATCATACAACCGCACTCGAAAAACACCAAACTATTAACTTAAGGATAAAAACTTGAATTAAAAATAATTATTCCAGGTTTATGGCTTGAGCATTTTGATCCCCTTGATTGTGTTAGCTTTGCTTTACTTAAAACTCCAGCTTGGATATTTTAAATATTTGCATTTGATGCATTATTTCCTTTTGTGTCTTAATATATAGTTGAGGACCCTTTAAAGTCCAAGGACAAAAATGTCTACTTTCAAAGATAGCTCCTAATCAATCGATATAAAAATATTTTATGTTTGTCTGTGTCACATTTGTGATTCAAACAAAAGATAATTTATCTTTTTTTTTTTTAATTGTCAGAGTTTAAAGTTGATAAGAAATAGTTAAGCCTGAAAAAATTGGAAGAAAATAAATAAGAAAGACATTTTTATACAAATAAAATCTTTCCATTAGCACAACCAAAATGACAGACAAATAAAAGTGTAATGTTACCCCTTCTGGACAAAAATGTCTCCAGTGACATTTGAAGGTTAAAGCTACAACAAAACTTTAATACAGCCTGAGTTTGTATTAAAATCCTATCATTTTAGGATCAGGCATCTGCAAACTTCTATTTTTATTTCCATTTTCCATGATTTATCTTCAAAAGTGGCTCCTCTTTGAGTTTTTCCTGAAAAGTGGAAAAGGGTATTTCTGTATTCACGGCAAATCTCTAATTGGATGGAACAAAAACTAACTATTATTGATCAAAAGAGCTCATTTTGCTGCTGTTATTGGACCAAAGTTTTTGTTCCCTTCATCATCATCAGTTTGTATCGTCCTGCCAACTTTCAGTATGTTTAATTTAAATGGAAATGAGATACCAGTCCATATAGATCGAGGATCAGGTGCCTGATCAGTGCTTGATCAGCCTCTTCACTGTGTGTGCCTGTATATGTGTGGAGGAGAGAGGGAGAAAGACAGAGAAACAGAGAAAGAGGTAAAAACAGAGCGAGAGAGACAAGGGGAGGTCTTCTGTCTGAGATTTGGACCTTTTTTAAACTTCAGATTTTCTTCAAGGACAGTTCATCCACACTCCTGTCCTTTGCACATCGTTATAACTCATCAGTTTGATCTTCCTTTTCACAAAGACTGGAGGGTTTATGTCAAATACAAATGGTTAGCTCTGTTTATTGGCTAAATAAGAAAAAGATTCAAGCTTGTTTTTTGTTTCCTTTTGCGAACAGAGCCTTATTTATTAAACATACTGTTTGTTGTCTTTGGAACAGTCAGAGGATTGTTTTCAAAATGCAAAACAGCAGAGATCTGCCCTTACTTTTTAGATTAAATGAAAACTGCATAAACAGTATGATAATGTACTAGAAAAACAACAAAAATGTCTAATAAAGGTGCATACAGAATTTAGAAATCCTACAGCTTGTATTTTCTGGTGCAAATGAAGTACTTGATTAGAGTTTATTTATTTATTTATTTAGAAGTTCAAGTTTTCTTGAGCGTACTTGTTTAAGAAGAATGGTGAGGGCTTTGTTTCTGACACAGGGAAAGAGGACCTCGATCATCTTCTGTGGATATCAATTAATAAATAAATACGTTGTTTTTTAGAGATCATCAGCAACTAATCCTTGGTTGTGTGATTAAGGAAAGGAAGCATGTTAAGGGAGTGTAAGTGTGTCTACCTGTTTATATGATATTATGGGGTCTTTGACTTTTCTCCAACACATCAGGGACTTTGTTGCCTTTTGGGGACAGAAATCATTTTCCCAACTTCACAATATTCACTGTTCTCATCTCAAGTTTCAAACCCTTTAAATTCTTATTGCTTCTACAATTTTGACTCTTTTTACATCATGAGTCTTTCAGCTTTAATTTAATGGGATCTTTTCTAAAGCTGAACAATACTTAACTTTTCCTTGACAAAGCCCCTGTGTTGGCAGCAACTTCCCTCATTAGATCAGATCAGAATGCTGCAGCGTGATCGAGCAGCGGCCACTGGAGCACAAACTGATATAAATCTGACTCCCTGGATATTATTAAAAGTTAAAGTTAAACACTGTAAAGAATCTTACTGTAGTGCAGTGATCATCACCTTGCAGCCTGGGGGCCACATCAGGCCCCCACAGCTTCCAATCTGGCCCCCAGAGCATTATCAAATCCTGAAAATATGAGGGGGTGAATTTGGTCGTAGTTATAGGGATATTTTTGTTGTACTGTCCCCACAAGTATTAACACAAGCCCCCAAATATACTGCAATCGAAACAGGTGAATCAGGAATTAATTAATGTTTATTACGGATATCCAGCTGTCAACCCACATTCATCCAGGAGTTTGCGTAAATTAGATTCAAATCTGGTTAAGGAAAACATGACAGTCCCAGAAGGAGGTAGCCAAAATATCTTAATTGGCCCCATGTGGCTGAAAACTGAATGGGTCACTTTTAAATGCTAAGATACATTAAAAAATGGGAAAATCGCAATCATTATTTCCACTGCTGCTGCTCTCTCTCTCTCTGGGATCTAGGCGTGACCTCAGTAAAGTCTTCTGGTGTGTGATATGCATTACTTGTCTTCAGTGGATATAAATGAATTTGCCAGAAAGTAAACTATTCATTCAGGGTTGTGGCATTTAGTGGCCAAGTACAGTGTTCGATTGAACCACCTGGAAATGTGAGTTGAAGCAATTTTGTCTTGTTTAAAGGGAAATTCAGTGTGTGCGCCCGTCTTATTCTGTCTTCCTTCAGCCAAAATATTCAGAGTGTGTGCAGGTGTGTGGATATGAATCTGTCTGTCTGTCTGCATTCATGTGTCTGAAATGAAGACTTATTGAAGTGACTATATTTATTCCTCAGAGCATCAGTTATCACTTCCATATATATGAGGCCAAGGCCGAGGTCATCTCCAATTTTCTCCCCCTCTCTCCTATCTTATCTCTTAAATAAAGTTAAGATAAACCAAATTACCCTCGGGGCGAAAGACATTCCTGCAGCTGCTGCAAGCTCCAAGATTATAATCTACATCTGACTGTTTTCAGGGATGAGAAAACATTTTCTGTGCATTTCAGGAGGGAAATTGATGTTTTCTTTCAGCCGAGTCAACACTATTAACAGACTGTAGTACATCTGTTCACGAGAACACTCCCCTTTTCTCACAGGTAGGGGTATAATAAACACAGATGGAGCTTTCTGCCACGGGGAGCACCTGGAGAGAAACACGGTGGCTCTGAAGAGGAACACGATGAAAAACAAGTTCACAGACTGTCAACCTCTTGGCACGGTGAAAAGAGCTCCTTGATATACAGTAAATGTTAATCTATTTGAATAAATTACAAACCTGGCTTGTGTTGTAAAGCAGTTTAATCGTCAGACATCTCTACTGTACATAGACATTAATCTCTTATTTATTAAGACAATAATCTGAAAAGGAGCTCAGATCTCAGTTAAATGAAGGTTTATCCAACATCAGTAAGAGAGAATCTAACTGTAACAATAAAGAGCCGTATTAGTCTGCATGTGTAAAATGTTTGAGGTGGTTTTCACACCTACAGCTTGACTGCTTTGTTCTGATTCAGTTGAAAAAATGCAACTAATTTAGTTATTTCCTTCAAACTATTTCATGTTCGCATGATAGTCTTTTGACACACTTACGGCACACACCTTAAAAAGCTTTGTTTTACGTACTTGTCACTTCCTCAGTGTCACTGTTCCAAAAGAGCTCATGTTAACTGGTGACCTCAGACAGCTGCAAACGCTGAAGATGGACAATCTCATGACAAAAATCTCTTTATTGAGGGTTTCATTAAAACTCTAGTTGATGTGTATTTTTGGCCTTGTGATTATAAAGACCTTGAACATCTCTATAATGATGAAAACAACAGACACAACCCTCTGAGAGTCAGCAAATAGTACAACTTCTTTTTAAACCATCACACTAGGCATTATGTCAGTTTTTAATCCACAAAAATATCTGATAAATGTCAGCATTAAATGTCCTAGACATGTCCGCAAAGTACAAGAGAAGGCTTCAATAAATGTGTGTGCCATGATTCTTTGTTATCATCACTGGGGATCATTCACTACAAACAAGGGTTGCAAAGGGGCAAAAACTTTCCAGTAAAATACCAGAAACTTTCCATGGGAAGTTAAGCTGCAGAATTTTGGAAATATTCCACATTGGAAAACTACCATGGGAATTATGAGAATCAACTGGATTGTTTTTTTTTAACGGATTAGAAAGGAAGTGTGAGCAATGTTTGGTAGCCCTTTGAGACACTGAGACAGAAATTGCATCCAAGAGTGGCACTAATACCTCTGTGAGGCATAAAAAACTGTCTGGAGGGAAAAGTGTAAACGTAAATTGTTTTTGCTGAGTCTCATGACATACTTTTGTTATTTCTAATAATGACCAAGGGTTGAGGGAATCTTATTCAGATGTGAAAGGCTTGTTCATAATTGATCTGTTTGTTAATTTGAATATTTTTTCTTTATCTCTGTGGTCAAACAACTTTTAGACCCGGTATTTCTGAAAAAAAGGGGTGCCTTGAGCTTGATTGTGTGTGACAGGATAGAGGCTCTGCATTCATTATTACACAAAAAATCCATGGGTCAAAAAAAAAAACAATACAGAAACTGGTTCAAAGTTGGGAGGGTTAAATCAGTATATTGCCCAGCCGTAATTCATTGAATAAAACACCTATAAATGAGGTAAGGTTAATGTTGCTGCTGGTGCAGACAAGTCATCAGGACTGACGAATGGCGAAGTGCTGACTTGGCATGTGCTCCCAAACCTTACCTGATCGTTGAGTTATAAAAAGAAATGAGTATTTGTTTTGTGGGCATGTAGCTTAAGTACTCCAGTAATTAATTCTCTATCGTACTTAACACAAATTGGGCTGTGGCGGGCTATATCCCAGCTGTCATTGGGCAAAGGCAGGACACACACTGGATTGGTCTCAAGCCAATCACAGGGCAGACTAGAACGAAAAAAAAACAACTTTACAGTCAAAAAAGTTGATGGTATTATGCCACAATATATCTCAGAGCAATACCTAACATATGGCTAAATACATTAATAATGTATTGTAGAATATTGTATCATCAGGCCTTTTGTTATTCTCACAACTACAGATTTTATTTGTCCATTCCTTTGCACAGGTGTGAGTGGGTGAGTATTAAACAAAATCAAGTAACCAAAGGGCTGAAAGCTTTGCAGCAACAATCAATAATCAATACTTAGTCCTAAACTCGTGATGAGAGTGTCTGCAGCCCAAACAGGGATTTGTTTCTAAGTGAGAAAAACAAAACATGACCTTTTTCAGCAATTAAATTTTGACTTTGAATAAAAAATAAGCTGCTGTGAGAAAACATCAGCATGCTGGGCCCATTTGAAGGCAGCCACTTTAAATTCACTCTTTGTTGTTTTTTTATTTGCTTCGGTTCAGCAGGAGGGCACATAATGCAACTGGAAAAAAAATTAATCTTTTTCCATATCACGAAAATAAACAAAATTAGTCCGCTGCTAATGTGACCAAATGATACACTGACGGTCACCCCTCGCCACAGGCTCTTTGTTCCTCCCTGAGAGAGTTTGCTGCATGGATCGACGGAAACAGCACCGCTCTGTGCCACAGCAAAGCTTAGAGGGATGAGTGCAGAATCCAGCGGCAGCAGTTATGAATTCATCAAATAAAAAAATGATTTAGTGGAACAACACTTTCAAAAACAGTTCAGAATCACCCCAGCTTTCCTGACGGTCCAAGTATCCCCAAAGTCAGCATTATGTTTGGGAGCTAAAACAAGAAGGAGGATGCTCTAAAAAATGTAATGTTGACCTGCAAAGCAAAAGGAAGTAAAATGAAGACTCATACAAGGCTCAGACTGCACAATTTAATAACAACTTCAGCCCAACCTGATAGTCATAGGGTTTTCGGACCCCTTAGTCCAAGTTAGCATTATACTTAGCGCTCTGCAGGCATGACAGTTACAGATGTAAACAAACCAAACAGCAAAGCTCAAGAGTGACAACGGTATTACTTCAAAATGAAGCTTCAAGACAGAAAAATAGGACTGAGTACAAGAGACATGTTTGTGAGCACTATCAACTGAAAGTAGCATTCATCGTAAAGTTTGGATAGACAAACAAATACAGGGCAGTGCTGTAAATATGGATGGACAATATGAGAGCAATTTATGTCAGCATGTAACTGCTTAAACAGGTGATTATCAGTATCAACAGATGTGGAAACTTCTGCAGATATTTACAGCCTATACTTGTGGTCGCTCTTGTCAGCCATATAAATCACATATTGTCGCTGACAGGCACAAACCTCCTATCTCCAATATGGCTACTACAAAAAAATAGAAATGCTCTACAACTCAATGAATAATAATAAATCATTTTGTTTTACTTTTATGTGGTTAAAAGTTTATAAAACCTGCTCACCACCATCGAAGGTGATCAACTGCGCTGTTTTATAAAGAAAAAGGAAATTAGTAACAAATGGAGATAAGAGGTTTTTGCCCAACAGTGACAAATATTGGCTGTAATATTAGCAAAATGTGTAATGCACCAAAATGGTTTACCTCATCCTCACTTAATGTCCTCCTTTATGAATCAAAATCATCATTTAAAGAATAAAACATAATGCCCGCTCTCAGTGGAATATGATTTATTTAATCATTTAGCTGTTGTTGCTCAGATATTTTCAAATCAATGGGTGATTTTGCTCAATAATCGTGATCTTTTTTGGACACCACTTACTCTGCTGCTCTGTACTCCATTGTATAATGTGTCTTAGATTATGTTAAAGCTTAAATATTATCCTTATTTCTTATTGAGATTTTATTTTTATGTTAGTGTCTTTAATTATTATGCTTATTTTTAATTTGTTTGATTAAGCTTTCATCAGCCTTAGATTATGGTAATGTAAATATCCTTATTTCTTATTTTAGTTTATTTTATTTTTACTGTGATGCTAACTGCCTCATTTATTGCTTTTATATTCTATATGGCTGATACCAGGGCCTCAGTAACTAGTTTCTTTCTCTTCTCATGTAAGTGCAGACTGGAATGACAAATAAAACTCCTTCACATCCTTTGAATCCAGTGATTCAGTCATTATTATAATGTTTCCATTGTGCAGCCCTATGTGTGAGCGGTAGATAGTGATGGGTGTATAATCTTAAATGCACAGATGTATTTTATTCATTAAGGCTGCAAAAATTAATTGTGTTCTAGAGCTTTCTGGCCACGTCAGAGTTTTATATGTTTTTGTTTTATTTTAGTTTTAATATATATATCCAAGTGGAAACTAATGAATACATTTACATTTCCACACTAATGGTGAATCTCTAGGCCACAGAGGAGGGAGATGAGGGTGGAGCAGTCAGCAAAGACAAACTGAATCAATTACAGCCATTGTATCAGAGATGCCATAAGCAATATGTCATCGTAAGGTTACACATTTGAAGTATTAATTAACTGTGAAGACTCTTCTCTCCAAAAAGCTGAAATAGTTTTGGGGCGACACAAACGGGCACATTGCTGAAGCACAAAGACAAACTGTTCTGGCAGAAACTTGAAGCCCAAAGTCACATTCAGATTCTTTTTCCTCATGCGCAGCTCAACACCACCACACTGATCATTTCTTCTTCTTTGTTCTATAAATACAACTTCTCTCTGCACACGCCATTCTGTAGAAGTGCCACGGTGAGCGAGTGACTAACTGTGAATGAAGCACTTGATCTAATTTTGGATCGTAGCCCTGAAGAGGATGAAAAGGATCGAACCTGAAGATGATGTGATGGAGGAGGACGGGAGGAGGAGGGGAGGGGGTGGAGGAGGTTTTGCATATGATCCACATTCTTAGAAGTCAACAGATGAAAAAAACGTGGACTGGTTGGAGGAAAATATTGGATGAACGGAAAAAGATAAAACACTTTTGATGAGGCGTTAATTAATTCAGTCAGCATTAATGTGGAATAACCAAATGAGTCCTAATTAAAGCTTTAAAATGAGGAGATTAACTTCCAGAGAATAAATGACATCTGTTTTGACAATACGTTGGACATAATTAAAAGTTTGATTGTGTTTCTTCGGCTGTATTAAGTGGTGTGCAGTAGGGTTGGGCAATACTTTCGAGTTATTTTCTAATAATAATAATAATAATAATAATAATAACTATTTGTATAGCACTTTTTAAAAACAGTGGTTTACAAAGTGCTTTGACAATCAGACAAGAACATACAGAAGGCAATCACAAGAGCACAAAAGGAATTAAAACAAAAAACAAAACAAAAGGCCCAATTTAAATCAAGGCACTGTTACAGAAAAACACGTTATGTCGTAAAGCCCAGATAATACAAGAACCATGCAACATAAAATGAGACCATGAGGACGAAATAAAAACAGTAAGAAAGAGTAAAACGGATGTGAAAAGGACGATATTAGTAATGACAATAAAATAGTAATAATGATAGCAGTGATAGAATAAAACAACAGACATAAGCCGGAGATAAAACAATAAAAAGACTGAAAAGGTTATCTATAAAAGGATTAGAAGTGGAACAAAAGTGAAGCATAATTAGATAAAATCTGAATTAAAGTAAGTCATGGCATTTATGTGAAGCATTGCATAGAAAATGTAAATAAGAAGGACTTAAAAGAGGTAGGAGGTAAAATGATAAGAGCAATACTGATAGAGAAAAGCTAAAAGACAGTAAAAAGAAAATAAGAAATAAAAGATAAAAAATTAAAGATAAAAGATAAAAGATAAAAGATTTAAAAATTAAAATAGAGATTTTCTTTTTTCGACTTACTCCAGTTGTTCGTTGTTGCAGTGTTTGAAAATATGAATACTGAAAATGTACAGTTTTCATGATGGTAGGCCCTGTCAGGGCATATGTTTAGGCTTGTATTTGTTTGATATATGAGATTAAAAACTGTTTAGAGACTTCCATGTTAATTTACTGTGAAAAGAGCTCAGCTTTCACTGTTTCTGTAGACAGGCCTGCAGACTACATGCACTTTAACAATATGAGGGTAATTCTGTTTAGTTTTGTAACACATTTTGATAACATAAGGCAGATATTTTGTATATATATGTATATATTGAGATTTTATTTTATGTATAAATTTTCTATTTTTATTCTTTTTTATTTTATTTATTCTATTCTAGAAATTTTTTTATTCTGCACTGGAGGTGAGACATGCTCTCCCTAATTTCGTTGTACGCCAGTTGTACAATGACAATAAACAGCTATTCTATTCTTTTCTATTCAAAACTTGACTCGTGCAATTTTTGTGTCACTTGGAGTTTTTTGTTTGTTTGTTTGAGAGGGAAAAATGGATTTAAATCATAAATTAAGTGTCGTGGAAAAAAAATCAGGGATTTTATCTACAGGCCATATCTCCCGGCCCTAGTATGCAGGTTCAAACATTACTGAAGTGAGAAACTCTTCCAAACAGTGGTCAAAGGGTTTAAAAAGCTCACAACCAAGACTCCAAATGTCCCCAAAAAATCAGGGTTATTAAGCCTGTTACCTCTCTGGACATAATTTAAGACCTGAGTGTTCAGAACTTAAAGAACTAGGTCATCGGCTTATTTGAATGACTCTCATTTGTCTATCACAACTGCTTGAATACTAATGACCCGCAGCCACAGAGGATTATAATTCTGGCTCCATCACTCAGACACTCTAGAGTAAGGATTTAACAAAACCAGGGTTTCAAACTTAAAAGCAAAACTACAAAAATCTAACAATACTGACAGGTGTGTTGGTGCCATGGCAACAAAGAAGCATCGATCGCTCCATCCAGTATCTGTACTGCTTATCTCTTTCGGGGTTGCGGGGGTCTGTGGCCTATCCCAGCTGACATTGTGGGAGAGGCAGGGTACACCCTTGAACAAGTCACCAGCCAACTGCAGAGCCACATAGAGAGACAGACAACCAATCACGCCCACACTCATTCCTAAGGGCAGTTTAGAGACACCAATCAACCAAATGATTACAGGCAAGCCAGGCAATTGCCTGGGGCCCCGAGCTGGAAGGGGCCCCTAGAGACAACTGACATTGGTCCATATCAATGACAAAATGATTGAACTGCTTTAGAGATTGCAACGCTGATACATCGGAAACCCCCGGATTCAAGGTACACCCATAATGCGGTAAAAAAAAGGCGAGTCACAACAAGCACACAGGACCGTTTAGAGTTGCTAAAGAGTTTATCTGATGACTGTAGGCAGAGGCAGGCTAACACTACCCATTGACTCCCAGTGTTTGAGCTAAGCCAATTAGCGGTGGGCGAGTCCCTGTCTCCGTGTTACAAGAGTTAATTTTGACAGCACTTTTTAATTTAGTTTTAGTCATAGTCTTTTGCCTAAAATGTCTTTCAGTTTCAGTCATAATTGAGTCATCTGAACTGTTTTAATTTTAGTCTAGTTTTAGTGGATGAAATCAACTGTAAATTTAGCCGACTAAAATATGAAGTGTAAAGGGTAAGGCATTTTTTGTTTCTTTGAATTTCTGAAGTCATGTTTTACACTTGGATAAAATGAAACATCTAATAACCCTTTATTGAATACTAGTAAAGTTTGAATGTATAAATGAACAGAAACAAATTTTCCTTTTGTGTGAAATGCAGTCACCTTTATTTAGGCTACCTGGCAGAGCATCTCAGTTACAATACCAGAACTGACAACAAACAGTGAACCTGCTCTACATGAATATATCAATTCATAAAGAGAGTAGCTCTGATTGGATCGTTTCCCAACTTATCCCACCACCATGAAGCTATAAGGCAGTTGTGATTGAATGTCCCTCTTAACTCACCCAACCTTTCTACACAACCAGCTGTGATTGGATATATTCCTAACTTGTTCATATTTCCTACATGACCAAATTAGGTCTGATTGGATTAAGTCTGTCAGACATTTTCGTCTGGTTTTTATTTGTTGACAAAAATGTCAGTTAATTTAGTTTTAGTTTTTCTCCATGTGCACTTGTTTTCATTAGCCTAGTTAGTGTCTAGTTTTCGTCAGAGGAAAAAAGGTTGTTGACGAAAACTATGACGAAAACAATCAGTCAACAAAACAACAGGACAAAGTTCATGGGCTGAGTTTGGTCCCCCTAAAGCATCTTAAGTGCTGTTTACATGCTGTTTTGATCACAAAAATTAACCTATGAGGTAAAAATAAGGTCAGATAGATGGCAGCTTTGCTTCTAAGTAATATCAAAAATGGTAAAAGTCAGTCAATAAATATTTCACATGACTGATGAGTTTTTGTACACCCTCTTCAAAGTCAGAGATGGTTGAACCTCCTCTTCACAGACTATCTGATCCTCATCCCTCCAGCTGCACAGTCCCACCGTCCCAGCTGTGCCCTGAGCTGCGGTCCGGCTCCCCGCGGGGGAAGCCACGCTCGTCGATCCTCGTCCCCGGCTCTCTGTCCCCTCCCCCCGGCGTCCCTGAGCGACGCGCGCGGCCACACCTGCATTAAACGGGGGAAGTCCGTCAGAGGAGAGAGGCAGAGGGAGAGAGAGGGGCAGACTGACCGAGGAGCTCTGAGGACCACCGGCAGCCGCCTTTAACGGACACTGTGATCCGGAGCAGGTGACGGGACGATGGGGTGTGATGACCGGGGGATCTGGGACTTTGTTGCCGAGGACGGAGGAGAGAAATGAGGATTAATATCGAGGCAGAAAGGCGAGGAGCACGGAGCCGAGACCGAGCCATCAGCTGAGCGCACAGGTAACATCAACCTCTGAGATCAACTGAACACACAGGAAGAAGCTGCCCTATTACAACTTTATCTCCATAAATACAGATAAATGTTTTTGATTTTGATATAACAAAACTTGTTTATATATTTGTCACATTCTCAAAGTGAAAAACTTGCAGCAAATTAAAGATAATTTGAAATAAAACAGAAAATAAAAGACCAACATTCACACGACGTAATATGATAGACTAGTAATTGATTTTTCGGGATGGTTTTATTTAATTCAGTCATTTGTAATATATAAAAAAACAAGAAGGGCTACCATGATCATATAGTCAAAACACTGCTGAAATATGTTCATGCTTTTCATTTTCGAGTTATCCAAACTCCATTTGATTCTGTTTATTAATTTAACCTTTTTGTAATATTTCATTAAATCTGTTAAAGCAGTAAAAGGAATGGCTTAAGTCGGGGATGGGCAACTTCGGTCACCAATTTTCTACAAATTGTGCATTTTGACATTGTTTAAAATGTAAATTAAAACAGAATACAATGATTTGCAAATCCATTTCGACCTATATTCACTTGAAAACACTCCAAAGACAAGATATTTAACGTTCAAACTGATGAACTTCATTGATATTTGGCAAATAATCGCTCATTTTGAATGTGATGCCTGCAACATGTTCCAAAAAGCTGGGACAGGGAATGATCAAAAAACACCTGTTTGGAACATTCAACAGGTGAGTCTCATGACTGGGTATAAAAAGAGCATCGCCAAAATGCTCAGTCTTTCACGAGCATAAGTGAGGTGAGGCTACCACTCTGTGAACAACTGTGTGAGCAGACAGTCCAACAGTTTAAGGACGACGTCTCTCATCGTACAATTACAAAAAAAATATGGATGTCATCATCTACAGTCCATAATATCATCAAAAGATTCAGAGAATCTGGAGAAATCTCAAGCAGCAAGATCAAAAACCATCATTGAATGCCTGTGACCTTCTAACCCTCAGGCAGCACTGCATTAAAAACCAACATCATACAGTAAAGGATGTCACCAGGTGGGCTCAGGAACACTTAAGAAAACCATTGACAGTTAACACAGTTCATCTCTACATCTACAAGGTCAAGGTCAAACTCTACCATGCAAAGACAAAGCCAAATATCAACAACACCCAGAAACACCGCCGGCTTCTCTGGGCCGAGCTCATCTGAGATGGACTGAGGCAAAGTGGAAAAGTCTGCTGTGGTCTGAGTCCACATTTCAGACTGTTTTTGGACATCATGGACGTGGTGTCCTCCGGGCTAAAGAGGAAAAGGACCATCCAGACTGTTATCAGAGCAAAGGTCAAAGCCAGCATCTGTGATGGTATGGGGGTGTGTTAGTGCCCATGGCATGGGTAACTTGCACATCTGTGAAGGCACCATTAATGCTGAAAGGTACATACAGGCCTTGGAGCAACATGCTGTCATCTAAGCAACATCAAGACACATTCTGCTCGTGTTACAACAGCATCGCTTCAGAGTAAAAGAGTGCAGCTACTAGACTGGCCTGCCTGCAGTCCAGACCTGTTTTAAAAATATTTGGTGCATTATGAAGCTCAAAATATGACAATGGAGACCCTGGACTGTCAAGCAGCTGAAGTTGTACATCAAGCAAGAATGGGAAAGAATTCCACCTACAAAGCTCCAACAATTAGACTTTTTGAGTGTTGTTATACGGATGACGATTTGTGATTTAACAGCAGTAAACATGCCCTTGTATTAGGGCTGTCACCTTATATTCGATATTAGAACAACCGTTTGAGCATGGGGATAAATATCCATAAACGAAGAGTAAATACATATTTGAATGCCTGGAGCAGTGGACCATTTCATCCCACAGAGGGCGCTGTCAGCACAGCTTGACAGTCAGCCACATTAACCGCTCGCTTGACCCCAGTAAACAAAGAGTTACAACTCCGAACGGACATGAACAACACTGAATCATCTGAGGAGCACTGTGTGGTAGTATTTTGGGCTTTAGCAAACTTAAAGTCAAAGACTGGGCTGTGTGTTGGTTATGTGCAAAGCAGTCTACTCACTCGTCCTCCACATCAAATTTGCGGGCTCAGCCATCGGCTTTCATCCAAGTTATACAGCCGAGTGCAGCGGCGCTTGGTCAAGAGTTCAACCCTGTGTGACTGTGTTTTTTTTTGGCAGGGTCTTTACCGAAGGGGCGGATAAGAGAGTCTCTGTCCCCTACTACAAAATAACTGAATATTTTCAGTTATTTGAGTGTATGTTTGAAACTGTTCGAGTTTGATTTTGAGGAAAACTGACAGCCTTACCTTGTACCAGCTTTATTGGAACATATTGCAGGTATCACATTTGTGAGTAAATATATTTTAAAAAACAGTTTAAGTTTATTACCTTGAACAATAAAAATCTTGTTTTTTAGTGTGTACAACTGACTATAGATCGAAAAGGACTGAAAAGTCACTGTATTCTGTTTTAATTTAAGTTTTACATAATGTCCCAACTTCTTTGGAATTGGGGTTTGTACTCAGACCAATGACATATTTGTCGTGTATCAGCTTGACCAAACTGTGGAGCTTGAAATGATGGTTTTGGACAAATACAAAAACTGTTACACCCTTGCAAAGATATAATTTAGCTGGTACTTTCCATCCCTAGAACACAAACAAACCAATACAATCAATAAAGACATGTCTGATGCCTCCTGAGCAGAGCAGTGAGTTATTTGCAGTAATAATTAACTTTGGAGGCATTTTAATTTCAAACCAATCACCCATTCTCATCTTTATTTTAGTTTTGTTATTGGGACTTTAGTTTGTCTGTAGTGCTGTTCCCTACGGTCATAAGACTGTAACAGGATTTGTTTTGGATCTTCCTGACAGAATCATTCAACTGTTTTGTTTTTATAAAGATTCAGGAAGTCAAATATTATTTTATTATATAACACCATAACCTTTGCACCAGCCAAACAGCCGTGACCAAGCATGCTCACAAGCAGCGTGGATCCTCAGCTCTGTAGTTTAGGGCCATTGGCACTCACTCAGAGGTCGGCCGTGCTGCATTATGGAAAATTCATAAACCCCAGAGAGCACAGGTGTTGTCAATACTGCATTCAGGTTATTGTGATGTGAACAGATCGATGTACCATTCAGCCCTGTCACTGTGCCCCTATAGATCTGCTGTGACCAATCTAAAGACCAAAGATGTCGGGACAGGGCTTTTAAGAAAGGTTAAACGCCTTTCTTCTCCCTGAACCGAACGTAGATCTTTGAGACGAGGGAAAACTCTTGAAAACAAGTCAGGCTGAAAACAACATGTGATAGCCTTCATCAGAAAAGAGCCTGGAGTCAGGACTGAGCCATGAATGGATGAAAGAACAAAGTGAGGCGGCGACTGTGTCCGTGGATGACCGCGGAAAGAGGAGGAGTCATATGAGAGCTCTGTGGAGGTGAGGCGTGTGTGGGTGACATGGATGCCAGACAAAGAGTGGAGTAGAGAGGAGGCCAGAATCTTAAATATCCCTGAGAGGTGTGTAGTTTCAGCACAAACATAGAGTCAGGCATGTGCCATGTCGTCAATAGAAGGCAGACCGACGAAAACCGTGTCCATCAATATGCAAAATCAATTCAGTTAAACAAATCTCGTACTGTGAGAGCCGGAGAAAGATCACAACGATTCTTTTGTCTTGAGAAAAGTTACTATCTCTAGTGAAAGGACTGTAAAAAACCTAACAACAAGATTACAACACCCACACAGAAAAGCTGATCTTCTCACCTTGACAGTTTGACTTGTTTTTGAGAGAGCTGGACAGGTCTGTGCGTTCACAGCAGTCAGTTGTAACTGACCCTTTGTCAGTCTCCTGAGTTTCTTCTCTTTGCACCCGTTGCTTCAGTATTCGGTTTGATGAGCTCCAGTCTCTCAGTCAGGTCTTTTCATTGGATTGCAGTGACATTATGACCTTAACCCTTTTATGAATTATTAAATCACAAAGGAATAATTGTTTGAATGTTTGTTTTTACTTTTAATGGTCAATTTTTTTATCAATATGTTTTATTTTGAGGGAGTTGTGTATCCATCTACTACAGCAGACATCATGCATCAGCTATATTAATAGTAATTTAGTGGACCTTAATGTAGATCCACAAACACATCTTTTAAAAACATTTATTAAAAATAAATTAGATAAATATGACAAAAATGAAAAGTATCATGCAACAATGCCACTCCCTTCTGGAATTTTCTCACTCACCCTGTAACTCTTTGCTGGCTGGCCTTAACCCTGGTTTTACACCAGGAGCGCCTTGCCACGTTGGCCATCTGGGGTCTACACCAAAACCCACTGGCATTGTTTCAGAGCGTCATGCCACACCACGCCACACCACGCCACAGAGTTCTTCAGAGGCTTTTGTCAAGAAATCACAAGAGAGATCACTCAGTAAAAATCATGGAAACAGCCTACAACAAACAGAAAACTAACCTCGCCTGACGAACGGTCATTTATGTTGCTGCAGTTTCATCTTGGAATGTTGAAGGGGATGACGTGTCAGACAGAATCTTGTGTTTTCCCACCTCCAAGATAAATAACTCATCATTCATGGTAAACAAAAAAACTAACTAATGACGTCTTTGTGGAAGACTGTAAACGTAGTTTTATGTAAAACCGGATCATCCGTGTCATTTGTTTGTGGCTGACTTCCTGGCTGGTGCGATCTGTCCTGTGTATGTTGATGCACTTGCGCTGCTGGTGTTATTAAAAATAGACTGTATATTTAGTGCTGCGCTGTGGCTTTGTGGAGGAAAAGTTAAAGTATGTAAAGAATCCTACTGTAGCATATTGTCGAGTGGTATAGCTTTTGTACTTTTGATCTATAAGTGGGTAAATTACAAGGCTTTCGTTGACACTATGTACTGCTATGTACCGGCCACCCCGTGGATATCTCCCCCAGGTACAAAGCTCACAAGTTCCTTTATTTGCACTCATATTTACCAGTGCCATGAGCCTTTTGGAGCCCCGATTCAAACAACCGGAACTAACCCTTTAAGGACATAAAGAAGTTGGAAAAGTCAAATGCGGAGCAGACTTTTTTACATGTGCCATGCAGTTGTTTTAATATTTAATTTATTCATTTAAGGAGTTTTAAGTTACGGGGCTAATTTTCAGCTGTAGTTAATGGGCAGGGAAGTGACAAGTGATTTAGTTAGTCAGTTGGTGGCTTTTCTTGCTTAAGGATAGGACAGTAAATAGAGCGGGAAAACAAGGTGGAGGAAGTAAAGGATGAAACTGGCAAATAATCCAAGATGGGCGTCAAACTTTGGGCCGCTGCTTCACATGGGAATGTGGAATTTAACCACAAAGCCTAAGAGGATCTATTTACAATTTTTAAGGTCTGATCAATAAAAGACTTGTAGGCTATATCACTATACATGGTATCTTAATCTATGAGAACTATTAAGCTAGGAAGCTCATCATTTTTAACGTCTGTTTTAATGTATGTGCTGTTTGTTCTTTAACTGCAGTCACTGTATAGTCCAAGGCAAGTTTATCCTTTGGGACAATAACGTCTATCCTATCTACCATCTCATGAAAGAGCCACAGGTCTAGACTCCATTATGTCTCTGAAATGCCCTGAAAACTTCTTGTCCACATGGGGGGACTCTAGGCCTCAGAAAACTGGTATGGCAGTAGACAGAACACAAAACTGGAGGCTTTGAAAGGGCAGATCACGAATCAGTGCCGGACTATACTATTATAAACACCATCCATGATGAATAATAATAACAATGATGTCAAATTTCAGCTGAAGAAGGTGGGAAAGACTTTTGTTCTGCAGGTGTTGAGTAGTTGGTCAAAGACCATTTGGAAAATAACTATCTGCTGAGTTTTCGTTATTTTAACGCCTTGCCTTTTATCAGTTCAACAAACTACTCATAATTAGAGTTCACACACTACTGGAAGGACTGTTAGCTGGATTTTGTTGCTTTTAACCACCATGAAGCTGGCTGTCTCTACACATTGTCAGTTTCTAGTCTGTACTCGCTCATTCATCTTCTTCGATCCAGTGTCTTACTTTAGCAAATTGATGTAACTGTTGTTTAATCTTCATCCGAGCCTGGTCAACAAAGTGTTCACAAAAGGCTGTTCACAGCCCAGCGGTTGATGTCACGATGACTACATTATTATTCTTACTGTCTATGATTAGAACAAAGTGCAGCTGAAGCTGATGGAAAAATCATTATCATCTTGGCTGGGACCAGTTGCCAAGCGACCAGGAAGTTGAAGATCAAGTCAGTTTGGCTGATAACACCTGTGAAGCAGCAGGTTGATGGATTTACACTTCTGGCTTCACCATATTAAAATATTAGGTTTAATGGGTTATCTAGTGGAATTTGTATTTGGTGGGAGCTGATTCTGCAGCTTAAAAACACCACCAAGATAGCTTTGTTAGTCACTTTCTAGTGTTTGTGGTATGGTAGCTAGTTGGACTGCAGCTGTAGCTACAAACAAGCTAACGTATAGAAAAGTGGCATCAATCACTCTTTTCCAAGTCTGTCCAAGAAGGTGAGGAGTGTGTTCCCCGATGGACTTCCATCATCCTAAACTAGATGCTCAGTGAATGAAAGTGCAGTCAATTCAGTGCAAGGCAATTTATTATCAAAAATGTGGAAAGCCACTCTATCTCACACTGTTAACAAATCCTTGAAAAAATACCTGGATAAATCAACATCCGGATTCCGATCACCACCAAAATCAAATCACCTCTCCCTTGTGCCATGACTAATATTCCCCTTCAATTTCATCAAAATCCATTAATAAGTTTTCAAGTTATCTCGCTAACAGGCGAACAGAAAGACAGTCAAATGCTGGCAAAAACATGCCCACCTTGGTGAAGGTAACTATGGTATGGTAAGCAAGAATTTATGTACCTAAATATCATGGCAATCCATCTAATAGTTTTTGAGAAACTGCATTGCTTGTCCTTAAATCACCAACATCCACTGATGTGTAGAGCCAGAAAGGACAAAATGGGACCATAAAACATTTTCAAGGTTTCATTCTTCAGAGCAGGGGTCCCCAAACCACCAGGCCACAGACCAGTACCGGGCCATAAATTATTTGGTAACAGGCCGTAGAGAAATAAAAATGATAACTCTAATTTCCCCATTTTTTAGTAAGACAGCCAAGGGTGTTTTATTTTAAGAGAATAACCAGGTCCTTTCATACCCATCCGTGTGGCTTGACTGTTTGGACTTAACACCTCTCACAATTATGATGAACGAAAAGTTAGACCTGAGGTAAACTTACTGTTAGACTTTGTGCTCATGCACTCGTCCACCTGTGCTCTGAACATAGTCCTAAATATATCTGATTGTAGGACACTCGAGGAACAAGTTGGAGCTCAACTTCCTGATGTGGGGGAAGATAATTCAGAGAGTGTAACTTCTAGAATACCATCAATAATCAATAAAACATCAAAATAGTTTGGATTGTTGTATGAATGCAGTTTTAACTGTACCCTCAAAAGGTGTTACAGTTTAACTAGTTATTGTTTTAACTAGAGATGCACAAGTTTATCAGAGCAATGTTATTAGATAATTGCCTAAAAAGTTGATTATCAATATCAACAGATATGAACATTTTGACAATATTTACAGCTGATATTTTGCAGGTACAAATCAGCCATAAATATATTTTAGCTGTTATACTGTTAAAATGGACAAATTTATCATATTGTTTTACCTCATCATCACTTTATGTTCACTTCTATAAATCAAAAGTAACATTTATAAAAGACTTAACGAACTGTTTTCCATGTTTTACATTTGTTTCTAACACAAATGGACTGTAAACACTAACCCTCCAAACTCCATGGGATAGCCAGTGCCTGAAGTAGTAAAACTCAAGTTGCTTGCAGATATCTCTGGAACTGTTCCACATATCTTTATGGGCATAGTGGGGTGTGGACACCAACTCTTTTATCATCTAATGAGGATCTTTAGTCAGTTATATCACTTACAAAATAATCTAACCCTGCCTTTAAGTGCAGTGTTTTTTCCAGAAATGTTGTATTTGTGCATCCAAAGTTATAAATCTATTACGAGTGATTTTTTTTTCTCATCAATTTGTAATAAATACAAAGCAGTGCCACTTTTGGGTTTTGAGTTTTGGCCCTAAAGAGGAAGTGACAACTTCCTGTCAGTCTACTGATCAATCAGATTAGCCCATTTTCTTCTTCTCTTGTTTCTGTGACAGCAGCGTCCAAAGGTCAACAAGAGAAAAAATAGTTACCTGTCAGCTCCAAAAGAATGAAAAATAAAATGTGGGTAATGTGATGTGGCCATTTGAGATAGAAACTGCCAAGAGCAGCACAAAAAATGTGTAAACTTACAGAGGAATAAGTGTTAATATGTCAATAAATATGTAAGTAGAAGGGATGCACATTATTTGATTTCTGCTGGTATCGGATATGCTGGTATTTCTTGAACTCATTATCGCTGATACTGAAATTTTTCCTCAAGAGTACCAAGTTTTTACTTGATGTGTCCAACTCCAAGTCACTCAACGTTGTCTTCAAAGTGTCCAGTGACACCAGATCATTTAGTTTCAGGTTTTTGTAGATCATTCCAAGCATGTGGAGCCGCAAACCTGAAAGCCTTTTTTCCTCAACTCAGTTCTTACTTTTGGATAGAGATAACACGTGTTATGAACTGGTGCTATACAAATAAAGATTGATTGATTGAATTTAGTAACATGGAGGCTTTTCTTGCTCTCGACTTAAAATATCAGTATGGTAATAAGTTATAAGTTGGAAATATCAGCATATCAGATATCTGCAAAAATCCAGTATCATGCACCCCTAGTTTCAACACGTGACTTTTAGCCGGCTGCATCAGTCATCATAATGCAAACAAAGCAAGTGCTTTTGGATATATTTTTGTTTTAGTTTAGAAAAATGCCCATAGTTCTACATGGTATCAATGCATGGAACAAAAAATGTTGGGACGGCTGCTCCAGAGAAATAAATGGATATGAAAATCATCATGGTGATGTCTGTTGCTAAAAAATTCCAACTTCTTAAACTATTTCTGAAGTTTGTGCTGCTGTTTCGAGACGTCAATCAAGCAGTTGAAAAATACAGACATCCAGACAGACAGCGCTCCAGCCATCTCATTCATTATAGTCATTATCTCCAGACAGCTCGCATCAGATTAGAATGTGAATATCACCTCTGAACCCAGCGGAGGAGGAGAGGAGGGTAAAAATACAAAGACTGGAGAAAAATGCAAAGGTAGAGTCTTTCCCATCGTCAGCAGGAGTGAAGAAGAATGGGACCAGCATGCTAATTGATGATTTGATTAACGTTTTAATATTGGAGCTGTGCACAGCAGAGGAAAGTAAACGGCTGCCTAGAGGTTTTTCCTTCTCGGTTTAATTTGTGCAAATCAACAGCCATTCCTCTGATTTAGGGACTTGTTTTAGTCATCAATATTGGTTATTCAGTAATGGTTTCTTTACATTGTACATTGAACTGCTGAACAGAGGACGAGTTATAGGAGATATTTTGAGTTTGGATCCATTTGTCCTCTGTCAGCTCCAGTTATGGTGTTGAATGAGGCGACATCCTGTGCATAGCTGAACTAAAATAGGCTATATTTCTGTCAACAACACTTTGTACCGGCTCTGAGAAGAGGAAGCTGTGTTTAAAAAGAGGGAAATGCACATGCAGTGCTAGATAACAGACTGAAAATGCTTCTCAGTGTTTCACTCATCATATTTTTTCTATCATTTCCTCCTGAAGCTTGTGAAAATCATGCTTGATTGTAGAAGAGGCTCCTAGTTTCTCTGATGGTACAGTGTAAAAACCACAGATTAGTTGGTGAGGTAGAGGCACTGAGAGTCTGGCAGCATTACCTGGAGCCTGAGGGGAATCTGAGGCAAAGACAACAAACTCACTGCATGCACTTGCTGAGCTGGAATCACTATTTTAATTTCTACCACCAAATGCCATTCATCCATTTCTCCTAGTAGCTGTGGCAGCAGGCTAAGCAAGTTGACCCAGAGGTCTGTCTCTCTCCCCAGCAACCTTCTATGGTGCTCGGGAGAGATATTCAGTATAATCCTTCTGGCAAGTTCTGGGTCTGCCCCAGATCTTTTCTAAGCTGGGCGTCCCTGGAAGACCTCCAAAATGGGAGGCAACCAGGGAGATCCGAATCAGATACCCCGACCACCTCAACGGGCTTCTTTTAATGCAAAGGTGTAGCTGCTTCACTCCTTTCGATTTCCAAGCTCCAAACACTATCACACACGGCTGAACCCTGCTACTCTTTAAAGGAAAATCATTTCAGCTCGTGTCTGTGAGTTCATTCTTGTGGTCACTACTAGGTCTGGGTATCAGCAATGTCACAATCTGATACTGGGTCCAAAATAAAATCCATATCATGATTTTGTGGACTTTGACAAGCTTTAACAGAATTCCCGACAACTTTTGTTCTATTTTTCATGTGCAAAAAGAGCAAGGACAAAGGTTTAAAACAGGGATCATCAACTACATTTGTATAAGGGCCATTGTTTTTTTCACAAATGCTTAAAAAATAATAATAAAAAGAAGAAAAAACAATAAGTATAAGAATATTTCAATCTAAATGCCATATAATTAGTTGAATTTTTTAAAATTTTTACTTGTATTTACTATTTCTCAGCCTTCAGAAGTGAGATCAGTCCCTATCGTCCATCCTGCAGCCACCCACATGGGGCAGTTAAGATGTCCTCTCTTTTGGGTTGTCATAGTTTTAATTACTAGCTTTGACTCTAGCATATTTGTTCTTCTCATTTAGTTTTGGCCAAAAATAGCTGACAGGTGGATTTCTGTAAAATAGACCAAGCAACAACTCATTCCTCTTAAAATTGCTTACATTACAATTTGTTTTGGGACTGAGTCGATAGTTTTTGGTAATTACCAACAAAAAGCTAACCTTAAAACCATGACAAATTCTTATCCCGTACATTTTCTGATTTGATAATAATTAGGGGGCCAGATGGAAAGCCTTTTGGGGCTTGATGTAGCCCCAGGCCAACAGTTGATGACCTCTGGCTTAAAGTATTCTACTGCTGCAGTAGTACCCCCTGACTAAATTATCTCATTGGCCCATAATGAATGTAATTGACGGAAAGATCGTTCATTCACTAGCAATTGCTCTCTTGACCTCAATAACAGGAAGTACACCCTTGAGACGGGCAAACCGCTTTGCACTTTGGGCTCCACAACACTGATGGCAAAATTGAAAACAAAGACCAGACTTTGTGTCTAGGTGCAAAGCCGCTGGCCCACTCCTCATCCATGACAAATCCGGTGGCCCATTTGTCAACATACCACCAAAGTGTGGCGGCTGCAGAGGAGGAGGCACCTTGCCAAGTGTTCAGCCCCGTGGGACCATGTCCTCCTCGTTGGTAGGCCCCCCACCAGAGACACAGAAAAAGGCCATCATAGACAAGATTCATATGCAACAACATGCAGCTCACTGGGAGAGGTAATCCTAAAATGATCAAACTCTCCAAGTTCGATGATTCTGATTGGTCTATATGGGGGTCTAACAGGCTATGTGCTGGAAGGAATCAGAGTGGTTTAACTTGATCAAGAGCTGCAGTTATTTACATCTCTATAACAGCAGCAAACAAATTTTCAAAGGAGAAATTAAGCCCATGACTTTCTGGCACTGAATCCAAGTGGGCTGTGACTCTTAAGGTGCGTTCACACCAAACGACTTGACGACCGAGATCGCATCATCTGTCCATAAATAGCTAATTTTGTCACCGTCGACATCGCTCAGTGACGTCACGCCCACGTGAGTTTTACTGCGATCATATCATATCATACAATGGGATGTATTAGCTGACATTATTCCAACTGTATCCTTTTCACTCACCTACCAACCACAAAACACTGCAGCTGATGGCCCTGCAGCAGCATCGTCTGTGAGTTTACTGCAGTCCTGGTTCTGGAACTGGTTCCATTCTGGATTCTCAGAACTTTGGTGCTTTCTAGCAAACCAGTACCACAGCAGTTTGGGCAGAACAAAAGTGGGAGGGCATTATTCCGTGTTACTCAGGCAGAAGTAAACAATACACCGGCAAAATGGCGGATCACATCGCGTTTGTTGCTGTACTCAAGGTTTTTGTTTTCATCCAGCAGTCAACGATTGATGATGATAAGATGCCCAAATTGCCATCGCACATTTCGTCTCCTCACTTGACCACTGCACGATCTTCTTCTCCATTTTCCTCTACTTCCTGCCCATTTTGTCAACACAGATCACGACATGCCCAACGATGATGTCACTCTTTGCGTGCTGGAACAAACTTTTTTTTGGTTCCAGATGTGAACAACTTTTCAGGTTCCAAACCAATTTTTATTCTGGTCTGAACATGCCAGCCGGATCAAAAATAGGTTCAGAGGTGTGCAGGTCGGAAAGCCCTCTTAAAGTGGTCAAAGAATCATTTGTTAACGAAGTAGCTCCAAAAGCTCAGTGCTAATCTCTGCTTCATCTCAGTTTTCAGTCAGCTATTATTTCTGCCAAGTTCTTCACTGAAGAAGTCTCCATGTTTTTTTTTTATTTTGAACAGTCTTACAAGTACAGACGATGTGTTCTGCAGCAGCTTTTCACAACTTTCATAAGAAGTAAACCTTAAAGCCACCACATTTACAGCTACCATGTTCTAATTTTGTATTACTGTATAAATCCATTAAAGCAAGGAGTACAAATACCATAATTCAGATTTGAGGTCTTATTTCCTCACTATCAGAAGCACACATCTCTCTTGCAGACACTGAACAGCAGACTGCAGACAGCAGAGATAAGAAGTTAAGGCAGATAAAGGAGCCTTGGTGGTGAGACACTGGAGAGGAGTGGTGCAGAACAAAGTGGGGGAAGCTGTGGAAGGTTGAGGTGATAAGAAGGAAGATGAGAACAGATGGGGATGTGTGTGTTTGGATGTGGATAAGGTGTCAAGGGGTGCGAGCCTTGGCTGCTCTCAGCGGTCAGGACGATGCTGAGCCACGAGCTGAGAAATGAGCTCATTCAGAAAAGGTGGAATTAAACCGTCCAAGAGGAGCCAGAGAGCAAGAGGGAAAATTGAATTGAGAGTGGTCTGTTTGACGTCTACAGAAATATCAATGAAGCTTCAAACTCAGAGTCCAGAGCAAAGTTAGACTGCAGTCTGAAAACATCTCCACTGACTGCAAGGAATGCAGGAAGAATGTAAACCATGTTCATATTTGTGTAGCCTGTTGGTATGCTAGCTATTCCTGATAAAAGCGAAAGTCTTCACCTTTTTTCTATCGGCCCATTTCCCATTATTCAATTTGAAAGGAAACTTCGGTTTCTGGAAAAATTTGAGAATCAACAAGGTCAACTTTGACTGGCAGCACTTTCTCTCTTCATGTTTGGCAAATGCAAACACAAAAATGCTTAAATAACTGAAAGCATTACCTTGTTCTTCAGCACGCTATCACACTCTGCTCACTATCACAGCCTGGAACAGATCATGTTACGCTTATAGCTAATACATCCATCTGTGATTGTTAGCTGCAGAGTTAGTTAAGATGACAGGCATCTATCAGGATGTAAGTTCAAAGACTGAAAATGAAATTAAATCATTTTCTGAGTCAAACACAAGTTTTTATCTAAAAAAACTAGAAGTGCTCAGACAGCACAAATATCCGCCAAGACATTTGCTCTGGATCTTGATCCAGGTCCAAACTGATCCTGCGTTTCAATTACATCTGAACTGAGAGGAGGGGAGTGGGAATTACGTCATATCAGAGTTGTCAGCGTTTCAGTTAAAAGTAAGAAAAAACTTGTCAATCCAGCAGGCTATTGTTAGCTTTTATTAGCACATCCTGTATTGTAAAGTTTGCAAATACCACATGAAGAATGAAAATAACACTACAGCAGCATAGTGATATATAAACGTCAAACAATACTATGTATACAGCTGATTTAGTGCAACAAACACTTGTCAGAAGTGCTTAAACAGAATTTTACAGGAGATTTATAACTGTTCACACCGGGGCAGCCATCTTCTATTGTCAACTCAGGGGTGACAAGTAAGAAATTCCGACCTCAGGGGTTTTCCAGGTGAAATTTCCTACTCCGAACTCGGAAATCCTGACTTCCCAGTACAACTGGAAAGCAGCATTAACTGTGTTTTTTTCATGGGCGTACATCACAATCATCTGCATCATTAAATGCCTTCTGCATACCTTCTGCACTGTTATATGTGTGTCCTGTAAATTAATGTAGAGTTTGAGTTGTATTGAGTATCTGTCATCCGGCTAATGCCTGTTACTGTTGTTTTACTTCTATATATACTATATAGCATATGTATGTGGACTATATTTATTTTAAGACCGTACACAAATGCACAAATGCATCAACCTGAAGGTGACTTCAGATGGAAATTAGCCTGTGGCAAAAATCTTGCACATTTGCATGACAATGTTCATTAATGTGCACTGTCCTCTATTTAAATAAGTAAAATAAATAATAAAAATAAGGGCTGAAATTTCAATGACAAGGCAAGTTTTACCTGCCTGAAGCTCTTAATAAAGTCAGAGATCACCAGAATCATTGGGATACAGAATAGGAGTATAAAGAAATTTGCTAAAAGTTTGATGGCAGTCTTTTTTACCGTTGTATTGTTGGACTTTTGTTTTAGTGTTGGGAAAAAGTTTCAGAATAAAACTGTTCAAACAAGAAGCATGACATTCCTCCACTTGTAAGCAACATCTGTGCAAGTCCTCTTTTCTGAAGGTGTCTTTTATGGGGTTGATCCCACCAAATAAAAGTCTGTCTAATGAAACACCTTTGTGATTTATACAAAATAGCACAGTTGGTGTCACAGAGACATAAAAAGGGAGTTTATCACCAAAATAGTGGAGAAATCAAAGGTGCTTCTCCTGTGAGGTTGAGTTTACAGTACAGAGAGTGCAGCTGGTGTAAAGCTCTTTCTTTCTTTCTTTCCTTCTCTCTCTTAGGTTTTCCCTTGTGATCCGTGACAGAGCCAGGACAGCGACACTGACTCAGCCTTTGTCTCCTCCATGTTTCCGGACAGAGTGAGGCGCCCCGGGTGCCTCTGCTGTCCATTGTGACTGCGGGGAAGAAAGGAGGATCAGCTTGTGTGCATAAAGACCTATTCAGCATCATTTCACTTTGCCAGAAACATCCCGAGAGCTGCCGTGAAGCCTCGGCACCATCCTCAGCCTTGAGTCAGTTCCTTCTTCATCCCTGTCCCGCTCTCTCAGCCCCCTCACCCAAACCCAGCTTCAGCCCTCCACCCGACTCCCAGTCCCAGATGACAGCTCGGAAACATCCGCTACCCTCCCACTCCGCACGAGCCTTCTTTCCTCTCCCTCCAGCCCCCGTGGCGCTTGGCACTGATGCCCATCACATAGACAGATGGAGCCAACCCTGACCCCTCTCCTCACCCGCGGGGACGCCGAGAGAATCAACGCCTGACTAGAGGAGAGGGGGTGAGTGAGAGCATGTGTGTTGGGACGGGGCGGGGAGTATTGCTTTGTCACCACAGCAACACTTGGCCTGGTCTCCTGTGGACTCTCCTTCAGGCTGACCCAAGGCCCTTAGCTGGAAATGCAGCACAGCAGGAAGTTTAATAGCAGGACCAGAGGGACCATTTTTAGCCTTTAAAATTTGATCTTGACATATTTTTTTTGTCTTTGTGCTCTGACATGATAGAGACATTTTAAAATGTTATACATAATTGGTAAAACATTGATGGACTGGAGCTTGTATTGACCATTTTCATGTGACATCAAAGTCCATTCTCTTTCGGAAAAACGATGCCGTCTAGCATGAAGCTTAATGGATGTTTACTCTAAATAAATGAAAATGTCCCACTGGTGAATATCCAAACATAATTATCTACTGCTGTGTAGTGGGGCTTTAAATACACTAACAGGGCTTTAAATACACTCTGTTCACAGAGATGTGTTGATCCAAAGACCTACACTAAAGCCAATGAGTTCAACAGATACCAATAATTAAGTCAGATGTGGGTAAAAAATGAACAATTAAAGCAAAACATACAGATCCAGCTGCTTCAGTTTTCCCTCCCTGCCTGCTACCTGCCACCTTCCAGCCAACTACCAGCCAATCTCTGAGGTTGTGCCTGAAATCCATTGAAAACCTATTCATGCCCAGCTGCTGCTTCCCTCACAAGCTGACAAAGCCTCAGCCTTTTCCTTAGTTAGTAAATCAGATGCCAAATCTACCAAGAGCAAACATGAAACCACAAATTCGCTCAAATATGGTCCAAAGTTTACAATCTATGACTGTCAGTGTGGGCATGACCTGTCAGGGACCTGTCAGGGAAAGTGGGAAAGTTTTAAGAGGCTGCATCTGTAATATTAAAGGGATACACCAACTTTTTTTATTTTCATGTCTTGCCTTACTCTCGAGTCCATGACGAGCAGATAGACTCCATCTTTCGGCTGTAGGTACAGTAACAAGAAAGAGACAGGCAGAGCTCGCCCACTGCTAATTAGCTTAGCTCAAACACTGGGAGTCAGTGGGTAGTGTTAGCCTGCAAATGTCTACAGTCATCAGATAAACTCTTCAACTCTAAACGGTCCTGTGTGCATGTTGTGACTCTTTTGTTTTTTTTTTACCACATTATATTACTTTATCTATTTTTAGACTAAGATTAGCATTTTCTGTAATTTATGAAAGAAATTCATACGAAACTAAACCAATTTGTTTTGTTTACCTACTTCCAAGCAGATCTGCCGTGGTTTGTGGATGCGGCCTGCTGTTTAGTTTCGTATGAGTTTCTTTTGTAATTTACATAAAGTGCTAATCTTAGTCTAAAAATAGGTACTGAACATAACATGGTAAAAAAAAACAAAAACGAGTCACAACAAGCACACAGGACTGTTTATAGTTGCTGAAGAGTTTATCTGATGACTACCCAACACTACCCATTGACTCCCAGTGTTTAAGCTAAGCTAATTAGCAGTGGGGGAGCTTTCTGCATGCACAGTCGAAAGAATTGTGTCTATCTGCTTGTCAAAAAGTTGGCATATTTCTTTAGGAGAAAACATTTCTTCATAGCTCGCTTTTAAAAAGCTAGCTATAAAGCAGGGGTGGGCAACTTTGATTACCAAGAGGGCCACATAAAGAAATTTTCAGTGCCTGAGGGCTGCAATGTTACATTTTGTCAGGCACTCTCAATGAGGAAATAAAAATATATGAATAAACAAAAAATAGGAATGTAAAGGTTCAGAAAAGGATTATACCAACATAAGTTTATTTGAACTCAAACACAATTTAAAATTCATGATTTAACGAGCATGACATAGAACTAAAGTTAATTTAAGTTTCTTTTTAAAGCAATAAAAGAATGAATTTTTACCAATTTAAAGGAACAAATATATTACCTTTACTGTTGTGTCCGAATATAGTTTTTACTAGTTTTAATCGCCTATCCTAATGTGTGCATTATAACTGGTTACTCATGTTGAATCATATTTAACAGTGGTTGTGTTTTCTTCATATTTCCAATTTTTTTGTTTCCCTGCTACAAAGTCTAGAGTCTAAAATCAGACCTGGTTGTAGATGATTTTATGAAGAGTCCATCTTTATTAAGTATATTAATACATATTCATATTTACAGGCCCTGGACTGGTTATCGGAGCAGCTTGAGCTCAGGTGGATACATCGACATGAGACTTCAGGATCTGGGCTCAAACCCCTCTACTGTCAGATAAAGAGGCAAACAACTCTACCACTGAGCCACAGCCATTTAGAAAACAACTTCTAAGAGGAACAGGAAACCACAAGAGGAGAGCTCACTTCACAGTCATTAAAAGCTGGTTAACTTTTCACAGACTCACTGGAAAGTTTCATTCTGACCTTCAGCTCCTCTTTGCCTCCGGCCTCTCTGAAGTAAAGGAAGTATATTGGGGAAAAGTTGCAATCGTCGGGCAAAACACTGTTGGTTTTCCTTGCACAAGCCTTTTTTTTATTGGGCTTTCTAAAGCCTTGACAGCAAAAAAGATAATACATCCGAGACTCCAGCCTCATCATCTGTGGATGTGCATGTTTGCCTTTTTCAAAGCCGCACAGCCTCTCTTCCTCGTCCAATATCCACTTTGTTTTGACGCCATCTGCAGCTTCATTCTCCAGACCGTCTCCACCTGCGGTCTTTTTTTATTTTTCTTCAACAAGGAACAAGACTTTGGCTGCTGTACTGCATCTGGATGTTGTTGACGTCTTCTAACCCTCTGAGCTGACCTGCATTCTGATTAGCCTTTAATGCCAGACAACCAATTTTAAAGGGAGCAGGAAATCAACAATAAAATGAGACACTAATGGCCCCGTGGAATGAATTCAGCCGGCTGACATAACAGAGGGGGGAATACCGGAGTCCCAAAGCTTCCCAGGTAATTGGAGTGCAGTGTATGGTGTTTTTTACTCTAAAGCACGGCTCCTGTTGTGACCTTGCAGGCTGAAAACTCAGAGGGAGGCGGCTACAGAGTGGGGAAATGAGAGAATGATACATCGGGTCCAAGGTTTCCAATTATCTTTGTTTTTTTTTCCATCATTACACATTACAGAGAATGTTTGAGCAGTGCCATCAAACCATCTTCAGTTGTTTTCCAACATCACTTATTTTTTACGAAGCTTAAACAAAACCCATTTACGAGGATCTTTTGATAGATGAATTGTCATACTGATCAGCTTTCTGTAGCCGTGTGAGGTGAGTTTGATGACTAAGATGCCATCAGGTTGGCTGATCTATCACTCTGATTGGACGTTGGTTTGGATTGTCAATCCAACACCCTCTAATTGGGTGAAATGAAGTGATAAAGTCGATCATCAGTAATCCTGCTTTCCTTATTTGTATGATAGCAGTTCGGCAGATGTGTAATGTGTGTTGAGAGGCTATTGTTGGAGTGTGGAGGAAATCCAGATCGATCATCAGACATAATGAAGAGGAGATGTGTGGGCTGAAGGTGCAGAGGGCAGGAGTGTGATCTGTGTCAGGATGTGGACTACTCCAGGCATGTTGGATTGTACTATGCCTGCTGTAATTCAGTACATAATAGCAGAGCCGTCCTATAACGGCAAAGACCTCAAAATAGGGACACTTTAATCACCCAGATCCACATGCATGATCTTAGGATACAATAAGAGTCTTTCACCAGTCCACCTTTTGACAGCTTACAACGCAGCAGATAAATAATCAAACCTTTAAAATCAAAAACTATATTTACACTGAAAAACTCAGATCTAAGTGAGAGTTTGTGTCCAATTTCAAAACAAAAAAATCTCACTAGACCTATTCTAATCCACAATTTTCTTACACGTCTGGATTAAGATCTTATTTGAAGATGTAAAACCTAAAAATAAGGCCTGAGTTGCTTATAATATGTAAAATAATCTGTCAATAATACACAAATTTAACTTGAGCAGATTTTAAACCTTAATTTAAGGCCCTCACTGAGTCAAACTTTACTTGTTTCATTGGCAGATATTTTCTCTTCATTATAAGCATTTCAATACCTTATTTTTGCCTTTCATTCCTTAAAGTAAGATATTTATCTCAACTGGTTAAGTGAATGTGGATTAGAAAAAGTGTTTTTTGACTGGAAAATGGACAAACACAGTCACCCAGATCTGAGATTTTGCAGTGTAAATAATGGGATCATGGCATTATCATAAAAACACTGGTGTTACAATTGTTATTATTTTAAGTATTAGCTATATTTTTTTTAATATTTGTGTTATTTATTATCCATCCATCCATTATCTATTCTACTTATCCCTTTCGAGCCTATCCCAGCTGACACTGGGCAAGAGGTGGGGTACACCCTGAACCTGTCTCCAGTCAATCGCAGGGCCACATAGAGAGACCACTCATGCTCAAACTCATACCTAAGGGCAATTTAGAGTCACTTATAAACCTACTGAGCATGCAAACTCCACAAAGAAAGGCCTTGACTGACACGGTGATCGAACCAGCAACCTTCTTGCTGTGAGGCATTGCACTACCTGCTGCACCACTGTGCTACCTTATTATCATTATCATCATCATTATTATTATTGTTATTATTTTATGTAATATTATCTGTTTTAAAATGTATCATACCTTTTTAGAATTGTATATAGTATCATAACATATGATGACATGATTAGGGATTGTTGGTCATGGCACAAAGAAAAAGTGATTTTAGAGGTGATCCGAATCCCTATCCAGGATTTTTTTTTAAGAATCTGTTAACGTTGCGATATAGGACAGTTTTCCATATTTTTCTTTATAACTCTATAAATTCTCAACAGATTTTGATCAAATTTTCTGGGAATGGTCATCATGGCACAAGCAGGAAGTGATTAGATGTTGGTGGTGATCTGAATCTGAATGTGGATTTTGTTTTTATAGTGATTTGTTTTCCACAATTTTGCTAATAACTCAGCACGGTTTCAATGGATTTTGATCACATTTTTGGGGAATACTGGCCATGGCACAAGGAACTAGTGGCTGGATTTTGATGGTGATCTAAATCTGGATGCAGATCCAGGAATCTTTTCAAGGATTTATTAACATTGCTAGATGAAGCAGTTTTCCACATTTTTGACAGTAACTCCCCAGCCTTGGTGGAGGTTTGTGCTGTTGGAGCACTTCTAATTACCTCCGCCAAGGAGGTTATGTTTTTGGGAGGGTTTGTTTGTCTGTCTGTCTGTTAGTTAGTTAGCAACATTAATCAAAAAGTTATGGACGGATATTGATGAAATTTTCAGGGAATGTCTAGATTGGGATAAGGAACAAATGATTAGGTTTTGGAAGCGATCCGGATCTCCGCCTGGATCCAGGAATTTTTTAAAGGATTCTTTAACATTGGGAGATAGGGCCATTTTTGACATTTCTGCATATAACTCCACAAATAATGGTCAGGTCACTTGGGAAAAAAATACAGGACAAGTTTCTAACATGCTCTACAGTATATCAAAGACTGATCCGGATAAAGGAATAATTCCGGATACTATGATCCAGATTATGAAAAAAATAGGGGACCTATGGAATTTTCATCATACGAAGAGAACAAATGAAGCTATAAACACACAACAAACACCATTAACTAGCCAAGGCATTGTGGAATTTGGAAGGTGCCAACGGATTTGCTGCATCTTCAAAAGCTAGGGAGCTAGATCCAGAAGAAAACCGCCATTAAGGAAAATTAGATTTTCGTGAATAACCGCTGAACTAACATCGATATCATTATGAATCCAGTTGCCAATGGTATGTTTTCATGGTCAAGGAATCTAAAAATGTAGTCAAAATAAATGTGGGACTAATATTTATGGTGCATGATAAATAGGGGGAACTGTGGCGCTTGGCGGAGGTCTGCACTCTCCGACTTTTTTTATTAATAAATTTCACATAACAATGATAGGAAGTGAAACTCCTGGTTCTCAGGGCGAGCAGTCTTGGCATGATTTGCAAGCAACTCAAAGCTGGAACCAGAAGGTCCTCTTTAGAGAGCTTTTCTCCCTCATAATGTGCAGTTTGTCTGTAAAGCTAGAACCTTGGTTAACTGGTCAGTAAATACACCTTATGGAGTCACAGTGCCCTCAGTTTAAAACCTAAATTAAGATGAGGAGTTCTGACAGTGTTTCAGTCTCTAATTGCTGTTTTTTGTTATTACATCCACCAAGGAGTTTATGTTTTTGCAGGCCTTTATTTGTTTGTTTGTTTGCAAGATTACGCAAAAACTACTGGATGGATCTTGCAGAAATTTTCAGACGATGTTGGTAATGGCCCAACTTAAAAATTATTAGATTTTGGTGGTGATCCAGATAACCTTCATTAGCGAAAGATCGTTTTTGCTCAGTAACTGTCTAACTAACAATGATATCAACATGATTCCGACTGCTAGGTGTGGGTTTTCAGGATCAAGCAATCATATTATGATGCAAGCTTTATTAGGAACTATTGCTTATAGATGTAACAGCTATATGTTAGCTACCTTGGCAGAGGTTTGCGCTCTCCGACTGCTTTCTACTTGTATTGGTTAACCCTTATACTCTGAAGCTGTGGCCAAAAACAGAAAACAGACATGCATGATTCAGATTCCTATAACTCCTCGTGAATTCACACTATCCAAAAAATTCCAGCAGATTCCAAAAGCTGAGCTTGATATGGGGCACATTACGGTAAAGGCTGGATTGCCCAACTAATGTAAAAATATTTTGAATAATAGCATTTGTATCACGCTGGAGTGTTTTCTTGCCGTTATTTTGCTTTATTTCTGTCCTGTTTTGTTTATCTTCCTCTTGTAATTACACACTGTGTTAAGCATTTATTACATTATAATGGCAAATACTTGCTAGAATTGTTTACTATTATTTCTCAAGAAAAAAGGGTGAAAAAAATTAACTCAAAGGACATTTCCTGACACATTTATTGGCAAAAATCTTTGATCTTATAAATTGTGTATTTAAGAAACAAGCTGTTCTTTTCCTGAAATGCTGTCCTGCTGGATTTTATCAACCATTGTCTCTCAGTCTCTGAGCCATAAAGAAGCAGTCTTGTATCAGCCTTTTGTCACTTCCCTCTTTGTACACACAGTAGCACACCCTGAGCTCGAGGTCAGAGCAGAATAGCTGCTGTGCGCCTGTTGTGAGGCCTGGATCCATGACTTTAAAGGCTTCTTTAATGAATGACCTGACCTAAACTCAAATCCAGTCAACCTGAGCACTGCACAAAACACGAGTCATGTGAGTTGTGTGAATTGTTTGTGCTTCTGTACTTGTTTTTACAACTCAAAAGGAGGCCAGAGGAGAGCGAGGCTGCTTTTGTGTAGATATTTATGAGGCCAATATGACACAGCTGATGTTTCAGAGTCCAGAGGTCGTATAAGCGATGAAGGAGGGACGGCAGACACAGCCCAGCGGCTGTGTTTGAGCTGCACCGTACACGTCCACAGGGAGAACAGAGTGAGATATACTTGCACCGTTAAAGGTTCGATTTCATCTTCTGCTCTCCGTTGCGTGTCGTTGCCTCTCGCTCTATCATACTCTACTGTGAGGTAATGAAACAGAAAATAATCTTTGGTACATTTTTACTGAAGGAAAAGAGGTGATGTTTCCAAAACCCCATTAAGAGGGGGAGGTGAGTAGCATTGGAGCATCACATATATTGTTTGTGTCACCTTTACACCTTTGGCACCTCCATTTTAGACACAAAAACACACACACACACTTCAATTACCGTGCTATTTCTGTGGTGCTACCTGTCAGTGGCACGCCAAGCTCAAACCAGCTGGGATTAATTAGTGCCTCAGCAAACACACGCCCACGCGCACGTTCAAATGCACCTTCATCTCCGTCGTCCTGTCTGAAATACACACCAGGAGAATAAACACATGAGCGCCTTTCCCACCATTCATAAGCAACTTTCTGAACCACACGCTCATCCATCAGATGGAGGCCCAGAGAGCCTCCAGCTCAGCATGTCGCCAATAAACACCCCGCCCTCCCCCGCTGTAATTACCTCGCTCTTCATTTCACACCTTGTTTATGCACCTCGTATGTCCTCGTGTCACGGTGTCAGCGCTCCGCCCCGGCATACGGGAAAGGCCTGTCCGCGCTAATAAGCAATGTGATCCTGCATTTGGCTTGTAGTTTTGATCAGAAAGGGCAGAATAAATCAAACAAAAACTGTTCGTCTGTCGCAGCAGTTTTCAGAGAGGAGGGAGGATCATGTTTTGCTTTGTCAGTTTGACAGTGGAGCTGGAAATATGGATAAAAAAACCAGATCTTACTGTTTTTTAGCAGAGTTTCGAAGGTCATACAGGTTGTGCACTCGCCAGCTACTCGCCAGAATCATGCTCACTGAAGCTTATCAGCCAATCACATGGCTGCCATTTAGGCATACAGCCATGGTCAAGACAACCTGCTGTTCAAACAGATCAGAAATCCTTTTTTTAAGATAATTTTTTGGGCATTTGTGTATTGACAGGAGAGACAGACAGTGGATAGGCTTGCGAAATAGGGGCGAGAGAAAGTAGGGGAGGACACTCTGCAAACTGGCCACAGGCTGGATTCAAGGTTCAAGGTTCAAGGTTTCTTTATTAGTACCAGACGGGAAATTGGTTTTACAGATCGGGAAACTCGGCAATCCCAATATAACATATAGAAAACAACCACCCAACATACATGTAACATCAAACAAATCACACAATAAGGAAGCAGTGAAAACCATTTAAAAATGTTTAAATAAAATAAGTTAAAATAAGTTAAAATCATGGAAAAGTGCTTAGACATCTCCCTGGCTCTTACTTAAGTGCAATGTGAACAAGATCACCTTGTGGCCTTGAGATTCAGGGTACCAATTGCCATGGGTAACTGTTTCTGTACCTTGTTGTCCGACCCTTCGGGACCACAAAACGACAGCCCAATCGAAGGAGCTGGGACTTGCCATGCAAAGGATGTGAGCAGTTTTTAAGGATGGAGCTGGCTTTATGCTGCAGCTGTGAGGAATAGAGGGCTATCATCGTGAGTTGAGGCTCCCCAATTAACCTCCCAGCCCATTTAACAATTTGCTGTAGTGCATTTTTGTCCTGTAGTGACAAGTTACAAAACCAGGACACCAGAGAAAAAGACAACAAAGACTCAATAAAAGCTCGATAAAAAAGGATCAGCATGAATTCGAACCCGGGCCGGCAGAAGCAAATTCATGGGATGTGCCAACTCCACTAAACCAGCACCCCCAGAATCAGAAATACGTCATTAATCCCCAAGGGGAAATTCGGTTGTTTCAGTTGCTCTTATACGCAGTATAGCAGCAGGAATATCAAATAAAGACATTAAAATACACAAGAGCATTAAAAACAAAGTAAAAAAAAATAAGCAAGTGAAAAGCATCTGAATGAAGAAGAAAGGTGATTTAAGTCATTTTAAATGTGGCATGGTTGTTGGTGCTGGACGGGCTGGTCCAAGTATTTCATAATTTGACGATTTTATGGACGACCATCTCAAAACCTGACACACCAGATGGATCGATCACTATATTTTACTTATCCATCTGGACAACAGCTAATAGAAAGTGTTTGGAAATGGCAAATCATTTCAAAAGCAAATCTGAATACCTCCGCACTCTAAAGGAGAGAACTTTAGCTACTTCGTAAACCAAACTCTCAACAAATCAGGTCAGAAGTGAAGCGAAAATATCCTTACTATATAGTTTGTTGTGTTATTTGTTTTTCATTTAATAAGGAAATGTGGTCTAGATCTGACAAAACTGCTACTGAATCCGTTAGCGTGTATGCTAATCCCTGTACCGCTTCCTGCTCTGACGGACTTGTGCCAATTTTGGCTGCTCACGATCATTGTAGATTGGAGTTTGGCAAAATGGATCTGCCTGATTACAGACATTAAATCATGCTGATCCACCTGCATGGCATGGTTAACCATCTTTAGGGTTTACAGTGAATGGTCCAAAAAGGAAACATCCAGTGATGGACTACACTGCGTGCCACTCGTCAGCTAAGAACAAGAAACTGAATCTACAGTTGGACATGGTTCACCAATATTGGTCAATAGAAGACTGGACATCAGATTAGATTAGATAGAACTTTATTTATCCCTTTGGAAAACTCCCTCAGGGAAATTAGGATGCCAGTAGCAGTTTAGTATAACAGATAAAAAGATATACAAAAAGAGATAGAAACAAAAATATAAATATGTAAATAAAAATAAAAATATGGCTACATGCTGGATACTGCTCCTTCCCATCCTCTGCTTTCCTGTAACTCCTCCTCCCCCCTAGTGAAATGCTGCCTGGTCTCTCCTCAGCTTGAAAATGTAGTCACAATGTTCACACCGTTACAAAAATCATGAATGAGCGACAACAGCTAATGTAGCAGTTTATGGAAGCTCTCGAGTGTTTCCATAGCTACAGAAATCATTTCATGTCTCATGGTGACTGCAACAAGCTCACACAGTTACAACTCTGAAACTTCAAGGATGTCTTTGTCTGCACTGGTTTGACCCTGACCGGTAAGGCTGGTCTCCACACACATAGCAGGTCATCCTAATAGTTCTAGACACATTAATAAAAGCTCTTTCATGCCATACTCTGAGTGAAATAAACTCTGAAATGGCTGCTGAACGCTGCTGTCTGTGGTAGAGTCAGCACTGTTGCCTCCTCTTTAACACACACACACATCCACACAAGCCAACATGTCGGGGTTTTGGATGTTAAGTGTCCTAAAGAGGACAAATACAGTCCCTCTGCACATCTTTCTTTTCCCATAGAGCACCTCTCCGCTCACAATGGATCCAAACAACCACGCTGTCCAGATCAGGGGTTGCCAACCTTTCTGGGACTGAGAGCTACCAAAAGATGAGGAGTATTACAGAGGGCTACCTGCTTGATTTGATGTTTCTGACTGATAGAAATTTGCATAGCTCACCTCAAAATAATTCATATTCACTTATATTGTGCATTTAGGAGGCTACATGTGACAGTGAATGTGAATCTTTTACTGTAAATAACAACAATTATTACTCGTGATTAAGAAAAAAATGTTTTTTGTATTGATGCAGGTATGATTTATTTGCAAAACACAAGAGACTAAAGGCTCTGTGGTGTGAACTTGTGCTCTCTTTAAAATGTCCCCCTGTTGGCTACCCCTGCTCTAGATCTTTGCCTCCACTGCTGGACCTCTTTCTCTCTCTCCTTCTCCCTGCAACACACACACAGAGTGTTTTTGTTGATAAATCAAACTTAATTGATAATCCAGTGTTATATCTCAGTTATGGTGGGACACGTGTGACAAAACCTCACGTTACTGTCTGTTTAAAGAGACAGAGCTGCAGTCGGACCGAACAGGAAACAGACACGATAAAAACTTTTTACATCATAAAGACTGTTCACTGAGGAAGAGAGGACAGCAGGCCGAAGATTTAAACCAGTATTTTGGTGAAGCAGTGGCTTTAGGTATTTATAATGTGATAATTATTCCATCAGAATCAGAGAAGCTGAAGCTTATGTGTGAAGCAGTAACCTCTGTTATATGAAAATCTATGAATGACTAATGTTAAAGACAGTTAAAAACAGTGTTACAGGTGGCTGTGTTAATAATCAGGTCTTCAAAAATAAATTAAATGTTATTTTGATGTTAATGACAAACAGAAAGCATTTATTTTTTACTTTTACTATACAGAAAAAGAAGATCTTCAACCAAAGATTGTGGCATAAAACTTAGGAAAGACTTCAGGAAATAAAGACTCAGAAATATCAACCATCAATGGAAGATAGTCATGCACTGAAGTGTTGTTTTGAACAATTAAAAGTTTCTTAACAGTCCTAATGTTATTAAAACATTAAATTAATTATGGGTGGAAAGGTGGCACAGAAAGTAGTGCATGTGCATTACAGCAAGGAGGTTGCCGGTTCGATACCCATGTCTGTCTGGGCCTTTCTGTGTAGAGCTTGCATGTTCAGGGTGTACCCTGCCTCTCGTCTAATGTCAGTTGGGATCTGCTCAAGCCCCCTGGAACCCCAAAATGGATAAATGCTATAGATTATGGATGGAATGAATAAAATCAATTATATATACAGAAAAATCTGTATGGACAGGTTAGGGGAGGAGAAAACTTTTGAGAAAATGTTTGTACTAAACTACAAATCTGAATAAATCTTTCATAATTAGCTTAGACAGTTTGGTGCAAAGCCACATAAAATTATCAATAATGACTCAGATTATTAAGTGATCAATTAACATTAATGTCAGTGGTTCTCACAATCGTCATTTTCACACTGAGCTTTGGGGGGGCGTTGTTTTTCAATTAAATTAACATTAATATAAACCCCACTGATATACAAACTACCCTTAACCTTATCTGAAAACATTATTATTATTATTATTTATTTAATGTTTATTTGTATAGGGACAGTATGAAGCAAGAGGATGTTGCTGCACACTACAGCATTTATAGCCGGAGCTAATTTGCAATGCCTGTCCCTAAGCTGGGCCTTTAAAAACATTAACAAAAAAAAAAATAAATAAAATACTGTTAAAACAAACAGACAAAAAACCTAACAAGCTCAACAAATACGGACAAAACAATGCAAAACAAGTATATACAACAATAAAAGAAATGGATAAAACAGGGAGCAGGTGATCATTAATGACTACACGTCTTAAAAACTGTTTCAGGTTGAGTTTAAAATGATTCCAGGCTGGATCCAGTTTAAGTTCTGAAGGTAAAAACATAAAGATATAAGTTAAAAACTTGGTGTATCATCCTATCTGACAGATATAAATCCCTCCTCTGCTGAGCCATGCTCTTGTTAGTGAAATCCACAGCCTGTAAAGACAGCCTGTACCTCCTCGTCGGCTTCTGTTGCAGCTCGTGTGCTCGCTCCTCGCTCTGCTGACTTTGATAGAAATAAAGCCGCTGACAGGTTTTAAAAGACAAGCTGTCAACAGCCATAACCTTGAGGATGTTTGTTTGTGTGCGCGTGCGTACACCGTGTACTGTATGTTTACATGATTGTGTTATGGGGATGTGATCGGGTTACTAATACAGCAGAGATTAAAATGCTGAGATGGGGTCATGCTGGAGGGAACAGGGGGAGGGACTGAATATTTCTGAGTGTGAAATTAAACTGGCAGCTATAACGAGTCTTTAACGGGCATGTCAGCAAACAAAAGCTCTTAGATGATTATATTTTCAATCATGTTTGAAAGCTCGATTTGGGGAGTTAATAGCAATTATCACGCGTTGTCTATAATCATATTATCCTTTGTTTAAAACTCTATTTCTTGAGTCTTAATCGACAATGTGCAGCATATCTTAGTATCTTGATTTAAGTGCAAACAGAGATACTCTGTGGTCTTAATGTTTAGATTTAATATTTTAATCAGACCAAATATTCAACAGTTTGGTCTGAAAGCATAACTCAAAGGCAGGAGAAAGCTTCAAAGAGCTTCTTCTGTGAAATGACGAGTTCAACATCGTTATAACATTTTATCCTCCAGGTTGGCTTCAGTTGTTTGTGTAACATGTCTGAGATGAAACCTGGAAACAGGAGGAAGATTTTCTGTAAGACACAAAAAAACACCGATTTGGCTCCAGATGGTGGTCCAAACTGTTAGATTGTTTGAAGTCTCGCCTCATCACGGCCTCTTTGTCTGTTAAAGAAAGTTTTGAACAGAGTCTTCAACATGGCAGCAGCTACAGATTGGCTCAAGCCTCCTTCAGGAACAGAGCATGATGCTCTGCAGGCTTTGACCAATACTCTGAACAGTCTACGGGTTATGCTGACTCAGTTACAGCCTTGTGCTTTAATAACTGTGGGTAATTATCTATGGTTGGAGATGCCAGGCAACAAACTCATTCTAGAGATGCATGAATGTGGATTTTTACCAACATCTGACACCGATATCCCTGAAGTCATTAAAAAAGATACCGATATTTTTTGGTCAAGAGTGCAAAGTCTTTATGAAAATTGCTTTCAGTGTGACTGTTTGTGAAAGGAACAGGTGCAAAATAAGAAAAACAACATCCAAGTCTCTTGACTTTTAAATGTACCAATGCAGTGAAAAAAGGAAACGCTTTATAGTACATACGTGTATTTTGCCAATACTACTGTCAATATATGGCTGATAGGTGTCCGCTGTAAATATCAGCAAAAATTTCAATCTTGGCTGACACCAATATTTACCAGTTAAGGCCAACATCTGCTGATACCAACTCCTGCGTCCGTAATTCATTAATCTTGCCTCTCCCAGGCTTGAATAGGCAGATGTTCACTTTCCACATATTAAATGTCGCTTAAGGTGAATATTAGACACACTTTTCCTTAACATGCACTCACTCGTAAAATTCTTTCCATAAAAATGACCATCACCATAAACTCATCCTGGTAAGATGTCCAAATGCAGCACATGCTGACATATTTCTGTTGAGAGAAACTCACTTAAGTGTCAGATTCAAAAGATTATAAATGAATAGTTTACTCTTACAAACAGCTAAATTAAAGTACTAACTCTTATTACGTTCAATGTAAACCAGGAGCATTTTTAACCTATTAAAACCTAAAGAAAGTCTGAACTTTAAGTCAGGAGTCATGCATGTATGTCTGCAGTGGACATACAAACACAACAAACAATTTATCTACATATTTCTACATTCACTTAAAACAAGCAAAATGTCACAAAACAAATAAAATCTGAGTTTAAACACTTTAGTAATCCCATAAATAAGTTAAGTACTCACCTGTAAGGACAAAGAAACCTGACTGAGTCAGCTGTGGTTCATTTCCGTTCTTCTTCTGTCAGACTGAGGCTGAGAGCAAAATCCAAACAATCACCTTTAAACAAAGGTGCCGCCACCTACAGGTGCATTCAGGAATCCAACCCAATAGTCACTGCTTCTTCTTCTTTGGTTTTTAAGTGGTTGGCTTCCTAAGTGGTGCATTACAACCCACTGGTTTTGATTTGGAATAAATAACACTAATGTAACTATTACAAAAAAATAAAATCCTATCATCTAACAAGGCCGGCTGACTCCAGCAATGCTTTGAGAGTCTCTCTCTAAGCACCTCTTCCCTCCTGTTGCCCACAGAAAAAGAAACCCTGGTTTAACTACTTCTACTTGTGAAGTTTTCATGAAAAATTCCTAAAAATAGGCGAAGAAAAGTGAAACAATTATCACAAGACAATTTACAAAAGAGCAGGTCTATGCCATACACTTCATTTTAAAAATATTTTCGTGACCTTCTTTTTAAAATCATTTATTTATATTTTTTATTTTTATTACAACGCCAGCATGAATCCACCTCTACTGACCTTGCACAGCAGCTGGACCAGCCTGGTTCAGTGTCTGTAATCATGCACCATCTTGACAAGCTCCAGTCTACGACAATCGTGCTCCGCCCAAAGCGGGACGGCCCAGTCTAAGTCTTTCAGACCAGGAAGAGGAGAGAGAGACGAGCAAGACGACGGCAGGAAGTGACTGCACTTATAGAGATTAGCGTAGATGCTAACAGCTTCAGTAGCAGTTTTATCAGACTGTGACAGTATTTCTTTATTAAGTAAAAAAAAAAAAAACAACACTACAAACTCCTCTGTAGTAAAGATATTTTTGCTACACTTTCGACATGTTTTGACCCAAGTTTGGTTTACAAAGTGGCTCACGTTCTGTAAGGCAGTAGCACCCACCTACTGTGTTATCTGACTGGCCTGTAATAACTGTTGCTTAACAGAATGATCATCCAATCACCTGCTGGATATGCTTCTTAAAGCTTCAGCCCTCCCCAAACACTTTCTATGGGCTCTCTCCCAGATGGACTAGTGAAATACTTTGAACGGTCCATCTGGTGTTTCAGGTTAAACAGCTGCAGAGGTCAGAAACAGCCTTACACTGAACTGCAGGAAATCTTGAGCAGAACCAGACTCGTGTTGAACAGCCATCAACTGAAGCCTTTTTTTGGGGGGTCTGCTTATTATAAGCGACTTTGGGCTTCTTTTTTGAAAAGTTGCTTGTAAATATTGGCAGTTGCAGGTTGTGTTTTTTTGGGCTTCTTGTTCCCCCAAACCCAGGAGGAATCTGATGCTCACTCTACTACCAATATAAACTCACTTCAGAAGTTACATAAAGTATTTTGTCCCACTCCAAACACGAATGTAACTCTTACTGTAAAAAGAGGGGCAAAAATGATGTTTCCACCAAAAATCCTTATAGCCAGAATTAAACTTATTTCTAAAGAAGCTTTCGCCATGACAAAGCTGTAGAGGATCAACATAAAACTTTTATAAAAGCCTGACTATTCCTGTTTGGTTACAAAAATCAAGGTTAGACAGACTGTTTAGTGATAACAGAGTTATTAATGACAGCAGCCCCTCCCGTCACGTCTGTATAAAGAAAAGGATGTTCCACCTCCAAACAAAAGGATGCTGAATAAGTAAATTAAGAGCCAATTGAGAAAAAAATGTCCCTGTGAAATTAAATTTAATGTAGATTAAAATCAAAACATTAGGAAAAAAAATAGCAGGAGGTTGTTGGTTTTGGGCTTGTTTTTGTCGACCTGGTTGCTTATTTCAGTAGAAAAATCTGGCAACACTAGAGGGCAGAGACAAAGGTACTTAAGTGAATCAATGTATGCATGTCCTCTTTTCTTTCTTGTATAATTATTCTGTTTTGATTTTATTAAGGATTATTATGTTAACCAACAAGGTTATGCTTTTGCCCTTGTTTCTCTGTTTGTCTGCATGATAACTCAAAAAGTCATGAGTGGACTTTGATTAAATTTTATAGGAATGTTCGTCATGGCACAAGGAAGAGCTGATTGGATTTTGATAGCGATCCCAATCTGGATCCAGATCCAGGAGATTTTTAGAGGATTTGTTAACATGGCGTGACAGGGCATTTTTCGAAATTTTCTCTTGTAACTCTGCCAATAATATCAGTAATGCTTGGAAAAACAGAACTTGGTAGTCTGGATTATGAATAGATCTGTATAGGTCACTGACAGTAAATGCCCTGGTGGAGGTTTTGCTCTCTGATACATAGTCAGGAGAATGACTGACAAAACCAAAAGCCTACATTGTATTACCTAAAGTCTGGTCTCATCTCAGCCTCTTTGTCTGTTAGTATGTTGATCTAAGGAAAGTTTTGGACAGAGTATTCAACATGGCATCAGCTGCAGATTGGCTTAAACCATCTTTAAGAGCAAAGTGTGTGGCGTTCTCCAGACTGTGTCCAATATTCTTTACAGTCTAAGGGAACTATGGAAAGACTGCCAGCACACTAACCATGAAACAATAATGTGGTAACAATAATAGTGGAGATCAAATTTCCTTTGTGTACATACAAACAACAAACAAGCGAAAATATTCTTACTAAAGAGAAGTTTATGGTGTTGGTATTTGTTTTTCATTTAATGAAGACATGCAGTCCAGATCTGATAAAACTGATACTGAAGCTGCTAGCATCTACGCGAATCCCTGTATGTCCATGCTGTTGAGTCATGGATGATCTGCTGTGGAGACGGGGAGTGATGTTAAAATGTTGATATTTACATGGAAGACAACTCAGTCATTCCAACTTGAGGCTTTGCAAGATGGATCTGCCTGATTGAAGACATTGAATCATCCAGCAGCACTGCAAGGTCAGGTTTTAGCAAAAAAAAAAACTTAAGTGGGGTACACACATAAAGATTATTGGCTATTTTTGTCCCGACTTCCCCCCTTCCCAATCAAGGATGACAAACACCAGATTATTTTATGTCTTATAAGATTATCCTATAAGATTATCCTGTGGTCTGAGGTGTGTTAGGATGTGTCCAGATAATCGGCTCTGAAACAAGTCGGGGCTGACAATCATAAAAATTAAACTTGTTCAATGTGTGTGGGGAAAACCGACGACTCCCAAGTCATGACTCCGTGAATTGTGACATGAATGTAGCCAATCAAGAAGCGAGCTGACTGAAGAACAAGGAAGCAGGTGTAAATAAAAACAAGCACGGCCGACCTGAAACATAAAGTGTATTTTTCCTTAAAAAATAGCCCCAAGACCACCATCATTCCCTCTCCTCATATGTCCTCTTCCATGTTGCGTGTTGTGTTTTCCTGTTGTTGCCATGTTTCTTCTTCTTCATTTTTGTTAGATCACGTTTGATCACGCGAGATTTCTGTCTTGGAGGACTAGATTCTAGATCGGTGGTGGGACAGAATTGTTATGCGTGTGGTGAGAAGTGTTAAGATTATCAGAGCGCACCACACACAGTACAACCAAAACTGTTCAGTGCCTGATTTTTTTATCTTCATGTGTGGGGTCTCTAACAGATAAAACATCTCTTCAGATTTAGAAAATCCTTATGTGTGTACCCCGCTTTAGTAGACAATATCATGACAAGAAAATAAGCATGAATCTTGGACCTGAATCTCGAAGTAGTTGCTGACAGGAGTGCAGAAACATTTCATTTGGTTCAACTTTTCAGTTTGGTAAACGTATAAATCACAGACTAATGGAGATAAATTGTACTGGAGGCATTTAATGGGAGGATTTGAGAGTGTGTGTGTGTGAGGTTCAGAGGCAGAACATTTACACCAGTGCACAGGCTTTAGTGTGTGTTTGTGTGGCGGGCGTTGTTTATCAAAGCAGCAGCTGATGCTTGTTTATTCAGACACCTAGGTAGTGGCGAGTCCTTATCATCGTGATAATGAGAGATTGGAAAGGTTGCTGGTGTCAGCAAAGTGAGTTTCTTATACAGTCAGAACAGCAGGTTTGGAGGCTTAGAGGAAAGTGACGGTGTTTGCTTTAATATGATAGATTTTAGATTTCATTGTTTGTTGCGGCTGAAAGGATGGACTTCTTCACCTCTTACCCCAAATCTGTGACGTGAAGATGGTCTGACCAAATCAAAAGAAGGGAGTCAACACAAACAAGACTTTAAAGTAGTCAGGAGTTCATTTTTAAGTCATCCTGTGCACAGCAAACAGACGTTAAAGCGGCATTCTTGTTCAGTCAGAGGGTGTAAAGTCCATTTTCTTACTGCTCATGTAAAATCAGTCTCTGTGTGACTTGATGACTTCATCCAGAGATCATTAAAGTGGTAAATGAACAAAGGTCGTCCCTCAGCTCACAAACATTGTAAAATATTCAGAGGGACACTTGCCATGGCTGTGATAGCAAAAGAACATGGAGGGATAAGTGTCGCAAATGGAGCTGAGGAGGTTTGGATGTTTCAGCTACACAGCTAAACGTGCTTCACTGAGGAACTTCCGACTTTCTTTAAGGTGAAGAAGGGATTTAGGCACATTTTTGGGGGCACTACCCACACTTATAACTGTGTTTCTCATTACACAAATGCAGGATCCTTACAAGTTTTACCTCATTACCTCCGCCTGATGAAATTTTCAGGAGATGTTGGTAATGGCTGAGCTTAGAAATGATTAGATTTTGGTGGTGATCCAGATTACAGCGAATGATCATTTTTGCTCAATAACTGTCTAACTAATAATGATATCAACATGATTCTAAGTGCTAGGTGTGGGTTTTCGAGGTCAAGGAATCATATTATGATGGTAACTTTATCATGGAACTATTGCTTATAGATGTAACAGCAATATGTGAGTGGAGGTTTGTGCTCTGCGAGTGCTTTTTAGTTGTAAAGGTTTTCCAAATTACAATATTCTCTATATTATTAAAGAGGAAAAATAATCAACCAAAATAAAGAGTTCAAACCATTTTCAGGAGTATATATCAATATTAATTTGGACTAAAACTGTTTCAAAATGCCAAATAATTGCATCTTCAACATATAAACACACATATATGATACCTATAGAATTATATATTGAGCTAAACTGTTATATATAAATTATTTAACCAGTAAAATATTAGTTAAAGGGTCCATGTCCTGCTGTGTTTGACTATTTACATCACGTCTTTGGTGTCTATTAAGCAAGAATTTGAAGGTCAATAAAAAATGAAAAGTTTCCTCTCTGTAGAGGATCAGATGCAGCTCTTTTCCCCTCCCCTTTGGAAACGCTCAGATCTGAGGGGGTGGGGAGGCTATGATAATGAGGTTGATTGGCTGCCCAAAAAATGTCTGATAGGACGGGCATGGAGGGGTTGCAGTTCATGGAGTGGACTTTGAAAACAGTCATGTCATCTGCCTGTGATGAGCAGAAAACACACATGTAGGTGGAGGCTGTATAGCTATGACATCATCAACCCCAGGAAGTAAAAAACAGAGCATTTCTCTCGAGAGTCATTTCTCAACTGAGAGTTTAGTAAAAGGTGTCATGTTGATCTGCTCCTCAAGCAAATTCTAACACTACTAGCAAAGAAAAATGATTTTGCAGGACATGGGACCTTTAAAGTATTTTTTAGTGTTGAGGGTTGTGATATTATACTTGGTATCAGTACATGTCGTGATAATGGTAAACCTTGATCCCTTTCACTTTTCATCCTACTTTTTCACTCAGTACTAATATCCCATGACAATTGTAACCTGAACAACAGATCCCAAAAACATAAGTAAAAGTAAAAGTGGTTTGAAAAATCTACTCAAAAACTTACAGGTAAACAAATAACCTAATCAATTCCAGTAATCTGAGCAAATGTAATTAGTTACAATTACTACTGGCATTCTTACTTTACAGTAGGGATGCATGGTATTGGAATTTTGCTGATTTCTGATATACTGAGACTTCCAAACTCATTATTGCCAATACTGATATCAATACCGATACCAATATTTTTTGTCAAAATCACAGAGCATCCACTTCACGAAAATTGATATGTTTAATGCTCACAATCCATTTCTGTAAGAAAATAAATATTAAACAATGAAAACAACATTGTATTCTTTAATATATCATACTTTTGACTTTTAAAAGTGAGCATTCAGTGATGATGAGGCAAACCATCATGGTTCATCAGTACATTTCGCCAATATAACAGCCAATATGTGGGATATACTGTATATGATCAATGTTTATCTGCAAAATATTTACTGTAAACAACTGCAAAGATTTTCATATCCACTGAAACAGACGATCAACTTTTTAGGCAATTGTCTGATATTGCTGTGATAATATTGTGCATCCCTACTTTATGGTAAAAATACTCCCAACCTGTGGCAAAGAACAAACTGTCAAGCAAATATTAAACTATCAGAGCGAGGAGCCAAACATCGTAAAATCATGATACTAACTGCATTTGTTTTCTCTTCCAGGTGACTGCTCCTCCCTGCAAACCTGGGCTGGAGACTCAGTGGGTATTTGGGGTCTTTGGATCGGACGCTGACGGTCTGGATCAGCTTACTGTGACTTTAAATCATCCACAAAGGACTGAAACCTGACAAAACATTAGAGACAGATAAAACTCCAACACACTGGACTGTTTGGCTTAAACTGAGTGCTTTACATCAACCTCTTCTGCTTGTGCTCCATCGACTTCTAAAGGGACTCACAGTTGGATTCTGTCTTCAGTGGTGGTGGCGTCCTCGTTCCTCAGGGTGGGAGCGGCACCAGGATGCCTGAATTGGACGACTTTTCCCCCCTGAGGGGTCCCCAGGGCCCTGATCCTGGCCTAAACGGTCCCGCAGACCCACTCCGGATTCAGCACAGCATCCTGGAGGAGGAGGTGGAGCTGTGGTGGTTCAGAGATCCTGGGAAGTCTCTGCTCTGCTACTGCGTGGCCATTCTCCTCATCCTGGGCTGCGGCCTTGGCGGAGTGTGCCTCCTCTCCACCACCACCAGCGTCTCAAGTGAATGGCGGCTCGGGGCGGGCACGGCGCTCTGTCTCCTGGCTCTGGGAGTCCTTCTCAAACAACTGCTGAGCTCGGCGGTGCAGGACATGAACTGCATACGGAGCAGGCAGCGGATCGACATGCTAAAGAGCGGCGGTTTGTCGGACCTGCTCGTGGTTTTGATCACGGGGCTGTCGTTGCTGATCTGCGGTGGGGTTCTGCTGCATCTGGCCTTGGTTTACCACATGCCGAAGCCGGGTCAGGCCCTTAATGACATGTACATCTCCGGAGTGGTTTTGTTAGCAGGAGGGGGGGCTGCGGTGGTGGGTGTTGGGATATATTCTGTCGTGGTGATCCTGCTGGAAAGGACAAGGCACGGGCGGAGGCTGGTGGACCGAGTCTTGAATGTCTTCACCGTCTCTGGACGAATGGACCATCAGGCTCGCAGAGAGACTACGTCCAGTCTGGCTAATCTCATATGAGAGGTGGTTGAACTGTTTTTCCCCTCGTCTACATGACAAAACTCCACCCTCACTGACATTACAGCAGGATGTACTCTAAAATATTGCAAGAAATGTAATTAAAACAAGATCCTTCATTTTCATGCTTCAGCTGATAAGACTGTTTTAAAAAAAATCTGCTGTGACCGGAGGAGAATTAGGGCTCGGCAGGAGAAATAAACGATGAGAGGAAGAAGGTATTTTTTCAATGTGCACTTGGGGAGATTTTTAATATGAGGGGGAAAAAACAAATATCAGGAAAGTGTTAGGACAATTTTGAGGGAATAAAAGTTTAAAAAGTTGAGGATTATTTTAAAAAATGTTGAGAAAAACAAAAAGTTTTGAGGATGCTTTCGAAATGCAGTCAATCACAGGCGTTCTGATCAGATGAGGAGGATTTTCTTGCTGCAGAGGCCAGTATTTGATGCAGGCAAGGCAGCAGCGCCTCTATTATAGCTTTAACCCCTCATTGGCTATGTTTACATGAGAGCTTTAATTCTCCTTTAATTCAGAATAAAACTTAAATCCTTAAATCAAAAAAGACCTTGTTAACACCTAATTCAGAATGAAAATGATCATTCCAAATTAAACTTAATTCCAAAGTAAGTTGCTGGTTTATTCTGATGTTAAATCCATATTAAATAATGCCATGATCATGTATACGTTCATTCCGTTTTAAATTGATCCAGGTCATTCGGAGCATGCTTGTTCCCTTGTCGTGTCGCAATGATGCACATATTCCGCATCGACGGGAACAGGATGGCTGAGGTTTCCCTGATGGAGATGCTGAACTGATGTTTTTCTTCTGGTAGATGTAAATATGTCCACCCCCTGTCCAATCAGAACCACTCCCAACCTCCAGACCTTATGCAGGATTGAATAAAGGCAAATAAATGTGTTTTCCATGTAAATTTCAAATCGGAATTACTATTTCCATGTAAACACAAAGGAGAATACTTTAGTTCCAAATTATTTAATTCTTAATATTTAATTCTGAATTTAAAAACATCATGTAACCGTGGCCATTTAAAGGAAAGAGTGATTCACTATGAACAAAATAAGCCTTTAATGAGATGTAAATTCTAAGTGAAACATGATCAGGCTGGGCTACATCAGCCTAATAGTGATGGGTAATTCATCTAGACACGAGCAATAATGACAGAAAGAATGGGATCGCAAATACAAGCAGTTGAAATGAGACTCATCAGGAGGATGGTTGGGCTCAGCCTTAGAGGTTTATTTATTTATTACCTCTGCCAAGGAGGTTATGTTTTTGCCGGCGTATGTTTGTTTGTTAGCAAGATTACACAAAAACTACGGGATGGATTTTGCTGAAATTTTCAGGAGATGTTTGGAGGAGGTTTTCCCTCTGCGAGTGCTTTCTAGTTTATTTAATGATTATTTGTATAGGGACAATATGAAGCAAGAGAATGTTGCCACACACTACAACATTTATAGCCTGAGCTAATATGCAATGCCCTTCACTTCACTTTTATTTATTTGTCCCCAGTGGGGCAATTAGCTGTGCAGCTGTAAAGCAGCACAAAGCACCGTCTCTAGTTGGGCCTTTAAAGACATAAAAAAACAACAATAAATAATGTTTAAAAAAAACAAAAAAAAAATGAAGAAACTCAATAATTACAGACAGAACAATACAACAAGAGGGAATAGGCGCTGGAAGATGGATGGATGGACATTAGCATTAGATTTTCTCTACATTTTGACTTCATTCCCAAAGTATTATTTCATGTTTTCCCTCAACATTAAACTTTTTCTGACTTTTTCCTCATCATTTTGACTTTTCCTCAAAGTGTACATTCAAAAAAATCCTCTTCCTCTCATTTTGCCTCACGTTGACCCTCGCACTCCTCTGTGGCTTGGTGAAAATGTTGGCATTATCAATCAAATATCAGAAGTAACGAGAAGATGTGAATAATAAACACCGAGGAAGATTAACTACACAGCTTTGCTCACAATGCAGCCCCATTCACATTATTTCACTGACTCCTAAAATATAAAATACAAGTTTCAAGAGTGTTTCGGAAGCTTAAATCAGCATTTTATTTCTGCTCAGTAAATCTCACTCCACTCACGCAGGACAAATGCCAAACTTTGGGTGCCTGGAGTGTTTTGGCAGTGGCAGTGTTAGTATGCACGGCGCCAACAAAACAGCATGAAAGTAGTAAAAATGTTGATTTAAGTGAAATTCAGGGAGAGTCAGTGGAGTGAAAAGCACATTGATGAAGTGTGGGTTTAATACAGCGGTGAAAACTCTTTGCCTTTTTTTTATCAAACAGGTACTGCAGAGGAGAAGCGGATGCGGACTGAATGAGCAAAGCTTACAATGAAATGGATGATTTAATTTATAGACCATTTTCACCACAAATATTCAAACAAAAATATGTAAATGTTGTAAAGGGTTGAAAAAAAGTCATCTCTATTACAAAAAGCAGAGTTAAATGGGTTTTCTGCTGCTTGGATTGCATAACATTCAAGACACTAACATTCTGTCCAAGTCTCATTGGACTAAACGGAGCAAGACCAGCCCATTTTTGTTTAATATCACTGATAATGTAGCACAAATTGAAAAGTTAAGAGAAAGATATTGAAAAAGTGGGCATGCTACCACAACTGATAATTCCATATGATCTGATTTCATGTCCTAATTTAACAGTAAGTTACTATAACACATCATGTGTGTCTATGCCCTTTGTGACAAAACTCTAATGCATCTCCAGACAACGTGATTGTTGATTATCACTGCACTTTACACTGTTAAAAAATTATTATTATTTTAGTGTGTCATAACAGTATTGTGTGAATGCCGGAGTCAGACTACACACTTTATGCACGATTATGGCCCGACTGGATGGTTAAAGGGGTTTGGACCAGTCAGCCTTGAAAATTGGTTGTTCCATCTTGTGAAGTGTTTCATAATGACCGACAACAGTCTGGAACGCCAAATGTCCCTTTAGGACAAAAAGTCTAACGACTTCATGACAGAAAGTCCAGCAGGTTGGATTTTTGTCCTGCCTCCTACAACTTTCCCTTGGCCAATGAGGGCAAAGAGAGCTCTGCATGTGCAACAATCATGGATGTAATCAAACTGAGGTTGATGCCTTGAGAGCTACAAGAAAGAAAAAGTTTGTTAAGCTCTATAAAACAGCGTCCTCGCACTGAGGATGCTGAACAGGAGCTACCACAGGTTGTTAAAAGAGAAATGTTGGAGATGCAACATGGTAAGTGACTCTTTACATTTATCTCCAAACTAAAATATCATTCAACGTGAAGTTTGTAGATACAAACAAAAGTACTGCATTCAAAATACAGTGCCTTTGTGTTGCCCCTCCTTCCTCTAACGTCGCCACGTCGGTTATTAAATGCTGTTGATTCATGTCATCAGGCCTGTTGGGCAAGTCACAGCATGAACTTATAGAATCAGAAATAGTTTATTAATTCCCAAGGGGAAATTCGGTTGTTTCAGTCACTCTTATACAAACTATAGCAGTAGGAATAATAAATCAAGACATTAAATAGTTAAGAACATAAAAAACAGTAAGCAGGTTGCAACATGCAGAATGTTTAAGCTCTGTCAACTTCCTTATGAAGAAAAAAATATTTAAAATAAATAAAGTGAAACTATGAACAGGGCCAAGGAATTGACAATATCAACATTAACAATATTTACAATATGACTAAAATATGACAGCACTGTTTGACAGTAGGCCACATTTGACTGGGTATTAGATTGGACAGTATGTTTGCTAACTTATTAACAAATATTAACAATATCAGAGGTGAAAACAATGAACAAAATGTTTACTCTCCAGGACTTGAGGGAGCAGTGATGTTATAGGGAGAAGTTATAACTTATGGCTCTGTGGTCACTTAATCCAACATAGTGAATGTTGTTACCGATGAAAAAACTTGTGAAGTCTGACCTCGGCACAACTGTTTATTTTGCAGCATCTGCTTGAATCTCTGTTTTTATATTAACACTGGATCACATTAACGTCAAAGGCATTCATAGTGCTGGAACCATGAATCACAAATCTCTACAGCTCTATTGTTTTTGTTATTAATTTGTTTTTGTTATTTTTTAAGATTCGTTGCTTCATCATTTGTTATTATTTGCAATGTTTTCATCAATATTTATTGGAAGCATTTTTCAGACACCATTAATGCTTACCCACTCCCAACAGATCTAGCATTTAGTACAGCAGCAGATGAACTGGTTTGCTATCAAATGCTGAACATTGTAGATAGACAACAGTAGATTAATAGTTAATGGACTTCCTTAAAGGAATAGTTAAGGGAAGTGGGGTTGCTTGAGGCTGTTGGCATTAGTAAATATGCTTGCCTCAAAAGCTCCCAGCTAGCTTTGTCCATTAGGTAAGATAGTTTGCTATCTATATGCTAGCCGATGGTGCCAAAAGCCTCATATTTACCCTACTTTTAGGTTAAAACTACTCGCTACAGTAAGATTTTTCACAGCGTTAAACTTTTCCCCGACAAAGCCCCTGTGTCTGAAACTATTTTCTGATGCAATGGATGGGCTACGTATCCTTCCACCAGCTACTACCCTCATCAAAAGCACTGGTCAGAGTGCTGCACCAGGGTCAGGCTGCAGTTAATGGAGTGCAAACTGATATAAATCTAACTTCATGGATATCAGAGGGATGGGTCTAAAGAAATGGCCGAAATTTATCCTGTCATGTGTCGTGGGCCTTCGCTAACTTGTCGTTATTAAAAACGACTAACAGAAAATCATGTTAGTAGTGCCCAATTTACTGATCAGAAGTACGACACACAACAGCAGATTTAAAGGCTTACCAAAATAAAAGAGGTCAGCTGAGAGGTCCAGGAGAAGCATTGTTACTAAGCCCCACTCGTGACTGCAATGGGCCTTGGTGTTTTTGGACATGGGCTCACAGTTCATGCATCTGCACCACCAGGTAACTTATGATCTGTCCTGCTCCTCAGTTTCCACAACAGTTTCTCCCATCCCTCTTTCTACCTGTGACTCCAGCTGCGAAATTTCTTCCTTTGTGTACTCCAGTTCAAAAAGATATCCTCTCGTACCAATGACTTTGTCATCACTCAAGTCTTAATAACTCCTTTTTAGTTCAATTTTAGTGAAGTTAGTGTTTGTGGATTCTTCTGACGACCTGCAGCTGATGGCAGAGGGACACATAAACCCTACAAAAGTCCGAAACTCAGGGGCTTTGTAGAGGAAAAGTGAAACACTGTAAAGAATCTTACTCTAGCGAGCCTCGAGGAACCCCTATTCAGATCTCTTGAACCATCCCTTTAAGATGTGTCCACAGGTGGCAGCTGCTGTTTTCAGTTAAAAACCAAAGCAGTCCAGCATCCTCACCGCCGAAAAATGCCCTAGACATCAGACGCTTTTGGTCACCGCACTCCAAGAAATCAGTTCAACTTCTGAGAGAGCACCACCCTCATCAGTGTCACTCCTACCTCACTGACCAATCAAAATCAAAAAGAGGTGGGACTTCTGCTGTCTACAACAACAGTGGAGGCGAAAATGATCTGCCTCGCACACACAAGGGAACTACGTCCACGTCTTCATGATTTCAGGTTCCCTTGGTGATAATTCAGAGGACCATGTAGTGATTTTAAAAGATTTTCAGGTTGTATCGAGGGAAGCAGAAGTCAACTCTCCTGCTCTGAAAAGCAACACTAACAGTGCTTGAATCAAAAAATGCCACCTGTGGACACTGGCCCTAACTCCAAAAGTGAACTCAGATGTCCTTAAATATTGATTTTATCTAACATAAATAGTTATGAACATATTATTGTTCTGTTTTCTGAACATCAGACAGTCAAAAAACGAAAGAACAACATGCACATATTTAAGCTGTTGAACTTCATTAGGAGGTGAAAGATTTTCTGTCTCAAAACAAAACTGTTGTCGTGATTTATGCAAGGATTTACAACATCTGTGTTGATAAATGATCAGATGTCAAAGTGCAAAAACTGCAGTTCCTCAAGTGTCCACTAGAGGCTGAATGGAAAAGCCTCAGATGTTCTATCAATGTCCATGTTAAAATGCCCATAATGACAGCAAAAATAAACATGTTTACAACCTGGTACACAAGTCTGGACACTGAATTTCTATATTATCACACTGTGTGCCATCATATGACTCATCTGCTTTAAACATGTAAAGGCTGGATTATGGATTAGTGGTTCATGGCTGAACTGATTGTTAAGCAGCTGTGTTTTAACCACAGAGTATCTGCTTCAGGCTAAGGACTGCCTTAGCTCTGCTGTTGACTAAAGTTAGTACAATACAACATTTCCCATCAGCAAACCTTAAATTTCCCTCTGTTTTCCTTGTAATTAGATTGTTTAAGTCCCTTTGTACTTTTTTAAGGTGGTCAAGCAAGGCAGGAGTTCTCTTTTGTTGTTTTTCTACTTCACTTATCTTATCCTCTAGATCATTTTGTTGGGCCTCACTCTGTTTCGTTTTCACTTGAGAATGAAATAATGAGGCCTCTGATATATGCCATTGCACAATCCCATAAGATGAGGGGGTATATTTCCGGTGAGGTATTAATTTCTAAATAATTCTTAAGTTCAGTTTTTACAAATATGGAAAAGTCTTATCATTTAGGAGTGATGCATTTAATATCCAATGTTTGTCGCAGGTCTATGACCTATGTTCCATTGTAAAAGAAGAGGTGCATGGTCAGACAGGGTGATTGGTAGGATTTTAATATTGCCTATTCTATATAGATCCGTGTAAATAAATAAATAATAAAACACCTCCAAAATGGAGACTGCCTTTGGGAGTTCTGGTTTTAGCTACGGTGACTACAGCAGAGGCTAATTTGTTCATTTGCTTCATTCATAAGTGACGTCATTAGGGGATTTTTTTTAAATCTACTGTTTTAGTTCACATTGAGGGGAGGCGAAAGCAAAAGAGGGAGAGATGGATTTTGTTCTCTTTTAGAGGGGGTTGCAGGAAGCCCACGGACACATTTTTGTATAAAAAACATTCACAAGTCTAGTTTGCATATCATGGGGCTTTTTCAAAGAAAATCATACTGCTGCATTCAGGCTTAAAGGTGCAATATGAAGCACTGGTTATGTTTTCAATATAATAATATTAAAAAGAGTTATTACTATTCACTTTTAAAATGGAAAAGCTCACATTGATTCAAATGTAAAGCAATGCAAAATTAATATTACTACAAGTGATAATACCAAATAAGTCAGATTTTTTTGTATTTATTTGTAATTTGTTACACATGTAAATTGGATGATATATTATCCTATAAATTAAAGACATTGAAAAATCAATGCTATTTCATTTCTTTTATAGGAGTGCGTGAACCACCGATGGAGGGAGGCGCCATATAAAATCTCGCCTATGGGGCCACATTGGGTCTGTTCTGATCCTTGTTACCTCCTCCAAGCAGGTTATGTTTCGGCAGGCGTATGTTTGTTTGTTAGCAAGACTACACAAAAACTACTGGATGGGTTGCTGACATTTTCAGGAAAGGTCGGTAATGGCCCAACTTAGAAATGATTAGATTTTGGTGGTGATCCAGATAACCAACATAAGCGAACAATCGTTTTTGCTCAATAACTCTCTAACTAATAATGATATCAATATGATTCTGAGTGCTAGGTGTGGGTTTTCAGGGTCAAGGAATCATGTTATGATGGTAACTTTATCATGGAACTGTTGCTTATAGATGTAACAGCAATATGTGAGCTACCTTGGCGGAGGTTTGCGCTCTCTGAGTGCTTTCTAGGTTTGTACTAAAACTGATCATCTTGACCACGTCGACATACCTAAATGTACTGAGTCGCAGCCATATGATTGGTTGATTAGCTTCATGTGATACTGAGCAGCTGAAGCTGATATTCAAAAGAATGGTTAATGCTATCTGAGAAGTTTAAATCAGAGTCAAATTTCTGAGAAAAGGTTAAAGTATATTAAAGTCATATTGGTTTGTTTAAGATGGATGAACTTTAATAAGTTTGAATCCCCCCAGCAAAAGTTTAAAGGCGAGAAAGGCACACATGATTTGATTTTTATTGCTCTGGTTTATTCAAGGATCAAGAATCTCATTGGGCTTTAATTTCGCAATGAAGCTGCAGTTGTGGGAGACAATTGTGGTCATAGCTCTTGTGAGTTATTAGATGTATTATTGGGTCAGATAACAATCATTATCATTCCTCACAAAGCAGAGAGGGAGAAATAACTGTTGGGAAGAGAGAAAAACCTCAGTGAAATTAAATCCATTACACCAACATGGCCGCTCATTGAATTTCAATGTGCTTGCAAAGTTTGGACTGAATTGTCAATATGCTTTATCATCTTCCACTAAACAGGAGGAGCTATATGCTGAGACCGCTGGATTGTTATTATCCAGTCTCATTTGTTTCCTGAGCAGAAAAAAGGGCCACTTTTTTTGTTGGAATAAACACTATTAAGAAAAACTGCACAGAGGCAAATGAAGGCCATTTGTATTTTTAAAAGCCTTTGAGAGCCATTCCTCACACCGCCTTGCAGGAAAAACCTCACAAAATGTCCCGCATTGTGGCTGGATGGTGAGTCAGTCCTGCCTCTTTATCTTGCTGCACATACGCACCGCCTATATATCCTCGAGACAAAAGGGTCACACAGTTAAACATTGTTGGAGCGATGACGGACAGCTAACTGGAGGCACAATGCACAAGGCAGGCGGTCCTGCAGGGGCTGGCATAGACTAGTACTAACTCACACACAAGGCGGACACACACAAAGAAAATCCTGTAATCCTCACTTACATGAATCTGTCTTTTGACCCGCAGTATAAAGTCGCACAGGCAGGTTGTGTATCCAAGCATGACAGCAGGAGGAGGTGAGCGGAGCGGGGAGGAAGGCAGGTCTGATACTGAGCAGAGAGAAGGCTGTGTGGGAGGACAGGATTCAGAGCTTTTCTCTCAGGCCAAGAAACAGAAAATATTTCAACGGAGAACGACTTAGAACAGAGAAATGTGCTCTGCTGTAACTTACTCTGAATCCACTGAGGCATTACTATAAAGTTGGTCCCACACACAGAGCTGTTACAAGTACATTAACAAGTGTTACTCTATAATAGGCTTGATCTTGGTATCTTTAAAGGGATACGCCGACATTTATGTTTCCGTGTCTTGCCTCACACCTGAGTCCATTAAAAGTAATGGACACCATTCTTTCGACTCTGTGCAGTAACAAGGAAGAGACGGTCAAAACTCGCCCACTGCTAATTAGCTTAGCTCAAACACTGGGAGTCAGTGGGTAGTGTTAGCCTGCCTCTGCCTACAGTCATCAGATAAACTCTTCAGCAACTCTAAAAATGAGCTAAAACGTATTCACAAGGGAACAGTTTCCTCGTCTTCAGCTGCTAGTAGTAGTGGAACATGATTTCTTTTCACTTCCACCAAGGAGAATATGTTTTGCCAGCGTATGTTTGTTTGTTTGTTTGTTAGCAAGAATACGCAAAAACTTTTGAAATTTTCAGGAGATGTTAGTAGTTTTGCCCAACTTAAAAATGATTCGATTTTGGTGGTGATCCAGATAACCGCCATCAGTGAATGATTGTTTTTGCTCAATAACTGTCTAATAATGATATCAACATGATTTTAAGTGCTAGGTGTGGGTTTTCAGGGTCAAGCAATCATATTATCAGTGATGCATGATATGAAAAATTTCAACCGATAATTTCCTGCTTCTCATGGCCGATAAGCAATAAGTTCATATTTTTATATTTAATATTATCTTTTTGCATGTTGAAATCTTGATCCAACCACTGAGCCGTTAAGCTAAGCTTGCTGACCGGACAAACATCAAGATGTCCTTATGTCTGTGGAAAAACTTACATGTAGTCTGATCTTGTCATGTGTTATGTTATCAAGTTATGGACGTGTGTGGCAACAATACCTTAGAGGGCATGGAGGGATACATCCAAGAAGAAGCGACGGCTTGGGAGGGTTTAATGTGGCTCCAAATGTACTATTAAACCAAAAAGCCGGGCTCTCAACAACAGAAAAGGGCTGGTCGTCGAGCACTATGAACTCCATCACTTGTCATTAATGGCTTCAGCCTTTTCGCTGTCTCTTATAAAGTTTTTACAGTTTTCAAAGGCCTGTTGAATGGGGACATCCACGCTCCGTGTTGTTTTTAGCGTAAGCACGCTAGCTGCTTCGTATTCTTTCAATACCTTCGCCGCGACGACGACTTTTCAGGTGAGCTATAAGATCTGTTGTGTTAAAACTTGAAGTCCTCTTTTCTCCTCTCGGAATTCTCGTCGAACAGGTTGTGTAAACAGCAATGCTGCTGTTACCTTCTGCTGCTGAGAAAAACAACCACACTGGTGAAGCCATGTTCACTTTTGGTCTGGCAGAGACTGAGACAGGCTTGGGTCCTTCTAGTAAGGCGCGATAGATGACGTAACCAGCGCGACATGGCTTGTTTTGGGGGTACGCGGCCTGCAAACAATCTCCCCAATTTAAGTAATTTATCAGATCTTTTTATCGGATAAAATGTACGCATCGGGTCGATAAAAAAATGACGTCATTTCCCCCCAAATCGGCTGATATATCGGTTCGATAACTATCGTGCATCCCTACATATGGAACTATTGCTTATAGACGTAACAGCAATATGTGAGCTACCTTGGCAGTGCTTTCTAGTTAACATTCAAAACCAGTGTAGTCCAGTGGTCCCAGCATGTAGCACCCTGAGTGTAAAAAATGCCCTCAGTGCTCATAATTGAAAACAAATACTGGATGAGTGCTGTGTCATCAATTTTACTTTACATTGACCAATCAAAGTCAAGAAGGGGTGGCCCTTCGGACCTCAGTTGTCTGAATGTGAACAATAATGGTAAAGGTAAAAATAAGCTAACACATGTTCACATGGGAACAGTTTCCTAATCTTCAGCTGCTACTGGAAGTGGAATAGGATTTTTTTTTTTTTTTTTTTCATGTTTTGAGGTCTTCAGGATATTTTAGTGGATTCTTTGTTTAAAGGTCTTTTGACTATAGCGTGTGTTGATAAAACAATTTAATCAGAAGGACTCGACTATTCTTGGGTACAACTAAGTGGGGCTCCAAGACACAAAGATGGGGAAACACTTTTCTAGAACATTGGGGCTGCTGTGTGTTACTGTGGTATTTTTCTGATGGGTTTGCATGTTCTCCATGTGCATGTGTGGGTTCTCTCTGGGCACTCAGGCTTCCTCTCACACACCAAAACCTGCTTGATTGGCTGAAGATAGAAGACAAAACTGTTAGTAGACCTGAGATTTGTCCCTTTATGTCAGCCTAGATGTTGGCAACAAATCAAGGTGTACCTCACTTCCTTATGGCTGGGATCAGCTCCGTTTCTCCTGCAACATTTAACAGGGTTAGTAATGTAGATAATGGATTTATCTATACGAAAGAGTAAAGTTAAAACTCACATGTTCCAATTAAAATGATAAAAACAGGAGGGTTCAAAACAATGTACAAAAAAATGTTTATTTCCAAATATATCCCTTTTCTTCCTTTCCACAAACCGTACATCATAAATTAAAGACAACACACATTTATTAACAATCCCCATGGAGCCTTAAAACTGTCCCCACACCAGTAATAATGGAATGATTGTAAAAGACGGTTTTGTACTTCCACAGCAGAGAAGCAATAAAGCGACACATGACTCCTCTTTGCTGTTGGCAGTGCAGCCGAGCCGAGGTGGTGCAGTGCATGACAACACAACCAGGGAGTGAATTACACCACAAGAGCCTGGAGAGACTGACACATAAAAAATACAGAGTCATGGTGAAAAAAACAGATCAACATTTTGTTAATATTCTCAGAATCTGTAGAGAAATCCCTTCAGGTTAACCCACCTTTGTCGTGCCAAACAAACCCCTCCTCTATCCCCAGATTTGTCCTTCACGCTGCCTTCAGGGAACCCACCAGTACAGTATAAACAACACAGATAAAAATATGACAAAAATTCTGCATGGCGCCCCCTCCTTGAGAGCTGCAGGCTGATTCTGAGCAAAAGGACGAGGATACAGGCCCCGGGGGAGAGCGTTGGCTGTATTATGTTACACTGACGACGCCTCTGACAATATTGTGCCTTATTAATCATTGATCCTATCGCTGGTGTTAGTTTCAGGGCACTGGGGATTATATTCACAGTGCTAAAGGTGAGGCAATTATTTTAAGGCAATAAACACAATATACAGGTTCCTACAAAACATGAGCCTTTGAGAGGGTTGGAGATTAACAGCAGAAGTAAAAAAAAGTGTATATGGATAAAAAAGTGAAGTGTAAAGGGAGAGAATATGTGAGGAATAAAAACTTCTACCTTAAAGATAAAGATGCTGCTGCAATTTGGTGTCGCTGTAACTTTCTCCACAAAGACAAAACAAGCTCATGGTACATTTTTTAATTTAGAAAAAAAACACACTGCAAAACTGTTGCCCTTTGAGGATGAAAAATGGACCATCTGTTAAATTATTTTGCTTTGGCACTATCTATCCTGTTACTTTACTATGCTAAAATGAGAAAATACCTTTAAAAGATGATGGTTTGATCTATACTAAGGATGTGCATTTCAAGAAAAATCACACTCCTAAAGTCATTAAAAGTTATTCCAGGAAAAGTCTATCAAGTCTACCAAGTATATTAGCTTGATGCTAACACATAATGGAAATGGCTGTTGACTGGCTAACGCATTTAGCAGTGTACTGGGCTACTTTCAAAGCAACAAAGAGTAACTTATCCTATGATATATGTGATATAGCAGGAACAGGCAACTAAGGGCCAGGGGGCAGGTGGATCCCTCCACCTCACTCAATGAAGGCGTCAAGTCACTTTTAATTGTATTTCAGAGAGTAAGCATAAAAAAATCTAATATTTAGGATTTCAGTGTTTCCATAACCATACTGAGCATAAATAATTCATCTATTTCCCTCCATTTTGTGATTAATAATTCTTAAAATGCTTGTATTTGGCAAACCTCCTGCAATATACATGCAACTATGATAGGCTGGATTTGTTCCTGCAAAACTATCTAATAGAGCATTTACGCATTTTAAAAATTAAAAACACAACTAAACCACAGCCAGTACACTCTGTGCATAAGCTTGATGATTGTTCAGTCACCCGCATTACTGCTTTTCTCTTCCTTATTCTCAAATCACTGCAAAAACACAGATCTTGGTGAGTGTATCTGTCCAATTTCTAGTCCAAAAAATCTCAGTAGACTTATTCTGTGGCACAATTCCCTGACATGCCTAGATTAATATCTTATTTGCAGATATCAGAACTAAATAGAAGGCCTGAGCTGCTTGTAAAATCAAATGTTCCATCCAGAGTGGTTATTAAAGCTGAATTAATGACCCTCACTCAGGAAAACTTTACTCGTTTCATTGGCAGACATTTTCTTATCATGACAAGCAACTTAATACCTTCTTTTTTTGCCTTTTATTCCTTGTAGTAAGATATGTATCTGGACTTGTCAAGTGAATATGAATTAAAATAAGTGTTTTAGATATTTTTGACCTGAAATTAGATTAACACACTTGCCAAGATCTGAGTTTTTGCAGGGATGGAGGTTAGTGAACAGCTTTGAGGTGCACATTAGCCACTGCCTGGTGATCGAACAAGATTAAAACTATAAGCTAGAAGAAATAAAAGAAACAGTCAAACCAAGAGAACGTAGCATTAAATCTTCCATGTACAAAATAAATTCATGACTATCCTGTATTCATCATCATTTTTCAGGACTCATGGTTTGACTTATTTGCTTCCTGGTTTGGCGAAAGGTTGATTAAATGCTGAGTTGAACTATTGTGTGTATTTTTGTGTTTTGTTTTAGAAATGACCACATACTCTGTCTGCCTCCATGTCTGACTTCCTGTTTGGGTTGATCTTCTCTGCTCAGGTTGACCCATGACGCAGAGCCGAGTGTATGCTGTAGACAGATATTGATGCGTGCTGTGGAAACCCAAACATTGGCTAGAAAGGAAGGACGCAGCACAGAGAATACTGCGCAGATGGACTTTGTGGGAATAAAGGGCTATTCTATTCTTTTCTATAGAAATGTCTAAACTTTTACCTGCCTGATCTGATTAAAAAAACACATTCCCACCTATTTTGGTTTTAACCTAACCTTGAAACCACAAAAGGTGAGTAAGAGTGCTTTGGTCAGGACCAGACTGTGGTAAAGTCATCAGCTCATTATTCACAGATTAAAATGTTTAGTCGCAGTCCTGAGGAGGCTTTTAGAAAATAATCACAGGTCAGGTCACAGGTGGAGCAGCAGTCTCTCCTGTCTGAATTAAAAAGTCTGATAGGGAAGAAAAATGTCTTGTTCTGTTTGTGTGAAGGGAAGAGACAAAATCCTGGCGTCCTCCTGCTCGTGTCCTCTGCCGTCCACTGCAGCCGGGGAGCCAGAGAGGCAGAGAGAGACAAGGAGAGGAAGACAGACACAGAGGGAAATATCCATTCGTCTAGCAGCATCTGTGCCCTTTAGTTTGTCCGGAGCTGGTAATCTGCCAAGAAATGAAACAGCAGAGCATTAACACAGCTTTCTTCCCCTCGTCGGCCCTTCGCAGCACATCACTGCCAACATAAGCCCTATTAAATCCCCAAACAAGATTTGCACCAATATCAGCTGTAGCTGCATTATAATAAATCAAATAACTCATATTCAACACATACTTACATTCAGTCTTTTAGGATTTAAGACTTTAGAGTGCCAGTAAGAGCAAAACATCTAATAAACGTAATGTTACTGTAGTGAGTATAAGATTCTGCTGCATGGTTCAAGTCTCTCCTGTCCTACACGCTTTAGTATTTACTGTTTCTGTTGAATATGGCTGTTAGTGTCCTTTAAAGAGGATGCATTTAGGTATTTTACTGTGAGAAATGTCAGTGCAAGAGCAAAGGCAGAGAGTCAAGACAAGGGGTCACAAAAGTCAAATGTTCTAGTACAACTTCATGAACTGTCAAGAAGCTTGGAGAGAAAATCTTGAAGAAATCAAAAGAGCTCCATCAACACTTGTAGGTCAGGAAACAATTTTTTTAGACCGGCGCGTTTCAGCTTGCGGTGTTCATCAGGGTCATCCCTGGCCCAGAGGTCACATGCAGCCCCCCTACTACCTTAATGCGGTCCACCAGTAAGTTAGAAATATGAAAAAAGTTGTATGTACGAGTGCTGGTTTGACGGTGTGGTAAGCAACCAGACATGACCAATATACATGCTTCTGCCGATCTTCGTCCAGTTTGCAGAGTGTCCTCCCCTACTCCCCCTACAAGCCGATCCACTGTCTCTCTCTCGCCAATCAATGAAGCCACAAAATGCCCAAAAATATAATCTTAAAAAAAAGATGTATGCACATGAAGAAACCTGACAAAATCTGCTATGACAGCATTAAAGTTAGCAATATGAACAAGAAAATAGAGCTATTGTTTACTGTAACTGTTTCTTTGAAACTCTCTTTAATGCATTCACGAAAAATAACAAAAGTGTGTGTAAAATGTACTTTGAGAGGCAGAAAATATCCTGTTATTTGCATATAAAACAGCTGAAGCTGGCATGAATTCAGTGTTAAACTCATAAGATCAAGTGTTTTAACCCCATCTGAGTTTAAATATATATAAATGTTAACAAAGCAACTTTTTATGACAGCTTTACAACAGATGTTTATCCCCTTTAGTGCCCTTCAAACAGATAAATTTGGCAGTGAGGACGATGCCAACCTTTAAGAGATCCTCAGGACGTTTTGTGCCACTCAGCTTTTGATTTTCAAAATATTTTGTGTTTGTAAAACTACAGAGTTGTGTCAACATTCTGGCCTTTTAAAGGTTAAAAACCCCGAAAATGTAATAATATTTAGTATGTATATGCCAGGCTGAAGTAGTTTTAAATGTCTGACATGTTTAAAATATTTTACAGCTGATCTTAGGGCACTGGCACTTTTTGTCCCTAGGACCATGAGAGGGAGTTTCATTTAGAATCTGACACTGCAGCAAAAAATAATTCTGCATCAAAATAAAATCAAATAAAATACTCATTGAAGTTTATGGAAATTATTTTGTTATTTTTTTTAAAACCAACCTCCGTATTTGTTGCACATGTAAAGGTTAAGGTAAGATATGGCTTCTTACATTTTCTTGTTATCTAAGTTGTTAAAGGGACACGCCAACCTTTTTTTTGTGTTTGAGTCTGGCCTCACTCCTGAGTCCATGACAAGCAGATAGACGCCATTCTTTTGACTCTGCATGCAGTAGGGCAGAACTTGCCCATTGCTAATTAGCTTAGCTTAAACACTGGGAGTCAATGGGTAGCATTAGCCTGCCTCTGCCTACACTCATCAAATAATTTCTTAATAGTCCTGTGTACTTGTTGTGACTCATTCATTTAACCATGTTATGTTATGTCTAATATTTTTAGACTAAGATTGGCACTTTATGTAATTTTTGAAAGAATACATGCCGGTTCTGACAATCATCTACCAAAATATGTCGTTTCTCTTCTGTATAGTCTGGTTCAAATTGGTCAGATAATTAACGGTGGGCGAGCGATGCCCGTCTCTTCCTTGTTACTGCACACACGGTCGAAAGAATGGAGTCTATGTGCTTGTCATGGACTCAGGAGTGAGGCAATACACAAAAACAAAAAAAAGTTGGTGTAACCCTTTATTTAGGTTAAGCTGAATATTAGCATTAGGGTGAAAAGAAGCTTCTGAGACTTAATTTGATAGTGTTAAGCCAACATATGCATTGTTTTTATCTTGCCTTGCCGCACCCCCGACATAGCCGTGGGCCCCACTTTGGGAATCTCTGCACTAGACAAAAGGAGAAGCTTAAAAATCAAATCAAATATGTACGCTGCAGCATCTCTGCCTGATCATGTTCTTCATGTTTTACCACTATGACAGTCTGATATTTGAGCAGTCTTGACGCTGAACAGCGTCTAAATGCCTCTTCATCACTCATTAATAAGTCAGCACGGTCCGTATACTGTATCAGAGTATTGTTTAATCAGGGCGAGTGTGTCTGAGTGAAATGTGAGCATCAGCGTCTCCTCGTCCTCCCGGTGCTGCTGATGGTAACAATAAGAGAAAGGTGATAGCGCTCCCTCTGTCCCCCTTGACTTCATCTTCATACTCTGTCCTTGTTTCCTCTTTCTCTCTCTCTTTTATTCTTCTGCTTCCTTGCTGATATTACAGCGAGGCGGTGGTAACCTTGGCATTCCCTGAGTGCCACTCTGGGAGCTGCCTGGCACTTCTAGGCATCACTCACCCTCTGCAGCCCCAGACTTGTGCCCGACACGTCCAGGTAATGGATATGATGGATGTTACAGAGTCAGGTTCATTCCCCGGGCGAGTTGCAGTTGCAAAACTTAAGGATTTTTGGCTGCGGTCCAGTGGAGATACAGGACTTCAATCTCCATATCATTTCCATTTGTCCCCCGCTGAATGGTGTGAGACTGTGTGGAGGATCCCTCTGCAGGCTCGTCAATATACTGACACTTTTATCGCAATAACGTCTGACCTGTTTAAGAATCATGTATTTATATCGCAGAGTCATGGTTCCTGAAAGACTAGAGGAGAAGATAAAAATACAAAAACTCTGAAACATTTCTGGGGATTTTCTTCTCTTGACTTTGACAAATATGCTGGAGAAGGGTTCACTCATAGCAAAGCAACTAAACAAATAGATTTCTACAAAGTTTGAGAAATACATCAAGGTTCGGAGATAAATTGCTGTCACTTTAATTGAGAAGACTCCCCTTTTGCCCTCAGAACTGTGCTGATTCTTCATGGCATTGACTCTGCAAGATTCTGAAAACCAAACAGGGAACGTCTGCATGTAGCTGACAAAACTTTCCAGATTAAAAACAACCTGAATGTTCAACTCTTTCATGTCGGTGAGCCTGTGTGAACTGTAGCCTTGGACTCCTGTTCTTGGCTAAAAGAATCCAGGACAGGATTTTGATGATTGAAAATGAAACAGTGTTCATTTTGTTGACTAATTATTTTCGTCATAGTTTACATCAACAACCTTTTTTCCCCTGATGAAAACTAGACAGTAACTAATAAAAACAAGTGAATATGGACAAAAACTACAACTAAATTAACTGACATTTTCATCAACAAATCAAAACTAGATGAAAATGTTTGACAGACTTAATCCAATCAGACCTAATTTGGTCATGGAGAAAGTAGGAGCAAGTTAGGAATATATCCAATCACAGCTGCCTTAGCTTGGTGGTGGTGGGATAAGTTGGGGAGCGATCCAATCAGAGCTCCTCTCTTTATGAATTGATATATTCATGTAGAGCAGGTTCACTGTTTGTTGTCAGTTCTGGTATTGTAACTGAGATGCTCTGCCAGGTAGCCTAAATAAAGGTGACTGCATTTCACACAAAAGTTCAATTTGTGTCTGTTTATTTATACATTCAGACTTTACTAGCATTCAATAAAGGGTTATTAGATGTTTCATTTTGTCCAAGTGTAAAAAATGACTTCAGAAATTCAAGGAAACATAAAAAATGCCTGACCCTTTACACTTCATATTTTAGCCGACCAAATTTACAGCAGATTAGACTAAAATAGACTAAAATTAAAACAATTTAGGTGATGAAATTTTGACTAAAACTTGAAGATATTTTAGGCAAAAGACTAAAACAAAATTAAAAAGTGCTGTCAAAATTAACACTGAAATGAAAAAATGTGCAGTCCTTTGTGTCTAGTACTTTTACTTCTGTTGCCATGGTAACATACAGGTACAAATATATACCAGTCAGCCTCTGCGCATGGTCATCATACATGGGAGGAGCCTGTTCAGCCAAAGACTGCTCCTTCACAAGCTCAGGACCAACAGACTGAGAAACTCCTCACTGGAGGGGAGGAGGAGTAACGGGAAGACTGAGGACAGGAAGGAGCATTAGCAAGTAGCCATACATTTATTTTTATTTATATTTGCAATTTACTTTTTTTTACTTTTCTAATACCTGTGTGCTTTTTTACCCTGTGTGCTTACAATGCTGCTAGAATCTTAATTTCACTGGGGGGGTCTTGCCAAGGGATTAATAAAGTTCAATCTAATCTAATCGAATTTAATATTGTTTGGTTCTTAATGAAATCAGATTAACATTTACAATTCTAATGTTCTAATTGTTTTTCTTTACAAAAAAAAAGTAGAGATATGAAATCTATACTGCTTGAGCTAAAACTGTGATAACTGGGTCATGTTGCCCAGCCCTCACATGTTCCATCTTCTCCCTAAACAAACTCACTGCACTCCCTCGAGTTTACAGTTTACTTGTCTGAATCTGAAAACCTGGAGCTCAAAGACCAACAGGCTGGTAAAGTTTCCATCCTTGGCATCCTGTGGGGTGTCATTGGAGTCCCCTGAGGAGGTTACTCATGGTGATGGAGCCAGGTAATGGATATGATGGATGTTTTACAGCTGGGTTCACTCCTAGGGCACTGGCTGAATGGTGTTTAGGAAAGACAGATCCTCGAGCTGCTCTCCCACAGAAAACATCATATTTAACCTCCGGGTAACCTCAGATTTGCCAGTTTGGAGTTGAGAGAGAAACACAGAAAAACAAAGCTGGAGCTCATAAACTGCACAAAAAGCAGGCGCCGAATGCTCTTTTGGTAATAAGTTGCATATTTTCATATGTGGCTGGATATGAACTTCTCCGCGCGCCCCCTTTAAATCAACACTGTCAAACAAATCTTACCCTCCCCTCATGGTTCCAATAAGACAGGCAAGATGAGTTTTTGTTTATCTAGAATAATATGCAATTTTAGAGCATTTTTTAAGACTGAGATGATGTCTTTAAAGACCAGCTCCAAGCTCTCCTACTCTCTCCAACCCTCCCCTCTATTCCTGTTTATCAGTAAGTATTTGGGATAAAAGAGCTGAAGACAGGTGCAAAAGCATCTGAAAACAAGATCAATTTCAGATGACCTCATGTATTTTGAGGTTGATTCTGTTTTTATATGCTGCTATTTTTGGTAATAAAAGGCTTTTTGTTTAGGATGGCCTGTCCCTTCCTCCTCAGTTGAACTCCACTTTGGTCAATCCCCATTGTACCCCTTCGCCCTTGGTTTGTCCCGTTCACGTCTAGTGAAGGGATATCCCAATTCTCCATAAGGTTAAGGGGTAGGGCTACACAGCCCTTGAAACGAAGAAAAACCGGGACCTCACTCGAAAGGAAAGGGTATGAGAAATTTCCCATAACAGAGCGGGGACCGAAGGACACGCATAAAAGTAAGTAATTAAGCATAATTATTGATTTTCATGGTAGTGATACCTGTGTTTTTATCACATGTTCAAGCCTTTGATACTCAACGTAAATATTAACCATGATGCCAAGACAACATCTTGGATGTCAATAAAGAATTGTCGCAACTGCCTATGACACAGCCAGCGAGTGGCTCTGGTTGATGATGCAACGGGAATTGAGTGGCGGCTTGATTCTTAGGGAGTGTTTTCACCGCTTTCCCTGGGCCCTAAAAACAGAGGACCAAGGGGAAGGGGTAGTCAAAGGGGCAAGACAAAGGGGGAGGGCTAAGGGGTACAGCTGGGATTGATCCTTCATCATTTTGCTCTTGGAAACGAGAGTGTGCAGGTCAGTCTTTCTTCTCCATTATGCACATTCTGAGCTTCTGAGAACAACAAACCAAAAGTGTGTGACTTCACTGTTTAAGGAAGTCTTCACTCTTGAGAAATGAGGTGGGACTATGAGGAAACTCTGGTGAAAGGAGGTTCTGACTTGACAGCCCCTGTGGTGTCCTGGCTTTTGCTGCCCACCAGTCAACATCAGAGATAAAGCGGGCCACATTAAAGTGAGCCACAATGCTGGAGGGCAACTCTACAAACAGCAGGATACTCCTTATAAAACAGATATTTGTAATTATTTAACAGAAGAAACAAACATAGCTTTTATAAAATTTGAATGATTTATTTACGATAAATTATTTTGAACGATAACTTGGTTCTTTACATAAATAATTTGTTACCATATAATTAATTTTAAGTATATATATTAACACTGATCAGTATTAACATATGCAATTAATTACTGTCAGTAACATACAATGTTAGTTGAGAACAGAACAATGGGTCTGATTTGTAAGGAAGGGGCAGGACTAGATAAGCTTTCAGCTTCATTCTGTCCCTCCTCACACAGGGCATTGTGTGACACATATGTGTATGTATTCTCGTGTATAAGTTTAGTGTAGTACATATTCAGATGTCCGATGTACATATGCATTATGTTGCCTTGACTAATTGTTGCTTGTTTTTTTTCCGTTTTTTTAACTTTGAGATGGATAAAAAAAAAAAAATATATATATATATATATATTATATATATATATATATATATATATATATATAATACAATTAAACAAATGAATAAACTAACATGTCTTTTATCATATTTCAAATTAAAATGCAGTCAGACTTCATTCAATGAGCTAAACACTGGACGTTAAAACTACTTTTTCATAGCAAAATTATATTTTCTTTTTTTCTGAAAACATTTTACTCGTAGTTCTGTTCTAATTTACACAAATACATCAATTGATGGACAAATACATTCAAAAACAAACAAACACAAAACTTCAGTTATACCTCTGATTATTGTAAACCTGACTGTATTCCAGTAACCAAATATTAAAAAAGATATAATTAACTTTTCATATTTTCATGGCAGATTTTGTCTTTTTTTCTAGAATTTACAACTTATTACCTCAGTCAAAGAGGTTGTGCTTTTGCCAGTGTATGTTTTTTTGTAAGCAAGATTACGCAAAAACAGATTTTGCTGAAATTCTCAGGAGATTTTGGTAATGGCCCAACTTAGAGAATGATTAGATTTTCGTGGTGATACATACATTTGTCTGGACGCAAGAAAATCCAAAAATTTAAAAAAAAAAAAAATCACAAGTGAACATTGGGTGGAATGTTGAAAAATCACATCTCTCCCATTTTTTAATGGATTTACTTCCAGTTTCACAGGATAACATGGGGTTCATTTCTCCAACAAGTTTAATTTCATCTGGATCTGATCCAGATTGACATCACAAAGAAACATTGAACTTTGTACTGTGAAATTCCATTTACAACATTCAATAATTCATATGAAATCAAAATATTAAGTGATGTTCCCAAAACTTGTGTGTTCATTCAGGATAACAACCTCCATGTACGTGCTGAGTGTGGTCTGGATCCTGGCCCTATCCTGGATCTGGTGATCCAGAGTTGTATCTTTTACAGGGTCTGTGGAAAAGCCACTGCCAGATTGAGCTGCTTGGTGGAGGTCTGTGCTCTCTGGGTGCTTTTCTAGTTAGTTTATTTGATCAGTTAGAATCACAAATGAGACACTTTGGAACTTTGCTGATAGAAAATGTGTAACCTGAAGCTCAAGCTTGTTATGTCTATGCTAAAAAACAGATGAAGGCGACCTTTAACCTGGAATAATGAAGTTAAATTATAACAGGAGTATTGAGAGCAGGGGTTTCATTCCTGCACTTTTTCATCTATTAAGGTGAAAGCATGTCCTACCTTTATTTCAAATCACTGGACATAGCTGATTTTGACTGTATTGATTTTCAGAGCATCACATCTGCAGCTCTCTTCTACCAACTTTGTCTTATCCAAGCTCAGTGAGTTTGTTTATTTGATCAGTATTTACATTTTTCCCTGTCAACAAACAGTATGTTAGAGTCACATAGAAGACTCTCTCGGGAACTTGGCTGATAGAAAAGGTGTAGCCTGAAGCTCCAGCTTGTTATAACTACCCTAAAAAACAGGTGAAGGCAACCTTTTACCTGGAATAATGAAGTTAAATTATAACAGGAGTTTACTTGACAGCAGGGGTCTCTTCCCTGCACTTTTTCCTCTATTAAGGCAAACATGACATCACATCTGGAGCTCTCTTCTACCAACTTTGTCTTATCCCAGCTCACTCTGTTATTTCACTTTTGTTTGTGTTTCTGCTCGTTCAAGACTTCTGGAAAGTTTCATACGATATAACATTGTCATATAAAGTAATCAGCATTGTTTAAGCTTGTTGACTTTTATTGCAACAATCATTCTCATCTATAAGTGGTCTGTTCCTTTGGTCTGTCCAGCAGACATCTCTGTCACTCGCTCTCTCTTTCTCACACAGGCATATAACTGTGAGCACATAGATGGATAAGAAAAGCAGTGACAGATTGGAGGGGCTGAAATGTCTTGGTGTGTTTATTCTCACCTCCACTTTGTGTGATGTAGCGCACCCACGGTAACGCCTGGTAGCCGCTCTTCTCTATGATCTTCAGGTAACGCACCTGAGGAGTAAATACAGTGAGTTATAACCGTTTGTGTTACTTGATCACTGAAAACATCAGCTGTTAGAGCCTTTGTGCCCTTATTGCAGCATGTTCATAGTATGACCTATGTCCTATGCCCTTGCTAGTACCCTTAATCCTGTTATATCACATAAATAATTTCTGACTAATCCTGAACACTTCCATGTATTAAAGCACAAACAACTCCTTTTGCATCTGGAGCACTTTCTTTACTCCCTTTTGCATTAAATTAAAGATACAAATAAAACTTTTGGTTTATGTGGAGTTCAAAATGTATGAAAAAGTATTAAAATGCCTTCACTCTGGTTTACTACGGTGTAACTTAAAGTAAAAACAAGGAATGAAGACTAAAAAGAGGTTTCGTAATCAGTAATTCTGACAAAACCAACCTGAATCCCAGATACAGTGAAATATGGGATCTCAAAGTTCACAGTGATTGGTCTCTTTGCCTCCAACTCCTCACTCTCCACGCTGGGTAAACCAAAGTGTGCCCTCATCATGTACTCCTTACCACCCTGCAAACACACAGAGAGAAGAAGACCATGAATCTGTTCCTGCTGCAGAGAAATATTTAATTCATAGAAACTCTGTCCAGAAAGTCCTCTTCAGTGAATATGTTCATTTATCTTGATACGCTCTGTCCCAATATGTCTGACTCCAATTAACACAAGGCTGTTTGTCCAGAAAAAAAACAAACTATATTCAGGGCTGTTTGAGGCAAGTCACATTAAGGGTCAATCTGATATCAATTCATGGGTTTTTAGCTTCAGGCGAAATGATCTTGGCGATAAACATGAAGAGACAGGTTAATCATTTTTTCATGCAGGCCTCTGGTAACACATCACATGAAAACTGAGTCTGTTTGTTTGTGTTGAAGTTTAACTTGCTGCAAACCATTTGACCAAAAAGACGGAAACTCTGGTTTTAAATCATTATTATTTCTAATCTATTTTGAAACCTAAAGCTAAAAGAGCAACACGGGAAAGCATTCAATGCTGCAACCAATGAGAATAAGGCAAGATGATGGTCTGGTAAATAGAAGTTAGACCAAATGCAGTTTAATAACCAAAGTAATGATCATTTAACAGCTTGGTTTGCAAAACAGGTACCCTATATTTATCCATGCACTATCATTTAAATATATCAACAAAATATTCAAGAGATACACCAACATTTATTTTTGTTTTCATGTCTTGCCTCACACCCGAGTCCATGACAAGCAGATAGACACTTTCAACTCTGTCTGCAGTAACAAGAAAAAGACAGACAAAGCTCGCCCACTGCTAGTTAGCTTAGCTCAAACACTGGGAGTCAATGGGTAGTGTTAGCCTGCCTCTGCCTACAGTCATCAGATAAACTCTTCAGCAACTCTCAACGGTCCTGTGTGCTTGTTGTGACTTTTTTTTTTTTTCCAATGGGTTTAAAGATTAGCACTTTGCCCATTTCTAGTTCCAACACACCTACTTGAAATCATATTCAAGACTTTTGAGACCAAAATGGGAGAAACTAAGACCCTCTCTTGCAATGCAGAACAAATATCAATCAACACAGATGTGGTGGAGTACACTTATTTTTTCTAAATGCTGGTTTATTTAAAGCTGCAGTAGGCAACACTGTTTTAGTATAACTGAGTAAAAATTTTATAATATTCTCCAAGCATAATGTAATTCAAGTGGTCTGAGACAAGCAATAGTTTCTGCACCTCACCATGGCTCTATGTTCAGCCTCTAAAGAATCAGTAGCGGGACGATGTGCATCAACCAATCAAAGGTCAGCTCAGACCACTGCGTTCCTATTGGCTGTTCTGCTGCATATGCGCATTCCTGTGCTGCAGGCAGAAGGCGAGCGCAAGCGACAATGGCGGACGATGCACCAGGTAAAATAGCTATTCCAGCATTGGCTACAACTGCCTACACGCCCGCCGACAGGAGGGGGACAAACGGGTCTGTTGTTCCGGGTCCAGGCTAGAGGGGGGCCCAGAACTAGGCGGGAGGGGCCTGCTGCCCCGGAGTGGAGGGACATAGCCAGGCTACCGGTAAGAGAGAAGAGTGAGAGAGAGAGTGCCACGGTGGAGCCGGAGCGGAGGGACAGACTTGATACCGGTGAGAGAGAAGAGGAGGGAGAGAGAGAGAGTCTGACGGTGAAGCGAGAGTGGCCCGCTGCCTTGGAGCAGAGGGACAGACTCAGAGACAGAGCCAGAGTACCAGTAGGTTGAATGCTGCTTACAGTTTAGCCGTCTGCTAACCGTTAGTAAAGAGTGCGGATGAAGCTTGACTCGGACATTACTCAAAATTGTGCTAAGTGGACCGGTGAATTCCAGCAGCTGCTCGATAGCGACTCTGTGTGCGCTGCATGCTGTGTGCACGTACTCGTCTGGTAGGAGGGGCTCAGGGCAGAGACGAACGAAACCTAACTCAGATGAGACTCAAAAATCAACCGTTTTCTGGCTTTCTACCTACTGAAGCTTTAAGTAAGGCTATAGTAATAATAATAGTAATAATTATAATAAGAAGATTATGAAATCCTTGGTAATGAATAAAATAAAATAAATAATTTAAGACTAAAAGACATATGAATGTTTTAAAAGTATTCCTTAAGGCACCTTGGTTCATTTGTTATCTAAAAAAAAAAAAAAAAAAAAAAAAAGGGGGGGAAATGGACGCTGTAAAAAAATCTGAAAGTGATTGTATTTTTGTATGCAAGATTTTCATAATAAAAAGATAATGAAAAAAAATCTTTTAAAAGTATTTCCAAAACTAAAAACTTGTTTACAATAAATAAAAACAAACAAAATGCAATAAATTAAACTCAAGGGAAACCAAGTGATATTGTTCTATAGTTTTGGACCCTTTTAGTTTTTAGTCTGCTGTGGGTGATGGCCAGAAAGCCTCTGCTCGAGGACCTCAATGTTCATGTTGGCTGATATCGTATTAAAGGTCAGAGATATAGCAGAAAGAGGGCCATAAAGGGATTTAAAAATAATCAGTGAAATCTTAAAATCAGTTCTTAATCATACAGGGAGCTGATGTAAAGATGCCAAAACAGGAGTGATGTGGTAATTTCTTCTTGTTAAAATCTCGGCAGCTGAAAAATTCCTTTAAAAAAATGTCATTCGTCAGAGTCCTGGATGTTTATCTAATAACAGGTTGTCAAACAAAGTACTCTTTAAAGAGAGAGGCAGAGACGCCTCATAAAAGAGAGCATGCATGAAGATAGAGAACTTGAAGTGTCTACTGTTCGTCTCACTGCTGCCACCATTTTGTCCTGTGATTCCTAAAGCAGCTCTGATAAAAGCCTGTCAGGAGGCTATCTTTGCCTTAAGCCCTCGAACATGTAAGAAACAAGACTTTCGAAGACTTTCATGGTCTTAAATTAAAAAACGTTAATTAAAAACCCCTTTTAGATTTTCTCAGGACCCTCCTGTATGAACTTGTGTTTCAGGTTAAAAACTGAAAAGAAACTGCAGTCGTCAAAGTCAGCCTGATGCTGGCTGCAGATCACAAATCACATGCACATAATATGTCAAACTGTTGGTGTTTACAGCAGAAATAAACATGTTTACAGCCGGTTCTAAAATTATTTTGGTCAAAATAGTTCATATCTTTATGAGCAGACACTGTGCATGCCGTGATTTGATTTTAATTACTCGTCGTGAGCTGAAAGTCAGGGTGTGGTAGATGTTCAGCAGGAGGATTAAAGTCGAAGTAAACTCTTCCTGTTTGTTGTTAGGCTGACTTAAACTTAGTTCTAGGCAGTGTTTTAATAAAAAAAATAATAATAAAAAATTTGATAATATAGTACTTTAAAAAAGAGGTTTATAAGGTTACAAACCCACTGAGGAACCAGTAAATGGCAGAGAAAGCTGTAAACACTATTTGATAAATAAGTATAAATAAATATGTAAGAATGCATATATAGATGGCATTGTAATGAGAGATTTTTTTAAATTTAAGTAGTATTTTGTTTTTTACATTCTTTGAGGTGAACTAAATATATGTAGATAAATAAAACATGCGTGTATGAGTGAATTTTTGCACATGCTCATGCATATTCTTAAATGCAAATTGTCTGCAAATTTAAAAATGGCTTATAAATGAACAGCTGACTCACAACTGGGAAACGGTTCTCATCGTTCACTTAAAAGAGCAGTTAAAAAGACTTGAAACAAAACAAAGCCTCTGTTCATGAGTAGAAGAAGATAACACGATGATAGTAGAAGATAACGTATTATAACGCGTTAAAAAAAAAAAAGTCACAACAAGCACATAGGACTGTTCAGAGTTGCTGAAGAGTTTATCTGATGATTGTAGGCAGAGGCAGGGTAATGCTACCTATTGACTCCCAGAATTTGAGCTAAGCTAATTAGCAGTGGGCGGGCTTTGGTTGCCTATTTCTTGTTACTGCACGCACAGTCGAAAGAATGGAGTCTGTTTGTCATGGACTCAGGAGTAAGGCAAAGCACAAAAAGAACAGAAATGATGGCGTATCCCTTCAAAAGTGTGTTTTATTTCAAACTAAGCACTTCTCACTTAAAGGATAAGTTCGGTTTTTTGACACCTGGACCTTATTTTTAGGATTAAATACGCTCATAGATTCACCCAGACAATTTTGGTGGAGCTCGGAGCCGTTTTCGAGCAATTTAGATCCATCCAACGACGTTTTTTTCTCATGCCAAAGTAGCAGACGGGGCCAGAAATCGAAGCCCCTAAATTAGACATTATCTGCTGCGAAACTCACTCCTCCTCTGTTGCCATTGCCGTGCAATGTCCACAACAACACCACCAGTTAGCCCCCATTCGTGGACGTGCAGTGGTTGCTTGTTCTCTGGCCAGCTGTTAGGCTCTTTCCCTCTGCATCCTCCTTTCAAATAGCTCCTCGTCGGTATATTCTGGCTCAAAACAATACGAGCATCCATTATACTCAAAGACATCGTCAGACACTTCTACATCGGATAAATATTCTGCCATGTTGCACAAAAATAGCCGAGTAGCCGTGTAGCCTAGCAACAACAGCGGCTCTACTCAGCTGCGCTCTTGCGGTGCATTTCTTTGACGTCACCAAAAGTTACCCATCCTTGTAAAGCCCCAGATAACCATAACAACGAAGTTGAGCTGACATGATGATAACACTGGCCATTCATTTACAAAATGTAGCTGAAATGAGTGAGTTTCGCAGCAGATAATGTCTAATTTAGGGGCTTCGATTTCTGGCCCCGTCTGCTACTACGGCATGAGAAAAAAACGGTGTCGGATGGATCAAAATTGATCGAAAACGACTCCGAGCTCCGCCAAAATTGTCTGGGTGAGTCTACGAGCATATCTAATCCTAAAAATACAGTCCAGGTGTCAAAAAACCGAACTTATCCTTTAAACCAAGTAAAAACAGCTCAGACAAAAACACAGATACAAGAAAGAAGAAAGTTCTCATTGAAAATCCTCCTTTATAATGTGATGTTATGATGAAAAGAAACACACAGACAAGTTTTCTGAATGTTCAACGAACTAAAATTTGAATTTTTTTTACCTTGACCAAAGTCAAAATATTTCTCTGCCTCACATTAAGAAGCAGCTTTGAAATAAAAACATCGTTTTTTTATCTTCGCCTGCAGCTTCTGAATAAAAGTGAGATTCTTGCATAATATTCTTATTCCCTTTAAATAAGAATTCTGTGAAAAATGTTCATAATTGTGCGTGTAAGATAGCTGAAGGCAAATGTCCCAGTTTCTCAAACCTTTTCGAGCAGTAATGTTTTTGTGATCGGGAATGTGAAAAAAAAAAAAAAAAACAAAGCTGAAGACTGTCTCACAGACGATGAGTGTTTTTATCAGCTTATTATCAGCACAGGCCGTGACTCACTCTCGTTTCCAAAACTTCATCAAACATTGAAGTTCAGTACGCTGTCCTGAGAGAACATGCATTTTTATAGGGTCCAAAGGTTGACAATAACAGAGAGGGATGTGATGCAGAGTCATGCAAGAGCTAGATAACAGAATACGTCACCATTTAAAGCAACTCTTAACCCCCCCGACAGGCAGATGGTGTAATAATTACTGAAGAGATTTCTGAAGCTGGCAGATAAAAGGAACACAAGCTGAATTAATTCTCTGAGAGTTTAAAATTTTCTTCAGAGGAGTTTTAAGCTCAGACTGACACTGAAAATGTGCAAAAACAACAGTAGGTGGAGACATATGAGGAGATGCTGATTTGAATGTGATAAACAGGAGCTCTCTAAAACCTCAAATACAGCCTGTTTTAATGGCCCCAGGCACTTACAGGGGTAGACAGATTTCTTTAGGGGGGGATGTGGAGCTGAATGAGGAACACTTCAGGTGAGTTTAGTATTTCTGACAAAACAGGCTCTATTTTTACTAAAAAAGAACCAAATAAAATTCCCTTTAAGGATCCTAAACTAGGAGTGTCCCGATACAACTTTTTCACCTCCGATACGATACCGATATTGCAGCCTTGAGTATTGGCCGATACCGATATTGATCCAATACGATATCAGCGGGAATCATACATACTTTTATTACTTATTTTGTGGTATGGGCTGTAAGAAAAGTCTTGATCAAGTGAGATTACTCAAACAGAGAACAATAGTCAGTGATAGTAGGTATGAGAATAGCTGACACGTTTGTTAGTCACCAATGGATTAAATAAAATTTTACCTTAAACATAAGAATATACTACAAATAAAAAAAATAAATAAAAAATAAATTAGAAGATCCTGAGATGTAACCTCAATAAATCCAATAAAAACAAAAACATATATTTTTAAATTGCAAAACAACCACTGTGTTTAACTTAAACATAAGCATATTCTACAACTGAATTAAATAATTAAAAAATAAATTACAACGTACCGAACGTAAAATAAATGCATATATCAAAACAAAGAAGGTAAACTGTTGACGATATCTTGCATGTGCAGCAAGTTGACATGCTCGAAAAGGAGTAGGAAGAAGTATAAACTTACTTAATCCAACCCCTTTTATTACCAAGGACTACAGTCAAGTTTTTAATTTCACCATATTTATAATATTTACAACATTCACCATCTATTCAGAAATCAATTGTCCATATGATATATTGAGTAAAATATAATATAAGCTACTTATATACAAAAGTACACAAAATATTTCACCTATAGATAATACCTAATTTCTATACATATAATACACCCCCTACACACACACACAGAACAAAAAAACATTACAAAACAAGACAATATTCCCATATTTTTCTAGACTCTGCCATTACCGTCCTGGGCTAAACTGCTGCTCTTCACCCTCATATTTATTTAACATTTGTGCTATATGTTATCTAAAGTCACTTTCACACCAAAAGTTCGTCAGACTCGGCTCAGTTCGAAGGTGACGTTGCGACACTGTTTCATTTTTCACTTGGTTTGGTTTTCTCTCACTCTGCTCTTCGTCCCTTCATTGGCTTCCCATTCATTATAGAATTGATTTTAAACTTTTAATGTTTGTTTTTAAAGCTCTTAATGGCCTTGCAACATTTTATTTATCTGTGCTTTTAACTGTTTGGGAGCCTGGCAGAGTTTTGAGGTCATCTAACCAACTTTTGCTGGAGGTGTCCAGGCCAAAATACAAACACTGAGGTGACCATGCCTTTTCCGTTGCTGCTCCCAGGCTCTGGAATAAGCTCCCAGCCGAAATGCTAATTACGGTTATCTGGATCACCACCAAATTGTAATCATTTCTAAGTTGGGTCATTACCAACATCTCCTGAAAATTTCAGCAAAAACTGTCCAGTAGTTTTTGCGTAATCTTGCCAACAAACAAACAAACATACGCTGGCAAAAACATAACCTCCTTGGCAGAGGTTACTAATAGGTAGCTATCTTTTCTCATGTTGACCTTTGACTGCTCCTGATTGGATGCTCCTGTCAAGAAAGCAAGGGGGGAAGAAGTTGGGAAGATCTAACTGGTCAACAGGCTGAGAGGAGGCTGTCCCTGTCTCTGATGCCGGGGTCAGACTACATGATTTAGAATTTATTATGGTACTGACATCAGACACTGGCATCAAGATTGCAAATTTTCATGGTGATTAACAAAAATGGCACAGCTACTCATTACTGGGTCCTTATTGAAAATTGTATTTCTATTTTAGAGGGGTTTTAGGGTTTTTTTGAGCTATGGTACTTCAATAATAAAAGATAAGTAAAGTTTATCTGGAACTAACCGACTCAGGTCACGTATTCGCCGCCATGCCAGATAAACTTTATATTTCTGAAAGGGTAATGCACTCAAAAAAATTTCTAGGTAGCGTAATCTTGAGTGTGGTATTATTTTTTGATGGGAGTTCTTGTAGGCGGAGAAAATACCCTTTACTTCACTGCGTCTGGTTCTGCGTCACAAACTTTTACAAATTGTGGCTTACTGAGGGAGAGCAGAGAACTTTCTACTGCATCTAATGTACTTAGAGGCCACATGGAGCTCATACAACCCCACTTCAAAGAAACTGAACTATCTCTTTAAGATCCAATAGTGCAAAATGTAAATTCTTGTAATTTTTCAACTGGTCTTAAAATTTTGATTCAGGAGTGTATAATGTTTCTAAAGAAAAACACTCTGCTCTTATGGCTTGATTTAAAACTTTCTAGAGGGGACAGAAGAGTGAGCTTACAAACAAAGTTCTCCCCGTTGTTTATATATAAACAATGTGAGTGTTACTGCTTGGAGGTGCTGGTGATCCCATGGAGCTGGAAGATATTTCAGGTTGTAAATTCAGATATTTTGCCGTACTTACAGGGAAAGACTTGATATTCCACTGGACCACATTCTTCTCGGGCACCCACTTGGTGCTGCCTGTGCTGGTCTTGAACTTGGGTGAGTCAGCGTCACTGGGCACGGGCACCAGGATGGACACGTTGTTGGCAGTGGAGCGGCTTTTAAACTGACTCCGAGCCTGTCAGAGGTTACAGAGGACAGGGTTTAAACGTCATCAGAGACCCTTTGGATGTAAAAGAAGAAGAAGAGTGCTCTGCTCCAAATTCTAATCATGGTGGACTTTTTGATTATGCACACTGCAGCTCGTTATTTTGAGTCTGTGAGGCCATCACGAACAGATGGTAATCGGTAATCCACCTGAGAGGGCGTGTGGCATAAATATCAAATAAGCTCCAGTGACAGGACTACATGAGCAGATAAGGACACTGTTTCCTGTGTGTGTGTGTGTGTGTGTCTTTATGTCATCATTACCTTCACCTTGATCTCCACACGGCTGTGAGAGAACTTCTCAATCACGCTCTCAATCCATATGAGTGGCTTTACCTGTCAGGGAGGGAGGGAGAGGAGAGGAGAGAGTGAGGACAAGGTCAGCAGGGCAGAAGCACGGAGCTGAACTGAAACATCCCGACACACATCACTGGAGCGGACAGCAGAGCCCATGTTTGTACAAGGGAGACAATAAGAGTGCGACGAGGGCTCACACAGACTTTAAGCTCAGTGTGTGTCCAGGTTCTCTGAGTATTCTGTATGTAGGAGTGTCAGGGTGAGCGGGGACATGCTCCAAAGCAGACGCTAAGATGACACTATTCATCTTGGGACATATGGTCGGTATAATGTGGCGTTAATATGTGGTCGTATCGCTCAGAGGCAGCTGTGACTCCATGGTGGATTCAGTCATCACTCAACAGAAGGTCTGGAGGTCGATATCTGCAGTCACAAGTGTCCTTGGGTGAGACATCCTACCCCAAAGTGCTCCCCTGTGGTAAAGCAAATGGTGTGTAAAAGTGTATGAATGGGATAAGTTAACACTGATGGACAATTAAATAGCATCCTGAGCCATCGATGTGGTGAAATGAGGGTTAAAAATCTTTTAAATATATAAATAAAAGCTTAAAATATGAAATCATGTGCCCTCCAGCAAAAACATCAATACTGATTGAGTGAAAAGCAAATCACAGCCCTTGTCTTGAATACATTAGCATCACAGTCCAAGGTCTCTTTTAATTAAAGGGATACACCAACATTATTTTCTTTTCATGTCTCGCCTCACTTTTTAAAACCTAAGGCTAAAAGAGCAACACGGGAAAGCATTTAATGCTGTAACCAATGAAGATAAGGCAAGATGAGGGTCTGGTAAGGAGATCAGACCAAATGAGTAATGATCATTTAACAGCTTGGTTTGAAAAACAGGTACTGTATCTACCATAATACTCAAGGATAACAAGACAGAGACTCATTTAAACATATCAACAATATATTAAAGGGATACGCCAATATTTATTTTTGTTTTCATGTCTTGCCTCACTCACTAGTCCATGACAAGCAGATCGACACCATTCTTTCAACTGTGCGTGCAGTGACATGAAAGAGACAGGAAAAGCTCGCCCACTGCTAGTTAGCTTAGCTCAAACATTGGGAGTCAATGGGTAGTGTTAGCCTGCCTCTGCCTACAGTCATCAGATAAACTCATCAACAACCCTGAATGGTCCTGTGTGCTTGTTGTGACTTGTTCTTAAGTTGTACTTATTTCAGAATTTGATTTAATAAACTTTTCACCCGGCACACATCAATCTCCTCTCACAGCTGTCCTTCATAACCACAAGAAAAGTGCATGGATGATTTATGGACTGGATGTTTTTTAGTGGATCGCTTTGGGTCAAAAGACTGAAATCTTTTGGAAGTAAAGTACAGGTCTGGGAATATGATACCCTGAGAACCAATCAGTTTCCTTTTCAAACCACTAATCGTCATTCTGTTGCTAATTGACCTTATTATTAGAGTTAGAGATTTTTTGGCAGGACATTAACCTTTTGACTGGCATTGTAACCATGTGGTTGACTTTTTGCCGCCATACCACTGTTTTTAAAACTCTGAAAGCCCACCTTTGTTTGTTTTTCCTTTTTCACCTCTCTGAGTAGCATTTGTAACACCAATCTGTATTGACTGGGTGGCACTGCTGTATATGAATAAAACTGTTTGAAAACTATAAAAAAAATCGGGTGTGAATCATTGTTGCATAGATCCTTAAGTATCTCACACAGTAAGAGCATACAGCAGAGTAAGAACAAATCTTTTTACATACTTTATTTCCAGATCATCTAACAATCATAATTTAGTTGAAGGAAATAAATTAGAAGACAAAAAATGTATCGATGATTCCTCAGAAAACTGGGTCAAGTGCTAAATATCTACATGCTGCTCTCTGGGATGTTTTCATATGAAAAACTAAAAAAATTTGCTGCAGGAATGAAGGACATCCATTCATGCCCAGGATAACACTTAACAGGCAAGCCAACCAGCTGGTTGACCTAAATATCTGCTTCCCAATTGAGTAATCTGAAAATTAAAACCTGAACTGTTGCTAAATGAAGAGGCAGGGACACAATTTTACCGACAAATAATTTGTTGCGAATGTATTTCTTAGTTTGGAAGTCATGGGGTTAATATCTTTTCTCCTTTGTGAACAGAATATGCTGAAAAATAACAGAGATAAGACAAATAAAAATAAAACAAAATAAAATAAAAAATAACGTTTCACCTTTTAGGTTAAACTATGTGTTTCTACTACTTTTCTCAAGTTTTTTGAGCCGGGTGATGGCAATATCCAGCGATGCCCTTCACAGTTTGACCAGAAAACACATGGTTGAACAGTGAGTTCATCTCATGACTTCTTTTTTAGGTAATCACATCTGTTAAAGTTAAGCCATTCAGACAAATGTGACACAATATGTTTGTTTTTTTCAAAATAAAACACACTTTGGACTCTGTTGTCCAAAAATAGAAATAAAATTGATTATTTATGTCGCTGTTACGCTTCATAAAAAATGATCCACAACCCTCTGCCAGCCTGTAGCCCAGTGGTTCGGGGTCACTGGTCCATAGGACATTACAAAAGGGATTCAAACCACATAAGAGAGACACCCCTTCACAATGAGATGTTTTGCCCTGGCTGCATGAAAATGGGCCCCTGATTTGTGTGCTAGCATAAAAAAGAAGAATGGAAAAAGCCTGGATTGATGTTGTTTACATGTCCTGCTGTGAGACAAATGCAGTGTTCTTCTGGCCCGTAGGTGTTGGATGTGTGTGTCTATCTCACCGCGGTGTTGAGGCGGTAGGACATGAGCTCGCTCTCTCCGTCGGGGGGAATGAAAGAGATGGTGCGGTCGTTCTCAAAGCGTGACAGACGGACACACTGATGGAACTTTACATCCTCCAGCTCCACCGTCTTACTCTTCTCTCCTGAGGAAAACAAAAACACACAAACAAACACACAGGAAAGATTGAGAGTCCTTCCAGCAGCTCGAGGTAAAGTCAAGGTCAAGGTAATGATGACTGACAAACATTCACTCATCACACACACAGACTGTACACGCGTGTCCACAAGTCCATCTGCTCCCTTCCTGTCCCACATCAAACCATTTCATCGTACTAGGGCTGCCCAATATAGACCAAAATTTATATCTTAATATTTTTAGATGACTTATGACAGACATTAGACCTGCATAATAGGGATGGGAATTGAGAAGTTTTTATTGATACCAATGCCATTATTGATTCTGATTATTGATTCTATTCTTTGACGATTCCCTTATCATGACCCCTGACCTGATGCACTTTCTGTGTGGGCAAAATTTGGCTTACATAGGTTTTCAGTGGTAGCAGTAGCAAACGCATGGCATGATATTAAATGCCATGCTCCATCGATTAACACCTCTGCAAGTTGCTCATGTTCATCAACATGTTCATCATTATTTTTACAAAAATGAAGCCACAGTTTCGAACACTTTTGTCCCCTGTCTGCCATGATTAGATTATCTACTTCTTTTTATAATTTCTGCAAACTGCCACTGATTAAAGTGTGCTGTCCTTGAGTTGCAAGGCATGCTGAACAAAGTGGAAAGAATTGATAAGGGAATTGAAAAGCATTAAGACGGACAAGATTGATTCCTTGAAGAGTTGTTATCGTTTCTCAACTGGAATTGGTTTTCAATTCTCATCCCTACTGCGTAACAGATGAAGATGCAATGTGCAATATCGCTGTTCAATATTGTGATGACAATAACAAATAAACATGTTGAAAGTGTAAATTTAGCTCTAAAGTTTGTAAAACTTTCCTTTAGATTGAGCTAATACTGCTCTGTCTTATAACTGGATTGCCTGTGCCTGCTTATAAACCTTAAATTATACATCAGATTTACAGAATCATTTTGATTATTGTGTTTATGTGCATCACATCCCTTACTAAAAACACATAATGGCCTCTGTTATTTCACTGTTTGTTTATTTCATTATTTTGTCTTTTGAATAAGTTGTCAAACTCACAAAACCATAAAAACAACAACAATTTTAAACTTGGCAGATATGAACAACCACGATTTTCTGTCTCTACCTATATGTACAGCATTTTTAACTGTACATAAACTCTTGTGTCCTGTGGACAGTGAAGAGATCCAGGGTCAAGGGTTGGGGGGTGGGAGGTCGCCATGGGATTTATTTTTATCATTTTTTTGCTTATTTAATGTCTTGTGTACCTTTTGGTACTGTAGGTTTATTTTCTGTTTATGTTGCTGTAAATGTATGTTAAAATAAAAATAAAAAAAGCTGATCAAAAAAAAAGGACAATTTCAAACTTTTTTGTTGTAGTACTTTATGGTCATCCTGCCCACCCCTACCCATGCACTGAACACCACATCTGCTCAAGCTTTTAATTCCAATTGAACAGGTGTCTGTGTTTTTGCTGAGAATGCTAAATTAAGTGGCAAAAAAGCTTGTGCATGACAACTCTTTTTCACATTAGCACCACAAAGTATGACATGATGACTATAAAATAGTGGGCTGCAGCCCCAAACCTCAAAGAAATATTCAGACATATATTGAATATCACCATTGAACAAAAAAAAAAAACGAGAGGTAAATATTGGCCCGGCCCTGACAGTCATCCACCGGAGTGACTGATGTAATACTTGTCATTTTTCTACAAAAGATCTGTGTTGAAAATCATCTTAGTCCACACCCTATCATCTGAATCTTATATTTCCATCCAGACAATTATTATCTAAAGATGAAATTTAGAAAAACAACGTTGGTTTGCTTCAAAGGCTCCCAATCGACTATTTGTAAAATGCATCCGCCTACTTCAGTTTATTGTTTTGATTATATTTATGAAAAACACCTACAGGGACTTCTTTGTGCCAGCAGAAGTCAACAAACTGTCTTTCCCAATAAATCATCAGTAATTTGGCTGCAAATGCACTCAAACATTTATGTTAATAAAGCGTGTTGGATACAGATAAACCATAGAATTAAATCAACCCTTACTTTATTGAAAAAGCTGAATAAACACACTGGAAAATAGCATCTAAAAGCCAGAAAAAAATACAAATTTAATTTCTTGCTCACTAAATAATAAATGATTAAGAAAAGAACTTGAGTTGAACTTTCAGGGGGACGAATAGTTTGCAGAGTTTTGCAGAAGATAACAAAAATAAATACCAAGTTTCTCAATTGAAACATGTCAGCTTGTACAGCATGGCGCTGTCGAGAAGTCCACTTTAGAGAGTAAAATAGGTGCATTGAGTTTAACAGCACTGATCCACTGTTTGGTTTTTGGGGTTTCCCTCTATGATTGAGAAACACTAAAGAGGGATAATCCCTGCTTTTCTCTTGATCTGTTGGTACATCTAATTGTAAAATAACACTTTATGAATAAATAAATAATTAACTAGGGGTGAACAAAATGGGAAATAATAAAATTGCAATATTTTGTGTAGTTTGATGTAATGCAATGTCTTTTCTAAAGAAAAATTAACACTTCATTAGACACGTTTGTATTAATTTAAGTACATTAACTTAAATTTAATCAAACTAGATAGATGGATGGATAGATAGATAGATCTGTCCTCATCACATTGGACTCTGCTGAATATCGACTCAATCAGTCAATCTTTATCTATACAACATCATATTTGTTGAATATAAATTCAATAAAGATAAGCCCCTTGAGATCTCATGTCTATTTTGTTGCAAAGATAGTTACTATGGATGCACAATTAATACAACCATGGATAGAGAGATCAATCTAATATAAAATGATCATCTACAATGAATAAAATCTGGAGAGGACTGATGTTGATTAATATAACAGCATGTAGCTGAACTGCCATTAAAATGGGTTTAACTGATCTTACAGTATAAATCGATGTTAAATAATATCATTTCTGTTGATGGTTGATGCAGGATAGAGCACATGGAGTCAACCAGGTCCACGGCAGCAGATCATCCATGATTGTTTGTCACAGTCATACTAATATATGTGTGCTGTTTGCAGGAACTACCGTGTATTTAATTTTATTAACCTGGTGTAAACATGTCAGCGGCAACAGATGCTGTCAGCTTGATGAAGTTGAGCAGGCAGAATTGTTTCTTAGCTGAGAGGAACATTCTCCAAGTGTGACGTCAAGTGAAAGCCATCAACACCGAGCATTAAGGTTCCTCTACAGCAGTGATTCAAATGGTGGATCATGACCCAGAAGTGGATCGTGGACCCTTTGTCATTGGGTCACGAGCCATTGCCAGAGCAACAACAAAATGATAGAAAAAGTTACTGTGCTTTTATTTTAAAGGGGATTTTTTTTTTTTTTTTTAAATTTTCTATTCACAGGTTTTCACAAAAATGCACTTAATCTTTCCCACATGGGCAATTTCAGCAAAATTGGAGGTCAAAAATTGTGACTTTTCTTTCATAATGTATTGAAGTGTTGTTTTATGTGTTTTATTTTTATTTTATGACTGTGTGTTTGTCTAAAACTGTTGAATGTGCTGCTGTCTTGGCCAGGACACTCTTGAAAAGAGATTTATAATCTCAGGGATGTTTTCTTGGTTAAATAAAGGTCAATGAAAATAAATAAAATAAACAACAAGTAGTGATAATACCCTGTAATGCTACCTGACACGCATTTTAATTGAAAGTTGTTTGTAATATATACAATACGTAGGTACCCTGCTAAAGCCGCTTATTTTTTAGTTTTGTTGAAACCACTTTTTAGTAGCTGAACTTTTATATTTATTGTCTGTGCATCAACACTCTGTTGAGTCTGTTAAAATAAGGAAGAAGATACTGAAGTGTTTTGTGGGACAGCCTCATGATCAAAGGCTTATTTAGTGCTGCTGTTTGAATATAATCAATATAGAGCTGTTCAGTATCCACTGATGTAGGGTTAACACAGCTACAGTTAGATTCATGGTCTTGAAACCTTGTCTCCCTGAGATGCATTTTATGGTTTAAATTAAAGTGCAGCTAATCTAATTTAAAAGGGTATATTTCCTTCTCTAACATCGCCACATGCAGGTCATTTTGGTTTCTCATTAAACTTGTTTTTGTTTGCATTCTGTGATATTCTGTACTATCTCAGGTTCGAAGTGCAGCATCTTTATTAAATAAATTTGAGAAGTTGACAATTTTCCTCAGTTTGGGTCGCAGCTTGACATTAAGGGGTGATGGTGGGTTAAAGTCAGACCAGCTGAGAACCACTGATCTACAGTCAATCTAACCTTTGGAATATATTTAAGACTTCTATGCAGCATTACCAGGCATTATGGGCAATTCTTATGAAAATTAATTGGACATTTGCATATAATTTTCTCCAGGGTGGAGCCAAAGTGCAGTTACCATTTGTGGTCCTCCCCTCTGTGGTTAGTGGGAGATGCTGAGTGGTGTTAAACTGCTGTAATGACTGCAGGCCTGTGGGTCTCAGGCTAAATCCCTTGTTCAACCGTCAGCTAAAGGCTACACCACCCCCTCTGAATGCAGCATGGACCTGCGGTCAGGCCTGTCACAGGGGAAGTGTGTGTGTGTGTGCCACTTCCTCCTTCATTGTTCCCTCTCCTGAGTGTGTGTACGTGCATAGGTTTATGCATGTTTAGCTGCCGCATCCTTGTTTCACTATTGATTTTGCTATTGTGTGTATTGGTGTGTGTGACATTTCCTTGTTTGGTGCAGGTATTGGCCTAAGTCTTTGTGGAGAACAACCCTCCAGGACGAGCAGAGCAGGGAACACCTTCTGAACAACTTCTGCGATTTCAGTCGCCTGTTCTTGTATTTCGTTGTGGCACAAACACAGCGGTTTGTTGTCAGATCAAGACCAAACAGAAAGGTCATGTGGGACTCTGTCATTACTCTGAAACCTGGGAGGGAGGCAGCAGTGTGTTTGTGTAACTGTACATGTTAGCTGTGGCTTGAAGAAGCAGCAGCGTTTCTGTGGTTCACCTTTCAAGGCTGCTTCCACCTGTTTTTGTGCTTCAAAGGAACACTCCAACCTTTTTATGTTTTCGTGTCTTGCCTCACTCAAGAGTCTATGACAACAGATAAATACTATTCTAGCCCACCGCTAGTTAGCTTTAGCTCAAACACTGGGAGTCAATGGGTAGCATTAGCCTGCATCTGCCTACAGTCATTAGATAAACTTCTTAGCAACTCTAACCAGTTCTGTGTGCTTGTTGTGACTTGTTTCTTTACCCCTTTATGTTATGTTATCTTTTACTATCTTTATGTTATCTTCTACTACTCCTAAACAGAGGTTTTGTTTTGTTGACCTACTTCCACGTGTTTGCGCTAGAGGTGTGATTTTCACCAATGAGTGGAGTCTTTTGAACAGCTCGTTTAAGTAAACGATGAGAACCAATTCGCATTTGTGAGTGTGCCGTTCAAGTCATTATTAAATTTGCAGGCGATTTGCATTTAAGAATTATTCACAAATGAACGGATCATCACAACTGTGAATCAGTTCTCATCGTTCACCTAAATGAGCTGTTCAGAAGACTTGACTCATTGGTGAACATCACATCTCTCACAAAAACCACAGAAGAAGTGGGTCAACAAAACAAAGCCTCTGTTTACGAGTTAAAGAAGATAATACGATGATAGTAGAAGATAACGTAACATAAAGCGGTAAAAACAAGTCACAACAAGCCCACAGGACTGTTAAGAGTTGCTGAAGAGTTTATCTGATGACTGTAGGAAGAGGCAGGCTAGCGCTACCTGTCTACTCCCAGTGTTTGAGCTAAGCTAAGTAGCGGTGGGCTAGCTTTGGCCGTCTCTTCCTTGTTACTGCATGCACAGTTGAAAGAATGGTGTGTATCTGCTTGACATGGACTCGGGAGTGAGGCAACAAAAAAAAACCCAAAAATTGTTGGAGTGTTCCTTTAATAAACACGAGAAACAAAGGAAGGGTTCAGGTTTAGCATTATGAAAAAATTACTCTGAATTATAATTATCTGTAGTGACAATATAAGGATAAACCCCAACATGGATATAAAAAAAGAAATAAGCAATTGATGTACTCATTGTAAAATAAATGTTTGATTGTATAGATCAGGAGCTTGTTGCTCTTTATAATTTTCTTTTTTTCTAGTTTTTTTTCCGTTTTTATGGTGATCATCTTGACTTTGTCAGGTTTAAAGATAATATCAAACAAGATTAAAAATAAATAAATAAATCTTGAGGCTTTTGGAGGCACTTAAGAGCTGCAAATAAAGATACAGCTGCCCTGCAGCCAATGATATAGTGGAGTATTAAACAGTTTGTTAAACTGAGTACTTTAATGTTCCAGTTTTCAGTTACAGGCTACATTAAATGACCCCAGTGTGACATACTAACCCAGTTGACTCCACTGGATCACCGGCGCCCCCTAGCAGTTTATGGACATCTCTGGAACTGAACAGTCTTTATGGGGTCGACCGTGTTTGGCAGCTCATTCTTTTGTCAATGTCTGAAGGGCTTCAAGTCAAATATGTGTCTTTCAGAAAGTTTTTAATCCAACCATGAGGTGCGGTGTATTATTCAGAAACATTGTATTAATGGATCCAAAGTGATAAATCAGTAATTTATGATTCAAATCATATTTTCTTAATGAAACAGCTAGCAGTGTTGTTACTGATGCCCCATATTGACCCTCAGAGAAACTGAAACTTCCTGTTACTCCACTGACCAATCGAATGGCCCAAATTCCTCCTTCATATATCTAGATAGATATCATAGATAGAACTTTATTAATCCTTCAGGAAAGCTCACTCAGGGAAATTAGGATTCCAATAATAGTTCAGTACAAAAGATAAAACAAAATTTAGATATAAATATTTAGTATATTAGATAAATTCATAACTAAAAATATTGCTACAGGCTATGAATAAATATGAAATCTGAAAAAAGAAATATGACCAGATGGAGGAAAAAACATCCAACAAGTGTAAAAAACCACATAAAGAGTTTTTGCTGTGAGTTTCTTTGCATATTGGTTTTTCATCTAACAACCAGGGCTTGAGGGAACTATTTTCAGATGAGAAAAAGCTTTTGATTTGACTTTTTTATTTTGTCTCTACGGTCATACAACTTTCCATACATTAATCTAACATCATTACAGCATAAATATTCTGAATGCCCAGGTTTTTCTGGACAAAATGTCTTTTTCATGACTGTGCCCGGAGGGTTTGAGGTTCTGCATGCATTATTATAAAAAAAATATCCAGGCTGACTGGAAAAAAAGAAAATGGCATGGACCTGGAGTAAATCCCGGTGTTGTGGTGCTGGACTTCTGCCAGCAGAGGGCAGTGTTAAATGATTTATCTCTGTGTGTTTGCTCCATCCTGCTGTAATAAATGTGCACATCAGGCGAACACGTCAGACCCTAAAATGACTGCAGAATGAGATGTTAAGGAGTGTATCTGCAGAGACTGTGCATGCAAAACACATTTTAATATTTGTATTAACATTCAGGGTGCGTGTGTGGGTTGCTGTATGTTGTTTGATCATTACTTCTGATCATTCTCAGGGCAGATATGTTATTTCCCAGACTGCATTGCACAGCAGGGGGAACTGTGGGCTGCATACACGGGATATCCACAGACCCTCACCTTTCATCTGCGGGGCTGTAGCCCGGGGTGAGGATTAACTCGGAGGCAGACAGGCGAGACAGTGATGGGGCCTTTCACTTCAAGGAGTGGCAGAAGGAGGGAGGGGAGAAATGTCGACGAAGAAAGAGAGAGGAAAAGGGAGGAGGGGGCGCAGGAGAAGATGAGGCAGTGGGAGGCATTAATAGAAGAATTGGGAAAGCAGGAATGATGAAAGCTGAGCTTAAACTGGGATTTGATGAGGAGAGGGAGGTGAAGGTGGAGGAGTGAATCTGAGTTCAACCAGTAACCATTTTCCCCAATTAATCTGGCCTTCCTGATAGTTTGGGGCAATCAATCAATCTAGGTTAAATTTCTATTACGATTTTAGTTTGACAATCACAAAATAAGACAGTTGAGATTACCGCACCCACTGTGTCCACAGATTCGGTCAGATGTGATAAATAAAGAGCATTCTCCATTACTCTACATGAGTGATTTCCAACTGGTCAAGCCCCAGGAGGTGCCCTCATCTATTTAGCCAGAATTTCCAACCCAAAACTTCAACCACTGCAGTCAGTTAGTTAGTCAATAGTGTTAAAGTTTGGACCTAAGGTGGAATAAAACGTATGATCTGACATGGAGACAGGGAAATAATATTGTAAGTACGGTATCACAGAAGACTTGACATACATGTATATATTTTATTTTACTTGGTTACCCATAATAACCTGCAAATTTGGTTTTTTTCTTGAGATTATGAGAGACTATCATAGCAACAAGGTAAAAAAAAACAGCTTTGTTGCCTCAAGATAATGAGATAAAGCAGTCGAATAAAAAGAAAATAACCAAAGTGTATTAAATTTCACAGCAAATGAGGAAATAAAATACATGGATGGATGTCTACAAGGTGCTTCCATACTTTATTAGCTGTGTTCAAAACTGCATAATACCGAAGAAGGACGTAGTACAGCCAAAATATAATATGTAGTTAACACTATAAGAATCTACAGTATGCCAAAATTACCTGGATGTCAGACTACTGCAGGGGTCAGTATGGTGGACAGATGCAGTGCATATCCACGGCAACAGCCAATCAACATCAGCATTAATTCAGTCCAGGAATATCTTTGATTATTTGCAGGTATGTTTGAAAACAGTTCGAGTTTGAGTCAATAATTATGAGAATAATATCACATAATATCAAAGTGAAGGTGCCTTACAGCAAGAAGGTTGCTGGTTTGATCCCCATTTCCCCGGTCAGGGCCTGTCTGTGTGGGGTTTGCATGGTCTCCCCGTGCATGCATGGGTTCTCTCCAGGCACTTAGGCTTACTCCCACATACCAAAAACATGCTCATTAGCTCAACCTATGACTCTAAATTGCCCTTAAATGAGTGTGAATGGTTGTCTGTCTCTCTATGTGGCCCTGTGTCAGCTGTAAGATTGTCACTATCAAACATTTTAACATTTAAGACAGACAGTTCCCAAGCCTGCCTGCTTGTATGTAAATAAAATACAATTTAACTGCTCATATTTTGGCAATTTGCTGGTATTTAAGATTATGTTTTATGTATGATACAGGTTTCCAAATTTCTGCACAGAAACAGACAATTACTTTCCTTATATATGTGTATTTCTCAAAGAAATGGGCACAACTGCAGAGAAAAGTCAGTGAGGGAAGCAGGAACAAAGGTTAGATCAAACATAATTTAATCTCTCCTGTTTTCTTAAGTTTAAAAGATTTAACTGTGTGTGCAAAGCGCTCCAGAGGCTTTGTTTGTGTATGTCAATAAAGTTTGCAAAGGATCCCAAGTAAAACAAAAAAGCTTTGCAGGTACCTTAATTCTCTGTCAACAAAACTTTCTGAAGAAATTACTACAAGAAAATGCAAGAAGTCCAACTATGAATTAATAACAAGACAGCATCTAGTTCGACAAACACACGGGACGATCAGGTCAGTGTCGTTCAACTATTGCTCCAAATGGAAGAAAGGCTTCAAATGGAGCTTTTGTTCGTTTTTTATTGTTGTCATATTTTATAAGAGGTTGAATTTGATTGAATTTCCAAAGCACGCTTTTCAGTGCTGATATTTGTTTTATAATGGTAACACTTTACTACTAAGGCAGGAGCATCACAGGAATAGAAATTCTCCCTTAATTACTCTATGTAATATGAACTATTCTTATAAACTCAACCACAACCAAAATTAGGGAACTTAAAGTGGAGAAAACTATTTGATAGTAATTTTAAAACTGTAATTGAGTTAGCTACGAACAAGAATTCACTTTGTGCAACAAATACTACTTAGTACGTATTAAGCTCCCGGTGAATCAGATATGAACAGGACCTCGCTGTCATTTAGGGAACATATTCTGATATACAAATAATTCTTTATAAGTTATATACTCTTAACTAAGACCAGAAGTTTGTCATTAGTTTCACAGGAATAGACAATACTTGCAAAGAGTAAGTAAGGGAGATTGATTATTTGTATGATACCTCTACCTTATAAAAACCTTACTAAACAAAGCTAATTAAGACCATAATTAATATAACATCTTCTTGACTGATTACCAGTAACAGCCTGGTAGATGTGGGTCAATGACGTGACTCAATTTTTTTAGTGTTCCCATTGTTTAGTAAAATTTAAAAGGTTAAAATTAGAAACTAAACTCACAAATTACTTAAATACATTCTCTTTTTGAAGACCCAGTCTAAAATTTCTGGATTTGATCAATTTTGAGAGACTATTCATGGGATAACGGTAAAAATGTCAATGTGGTGTAACCACTTAAAAAAAAAAAAAAAAAAAAAAAATCTTCAACTTGTTCAACAAAGGTGAAATTCTCAATTAAACACATTATCAACATAATCCTACATTTGTCTTGTTTAACAACGAATAAAATAAATGGAACACCACTGTTCTGAATGTTATACTAATTTGGGGAATTGTGACTGTCAAGTCAACTTTCTAAATTGTCAAAGCTGTGTAACCAACATTCAAGGAGCCATTTTGTTCATTTTTGAAGGAAGATCATGTGGCAGGAAATGATATCACAAAGAAGGAGCCCTGATTAACCTAACTGCTGCATGCTAAGGTTAGCTCTCTTTGAAATCGTGATAATTTGACATTTTTAGGTTATGGTAAGGTGTGCTTAGGTTACATGGCAAATGGTAATGTATGTTATGATCATGCAGATTTCAGAACTAATATCCCTAAATATTGGCTAATAAGCAGATAGTTGGGGACAAATATGGTGACCTTAAAAAGAAGTGCTACCATAATAATAAGTAAAGAAGCTAAAACTTGTTTGTAACTCCATCGAAAACAACTGGAACATAACTCTCATCACTGAAAAAGACACAGCCGGGCCTTTTTGGGAAATACTAAAGAGAAAAAAAGGTTTCAGCTGCTTTCCTACATTATGAACTCAAGCAGTCTATAACATGCAGTCTTTGTGCAGTTGTGTGGCCCTTCATCTCACATTGTCCCTTTTGCATAAACATATAAACCACAGATCACCTTACAACACATAACAACAAACTATGAGACTGTAAAAACTGTGACTTACTGCCTGTGATCTCAAACAGCACTTTGTCATTGAGTCCCAGTCTGAGTTCAGGCATCCCCGACAGGACCACTTTGAGCTTGATGGTGCCGACTATCTCGCTCCGCAGGACGCTGCCATTTGCGCTCACCTGATCATAGACAGACATACACAAAAAATGATTGGTCACTCTACTAAAAATGACCTGTGGCTACTGGCAGGAGCTTAAGAAGTGTATGGATAACATACTGAAGGTAGACCTTCCACTTACATTAGAGGTATTATACTTGGGGAAATTGGACATAGATTTTTTAAGATTAGGAGACAAATATATTTATAAAATAATGTTGACTGCACGCAAAAAAGCGATTACCAGAAAGTGGAAGAACAATGAAGCCTATGGTTGAGGACTGGGTAGAGGTTATACACAATATAAATGTGATGGAAAAGTGAACTTTCTCCATGAGACTGGAGGAGGACGGATTTAGAAGAGTTTGGGAAAATTGGGTAGAGTACATAAAACCAATTAGGTTTATCTGAGATGTCCATCATTGGAAGAAATAGTACCCTGGTTCGTAGCTACAGAAGTTGTAATATACTGTTTTTTATATTAAATTTATTTTTATTATTTTTTTTATTTCACTATTTTTGCTTCACTGGAACATGGTAAAACTCTTAGTTTAACTGTTCAGTAAATGGCCTCTATTTCAGGGGCACAATTTCATTGGTGTATATAAATAGGTAAGGTTATTTTAATACTGTGGTTCAAGGTGAAAGACTGAGGAAGGGTGTCATGTGTGATTTAAAGATGCAGTATTGGAGGGAAAATAGATTCAGTTATTGTGTACCAGATGTATGCAAAATGTATGTTAAAATGTTTAATAAAAATAAAATTAACAAACAGAACTGTGATTATACTGAGATATGATACCTTGATATTATAATGCCTTGGAGTCAAATCTGCACAAAAGTAAACAGGCTTGCAAGTACAAATGTGTCCTTAATGTGTATTATAAATTTTATAAGAATGAGTAGCAAGACTGTCAGGGATACACAGACTGACAGATACTCAAATCAGGAACAAACACAGAGAGGGACAAGACTGAAGGTTTCCGAGCATACAGTGTGAGAAGTGGGATGAGTATGTGGCAGGATGAAGAGCCTCTGAAAGCATAAAAAAGTCCCTGATCACAAAAAAGGAAATGGCATACACAGCTCTCCAGCAGTGGTTAAATAAATGTGCTATATCAGTTTCACTGTGACTCATAAAAACATGTGACTGTATGTTCAAATGTCCTTGAGATGCTTTCTCAAGAGCACGAGTCAGAAACAGACGGCATGTTGGTGTGTTTGAATTTGCTCCTATTTTGTTGCTCAGTCTTTACCAGACGTCAGCATGAAATCCAACCAGGGTCCATCAAACGCTTACAAAACCATAACATGGGACTTTATGTATGTACCTCCATGTTTTCTGTTGTCATTAATGGATAATTTCAGCATGAACACAGTTTTGAACCTGTGTTTTATTTTGTAAAATTCTCTTTTAAGTATTTGTGTGACTTAGACTCAAATCAACTAATTGTTAACAAAAGGAAAAGATGACAGAATCCACAAAATCTGGTTCAACCTGAGATACCAATAAGACATCACACACAAATTAGGATATGAACTACATATATTTGTGTATAATCTATTTTGGTAAATGTTTTGTTTTATGCAAGTGATTAAAGAACTTACTTTACTGTAACTGTTTCTCTAAAGCTCTTTTATGAAAAAATTAAATGTTATATTTAGTGTTAGGTAAAATAATTGTACATAAAAATGGTGAACATGGTGAATTGGTGGTGAACTGTTGCAAAAAAAAAGTGCTTAAAGTTCTTTAATTCTGTTTGAACTGTTTCAAATGGCTTTACCTCTGTCAAGCTAATTTATTATGCATTACTATTTGCATCTGAATTAAAATACATAGTATATGATTTTTCATAAAAGCTTATATATATATGTATATATATATCTACACATACATACATGTATGTAGTGCTCAGCATAAATGAGTACATCCCTTCAGATTTGTTAGAAAACCTTGAGTTTTCTTTCAACATTTTCCATGGCATACTGTACCACAAAATACTCCCCTAAATGTGGGCCATTGATTAAAAACAAGATTTTTTAAGTTGCACACAAAAAAGTATTTTCTCAATTTATGATCAGGATGCAAAAATGAGTACACCCCAATCAAAGGGGTGGGAGCAAAGCTACATTTTAGTTAACATACCCTTATTTTCATCTTATGATAAAAAAAATGTGTTAAACTCAGCTTTGTCAAAACTTTGGAAATTGTTCTTTTTGTTCATTTAGATATTGATTAATACATTTCTTTTAATAGGTGGTGTACTCATTTATGCTGGGCACTATACACACACACACAGTTTGTAACAAGGAAAAAAGGTTTCATGTGGCCCTCTTGGTGCCCATCTCTGCAGTGGAAAAACATTATCCGAACATAAAAATCATTTAAAGAGGTTTCAGTGCTGAAGAGGTCAGCTGTAGTTAAATCCAGGGACACTTTGACCTGTTGTATTTTGTCTACCTCACTGACGTCCTCATGTTTTGAGCACAGTCCTGTATAAGTCACATCTGACTGCCCACAATGCAGTAACATAAACACCAGATGATGTTATAACGAGGAAGAATAGAGGATGGATGCTGCTGTAGACCGTTTCCTCAGTAATTGAATTGAAGGAAAGAGGAAAGCTGTTTAGGGGAGTCTAAATATGTCACAGACTTGACAGACGATTACATCGGTGACGCACCAGCTGATTCTGAAGAAAGAACAGTGATCTTTAATCTCAAACTGATCATTTCAGAACAATCACACACGGAACAATGCATGTTAACAGACGAGGAACATGACACTGATCCTGGAATTCAAATGTGACAAGGTGATTGGAAAATCAACCATTTTGTGGCATTTGATTCACCAAAACTCCAATCAGAGAGCCTCCCCTCATAGCAATCACTGCTAGGCTTCTTCCAGTTGGACAAACTTTTACCCAGGCCAGGCCCTTTCTCTGTGTAACTATAAAATGGTCATCCATATTATATTACTTCAGCATGGCTAAAAGCTGTATTTAAGGTTTTAGTAAGACTGTTTAAAAGATATCCACAACATCATTACCTCCCCGAGGAGGTGATGTTTTTGCTGGCGTTTGTCCGTTTATCCATCTATCTGAGAGCAAGACAACTCAAGAACTTCTCAACAGATCTTGATTACTTTTTTAGGGATTGTTATGGCACGAGGAACAAGTGATTTCTTTTTGGTTGTGATCCAAATAGGGCTGAATGATTTTAGGAAAAGATCTAATTAAAATTGTGATTTCAATCCAATTCACGATTTTCTTCAAATCAAGCTTCAGTGCAATATTCACTATGTTTACAGTATAGACAACAGTAAGGAAATCAATGATTAAAAGCACAAAACACATTATTCATCATCTAATATTGGTGATAAATAATCTGTTTTCATTATTTAGGGATACTCCAACTTCTGCTCCTAAACAAAGGCTTTGTATTGTTGACCTGCTTACTAGCACTTCCTTAATTGCAAATTTCCTGAAAATTTGTAAAATGGTATGTGTAAAATAGTTGACACAACAGATCCTGTCAGTCAAGAGCGCTGCAACAAATTACAGCTTTGGCAATGATTACGTTGTCTGAAATTGCGATTTCGATCCGAAAATGATAAATCTTTCAGCCCTAGATCCCAATCTAGTTTTGGACCCATTTTTACTTATAAATAATTTGTTAACATTGTAAAACAGGGCAGTTTTTCACATTTTTGCTAATAACTTGAAAAGTTCCGAGTGGATATTGAGGGAACCTTCTGAGAATGCTGCTCATAGCACAAGGAAGAATTGGTAAGACTTTGGTGATAATATGAATCGGGTTGCAGATCCAGGACTTTTATAAGGGATTTTTCATCACAGTACGATAGGACCATTTTCCTTGTTTTTGATAAAAACTTAGCTCACAATGTCAGAAATGCCTTGACACAGGTTTGTGCTCTTGGAGTTCTAGTTTAGGAGTATTTTTCACCCAGTCTTTTGAATTGGAGGGTACTTGTGGAGAATGCTTTTTCAGGATTCAACCTATTAACAAATACTTAGAACAAATAGATATATTCTTGAAAGTAGGGGTAGACACATTTAAAAATGAGATTATGAGATAATCTGGAAATGCTTAGTAGCTAAACATTGTTTAAAAGCAAAATAATAACATAATTATGCAAGTACTATTAGCCAGGATAAATGTTGGCTAACTAGCATCTACCTCAACGTAAAACTTCATGTTAACGCTGGTGTAATAAAACAGATCCAAATTTAGGAGACAAAAGTCTTTATCCCTTTGCAAACAAAACAGATACGTTGTTGATTTGCAGTGTGAGGTTGGCTAAGGCTAAGTAACATTAATAGTGAAAGAAATCAGTTATAGTTTTAGGACCAGGCTGACTTAGAAACAGTAAACAAATAGAGCGGGCTTGAATAAGGGTCTCTTCCTGGTAGTGGAAAGCCTTGGCAAAGAGTTGGTGCTTACCATATTTTCCGGACTATAAGTCGCACTTTTATTTATAGTTTGACTGGTTCTGCAACTTATAGTCAGGTGTGACTTATATATCAAAATATACATGATCTAACATGTTTTTAAACGTTAATTCATACTGACTGACATGAAAGGCTAGGCTAGGCATAAGCAAAATGCCCCTAAAATGAAAATCCTATTCTAACAAACTGCAGGTAGTAAAATATGCAGCGGTAATCGAGCAGAAATAAAGTTTGGAGTGAGTGAGAAACTTGTGAGGGACTGGCGAAAAGCAGAGGTTACTCTTCCTGCAATGAAGAAAATGAAGAAAGCTAATCGCGGGCCGAAAGCAAGATGGCCAGAGCTGGAGGAACGAGTCCACAGATGGGTGCTTGAACAACGTGCTGCCAGGAGAGGCTTGTCAATGGTGCAGTTACGTCTCCACGCTCTGGTAGCTCCCGGAGATGAATATAAATGAGGCAGGTGGGCCTTCTTGGTGTTACCACTTCATGCAAGGCAACCACCTCTCTATCAGAGCACTAAATAAATGCAACTTATAGTCCGGTGTGACTTATATATGTTTTTTTCCTCTTCATGATGCATTTTTTGACTGACGCGACTTATACTCTGGAGCGACTTATAGTCCATAAAATACGGTATTAGAAACATTTTTTTGTTTGTACTACCATTGCTCTCAATTACTCATGTAAAATGTGCAAAATCCATATATCCAAGCTCGGACAAAGTCAAAACTGTGGCTTAATTTTCAATAAAGTGACGCTTACTGCACAAACTTTTGTGGGTAAAATGAAAAGCAACTTGCAAAAGCAATCCTCTATGCAGCATGGCACTAAATATCAGGAGTGACATGTGTTTGGCATTGTTGCAACTGAGAACTTGTTTAGGCCAATTTTTCTCACACAGAAAATCCAGAGGAACTGATAATGGAACTGTTTAGAATTGCATCAATGGGGAGAATCAGTAATGGCATTGGTGGGGGTGTTGGTTTGGTGGAGTGGTAAGCAACCAGGCAAGACCCATATACATGTTTCTGACAGCCTGGGTTCAAATCCAGCCTGTGGCCAGTTTGCAGAGAGTCCTCCCCCAACTCTCCCTCACTCCCTTTCACATCCCTATCCACTGTCTCTCTCTCACCTATCAATAAAGGCACAAAAATGCCCAAAAAATAATCTTTAAAAACATAAAAACAAATAAATAATGGCATTGGTGTCAATAAAATCTTATCAATTCCCATCCCTAATGCTAAAAAAGCAAATGCTTTCTTCTCACCAGTAGATTCACGGACTCGATGACGTCCATGAAAACTTCGTTCTTCCTGTACTTGATGCCCTCTGACCGCCAGGACACGGCGTTGGTGACTGTGGCAGGAGGTCGAGGAGCCCCAACTTCTAATTTATGACCCTGCTGGGTGATGTATCTGAAAGACACAGAGGCAGGACAAAAGTTCTTTCACATTTCATAATATAATCTGTTATTGGAAACACAAAAGAATGTCTGTTGGCAAAGTTCTGATTTTCATATTTTGGAGAAATATGTTAAAAGCAGATAGAATGTTTCACGTTATCAACAAAGTATGATGGAAAGACAGTTTTGTTTATCTCTTGCAACATGAATCAAGCCTCTCTTTGGGAGCGTTTTTTGTTTATTAAGTATAAATCACCCCTCATAATTTCACATAAATGAGCTTTTCTAGTTAGAATAAATTAGCATCTTGTGTGTTGGTGTTGTATGAAGATTATTCATGGGTGTAATTGGAAATAGAGATTTACATAAATCCATTGTGACTGCAGACACTGATAATATTGTGACTGACAGCATTTGTTTACGCGATAACGACCCATTAAGGATTACAGAGCCAAATAAAAACTGTATCAAGTGTCCTGAAGAGTAATCATGAGGAATCAGGGATGACAGGAGAGATTTAATGGGCCTGTATTTTTTAAAGAGCTTCACCTACAAATGAAATTATCTCTTTATGAAATCCTGTCAGTTATCTTTGTTGACGATAGAAAAGCTTTAATCAGTGTCGAGGAAAGTTTAAATTCATTGGTTAACATAAACACTGAGACAGTGGATGATCATTTAAGCAATGATAGTTTCATTTCTGCCAACTCAAGCTTCATCAGAGATGGTGTAGGATCGGATTCCAATAGGATCTTTGAGCACATTATTACACAACGGATGCAGAGGAGATGGCTGTGGCTCAGAGGCAGGTCTGGCTCTCATCTAATTAGAGGATTGAGAGTTTGATACCATGCTTCTGCAGTTTACATGACAAAGTGTCCTCAAGCAAGATACTAAGCTCAGCTCATTAGTAGTTGCCCTTATGTTTTGTGAATGTAGTTTGTGGTTAACAGCCTCACATGGCGTCCTCATCCGTGAATGAATATGTGAGTGAATACTGGTATGTAGTACAAGAGGCTCTGGGAATTGTGAGGTAGGGCAGAAGTACAGAAAATGTCTGCGTATACATGCAGACATATCAATTTTCCCCTCCCTGCCAAATACCAGCTGAGTTCCAGCCCATGAAGATTTGTTTTTTTATCTGTTTTTGGTCTCAATTTCTTTACTTGGTGGAATCTTCCACGGTAATAAAATTTTAATTTACATAACCTGTAAAGTATAAGTAGTTAGGGTTACATGTTTATCACATCTTGGTGGGGATCTCATAGATTGATTGTATGATAGATATCTTTATTTCGATCATGTAAATGACAACCTCAAAATAGTTAAAAAATACAAAATACGTGATAATGACAAAAAGAAAACAAAACAAGACAGTAACTTGAATCTGCAGTTTCTCAATCCTCTCAGCTTACCTGAATGACAAGGAGTAGGAAGAAGCATAAACTTATCTAATCCGACCCCCTTAAATTTTACTAAACTTCTTGTGGTATTTATTCATCAATGGACCTCTGGAAAATCATGATAATAATTTCAATAAAATCAATCATTTCTATATGCCTCTGTTAAACAGAATTATGCTCAACATTTGCTTTCATTTGCACTAAATATGTTCCACAGTTTAACTCCACTAACAGTGATACAGAACTTTTCCATGTTGTATGCATACTTCTAACCTTTAAATTTGATTTTTCCCTGAAATTATAACCCATTCTAAATGTTTTCAGTAGCATATTATTCCTCATTTTGTATAATAGTTGAGTTGTTTTGTGCTCCCCCAAGTCAAAAAAATTAGGGTGTTGGATTTAAGAAAGCAGTCATTTGTGTGTGCCAAAAATTCAACATTATGAATTATTATGATTGCTCTTTTTTGTAGAATAAAAAGTGGTTGAATTGAAGTTTCGCTAAAGAGTTTATCTGATGACTGTGGGCAAAGGCAGGCTAACACCTCCTATTGACTCCCTGTGTTTGTGCTAAGCTAATAAGCAGTGGGCAATAACTGGTTTTGTTATTTTTTGAGTATCACATCCAAGTTTAAATTTTAGTATAATGGCAACCCTATTGAGCTCATGAACACTTTTTTGAACTGTTGAATGAAACCTGGAAAAGGTTCATTCTCCATAGAGCTGTAAAGTGCACAGTCAGGGATTAATATTTCACAATTGTCATGTATGAATAATGAACTCAAGCATATCCAATATTAGTTCTTGCAGCTTTTATAAAGTATAAATGGAATAGTCAGCAGCAGATGTGAGCCCCATCCTCTCTGTGAAATCAGATCTATTAATAACAGTCAGCAGAAGTCCTAATCTCTGTCACACCTGCATGCTTGTTTCTTCATGCGAGAGCAGGAAACCAGTTTGTTTAAACGATCTCGGGAGACATGATGACTTGTCGAGAGAATAAAAGAGAGCTCAGATAAACATCACGTGACCCGGCCTGTTTTTAACCAAACACCTGCCCCCCTCACAGACTCACTGTTTACTTCTCACTGCAGAGCTGTCCTCTCATTTATGCCACTAACTGCATCTCCCAGAACACTCATTCCAGTTTTGGAGTATTTTGACGAGTTTCTCTTTTATGGATTAAATATTTATTCCTATTCCACTTCAGTTTGCACAGCATTGACTATTTTATACAAACCATGTAAGGAGCAGTCAGGATTTCTTCATTGAAGTCGTCATTATTAATGACTCTCAGATCATCTGAAGGGCAAGCTGAAGACATTTCAAGTAAACGAATGTTGTTTCAGAGCCATTTTTCAAACAAATCCTGAATTGATGCTGTTGAACTGCACTTGAACCCACTTTGGAGAAGTGGCTAATGTAGATGTTATGATTCAACCACCAATAAACAATTATAACCACTTATTTTTACTCCACTGAAAGCAAAATAAAGGCCGCAGTTTTCAGAACACAAACTCAAAACCGATCTCCCATCTCCTGCCTTTTGGACTCCCCTCTGACCTTCTTCTGTCCTCCAATTTCAACTCTCCTTAATTCAGCCGTCCCTCACCTTCACCTCGTCTTTGAGGAAAAAATGTGCTCAGAAAAAAGTCCTGAATGATCATGATTGGCGATCACTTAAACGTTGGCCAAATCAAATCGAAGAAAAACAACAGTAGAACTCAGGGGTATGTTTAAAAATGAAAGTAAGAGCATTTCCACACGCACAATGCGAAGGGAACTCAAGGGAACTGACTGAACAGCTGTGTAGCCTTAAGAAAACCACTAATCAGTAAGGCTCACCAAAAGAAGGCTTCAGTTTGCTAGGGAGCATAAAGATTGGACTCTGGAGGACTGGAAGAAGGTCATGTGGTCTGATGAGTCCAGATTTACCCTGTTCCAGAGTGATGGGCGCATCAGGGTAAGAAGAGAGGCCAGTGAAGTGATGCACCCATCATGCCTAGTGCCTACTGTATAAGCCTGTGGGGGCAGTGCTATGATCTGGGGCTGCTGCAACTGGTCAGGTCTAGGTTCAGCAACATTATGGCCCAAAGAATGAGGTCAGCTGACTACCTGAATGTACTGAATGACCAGGTTATTCCATCAATGGATTTTTTTCTTCCCTAATGGCACGGGCATATTCCTAGATGACAACACCAGGATTCATCAGGATCAAATTGTGAAAGAGTGGTTCAGGGAGCATGAGACAGCATTTTCACACATGGATTGGCCACCACAGAGTCCAGACCTTAACCCCACTGAGAATCTTTTGGGATGTGCTGGAGAAGGCTTTGTGCAGTGAGCAGACTCTCCCATCATCAATACAAGATCTTGGTGAAAAATTAATGCAACACTGAATGGAAATAAATTTTGTGACATTGCTTATCGAAATAATACCACAGCAAAAGCAAACTGCAATCAAAGCTAAAGGCGTTCCAACGAAATATTAGAGTGTGAGGCCTTTTTTTTGGTTGCAACTTTTTTTTCGGCCAGGCAGTGTATATTAAATAAGTAGGTTCTCAGCCAAAGCTACATGTTTTTAAGATTCTTTGAAACAACTTCTCAGTAGCTGCACTTTTTATTTCATGTGTTTGCATAAAAGCACTTTTGAATCTGTTGATAATGGCTGAAGTTACTGAAGTGTGTTGTGTAACAGCCTCGTGATCAATGGCTTTTTTAGTTCTACTGACTGAAAATTATTAATACAGAGCTGCTCAGTAGTATACACTGACGAAGGGTTATCACAGCTGCAATTACATTTATAGTCTTGATATCTTGTGTCCCTAAGATGTACTTCTTGGTTAACATTAAAATGCAGCTAATTGAGTGTAATATGAGATTTTTCCCTCTCTAGAATCACCTCATGCAGGTCATTACCGAATTTCCCCTTGGGGATTAATAAAGTATTTCTGATTCTGATATTTCTGATTTTGTTTCCTCATTAAACTTTTTTGTGTTGGCATACAGTGATATTCTTTACTGTCTCAGGTTCAAAGCGCAGCATCTTTTCATTAAATAAATTTGAGAAGTCGAAAATTTTCCTTGAGTCGCAGCATGACATTAAAGGATGATGGTGGGTCCTGAAGCCAGACCAGTTGAGAACTAGTGGTCTAATGGATCTGCCTTGTTCAACACTCAATGTCAGGTGGGTCCCAGCTGTTCAGCTAAAACTGAGCCAAGAGCAGCATTGCTGCAGTTACCTTGAAAAAGTAATCTGATTACTCCTTTAAAAGGTAACTTGGTTGGGGGATAAGCCTGGCTGGATTGTTGAGAAAGGTTACCTCAGCAAGGAACCACAGAGGTGAAAAGGGTCAGGTTCTGACCAGTACAGATCATTCTTAAATTCACATTATTTTTGAACTAAATAAAACTTTGTTCAATGATTTCAGTGTGTGCACTTTTCTAACATTTCAGCACACTGCAACAAGATCATGATAATAATAATAACTGTGATAATTTTGGCCACAACAACTGTGATGTAAAATTTTCATACCGTTACATCCCTATATACAACTAAAGTCTACTGAACAAACACTAAAGTTACTGGTATAAACTGTTAAACTTTTAACTGCAAAGTGATACAAGAAAATGCCAAAACAAACAAGTTTTGTATTGACTGACATATTGAGGCAAATCCCTCCTACTGACTCTCTGCCCCAGTTCCTCCCTCTTAGAACGGAGGGTCTTGAATGCGTGTTGACAGATTGTAAAAAAGCTGAAAGTGCTGAAAGATAAAAGAGCTCAACAAGTGGGTTTGAGGTCGACTTTGGGTTTGTTTTTGTAGTGTTGCCGTTTGTTCTGTTTTGCCCTGATTCTCCTCAGAAATGCTAATGAAAGGATGTGGAAGCGTGAGGTTGGCAGCAAGCTGACAGATTAGCATAACAATGGCAATCATAACAAACACGCATGCAGGCACACCCACACATGGGGAAGTTTGTATTAAAGTGCGTGCATGAGCACATTTTCATGCATCTCTGTGGTGTCACTTTCAGACTCTTTTACATTCAACCCTCTCTTCACACACTTTACCATATTTTACACCCACCTGCCTGGTACTGTGGGGGTACTGTGGGTTTTAATGTAAGAAGAAAATGAGTTCTGTGTCAGTTGGGGGCATAGAAAGGTCAGAGAACTGGAGCGGCTTACAGACAGAGAGACTCAGTGTGTAAGTGTGTGCGCGGTCGTGGAGAAATGACACTTTTGTGTGTCTCCTTAGAGGAGAGGGGAGGAGAGCGGGCTTCGCTGTCTGAGAGTCTTGAGCGTGTCCAGCTGACAGTGTCATTGTGCCAGAGTGCCAACGGGAGCCTGGTAATAATCGGCCCTATTCAGACAGCAAACACACACTGTACACATACACCAACACATGTACTCTGCAGCACAGACTTAGTGCACACAAAAATACACATTAGTCATGAAGGACAAAAAGCCAGTGACAACTCAGACATGCAAAGCCTAAGCAGTGCACAATGTAAATATTTACACCTCAATTAGAAAATTCAGCCCTGAATAAATGTGTTTATCCAGATCTCATGTAGCTGCAGCACAGACAAGTCAGCAGAGTCTGTCTTTGTAAACAAACACGACTCTGAGCAGCTGAGAGGAGTGTAACAGCATGACACAAAAACATTTGTAAAGTACAAGTAGGGCTGGGAAATATATTTCTTTAACTGATTATTTGAATTATTTTCTGCAAAAAATTTAAAAATGAAATTTTTTTGTCGTTGCAATGTCTGGAAATATAAACAATGAAAATGTGAAGTTTTCATGACGGGTAAGCCTTGTCAGGTTCTGCACAAGCACATGTTTAGGCTTTCATTTGTTTCTGAAATGAGATTAAATATTGTTCAGATGTTTCCATGTTAATATACCAAGAACATAGCTCATCCTTCAGTGTTTATGTCGACAGGCCTCCCTGAATTAGAACTATATAATCAACATTTTATAATAAAATTACAGCATCAATTTTAACTATAGGAGGGGAAGTCTGTTTAGTTTTGGAACATATTTTTATCACATCAAGGCAAAACTTGATATGTGCAATTTTTTTGTCAATTGGAGCTTTTTTTTAGAGGAAAAAAAATCAATTTAAAAATGTAAATTGAGTTTTGTGGAAAAAAATCGGGGAATTTCATTTTAGGCCATATCGCCCAGTCCTAAGTACAAGATCCAAAACTGTAGATTGATAGGGATCGTTGGTGTGGATGGTCTGCTGCTTTGGACCTACAAAGTTTCAACAACTACAATTTTAAATATTTCCTTTAGCCCCATATTTCCTTTAGCCCCATTCCATTATCATTGCATTTCCCGAATATCAACCTAAGAGTGATCAGTCTATTAAATTACATGGTAGCTCCAGCAAACATCACACATATTATTGTAGCCATGATAACCAACATGGACAACCTGCTGCGGTGGACCTGCATAGCTTCAACAACTACAGTTTTAAATATTTGTCCTTTCCTTTAGCCCCATTCCATTATGACTGCAATTCCCTTAAATCAACCTCAAAGTGCTCAATCAACTAAAGTACACCATAGCTCCTGCAAATATCACACATGGACAGCCTGTTGCTGTGGACCTGCTTGATTTCAAGCTATCCTGCATTAATCATCAACAGAAACAACATTATTTAACATAAATGCTCATTTTTAAATTGAATAAACCCATTTTAATAGAGGTTCAGCTAGATGCTGCTGTATAAGACAACATCAGTCCTCTCCACTTCATAATCATTTAAGATGGTATGTTAAATCAATCACTCTGTTCATGGTCGTTATTGATTATACCAACATAGTAACTCCCTTTACAGTCATGTAGAGAGGAGGACCCTCTGAAAAAAAATGCTGCATCTCAAGAAACTGGCCTTGAATCTATTTCAATTCAACAGACAAATATGATAAGAGGTATGGGCGTCCATAAATTCATCAATCATGACATTATATTATGATGATAACTTTATCATAGAACTATTGCTTATAGATGTAACAGCAATATTTGAGCTACCTTGGCATGGGTTTGTGCTCTCTGAGTCCTTTCTAGTTTATTTCTCTTCCAAACACAGCATGAATCCACCATGACTACAGCAGTTTGCCACAATAGGCAACAGTTACAGTGACAAGAAAAAAACACTTTTAAGCAGCAGGAAAACCAGACTCATGTTGAACAGCTATCCACTGAACCTTTAAGTGCAATGACTTAGTGTTGTAGTATTTCTGGGTCTGTTTCAATAGTAGAGTCAATAAAGCCTCAATTTGATTCCTTTTATCTGCCTGGATAAGTATCCTTGTTTCTGATGTTTGTGTGAATAAAGATTGTTTGATCCATGTGCCTTGGGTTTGTTTTGCCAATGAGCTGTGACAGTGGCCTAGGTTTGACACAGGTTTAGCTATACTCAAAAACGCTTTTCATCATGTTTATGGGAATTTCCATTCAGGGTCATTCATTCCATTACATTCAGGGTCAGGGAATCATATTATGATGGTAACTTTATCATGGATCTATTGCTTACAGATGTAACAGCAATATGTGAGCTACCTCGGCGGAGGTTTGCACTCTCCGAATGCTTTCTAGTTGTGATTTGGCGCTATACAAATAAAGACTGATTGATGGATTGATTGAATGAAACTGCTTATAAAAGTGTCAAAGTGGATGCAGTTTTATTTTGTCCAAAAGGTCTTTTCTTTTTAAAATGTTAAGCATGTTAAAGGATAAAGAGTGTTTAAGTTCGGTGAATGTATGGGATTAAGATATTATAGAAGCAATTAGTGAATGTGTTTAATAAATGTGATGTCACCATCAATCAAAACAATGTTGTTGTTTTTTTAAGATTATTTTTGGGGGAATTTTTGCCTATATTGACAGGAGAGAGAGAGGATGGGTTTTGTGAAAGGGGGCGAGAGAGAGTAGGGGAGGACCTGATTGCTTACCAATTTGCCAAACCAGCACCCCAATCAAAACAATCTTGATCCAGATTTTGCCCTAACTGAGTAGCAATTGGAGCAGCACTGTTTGGCAGCACTTTGAACAAGAAAAGGTGGTAAAGTTCTCATTTGTCTTTGCAGGGCTATACTCACTGATGGCTGCATGGCAGACTGAAGGCTGGCAGAGTTGGCACTTTTAACATCAGCTGCATTTAGCAAATCGACTTGACCGTGTTTAGCCACTGACATGCTCAGTTATTGGTCCAAGTTTTGACAGTTCCTCTGATTGTGTTCCTGACTAGTCGTCTAAACTAAAGTCAATTTGCATTTCAGTGATTCTGAATATTTCACCTCAGATTATCTCCAGTATAAAGCTCTACTACTGATAAAAAGCTGCAGATTCAGCAGCTGCATGTGTTGAATGATCAAATAAACTGACAAAACTTCAGACAGAGTCGTGCTGCACTCTTACTACCCTCTGTGCAGGTCACTCAGAATAAAATACAAAGCTGTTATCTCACTGACAAATGGGAACCACTTATGCTAATGCAGATGCATTAAAATCAGACTGAAGTGCAGTAATTACAGTTTTTGAGAGTTTAACGATCTAACCTCAGCCTCGTTAATGATAGACCTTAAATGCCAAAACACAGCAGCAGTGCTGATATCAGACCCAAGTTCTATCAAAAGTAGAAATGTTGGACCTTTTCTTAATAAGGCACCTTTAGAGAAATCCACTCCACGGTAGAACTTCTCTCTTACATTTCCCTCAGTCTTAAACATGCAGACAGAGACACTTGTCGTTGGTAGGATTAGGGATAGGGATATTTTATTATTATCTGAGTTAATACTTTCAACTATTGTGTACTCCTTATAAGCCCAAGTTTTATTCAAAACCTTCAATATTATGAGGTGAAAGTCAGTTGAAAACACATTTTACAGACACGCTTATCAGGTGACTCTCTGGACATAAAAGAGAGGTGGGAGTTAGAGATGAATGTTGTTATTGAGGATGAAAAATGAGAAAGAGTCTGTGAAGAAGGACACAAAATTACTAACAGTCCTATATGGAAGGAATTCAACTGGAAATTAAAAGTGAGGTACTTTCAAACTCCTATGATTACATCAAAATTTGACAGAAACAGGTCAAACTTGTGTTGGAGAAACTGTGAGCGAGTGGAAGACCACACACATCTTTTGGGACTGCCCAGTACCAAAAACCTTTTGGAATCGGGATTCAAACAGAAATTCGATCTATTTTGCAGCTGTACTCACTATATTATATGTTAGATTTAGTTCCAGACGGAGTTATGGACAAAAGGAAAGCTCACTTGTTACATATCCTGCTGTTAGTAGCTAGAAAAATGATAACAATGTGTTGGCTTAAACCATTACCTCCAACCCTTTCACCAATGAAAAGAAAGGTTAAAAACAGCTTATCTGATGGAAACAATAACAGCAAAACTTCACTGTCGATTGGACTTGTTCTTGACTTTGTGGGCTCCTGTAATTAACAACCTTAAACTGCCAACAGATGAGAAAGTGGTTTGAGAGGAGAGTGAGAGAAAGGGGAGAAGAGGGGGATAGAATAAGGAATAGGAAAGGTTTTATTTTTTTCCAGATTATTACAAATTTATTTACAAATGGAGGCTTTGTGCTCTTGGCGCAACGGTTTGGTACTGATATTGTTATTGGCAAAAATAAGTTTGGAAATATCAGCAAAAATCCAAAATCAGGCTAACCTAGTGATGGCCTGATGGTCAGACACGGCGAAGTCACTGCAGAACTAAATACTGAAGTCATGTTAGAATATGTTTAGTTTTGAAAGAGTGACTTGCACAATTTGATTTTCACCCTCACTTGGCAAGTGAAGGGTAATAGTTTGTACAATTTGTGTATATAAATTATGTAATTTCTATAAATACTGTGTTTTATGACTTTATCTTGTTGTTGTGGTAGGTAGTGCCATCACTCCATGAAAATGTTCAGGGAAACACTGTGGTGTGTAAAATTCGTCTTACTCTTGTAGGATCTTGCTGTCTGTTGTCTGAGGGAAACCGAAATCCATCACTTCATCCATCAGCTCGTAAACTGTAACAAAGTTGTCTCGGATACTCTCCTCCTCCAGCTCTTTGAAGTACTCCTTAAAAACCTGCAGCCACAACAAGAAGACACAGCTTATGATATCTGTGGGAGAGACGTAGGAGTCCTAAAGCAGACATGTCAAACTCAAGGCCCTGCAAATACATAAATCCGGCCCGCAGGGTAATTTCATAAGTCTATTGTTAATGGCCCTCCATCAAAAAGCATTCCCAATACATATACTACAAATCCCACAATGCACTGTAACACTACCATGCAGGACTTGTGCACCAACCCCTCCTCCCATTGCTTCAATATCACTTATGGTCACTGATGAATGTACTGTTCATTTTACAGTGACTTTTAAGTTTGCCCAAAAATAAATACGCTGTTTAAATCAATATTCTGATTAAAATAGTTTGTTATAGACTCCTTAATAAATGCTGATCCTGTGTGGCCCTCATCTTAGACTGTTTATGAAATTTTGGCCCCCTCTGCCATCTGTTAATTGCAAGTCAGTAAGTAACCCTAAAAACTTGCTGGAATGAAGCCGCTGTATACCATATATCTTCCTTGTTACTGCAATCACAGTAGAAAGAATGGCGTCTATCTGCTTGTCATGGATTCAGGAGTGAGGCAAGATGAATAAATAAAAGGCAGCGTATCCCTTTAAAACAAGGATTCTCCCTGAGAGCCACGAAGAGCTGCTCCACAGATAATAAAACAACTAGATCCATTTCTGTGTCAGGCCTCTGGTATCTCCAGACTGGTTAAACCAAGATTATTGAAACGATAGCGCAGCCAAATTAATATCAACTGAATCTGCTGTCACCAAGAAGTGAAATCCTCATCCTGATTATGATCAAGTTTGCATCCAGGGGCCAGGGTTCATTCCTCAGAAGGTCTAATTCAAGCAAATTTGGCCCCAGACCAAATGAGTTTGACTCCCCTGGCCTAGAGGACTCTAAATGCCACGACCGGCTCATTGGAGTTCAGGAGACATTAACATCCATTCCTAGAGGCATATATTGGTCTATGAGACAATGATGGACTATAAATGTCAAAGGGGGTTGAGATCGTGAGCCAGAGAAAATTTAAACAGACTCACCTGTACAATTTTATAAAGAAAAGAGTACACCAGAGCGGCGTTGGCATTCTTCTTCGTCATGGCTACCACTGAAGTAATGGCCTGTTAAGAAATAACTGTACATCTGTAATGACAGCCAGAGTGTCTGAGCTGAAAAACATGCAAATTTTTATGAACCAGAAATGCCTAAATGAGACGGGGAACATCTTTTATATTCAGCGAGTGGTTCTGAGATGAATGCAATGACATAAAAAGTTAGCAGGGTGCATCACACTTGCAAGCAATTGAGAACATGGCCACAGGGAGGTAAAGCAGCTCAGTTGTCTAATGCAGCGCTCTGGGAATAGCACTTTCTCACAACTGTAATATCATGCTGAATTAATAATGTGTGAGGAAGTTTGACTGCCTGATTTCACATTAAGAAAGGGGGATATGAAGTGCATTAAACATCTCAGTGAATCTGGGCTCAGTGTTTTATCTAACTGTAAAATATGATGAAACTGAGGGTGTTCAGTCTGACTGTACATCTATACTGTAATGTACTGTACAATGGTGATTTAGTGATTAAACAGATGGCTTAACATTAGTTTAGTATCTTATAATATAGTCTAAAACTGATTCAACAAAGATGGATGGAACATTGTTTTTTAAACAAGTTAGATGCATGGATAAATGGAGGATGGATGAGTGGGTTTCATCTGTGAATGTATGAATGAATGAATGTGCATTTGGTCCCTTGTTGCGCAGGTGAATCGAGAGATGAAGGACATACAGAAGGGTGGAAGGATGGCCATTTTTAGACAGGTAAACGGATGGATGGATGCAGAGGTGCGTGAAACAGTTGGTCACTTGGATGGTTGATGTGATGAAAGAATATTGGTCCTGTTAATAAGCTGTTTTATGTATAGATAGCTGGATGAATAGATGATTGATCTGTAAGTGTGTGAAAGGATGGCTATGTGGATGGATGGATGGATTTGTTTATGGCTGAATTAATAAATCTGGATTTGAAGGAAAGAATGGAAGGATCATTTTAGACATGTTAGACATGTTAGACATGTTAGAATATGGATAGATCTAATACATGGATGAATGGGTGGTCATTTATTAAAAAAAAAACTTCTTTGCAGATGAATACATGAATGGACATTTGGTCACTTGTTGAGCAGTTTACAGAATAGTTGGATCAACAGATGAACAGTGTGGAGTGGAGCAACAACAGTGTTAAAGCATTTAACGTGCATGTAGGACAGACAGATGCATGCACAATGTTCAGCTCTCCTACATCTGAGGCTGACATCAGACAGGCTGTCATTGATCATGAATCATAGAAGCAACAGCTGGTCACTTGGATGGGATGATCTATGTAAGTATGGATGGGTTGACATGTTTGAAAGAGGAGTGTTAAAATGATGTTGGTCCTTTTGCTGAGCTGTTGCATTGATAGATGGATGGATGGATGATTATTCTGGGTATCATAAACTTAAAATCAAGCACACACTGCTTGTGCAGATGGACAGATGAAATGAACAGATACACATGTGGACAGATATAAGGGCAGATTGCAAGACAGTTCTCAGGATGAATGGATGGATAGGAGGGCCTTTCACTTTTTCGGGCACATTTTTACCTCCAAACTAAATTCAGGCAGAACCTTGAGAAGGATACAGTAAAGGTTGCTGTGTTTGATCCACAGAAAGTGTGAGGACCCGTGCGTGACCAGAGGAGTCATCTCAGCTTCCTCTTCCCTCTTCATCAGGATGGGCATGAAGTGGTCGATCTCATTCATGTCCATATCCCCCATGTAGTTACGACATATCAGCACCTGGAATCAAAGTGTAAAGAAAAAACATTAGGAAAAGAACAGATTTTTATGGAAGCAATACCCAAACATTAAACATTTATAGCTCTTGGCTGAGATACTAAATCTGAGCACTCAAGCTAAAAAATGGTTCAGGAGCCACTGGCTGCCTATAAACCAAAACTTCATGGATAGAGATGACACTATTTTCAGGTTCATCTCACGGGGAAATGTGCAAACTGTGTTTTCAACCTGAATATCAGTCGATGAATGATGAATGACTTGATATCCAGGATGGAAAAAGTGTGCTCTTGAGCAATGGTGCGTAAGTGGTCTTAGGTCAAGAACCTCAAAGCAAATCTTAAAGAAGAAATCTTGGAAATATGGTGTGGTTTGGACCTCAGGCAGTACAAATTTGATAGAATATAGAAATAGATGAAACAAACCTCTTAAAATGGTTCAAAGACCAATGAAAGAGCTTTATTACAGACACACATTAGCCATTTTTGGGTCCTGTTTTACCAGCTGAGAACCACTACTCAAGAGTAATCAGACCAATTGTTTAAGGGTAAAATTGTGCTTGATTACAAATTTACTAAATAGCCTGAAAAGTGCCAAACAAAGACAAAATACATAGAAAACATGGGGCAGATTAGACACTGCATTACTTCAGTATGATAAGACATCATCTACACACAGTGAGAAAAAAGTAGTATGCATAACTTGCAGATTTTTTTATTGTTTTCCTGTGAGAAGCTGGCCTATTGCAGACTTTACTAAGACAACTAACCCTTTAGACAAAGAAAAATTAACCAACCAAGGATACATCATTCCATCTCTCTGTCAACTACAGACTTTATTTCTATGTGATTTCGTTGACTTTGACAAAGTAAGTAACAGGCCTGAAAGATTTATCGTTTTTGGATTGAAACCGCAATTTCAGACAATTTCGTGATCGCCAAAGCTGCAGTTTTTTGCAGCGCTCCTGACTGACCCAGGATCTTTTGTGTCAACTATTTTACACATAGTATTTTACAAATTTGCAGGCAAATTGCATTTAAGAATGGCTTGCAAATGAACAGCTTACTCACAACTGCGAATCAGTTTTTACTGTCCACTTAAAAGACTCGACTTGTTCACGAACGTCACATCTCCACTGCGAAAGTGCTGGTAAGCAGGTCAACAACACAAAGCCTCTGTTTAGCAGTAGAAGTTGGAGTAACCCTTAAATAATGAAAACAGATTATTTATCATCAATATTAGATGATGAATAATCTGTTATGTGCTTTTGATCACTGATTTCCTTACTGCCCTCTATACTATGCACTGATCCTAAGTTTTGAAGAGCTGACACCACATAATGCTACCCCTCTGCAAAGCCCTTCCAGCTACAAAGGATTTTGGCACTTTTTTGGGGAGCTACCCATGCGTTTAGCTGTTGTTGCTCAAATCACAAATGCACAATCCTTACAAGTTATACCACGTTGTAAAGGTGACTAATTAGGCTTTCCAATGTGTGGAGTTTGCATGTTCTTCCTGTGCTTGTGTGGGTTTTCTCCGGACACTCCTGCTTCCTCCCACAGACTAAATAAACATGCTCAATAGTAGGGCTGGGCAATTATTAAAAAAATAATTGAAACCGACATTTAGACCCTCTAATCAAAGTAATTTTACTACTGTCGATTATTTTGATTATTTTCCTTGTGTAAGTCATGTGACTGCGCCCCCTCCATACAGTCTGCGTTGACTTTCACCAAGAGCGAAGGACGCGCTGCCAACATGAAGGAGACAAGCGCCAATCTATCAGAGGACCTGGTAACCAAGAAAAATGCCGTCTCCATTGTCTGGGTACATTTTGGATTCTGTGCAGAGGACATCGAGCAGAAAGAAGTTAAGTGTAAATACTGCAGGAAGACTGTTTTGACGACCGTCAGTAACACCACCAATTTGTCCCAGAACAGCATTAAATAATCATTCATTAATCATAATCGAGGTAAGAGCTTCAATTAACCGTGATACTAGGATTAGGTAATATCGCCCAGCCCTACTCAACAGGTTGATTGGTGACTCCAAATTACTTTTAGGTGTGAGTGTGAGCATAAATGGTTGTCCATCTCTCTATGTGGCCCTGCGATTGGCTGGTGACTGGTTCAGGGTGTACCCCACCTCTCGCCCAATGACAGTTGAGATAGGCTCCAGCCCCCCCAACAACCCCAAAGCGGTACAGAAAATGAATGAATGAATAAATGAATGTTACATGTGGCTGTAAACTGTTAGAGACTGAGAAAGCCCCAAAACTTTGGTGACTGCTGAAACATTGCTAATCATCCAACTTTGTTTTCTTACAGAGCAGAAAGACACACTCCATTTATCCCCTAAAAACAGCTACGCTCTCTAACTTAAATAGAAATACACACACGGGCACACACACAGAAACAGGATGATTCAGCAGTCTTATGGAGTCCGGACGCAGAGTGAAGTGAAGAAAGAGATGAAAGCTTCTCTGCTTCAGGGATTCAGACGCCACACACTCAGGCACAAAGCCCCCTCCCCTCAATTTCATAGAGGAGTGTGTGGTGCAGGGGTCACACAGGGGCAGCAACAACAAAGGGAGGAGGAAATAAGAAATAAAAACCAAAGGAAATGCCAGAGAAGTAAAGTAATCTATGAGGGAGCAAAAATAAAGGGATACGAACAGGCCACTGCTCAGCTTCAGTGAGAGGCAAATAAAAGCATGGAGCGGGAGGTCAGAGGTCACCACAGAGAGAGAGAGGAGTAAACAAATATCTGTATCAAAGAAAAGTTCAATACCGATACCAAAGGCCCTTTGGGGGAGTATCAAGGGATTCACTTCTGAGACCTGGCAGCAAACAGCAGAGGGAAAACATAAAAGTGAAAGTACTCCTCCATGTATTCTTGACAGAAAACATCATGATACCAGTATTTCAAACTTCAGTGCAATAGAGCGATGCAAGAATGAGCCCGAAAATGCAGATGTGAGTGAGCACTTAGCACTTCCTGGTTCCCAAGGCCGAGAGAACATCAGGGTTCCCACTCTTTTCTAGAAGTCATTTTCCAGGACTTTTCTTGGACATTTTTTTGAACATGGGATTTAGAATATCAGTTTTGGATAAACACCTGAAATAAGGGCTGTGTGTGTTTGATTTTATTGTTAGAGATAAATAGCCATTTTTTTACTTAAAATTTTATGTTTTGAAAATAAATTATATTCATATCAAAACAAAAAATAGAAGTTTAGCATGTGCATTAAATTTTAATATTGTCTACTTTCTCTTAACTTTGACCTGCATGGGGTCAAAGTTCATGTTGGTGCACTGATGCCACATCTCTATCAGCACTCTTGCCTGCCAGAGCCCCTATTCACAAAAGTGTGAATGCAGAACATATCGGATAAGTTAAAAAGAAAAATATATTATTAAAGACATATACATTTAAGGATTAATGTTCTCATAATAGTTATTATCAGGAAAAATTACATGTAAAAAGTAAACATACAGTGTCATATGTAGACTATTAAAAGCATAATAACTAGTTTAACATAAACTATAGAACTGATATTTACCCAAAAACTTCAAATCCAGAAAGTAGCCCTCAAAAATACTCCTTGTATTTCTGGTAGCTCCATGGCTGAAAAAGGTCAGTGACCCCTGATATAGACATTAACATCCTGAAGTCACAGTAAATGTCTCCAAAGTGTGACATACTTATCTGCAACAGCATTAATTTTGACAGCACTTTTTAATTTTGTCTTAGTTATATTCTTTAACCTAAAATATCTTCTAGTTTTAGTCATAATTTAGTCATCTAAATTGTTTTAATTTAAGTCTAGTTTTAGTTGATGAAATTTCACAACATTTTAATCGACCAAATCTACTGTAAATTTAGTCAAAGGCATTTTTTATTTCATTTATGTTTCCTTGAATTTCTGGAGTCATGTTTTACACTTGGATAAAATCAAACATCTAATAACCCTTTATTGAATGCTAGTAAAGTCTGAATGTATAAATGAACAGAAACAAATTGAACTTTTGTGTGAAATGCAGTCACCTTTATTTAGGCTACCTGGCAGAGCATCTCAGTTACAATACCAGAACTGACAACAAACAGTGAACCTGCTCTACATGAATATATCAATTCATAAAGAGAGGAGCTCTGATTGGATCGCTCCACAACTTATCCCACCACCATTTAGCTAAGGCAGTTGTGATTGGATGTCCCTCTTAACTCATCCAACCTTTCCACACAACCAAAGTAGTTGTGATTGGATATATTCCTAACTTGTCCCTACTTTCTACATGACCAAATTAGGTCTGACTGGATTAAGTCTCTGTCAAACATTTTTGTCTAGTTTTTAATTGTTTTGTCATTTTTGGGTGGGAAATACTGAAAATCAAGCCCTTAAACAGTATTCCTGCATCTTCCTTACTGTTAAGATATTTAGTCCAAGGCTCTGAGCAGCTGGCAGCTGTAAGCTCGAGGTTCAATGCCGTGTTACTTTTTATAGATCATGGTATTTCCCCCAATAACTTATCGCCTCATCTGGCTGCCTGCCATCATCTGCCTGAGCAGCAAGGATGTGCTTGTAAGGAAACATGCAGACATGCCATAAGAATTTTCAGATAAAGGCATTCTTTCATGATTAATTAATGAATGCCATCACCTCTATAAATTAATCCTGAGTTACAGCACAGTTCAGACTGCACCGCTGGTCTGTTCAAGGTCAAAGACCTGACGAATTGAGAGTAAAGTCATCTGCAAACAACCCAAACATTTGTTTTTGCAGAATTTTGGCTTTATTGGCCAGCTATATATAATCTAATAAGTATTCTGACTTAGTTTAACATTGGCCTCTATGTAAAAACACTAAATACAGAAAATATAAGTGCAGTGGTGAGGAGTGCAAAATATACTCACATAAACAGGATCATAAACTATGCCAGTGTTTAGTACTGGGGATTGTTTAACTTTAGATTATCTTTTAATTTTTTCACATTTTTATTGTTTTTAAATGTATTTATTTATCTTAAAAATATTTTAGCTTTTTATTTATCTCTCTCTGATGATTCTTGGTTTTATTGCTTTGTATTTCCTCTTGTTTCTTTTGTTTGATATTTATCAGTCATCTTAATTTTATAATTTCTTTTACTTTAGTTTTAGCTTTTCTGGTGTGAATTGGTCTCCAAATCCTCTCGACATCCTACCTACTATCATTACATTTACAGTGGAAAATAGGGCTGAACGATGTTAGGAAAAGATCTAACTGAGATTTTTCTGGCAGATATTGGGATTTCAACAGTATAGACAACAATAAGGAAATCAATGATCAAAACCACATAACACATTATTCATCATCTAATAATGATGATACATATTCTGTTTTCATTATTTTCAGATTTTATTTCAGAGGCTTTGCATTGTTGACCTAACAGCACTTCTGTTCATGCAAATTTTTCTACAAATTTGTAAAATAGTATGTTTAAAATAGTTGACACAACAGATCCTGGGCCAGTCAGGAGCGCTAAAAAAAATCGTAGCTTTGGCGATCACATGGTTGCATTGTCTGAAATTGCAATTTCAATCTGAAAACGATATAAATCTTTCAGCCCTGGTGGAAAACTACTTAGTAGTTGGACCTCTGCTGAGCCTTTACTTGCTGAGTGGTTGTAAGAAAACCGTGATTACTATCATTATATATATGTATATATCATTTGTTAATGCTTTTCTGTCTCAATATAAAGGACTTTGACTGCAAGTGAATTTGTATGAACTGTGATGTATAAATAAGTTTGATTGAATATTAAGTAATATTGAGATACTTGTCAATTTGCTTTAAGGGAGCAAGTTTTCTGCCTAAAATTTGAAGTTTCATAGTTAACTATCAGGGGATGACTGACGCACATCAGCGGCATGACAGCTTTGTTTATTTCAAAGGTCATACTTAAAAGTTCTTCATAATACTGAATTCAGCATGCTGATCTGCTGAATATCTGTTGTGGAACAATTTGTTTTCAATTTTATTTTATTAAATGAACCATATGAGCATAAATGATTTAATATTTATCACCAGCACCGATAGCCAGTCCTTATGTTTAGTAAATTGAAATTAATCTTAATGCATATTCATTATCATCTTGTCATTAATCATCTTAAAGCAATGTTATTTCTTAATTGTTTTACGGCCTGCTCTATTACTCACTCTCCTGTTAACTCTCTGCTGTTTGTTATTGAATGTTATCTCTTTAGCAGCCACTTCTTTTACAACAGCCTTTCAATTAGCTGATAAGAGTTAACAACAGCCAACTGAGACGTTCTGGTATTTACCAGCTGCTGCTGAATCATTAATAAATCATTATTTGTCCAGCTGAAGACTGCTATTACTATAACCTACCTCCACACTCATAATAATGATTAACAAAGACTTGTGTCATCACTGTGAAACTGAAAACTCCTCATGTTACTGTACTATCATGCTGTCTGAATGTGAGCCGGTTACACTCAGATTAAAGAGGAAAACATCAGATAGAGCTGTGTACTCAGCAGAGGCAGAGAACATCAAACACAACACCTCACGCAAACAGTTAGCATATTTTGTGCCCCCAAGCAGGAAGCAGCTACTTAATAATCCAGGTCTCATTAAATTCTACTCTGAGTGTGTAGCTGAGAAGTTAGGATACTGTACTGTCCCATAAAAGCATCTTAGTAAGCTGTGCTGGCATTTATGAATACTCATTTGAGCAGTAAGATTCTGTTTAAATGTCATTTTTTATGTACATATGCATGCAGAAAAGTATTGCAAATATTGCAGTGTTGATGAATTCACTTTCCATCACTTGTCATAATGCAATAATGTACATATATTCACAGGTTTGACTGAAGTGGTGTAGCCTGTGTGTTCAACTGCCCCTCTGGAAAGGGGATTTATAACAAGCATGGCTAAAAGAATTAAAAGATTTTTAAAAAAAATTAATACAAGAGTCATACTTTTAAGAATTTCCAAAATTTACCTATCATGTCAGGTTAATTTGCTTTTTTTTTTTTTTTTTTTTTTTTTAAGCTTAAATCATTGTTATCCTATTGAAGTCCATGTCTAGGCTTACTGACCAAATTTCTGTTTCTAAATTTTAAGCCACCAGTGTTCATTTTGTTGACTAATTATTTTCATCATAGTTTTCATCAACAACCTTGTTTTCCCCTGACAAAAACTAGACAGTAACTAATAAAAACAAGTGCACATGGACAAACACGAAAGCTACATTAACTGACATTTTTATCAACAAATAAAAACTAGACAAAAATGTTTGTCAGAGACTTAATCCAATCAGACCTAATTTGGTCATGCAGAAAGTAGAGACAAGTTAGGAATATATCCAATCACAGCTACTTTGGTTGTGTGGAAAGGTTGGATGAGTTAAGAGGGACATCCAATCACAACTGCCTTAGCTTCATGGTGGTGGGATAAGTTGTGGAGCGATCCAATCAGAGCTACTCTCTTTATGAATTGATATATTCATGTAGAGCAGGTTCACTGTTTGTTGTCAGTTCTGGTATTGTAACTGAGATGCTCTGCCAGGTAGCCTAAATGAAGGTGACTGCATTTCACACAAAAGTTCAATTTGTTTCTTTTCATTTATACATTCAAACTTTACTATTATTCAATAAAGGGTTATTAGATGTTTCATTTTATCCAAGTGTAAAACATGACTTCAGAAATTCAAGGAAACATAAAAAATGCCTTACCCTTTACACTTCATATTTTAGTCCACTAAATTAACAGAAGATTTGGTCGACGAAAATGTTGTGAAGTTTCATCAACTAAAACTAGACTAAAATCAAAACAATTTAGATGACTAAATTATGACTAAAACTAAAATATATTTTAGGCAAAAGACTATAACTAAATTAAAAAGTGCTGTCAAAATTAACACTGATCTCGAGATACTATTTTTATGTAGAAGATGAAACTCTGCAGGACTAACAGACATATCTTGGACTGCTTTTCTTCCAGCACCATCAGTCATTTTCTCACCTCTGCTTTGTTTGTATCAACATCACTTCTTTTCTTTTAAAACCACCTTTAGAATCACCAAAGAAAACTCAATGAAGGGATTTAGTGGAAAGTCATTACTGGGACCCACAAGGCAATCAAGGAGCGTTTACAATGTGGGAAATCAATCGGAACCACTCGCAGCCGAGCTGACCTCTCGAAGGTGAGCTGCAACCAGAAAACCTTCACTGGAGTGTATCACTGAACAACAGAGGCCTTGGAAGGCTGCTGAAATATTTGTATCACACATCAATAACTTAAGATAAAAGCAGAGAACAAATTCTGCTGTTCCCAGAAATACAATTCAAATCTGTGGATAGCTAAAAGCAAAAGGGCTGTGGAGACTCGACAGTCCCGTCCTTGTAGATAAAATAAATGCAGGGTGAAGAATGCAAAAAGACGCCTCAGAGTTGGTCCATCAATTGCTACTATTCAACATTGTGCATACTCACAGTGGCCCTTTTTAAAGCAGCAGAGGTTCATTGTTGCCCAGCATTCTCAATTCACCAGACTTGAAGTCAACAAGAGCAGCCATGCTGAAAGCTTTGTGAGGGGTTTCAGTGGTGCAAACTGGATGTAAAATGTCACAGTGAAATGGGCACAGAAAAAATATTCACAAGCTATATTTTCACCAAATGAATGAAGGAAACCTTCATTCTGAAAGTTGAAAGTTTCATTCATTCATTCATATTTTATCTTCTGACATCTGTTAATTACTGCTAAACATGATGCAAAGAAAAAGTCACTGTCAGCATTTAAGATTTAACAAAATATGGTTGTTTTTCTTGGTCAAACAATAGTAACACAAGTGTCATACATTTAAGAATTTCCAAAATAAACACTTGAACACTCCCTAAATATGTCTACTTAAAGTGCTAATGGGCTAGTGATTAAAGGATAAGTTCGGTTTTTTGACACCTGGACCGTATTTTCAGGATTAAATACGCTCGTAGACTCACCCAGACAATTTTGGCGGAGCTCAGAGCCGTTTTCGAGCAATTTAGATCCATTCAACGACGTTTTTCTCTCATGCCATAGTAGCAGATGGGGCCAGAAATCGAAGCCCCTAAATTAGACATTATCTGCTGCGAAACTCACTCATTTCAGCTACATTTTATAAATGAATGGCCAGTGTTATCACCATGTCAGCTCAACTTCGTTGTTATGGTCATCCGGGGCTTTACAAGGATGGGTAACTTTTGGTGACGTCAAAGAAATGCACCGCAAGAGCGCAGCTGAGTAGAGCCGCTGTTGTTGCTAGGCTACACGGCTACACGGCTATTTTTGTGCAACATGGTGGAATATTTATCCGACGTAGAAGTGTCTGACGACGACTTTGAGTATAATGGATGCCCGTATCGTTTTGAGCCAGAATATACCAACGAGGAGCTATTTGAAAGGAGGATGCAGAGGGAAAGAGCCGAACAGCTGGCCAGAGAACAAGCAACCACTGCACGTCCACGAATGGGGGCTAACTGGTGGTGTTGTTGTGGACATTGCACGGCAATGGCAACAGAGGAGGAGTGAGTTTCGAGGCAGATAGTGTCTGATTTAGGGGCTCCGATTTCTGGCCCCGTCTGCTACTATGGCATGAGAGAAAAACGCCGTTGAATGGATCTAAATTGCTCGAAAACGGCTCCGAGCTCCGCCAAAATTATCTGGGTGAGTCTACGAGCGTATTTAATCCTAAAAATAAGGTCCAGATGTCAAAAAACCGAACTTATCCTTTAAGTACCGCCCAATGTCCCAAGGCTATCATCCTGTGGTGCCTTTCCCGCATGCCATTGTCCCACTCTCTCTCCCCAATTTCCTACTCCCTCCATTAGGGCTGGGTATTGTTGAGAATCTCACAATTCGATTTCAATTGTGTTGCGATTCAATTTAATTAGGACCCTATAAAATCCGTGATCACAAAATCGCAGAGGATCACGGAATTAGACATTGAACGCAGAATGTGATATAAACAAGGAATATCACAGAAATGGCTGACATTTCACGTAAAAGCATTTTTTTCTGCCCCGAGGGGGTCACTGATGCTGCGAACAATGCACACTTCACTTCCTCTCCCCCTCCTCCTCTCCTCATTAACGATGTCAACATGTCACAGCGGCTGTCTGAGACACCGGCTGACCCTGCGTTCACACCAAAAGCAATCTGAGCATCCTCGACTGCCATTCATTTTCAATGATCACTGCCGTCGAGGGCCGATGAGCGGCGCGATGCGAATGACACAGGCGATGTGTAAGTCGGCAAAGAAGCTACGAAACTCCCGGCTAACTCCAGAGTACAGTGCAGAGCAGTTTGCCAACAATTATTATGTGTCAGGAGATCAAATGTTCTGCAAATTTTGTCAACATACTGTTGACTGGACCCATAAAGATACGCATGAGGACCACCTGAAGAGTGAGTGTCTATATTTCATTACTTTATACAGTGTCTCGGGGTTAAAGTTGCGTAAAATACTAAAAACCAAATTCTCAAAAACTTTAAATGGAAAAAAACTAAAACGGAATTTGGGAAAAAATAACAGATTTTATAGGGCCCTATTCAATATTGATTTAAATGATTCAATGTTGATTCAGTAAGAAGAAGAAATACACAAATAATTAGAGTAGGCATTAACAATTTTTACATATTTATTTTCATGCCCATGTGAACATATGTGTTATGTCATGTCACATTTTTGAGCAATAAAACATCTGAAAATAAAAATTTGCACAATAATAACTTGTTTGTGCATACGGAGTTCAAAAGCAAAAAAAATGACAGTTCTGTATAGACACTGAATAAGCCTACAGCACCCCCCACTGACCAGGAGGTGAATCGATTCATAAGATTTGCTGAATCAATGTTGAACTTGGGGGGGTATTGCAATGCATTGATGAATTGATATTTTTACCCACCACTACCCTCCACCGTCCTAATAAAATGTAAATCCCAAAACAAAAAGATGTAGATTCAAGGTTCAATAAAGTAAATTTAGATGGCTCTCAAACAAATGTGTGACAATCAGTGACAAAGTCTATTTTTAGACAGTAATGGCCGTTGTGCTGGCTGCTTGTGTAGCACAGAATCCAAAAAAACTAAAAGAATTTTCAACTGGAAACTTCAGAATTAAAAAACAAAAAATAAGAGCTGCAGCTTCCTCATGTCAAAAATGTTAAACCTTGAAGTAAAAATCTTTGAGCTGATGACGGGTGACTCACGACAGCCCCAAATCCCTGCTTCAACGTCTTCTCTTATTAAAAATTCTGTTGGGAAGCGCTGGGAACAAATGATGCCATGCTGATTTCAATACTGTGACATTTCAGTCTTCATAGCAGGTCCCAGCAGCCAGCAGTGAACGGTCGAGTGCCCAGGAGCAATAACTTAGAGGGGGGGGACCCGAGTGCAGAGGAGGAAACTGGCCTCTTAAGTGGCTCTGTGTTGTCAACTGTGTCCTGATAGGTGGAGGAGCCCTCTGCCTTGTGTTTCCAAGCCTTTATCATTAATAATGTGTAATTTTAAACTCTTCATCCTCATACCTTTTATGCTGGTTTTAAATTCCAGCTGCCCTTTCTCCCTTTCACTGCTGTTACAGAGGACAGGGAGCCTCGCCTGGTCAGGACAGACAGGAGGAAGAAGAAGAGGAGGAGGAGGAGGAAGAGGAGGGGGGAGTGAAGGTGAGGAGCTCCTGGTTTGCCTCAGGGCAGAGACAGATAGATAAGGAAAGAGGGAAAGAAAAACCTTTAATCTGAACAATCAGACATCCAGGCTATGAGGGACTGATCTGCTCCCTGATGGGTATTGTGTCAAGCATATAAAGCGTCTTCAGCAATTCTTTCTTCAGCCTTCTAATAAATTAACCCTGTGAGATTTAAATGCAAAACCAAAGTGAAGAAAGACATAGTTAAAATTCAGTTCTCCTTTATCTGAACCAAGGAGCTGCATACTTTAACGTTCAGAAACATTTTAGGCTAGGAATGCCCCGGTCACAGCCACTTCACAGCTGAGACTGATCACCTTTGAGTGAGACAGGCTGATGCCAGAGCTGATGCCCATCAGTCTTTGTGTTTTGTTATCGCAGCTGGTTTAGCAGTTGGTCAGCTTAATTAGTTTTACAGTGTACTAGGACCTCCTCCAGATAGTAGCCTAAGGGCCCGATTACGCGACAACAGTCGAAAACGGAGAGTTTTCGTTGCGTTTGCGCTGGTGATGCAGGATATGAAAAATTTCAACTGATACTGATAACCGGTAATTTTCTGCTTCTCATAGCCGACACCGATACCGATAAGCGATAAGTTCATATTTTTATATTTAACATAATCTTTTTGCATGTTGAAATCCTGATCCAACCACTGAGCTGCTAAGCTGAGCTTGCTGACTGGACTAACGTCAGATGTCCTTATGTCTGTGGTAAAACTTACGTGTAGTCTGATCTTGTCATGTGTTATGTAATCAATTTATGGACGCGTGTGGCAACGATACCTTAGAGGGCATGGAGGGATACATCCAAGAAGAAGCGACGGCTTGGGAGGGTGTAACGTGGATCCAAATGTGCTATTAACTTGCGAAAACCTGGGCTCTCAACGACAGAAAAGGGCTGGTCGTCGAGCACTATGAACTCCATCACTTTGTCGCTTCGCCACAATGGCAACTTTTCAGGTGAGTTATAAGATCTGTTGTGTTAAAAGAATTCTCACTGAACAGGTTGTGCAAACAGCAATGCTGTTGTTATCTTTTGCCACTGAGAAAAACAACCACACTGATGAAGCCATGTTCACTTTTGGTCTGGCAGAGAGAGGGGGACAGGCTTGGCAGGCAACTCAAAACATCGGTCAACATCGTTATCTTTTAGGTACGCCTTTATTTTGAAATTCAGAGGGGTTATCCATTTCACAGTTTCCGCCCAACTGCGCCTTGTTCTGAAGTTTCCAAGTCTTCAAGTCTCACGCATTCAGCATGTGGCACACACATTTGAACCTTGTCGCTCTTTCACACGCCACACCTGGTATTTCTTACGCATTATTATTTATTATGTAGCGCCCACCGAGTAAAACCCCTATATGTGCTTTGGAACGTGTAGCAAGATGCTCTGAGCATCACCGAGTTCAACGGGAGCTTGACATATCAGCCAATCAGTAAATAGCACTGCTGTATCCGGGTAAGATACAGTCGATCTGACAGCAGAGGACGCATACTGCACACACACAACGGGAGTGCCTAATGACACGAGTACAGTAAGTTATCTCATCATTTGATTTTGTAACGCACTGATTAATGAAATTACTTATTGTACCAAAGGAAAACAGTGAGAGCTTGTTCTTATTATTCCTCCATACCTACCATTAAAGAGTAAAGCAAAGTCTAATCACATGGACATACAAAGCGTGGTCACCAGGCATCACATTAAAACAAAATAATCAGTATTGAGTTAGTTAAGTTAATACTTATAACATGAGAAATGTTTGGCTTTAATTAAAATCAAAATTGCACATTTTTAGTTTGAAAAAGCATGGCCAAATGTTGGAGGTCAGTAATACTAAAAATAAATGTGCTGTGTTAAATGTGTACATAATACCGTCTTAAATTGATTGAAGGCCCCTGAATCGAACCGAATCAAAATCGAATCGTGGCAGATTTTGATATCAGCAAATATCGTATCGTTGTCCAAAGAATTGATATCGTATCGTACCGTCATGAAACTGGTGATTTACACCCCTAGTAAGCTGATTCCAGAGCACAGCCACAAACTGATCAGTGAGCTCTGCAATGTGAGTTAAAGTCAAAAGTCTAACTGTTTAGTTTTGTCTTGTTTTAATGCAGTATGCCTTTATAGTTTGAGCTACCACACTTAGTGGCTTCTTAGGACTTTAACAGGGGTGAAAAGTAAAGATTTAAACTTTAAATGGGACACATCAGACATAATAAAGGCTGCCTCGCTGCACAAGAACAAGCCCTCTGTGTACACTGAACATTAGAGGAACGAGTTTGGCAAGTTGAGTCTCTCTTCCTGACTCCTCTCTGTCTCCAATCAGGGTAACAGGGCACACATACTACCGGTAAACGCCTATTTATTGCTAAATGCTTCAAAATGTCCACCCAAAATCAGAAAAACCTTAATTCTGTTGCGTCCAAGAACTTAAAAAAAGCTCCTGTCCTGCAGCAGGTGCTTCACTGATGAGCCCAGATGTCAACAAGTCGTCACAAACTTACCTTTCCCTTCAGGTCCAGGATAAATATCGCCGACGCCGACATCTTGGTGAAGTACAATCCTCGACAAAAGGAACTGGCCTGGGTAAATCTGGGTCTGCTGGCAGATATGGGTCACTCAAAGGGAATGATATTCTCTCCCATCATCCTCCTTCCTCCTCTCCCTCCGCGCTCTCCTCAGTCGACGCGTCTGCCTTCAGCTCGATGCTGCTGCTTTTCCGGAGCGTCAAGCTAACGGCCGTTATAGCTCGGCTACTTCCGGTTTTACTGTCATACGTTTTTTCTTGTTTTTTCTTGCTACAGTATTCATTTTAATAACAAAAAATGCCCAACATGTATACTTTGTTTATCCACAGCAGTATATTTAAGTCCAAATGATATCAAAAATCAATTTATCCGTCATTTGGTAAAAAAAAGTGAGATCTATGTGCAAAAGGTGCAAGGCTAAGAAGGCTAGGCTAAGAAGGCTAGGCTACGACAGGCTATCCTTCAGCTAATTGCCAATTATTTCTTTTTTGTTTTTTTTTTAAAAATTGCATAAATTGAATTAAAAAAAAACAGAGACATCATGATTAGTGTAATTTCTGTAAAACATACAAATGTATCTGGGTTTGGATAAAATCAATTGTCCTTCTTTTAAAGAAATAAAAATGTGCAAGGCTAAGAACGCTAGCTACCATATACTACCCTACATTTAGGCCTAGTTCAATCAGCAAATTGCTCTTCTATTTATTTATTTATTATTTATTTACAAATTTAAATGAGAATTAAAAACATAATACTCGGACATTATAACTATTAGCATTTCTGTAAAACTTAAACATGTGTCTTCACTTTATTAAGAATAAATCAAGACCTATGTGAAATATCATGGACAAACCCTTTATTAGGCCTATTTTGGTCAATTGAATGCTTCTTTAAAAAAAAAAAAAAAAAACTAACAAAAAGCCATGCAGAACTAGAAGTGCTCTAAGAGTTCAACCTCCGCCAAGGCATTTCCATTATTGTCGGGCGAGTTATTGTGAAAAATGTGGAAAAATCCTGGATCAACATTCAAATTCTGATTACCACTAAAGTCATACGACCTGTCACTTGTGCTATTACTCACATTCCCTGAAAATGTCATCCAAATCTGCTGAAAACTTTTTGAGTTATAAGTAAAGTGGAACCAGCCCTATCTAGCAAGTTTAAAATCCCAATAAATCCTTCATCTAGATTTGGATCACTAACAAAATCTGATAGATTTTCACCTCACTTTTACAACCTGTCCTTGAAATTTCATCAAATTTTATGCATAGCTTTTTGAGTTATTCTGTTGACAATCACTGAATGTCCACTTTTATAAATCAAAAGTTTCATTGATTAAAGAACAGATTTTTTTTCTCCCTTGCCTCCAATCTATAACACTAATAGACTGAAAGGACAGGACAACTGTGCACTTGACAAAAAATATGGCACAAAAAAAAAAAAAAATCCAATATCCTTCTATTTAGATATTATTAAATTCATGTGGAGACCTATAACGGGTTCAAATAATCTTGACAAGAGACCTTTCCCAATGTATAATTAATGAAAATTAGGTCCTGCATTTATATTTGAAAGCAGGTGTTGCAAATCTTAGTTGCAATAAAGTAATGCTTTATACATTATTTTATTGATACTTTAGGCTTTGATTCATTCCCAAGCACTAAGCAATGAATGCAGGATGGAGCAGAGGTCTATTCAGTTTATAGAAGCTACGTCTTAATTCTGTGCTTTTATTTTGAAGGTCTGATCAAGCAGATCCCCGGACTGCCGCGGCTCTCCTGTGTAAACTTGACGCGCTGTGTTTCCGGGTTATCAGCCTGACAGATTCACACAGACCTGTCAGACCGCTCTCATCAGCTGGACTGTCTCACAGGATCTAAAACCGCCTCAGGGCTTCTTACAAGCCACAGTGTCAGGGTTCATTTCTGCTGTTGGTACCACGGTTGTAAAGTTTAGAGAGAAAGGTGAGTGTGATGACTCCAGAGACTGACCACAGAGACCAAAGTGTGCAGAGCCAGCTGGAGCCTACTGTCACCTTTAGTTCTGGCCACCGTTTGGATTAGAGAAAAGATCTGACCCATGTGAAAGTCCACCACACTTTTTTTTTTTTTTTTTTTTCCCGCAGTGCTTGAATTTTACAGGTTTTCAGTTGGGAGGTGCAACTTCCATGTACAGCCTCAATGAAGTGTTTCTAAAAATAGCTGTGTAGTAGATGTTATTACAAGTAGGCTAATGCATTTACTTGAATGAGTCAGCCTACATATTTAATGTTCTGAGGCCAGTCCTAATAACACATGACACTCTGTCCTTTTACACAGCAACCACAATTTAAGGACAATGATGATCCAACAACAAGAAATTTATTTCTCATTTGTGAAGATATTGATCTGCAAGTTGCCCTCTATTGCATAATCATTATCACTTGTATTTAGATTATGATGTAAAATGTGCAATAAACCTCATAATTCTACCTCAATATTCATCCATCCTGTGCAACACAATCATTGTATTGTATTGTATCTGTGCAATACAACACATTTCTATATATTTTTGTCTGTTTTGTATATTATATTCTTAATATTCATCCTTTATATTGTATATAGAGCTGGATTTTTTCTTGCACATTTTTGTATCTGTTTGATACCTGAAGAAGGAGAAGCTCTCCAATCTCATTGTACATTAAGTATAATGACAATAAAGGGCTTTCTATTCTATTGTATTCTATTATCTCCACACAGGGCATTTAAATACATCTAACATCAATGCACTGGGTTTTTAACATGGGATAGGGTTGCAAAGGGGTGGAAGAGTTCCAGTAAATTTCCAGAAACCTTCCATGGGATGTTAAGCTGGGGAGTTGGGGAAATATTTCAAATTAGACTCTTTACATGTGGATTATGGGAATTAACTGGAAATTTGGGGTAATTTGAATGAACTGTTTCAAATCCAAACATAAATACAAACATTTGTTTTGTCACAGGCAGACATCCATGCAAAATAATATTTCAACAGATTTGTTTGTAAGTAGAACTTTATCAAGTGTTAATTATTTCATTGAACAATTCAGCTTCACTTGAGTTAGTCTACAGGCTCAAATGTGGTCTCAATAGTCCAGGGTTCTAGAAATCATTTGTGCATGTGATGGAGGAGTGCACAGTGCATGTAGGGGGCATGACCTCAGTACTCCTGCAGTAAGCAGTGTGTGCATGTGATGGAGGAACAGCAGAGATATTCACAAATATACCTGCATGATTGTTTAGTCAAGGTAATACTAAAATATATTTTACCCAACTGTATTTAAAATCCCTATTAAAGGGCCACCTTCAATTTTGTAAATTCCAGAGTTATTCCTCATTATTCCCATAAATTCCCATTATTTCCCATGGAAAGTTTCCAACTTTGAAAATTACCAAAATTTTGAAGGCCTAATTAGGAAAGCACAGTATTGGATTTTTGCCAGAATTCAATAAGCTGATATTTTCAAACTCATTATCTTCAATACTGATTCCTGTATTTTTTTTTTTTTTGTCAAGGGACCAAAGCTTTCAAAAACTACGAGTGAACTGTACCTTTCATGGTGACAGTCTATGTGTGTTATAAAACAGATGTGAAGCAAGAAAAACAACATCTGATTCTTTAATAAATTACACTTTTGATTTTTAAAAGTGGACATTCAGTGACGATGAGGTAAAATATTAAGGTACATTCCTACATTCTGCCAATATACCAGCCCATAAAAGAGATATTTGTGGATCATTTGTACCTGCAAAATATCAGCTGTAAATATTGACAAAAATTTTCACCTGCTGATACTGATAATCAGGTTTTTAGGCAGTTATCTGCCGATACAGACATTGCTCCAAATTTAAATTGTTGCTCAGGTCAAAGAAATAAATCAAGAAAATGCAAAGAAATATGTTCCTGTTCAGATTTATCAAATATGTCATGCAGTTATATGTTTTACTGTTTAAAAGGCTTATCCCTCAGCCAATTGATTTAAACATATAAATGCCAATTGATGCACTGTAGATCAATAAATTGTCTTATTTACAACAGATTATTTAATCATTTTCCTTCAAATGAATAAAAAAGCATGCTGTTTGAAAAACAAAAACTTTGGTTATAATCTGTAACAAAAAACCTGTTGTGATTTTCACTGTAACACAAAACTGTGTCAGTATGCCAAAAATGATATTTGTTTAAAGTATGATCTAGACGTTTATTTGAAGGAGCACAAGAAGACCTACAGCTATAACTTGAAGTGCTTTGAGAGCACAAACCTCTGCCAAGGCATTTCCAACATTGTTGGATGAGTTATTGTCAAAAATGTAGAAAACGGCCCCATCTGGCACTGCTAAGAAATCCTTTTAAATAAATCTTGTGCATCCACATCCGGATCACCACCAAAATCTAATCGCTTCTTTCTTGCCCCATGAAAAATATTCCCTGAAAATGTAATCAGAATTAAGTTTTTGAGTTTTCCTGTTCACAAACTAACAAACTAACGAACCCACGTCTGCAAAAAACAGGATCTTACTGGGTGAGGAATAACTCCTCTTGCACTCGGTCAGTCAGAGAATCAGTTTTACTTTTGATTTTTTAGCTATTCAGACGTTGCTGATCTTGAAGAAACATCAAAATTAAGATCACTAAAGAGAACAAGAACTCAAAAAGAATCATAGGGAGTGGAGTTGGTGGTTCGGGCAGTCCTGCTAAGCGATTGAGAATTCAATCTCATCCAGCTCTTCCTCTGTGTCGTCCGTGTCCTCCATGATCTCCGCTGCTCTCTCAGCTCTCATCCTCTCACTGGCCGGGATGTAGTTGTCCTCGATAAAACCGTCATCATCTTCCTCGCCCTCGCTCCCAGGAGGCATGCAGTCAGGGTTTACACCACGTCCACTCTGCATAGCAAACTCCACATCCTGGCCTGAAAACAGTGGGAGGAACACAACAAGGATTCAGAGGTGTGTTCTCTGAGCAGCTCCAGCTTTAAGTGGAGATAGTTACAGCTAATATGAAACTAAAAGCTTGCATCTGCATTTAACTAGACTGTTGAATATACTTTGTGTGACCAAATAAGTTTTGACAAGTGTTTATCGAACAGGTTATTTTATATGAGAGGTGTACAATATTGGATTGTTGTCAATATTCTTCATGCCAGTTTTTCCAGATACATTTTTTGCCAATTCCAACATCAATACAGATACACAGAAGGCCAAATATCAACAACATCCGGAAACACCGCCGACTTCTCTGGGCCCTAGCTCATCTGAGATGGACTGAGGCAAAGTGGAAAAGTCTGCTGTGGTCTGACTCCACATTTCAGACTGTTTTTGGACATCATGGACGTGGTGTCCTCCAGGCTAAAGAGGAAAAGGACCATCCAGACTGTTATCAGAGCAAAGGTCAAAAGACAGCATCTGTGATGGCATGGGGGGGTGTTAGTGCCCATGGCATGGGTAACTTGCACATTTGTGAAGGCACAATTAATACTGAAAGGTACATACAGGTTTAGGAGCAACATGCTGCCATCCATCTTTTTCAGGGACGTCCCTGCTTATTTCAGAGACGATGAAGACACATTCTGCTCGAGTTACAACAGCAGGGACTGGACTGACCTGCTGCAGTCCACACCTGTCTCCCTGTGAAAATGTGTGGAGCATTATGAAGCGCAAACAACAAGAACTGAGACCTCAAACTGTTGAGCAACTGAAGTCGTACATCAGGCAAGAATGGGATAGAATTCCACCAACAGAACTTCAACAATTAGTGTCCTCAGTTCACAAATGCTTATTGAGTGTTGTACAAAGAAAAGTGATGCACACAGTGGTAAACAGACCCCTGTCCCAGCTTTTTTGGAACAATCTGCTGGCATCAAATTCAAATTTTGTGAAAAAACACACAAAATTGATCAGTTACAACATTAAATATCTTGTCTTTGTAGTGAATAAATTGAATATAGGTTGAAAAGGATTTGCAAATCATTGTATTCTGCTTTTATTTACGTTTTACACAACATCACAACTTCATTGGAATTGGGCTTTGTAGAAGCACCCTACATTTGATCAAATGCAGACTATATAAAAGCTGAGAACATGCCTCAGCCCCTTCAGTTAAACAGAAGTAAAGTCAAATACCCATTACAGGTACTCACATATGTTCCAAAACAATGAAAATATAAATGATAAATCACAGAAAATCCCCCACGTTGTTGATTTATAAAGCAGAAAATGTCATTGTGTTAACCTGACTGATGTGTGAACTGAGATTCAAGACACTGCAGCCAGTCAGCAGGGGCAGCTCCAGATCTTTTGGCTTCACTTTAAGCTCAGTGTTGCACTATCCATGCTTTGTCAGCTGGGTCATCATCACTTGAGCGTCACAATTTCATGTTGAGTAAAAACTCATTTTTCAGTCTAAATACCAAAAAAGGCATCACTGACCTCTCGTACGCAGAAAATCAAGCACATTGAAAGCTTTATGGATAAAAAGAAACTCACAAACCTGATTGGTCAAACTGGCTGGTAGTGTCTGTGTCCGTCAGCCGGGTGTGCCTGTAGCTGGCCAGGTAACGCCGCACCACCTGACATTTAGCCAGCAGGGCGATGATGATGGACACAGAGATGGCAGTGACTAAGACCGCCACCAGGAACTCCCAGTTCTGAGATTTATATCTGGTCCTTGGGGTTACAGTGTCTGCAAGAGAGGAGAACAATCAAATCCTGCTGAATTTGTCAAAACTGTTAAGCATTATTCATCATTTTTGTCAATGTGGGAGGGGGCTATTGCCTGAAAACACCTTTAAAGGAACACTCCAACATTTTTGTTGTTTTCGTGTCCATCCTCACTCCAAGCAGACGGATACTATTCTTTTGACTGTGCATGCAGTAACAAGGAAGAGACGGCCAAAGCTTTCTCACCACTAGTTAGATTAGCTCAAACACAGGGAGTATCTGGGAACCGCGATAGCCTGCCTCTGCCTACAGTCATCAGATTTTTTAAAATGCAAATTGCCTGCAAATTTAAGAATGGCTTGCAAATGAACAGCTCACTCACAACTGCAAATCGGTTCTCATCGTTCACTGAGAAGAGCTGTTCAAAAGGCTCGACTTGTTCACGAATGTCACATCTCACCTGAAAGTCATTGTTGAAGTAGGTCAACAAAACAGAGCCTCTGTTTAGGAGTAGAAGAAGATAATAAGATGACAGTAGAAGTTAATGTAACAAATCATAACGTAATGTAATGTAACATAACGTAAGGGATAAAAAAACGAGTCACAGCAAGCACACAAAGTTGCTGAAGAGTTTATCTCAAGTTTATTTAATTATAATTATTATTATTATTTTATTATTTTTTTAATTTTTTTTTCAGTCTACTTCTGTTGTTCTCAGTTCAGAAGATGTCTGATGTCAATTACACTTTTCTTTTTTAAATAAAGAAGAGCAGATTGAAATAATCTCACTGTACACTTACTGAGTGTGAATGTATAAACCATGAAACTGCTCTGAAAAAAACATTTGAGAAGATTAGCACTTTATGTAATATTTTTAAAGAAATATGAACACAGAAGAAACCACCCTCGTCTTCTCTTACAAAGTCAGCCATAATCCTTTGTATCAATCTTCTTCTACTCATAAACAGGACCGTCTAGAGTTGCTGAAGAGTTTATCTGATGACTGTAGGCAGAGGCAAGCTAGTGCTACCCACTGACTCCCGGTGTCTGAGCTAAGCTAATTAGTGGTGGGAAAGCTCTGCCCATCTCTTCCTGTTACTGTACGCACAGTCAAAAGAATGGTGTCTATCTGCTTGTCATGGACTCGGGAGCGAGGCAAGACACAAAAACAAAAAAAAGTTTCCATATCCCTTTAAAACAGAACAATCATTCAACAATTCTAAACACCAAGAAAAACAGGAAGCACATGTTCATTCATGACAACAAAACTGACTCCTGTTTAAAAGATGTTTCAGTTCAGTCTGATTCAGCTTTAGCTCCGAATATTAAGTGTTTAACAAACTGATCCCTGGGATGGAGGAATTGGTTTGTCCCAGTGAAGATTTACAAAAGAGTGCATTACAGTCTCCATTAGCTGCACACCCCGCACACCTGAGGACCCTGATGATTCAAACATTTGTGAATAAGGTTAAGAGAGGAACATTTTATGAAATTGTCAAAGCCTGACAAGTCCAATATTTGTAGCACATGGCCTGACTGGTTTCCTGTCTAAGATTTAAATGAATGAGTTGTAGATCATTATCAAAGATTTAACTACAGCATTCAGAGAGCGCAAACCTCCACCAAGGTAGCTCACATATTGATGTTACATCTACAAGCAATAGTTCCATGATAAAGTTACCTTCATTATATGATTGACCCTGAAAACCCACATCTAGCACTCAGAATCATGTTGATATCATTATTAGTTAGACAGTTATTGAGCAAAAATGATCGTTCACTGATGGCAGTTATCTGGATCACCACCAACATCTGATAATTTCCAAGTTGGGCCGTTACCAACATCTCCTGAAAATTTTAGCAAAATCTGTCCGGTAGTTTTTGTGTAATCATGCAAACAAACAAACATACGGCGGCAAAAACATAACCTCCTTGGCGGAGATAGTTATGGAGGGCGTGGCTTAGTTGTAGAAGATGCAGTTTTAAGTATTTGATTTAATCAGGGCGGCAAAAAGGTTGTGTGCCTCAGAGCATGAGGGTTGCTGGGTCAAATCCCTGTCACTCAGTGCCTTTCTGTGTGGAGTGTTCTCCCTGTGCATGCGTGGTTTCTCTCCTGTTCACTCCTCCCAAACACCATGCTAATGAGTTTAACTGGTGACTCTAAATTGCCCTTAGGTGTGGGTGAGTGGTTGTCTTTCTCTATATGTGGCCTTGTGGTTGGCTGGTGGCTGGTCCCTGTCTCTTGCCCAATGTCAGCTGGGATAGGCTCCTACCAGAATAGGATAAGCGATACAGATAATGGATGGATTGATGATTTTGAAACATTAACAGAGAGAGAGGGAGGGTTGTAGTTCTGTTGTGGTTTTTCTTACCGTTTTGTGATGTGGTTGGTGTAGCAGTAACATTTAATAAAAGTTCCATTTGGCTTTTTTTGTGCAGTCTCTTGGAGGGAGTCACTTCTCCTTTATGGTGATATTTCTCTGTAGTTGATCTGGAGCATGGATCACGAGTTGATCGATCATACAAAGACGACTGTCAGACTTTTTCAATTTTGCTTGAGTTGAACGATTGATTGAATCCTTCACAAGGCAGTGCTTTAAAAAGTGCAGTGACTGTTATTGTTGTATCATCTCCAGTAGGGGACACATAGAGGTTATCTGAGGCTGCTGCAGGGCCGGCATCTCCCCAGATGAGGGAGGTAGACGTCTGGAGGACTTGTGCTGACCAGGGGGAGTCAACCCTCAGAGCTCCACAAGGGGGCAAGGCTGAGTGACAGGAGAGTCATCGGCTCAAACATGAGTGAAAGGTGGTGGCAGCGCTATCATCCTCTGTGTGGGTGGATGTGTGAGCTGGAGTCCTCCTGCTGCCGTCAGATGAGGCTTCAGAAAAGCTGTAGGAAAAAGAGGAGGACAATTAAAGCATATGAATGAATCCATTTTACACTCTTGCCTAGAAAGAGGAAGAAAAACAACACTTGAATGAAACATTAGTCGACTACAATGCCCGTATGACCTACATCCCATGTGCATTTAGGCTTTGAATTCTTTTGACTCTTTGTGCCAGTAAATGCATATTTCATGACCGAAAAAGAACTTGCACAATCACATGACCTAAATATTTCACTTAGTATGTGTGAAGAGTGAGAGTGCCATCATAACAGAGGAGACTTTGACTGGATCCCCCTAAATCCACAAGTCGTAATTGAGAGCAAGCTGTCAGGAGCTCAGGAGGATATCATCCACAACAGGAAAAGTGTGCCGCAAACAGGAAAGTCACACATACTGGAGGACCTTCCTCTGTGGAGGTCGGGCTGGCACGAAAGGCTGGAAAAGTGGCTGTGTTTACGAGGTGAAGGCTCTGACCATTTTATTCACATTTATCCTGAATATGAGAGGCACAGATTTGATTATTCTGAAATTAGAGGCATTAAGTCTACAATGAGTTGTTTCCAATTAGGCTAAAGTGCTTTTAATCAAAATTTAAAAGCCACTTCACTCAGAAAAATCTCACAAAGGAGATGGTGAAATGTGACAGAATCTGTTACAAGGGAAAATAGACAGAAAAAAATGTCCTCAATCAGTCAGTCACACTTTATTTATACAACACAGTTAATACAAGTTCAATTGCAGTTCAAAGTGCTTTACATTGAGACAGAAAAATTATTGACAAAAGATAGATAGATAGATAGATAGATAGATAGATAGATAGATAGATAGATAGATAGATAGATAGATAGATAGATATGGCTCATAGATGTCTCTGTTTTTAATCCATAATGATGTGCTTTGAAAATTGTTTTGTCTGTCTTTGTATTTCTGTCTGTAACTGTGTGCTTTTTGCTGCTGCCTGTCTCGGCCAGGTCTCCCTTGAAAAAGAGGTTTTTAATCTCAGTAGGACCAACCTGTTTAAATTGAGGTTAAATAAAAATAAATAAGAAATAAATGCTCAGCAGTGGTCATCAGCTAAGTATATTTCACTGTAATTGTAATGATAGTAAATTAGATTAGATTAGATTAGAAGGGATTTATGATTGGCTATATGGATTCATGTTGGGTGTTGGATGTGTATATTTGTATATATATGTATATGTGTATTATCTATATGTATATATGTATCTATGCATATATGTGTATCCATAATATGAAGAGCTTTGTGCTCTATTGTAAAGTGTCTTGAGATGACTTGTTATGAATTGATTGCTATACAAATAAAGATTAATTGACTGAGATTGATTATATTTGATTATATTTGATTGAAACTCCCTCAGGGAAATTAATTTCAATAGCATATGAAAATGTACATAGAAAGACAAATTTAAAGATAGATACAAACAAAGATATAAATAAATACAAAATAAATATAAATTAAAATAAAAATATGTCTACAGTAGGTACAGTTACAGGTACAGCAGGTATGATGTCAAGAGGATTTAGAGACTAATGCACACCAGAAAAGCTAAAACTGAAGTAAAAGAAATGATAAAATCAAGATGAATAATAAAATATAAAAGAAAAGTAACAAGAAAAAAATGCAAAGCAATAAAACCAAGAATCATCAGACAGAGATAAATAAAAAGCTAAAAATATGTTTCAGATAAATAAATAAACACTATTTCTCTTGTTGTTGCCAGAGGTTAAAGAGCCAACACTTTGCATTAATTTGAGTTCATATTTTCATTTCTGATGACTACCAGAATATTTTCACAAGTGCTAATATTAAAAAAACAGCTAGTTTTCATAGTCAGCACCTCTGATCCAGCCGTATTCGCTGTCCATCGCGGTAGTTTAGTTCACTGAAAACACATATTTGGGAAAATTCCCGCCAAGGTGAAGATTTTGAAAAACTCAGATTAGAGGGTTCCCTGGTAGACAGGAAAACTAGCATTTTGGGCTCAAGTGTCACACTCTGTGCCAACCTCTCCTCGGGGTAACGATGTCGCTCTATGCCAGTGTTTCTCAGATAGTGAGGGCGGGGCGGGGGGCATCTTGTCTGGGCAGGGACGAAGCCAAACCGGCTGGACTGAATATTTGTAACAACTGGTTTTGTTAGGCCGACACGGTGGGGCAGTAGGCCATGCATGTGCCTTAGCAAGAGGGCTGCTGGTTCGATCCCCGGGTCGGTCAGGGCTTTTCTGTGTGGAGTTTGCATGTTCTCCCCGTGCATACAGTGGTTCTCTCCAGGCACTCTGGCTTCCTCCCACAAACCAAAGACATGCTCATTAGGTTGATTGGTGACTCTAAATTGCCCTTAGGTATGAGAGTGAGCATGAATGGTTGTCTGTCTCTATGTGGCCCTGTGATTGGCTCGGGGGCTGGTGTCTTTCACCCAGTGTCAGCTGAGATAGGCTCCGGCCCCCCACAACCCTGAAAGGGATAATCAGTACAAAAAATGGATGGATGGCTTTGATGGGTTTATTTGTTTATAGTTGTTTATTTTCATTCTTTCAAATAAACTTTATTTTTACTTTTTTTTTTTGTTTCAGAAATCAGGACTTTTCATCAATTTAAATGAAATAAAACTGTGGAGGGTTCAAAATTGCTTTATATTTATAACATTTTTACTTTGACCTTTAATAATTTAGTCTTTATCTTGTCATTAAAATGTTGCCACTTTACATTTTTCCACCTTTTTTGTCTTTCTTCCTCTTGGTTGATGTTAAATGTGGATCTTTTTTGTGAGAACTATAAATTGTGACTGACCTTAAATACTTTTTGGACTTTCGAAGAAATAAGTATGCAAATTTCCACTTTATTGTTTTTATCCTTTCCAAGATAGTATTGGGTAAGAATTGAAAAGCTCACTTGGAGTAACATGAATATGAGTACAGAATCAGAAATGTTATGAGCACGAGTACAAGAACTTGACTTGGTAACCATTATCTGAACCTAGTAACATTATTGATGCATCCCTATGGACAGTGTAAGTGTACTTTAAATTAAGTCAAAATTAATTTCAAAATATACCTTATCTAGTTTTTCATTGATCATCATCCTCTCTAGAGCTCTACACCTTGCCTTCCAGCTTCCAGTGTGAGACAGCATCAGAATCATGAATAATGTCCTAAATGCAAATTCAGTCCTGAGTTGCACAGAAACTTTGTTAGAAGACAAACGGGCCTTTGAGTGAAGCTGTCTGCAAATTTGCCAAATATTTGCATACAAGTTTTTTTCCTGCTTCTCAGAAAGCTGTTATGATAAAGTTTACAAGCCAAAAAAAGCACTAACTGTGGTTTTAAGCTGAACTTCCACCACTGGCAGAGTATTTCTCCTATTTTTACTTTTTTTTCTTAAGGTAAGTCATCATTTTTGCTTTCCTTTACATTGATTGTAACTCTTTTTTTATCCTGCCAGGTCATAATTTAGTCTCAGATTATCCTTTGGCAGGACTAACAGATAATATTTACTAGAGGTGGTCCAAGAGCACAAAACTTCTATCAGGCATTTCCAACATTGTCGGGCAGCTTATTGTCAAAAATGTGGAAAAGTGCTCTATCTCGCAATGTTAACAAATCCTTCAAAATCTAATCATTTCTTTCTTGTGCCATGGCCAACATTTCTGGAAAATGTCATCCAATCTGTGGAGAAGTTACTGAGTCATTAAGGAGAGTGTGGAAAACTGGATCCACAACTGGATTCAGATCACCACCAAAATATAATCAGCTCTTACTTGTGCCATAGCCAATATTCCCCGTATCAACAAACATGCAAACAAACAAAGAAGCTAACAAATGCCGGCAAATATATGACCTCCTTGGCAAAAGTGATACCAGAAATGTTCTAAGACTGTTTGATACCTTCTTTTATTTATTAATTTTCCATTATGAGGTATGTGTGTTGCTTTACTTGATACACAAACTTTGCATGATTTTAATGTGATTTCATTTCATAGGCCTACAATTAAAAAAACAATGTCTTATGGTTGTTGTGAGGAGGGTATGTAGAATGATCATTATTGTCTCAGAAAATAGATTTTTTTTTAGTTTGTTTCACTATGAAAAAGTTGTAAATTTTACATTAACTTACTGAAAACAAGATGCCTGTATATTCTATTATTGTTTAACTGCTATAATTTTATTCAAGGTATCATTACTTTGTTTCAATTTACAACATAATTACTGTATTTTTAAAAAAACAACATCCTGACTTTTTTTCATTAACAATATCATTGCCATATTCTATTTTACAACTTTTTTTTAAATGTGCTTTAAATAGCAGTGAACTTGCTTTATTTTATTTTATATTACTATATCTTTGACTATTACAATGGCCATTTATTTGCAAGATATTATTTTGTAAATAAAAAAAATCACATACATCCATTTTTATCCAATAAAATACATTTACTCAAACAATTGTTTCACCACAAAATGTGAAATATTTACTCAAAGAGATCTTGCCTGCTAGTGGTCAGTTTTTCTGGGTAACATTACATTTTCTCTTGACCCAGTGCCCTTTTCAGTAATTTCCTGTCTAGTCATTTTACAGTAGGTGACTGTAGATTTTATGGTAAAATGCTGTTAATTTTACAGATATCAGCATGTTTTCCAACAATATTTTGCCAATTACAGCAATTTACTGTATAGGTGTGTTTCCAGTTGGTACTGTAGATATTTTGGTAAAGTACTGTTAATTTTACAAAACTCCATGACAGTGTTCAATCTGGCTTGAGAATTGCAGTGGGATGAATTGCTCATAGTAAACCAGAGTGTCCTAGTAGTACACTCCAACTGTGCCTGACCCTTACCCTCTGATATTGGGTCAAACTCTCCAGAATCAGGTTGTTGTAGTCTGCTACAGTCTAGATAAGATTATGTGTGTCCCCCTCTCTCCCTCTCCATCTTGGCCCTAAGGTGATTTTTCACAGTAAGAGGCATCCAGCTGCTTAGCGCCAGCCATTAGGCCTCTTCCTCTTCGTCTTCTGCAGCCATTCTCCTCAGCTCTGTTGGCTGTAAACACACTGACAGGGCTGCCTTTATCTCTTCCTGTCCTGTCCTCACACAGGCGAAGCACAACAAAACATCCACACCAAGCAGCACAGGTCTTCAGCTGTAAGACAGAGAGGAGCCTGGGAGCGAGAAATCTTCCAGCGTCAGATGTGCTGGTGTTTGTGAGCTCTTACTGTGCTCTGCTACTGTACATTTGTTTAAGCTTGTATGTGAAAATGCAGCTGAAGGAGGTTTCATTTGCATCTTTGTCTGCTGGAGCCACAGCTTGAATGTTTTCTCAAAGCCGGAGCGGGTTTCTCTCACTCAGTCTTTGTTACAGTGCTCCAGATTGTGAGTTGAGTGTCAGTTTACAGACACTAATGATGGCCAGAGGGCGGAAAATGTTCTTTCTGTCATCAAACTGAATTAAACATCAGAATTATGCCCTGCCTATGGAGCGTGAAGTTTCCTTTGAACAGACAAATTAACTCTTAGCAAGTTTACTGCTGGAGTTCATTGTAGTGTGAAGGGTGTCAGAACAAATGCTCTACGAGAGCAGCCTTACGTTTAAAAGGTGAATATTATGTTGATATGAATGATCTCTACTAATAAGAATAAATGGGTTACTACTAAGGCATCATGTTTTCAAGTAGTTTGAGGATTTTTTTTCCCCAAACTTTGCCCTTTTGCCATCTCTGACACATTTTAAAGTTTGGATGGTCAAAGGTCCCGAGGCCTCATGTTCATACTCAGTGATGGACGGTAATATCACTATAAATAGCATCATTAGCAGCTTTGTTACATTTTCTACTAGCTTTGTGGTAGTTTTCTGAGTCAAATAGCTTTCCAGCAGCTTAATTTATTGATCAAGTAGTGCAATAACGGCATACTGGGTTGGCGGTGTGGTAAGCAACTAGGCACGACCCATATACATGCTTCTGCTTGAATCCATCCTATGGCCAGTATGCAGTGTCCCCCCTTACTCTCTCTCGCCCCCCTTCACAAGCCTATCCACTGTCTCTCTCTCCTATCAATAAAAGCAATAGGATAGGCCAGGGTAGGTCACATATTGCTGTTACATCTATAACCAATAGTTCCATGATAAAGTTACCATCATGATATGATTCATTGACCCTGAAAACCCACATCTAGCACTCAGAATCATGTTGATATCATTATTAGTTAGACAGTTATTGAGCAAACATGATCGTTCGCTGATGGCGGTTATCTGGATCACCACCAGAATTTAAGCATTTTTAAGTTGGGCCGTTACCAACATCTCCTGAAAATGTCAGCAAAATCTGTCCAGCAGTTTTTGTTTAATCTTTCTAACAAACAAACAAACATATGTTGGCAAAAACATAATCTCCTTGGCAGAGGTGATTTAAAAAAAGTAGTGCAGTAGCTTCTTGACAAGCAACACTTTCCCCTTGTCACTAAAATTGCATACTGTACGATGTGGGCACTTTGTATATAAAAATTAAAAAGTGATTGGGAATGTACCCTTACAGTCATCACAAAGAAATGAACTTGATTTAAGGCAAAATATAAGCTTTGAACATGGCACGATTGTTGGTGCAGACACGCTGGTCAAAGTATTTCAGAAACTGCTGAATCTACTGGGATTTTCACAATGACCACCTCTAGGGTTCTCAGGGAATGGTCCACAAAAGAGAAAATTACCACTAAGCTGCAGTTCTTTGGGCGAAAAGGCTTTGCTGATGCCAGAGGTCTGAGGAGAATAACCGGAGTGGTATATTGTATGTTTTGACAATATTACAGCCAATATATGGGACTTCCATGGCAAAGTCAAAATATCGAGAAAAAAAATGTTCATATCTGCCAATACTGATAATCAGATTTTTGGGCAAATATCTGCAGATACCAATATTGGTCCAATAATACTGTGCATCCATTTATCAAACCAAATTATCTCAAACAGCTTAATGTACTCCAGTGGCCACCACAGCCACCAGATATCAATCCAGTAGAGCTTTGGGAGGTGGTAGCAGGGGGGATTTGCATCATGGATGTGCAGCAGACAGATCTGCAGCAACTGTGATGCTATCATGTCAATATGGACCAAAATCTCAGAGTTCAGCTCAGAGGAATTTTGTATGTTAGTATTTTCTCCTTTTTCTACCTGGACACAGCTCGTTCGATTGTGCCCAAACCACTGAGCTTCTTGATTTTCTTCCACTTGAATTTATTTAAAAGCAGTGAATGGACGAACATCAAACAACGACTCACAGACAGCTGACACCAATAAATTTCGTCTCCTTATAACAAATCACGTAAGTCTAAGCAAACATCCCTCTCTCTCTCTGTCTAAAATAATCACAAATAATAACAGAGAATCAAAGCTCCGTCCTTCATCTGACCTAAGCCCCAATAATCCACAGAGCAACACGCTGCAAGCCTCTTATCCCGCTGCCAAGACGTGAATTTGTTTCTTTCCTTGAAAATGTGCAGAGGAGTCAGGCTGGGCCATTGTTTGAGGAGGATAATGGCATCATGTGTGACAGGGCAGTGAGCTGAAAAACAGCTGGCAGAGGCACTGTTTGCCAGTTTGATTATTAATTAAAGACTCTGCAGATCAAGCTCACGCGCCATTTGTTTGATTTGAAATTAAAGCTACACCTTCATTTACTTTAGTGTTAATTTTGACAGCACTTTTTAATTTAGTTCTAGTCTTTTACCTAAAATATCTTTTAGTTTTAGTCATATAAATTAGTCATCTAAATTATTTTGATTTTAGTCTAGTTTTAGTTGCTGAAATTTCACATTTTAGCCAAAGAAATCTACTTTAAATTTAGTCGACTAAAATATGAAGTGTGAAGTGAAAGGCAATCACCTTTATTTAGGCTACTCGGCAGAGCAAGTGAAGCTGCTCTGCATGAATATATTGATTCGTCAAGAGAGTAGCTCTGATTGGATCGCCACCATGCAGCTAAGGCAGCTGTGATTGGATGTCCCTCTTAACTCATCCAACCTTTCCACACAGCCTAAGCAGCTGTGACTGGATATATTCCTAACTTGTCCCTACTTTCTACATGACCAAATTAGGTCTGATTGGATTCAGTCTCTGTCAAACATTTTCATCTAGTTTGTATTTGTTGATGAAAATGTCAGTTAATTTAGTTTTGATTTTTGTCCATGTGCACTTGTTTTTATTCGTTACTGTCTAGTTTTTGTCAGGGGAAAAGAGGTTGTTGACAAAAACTATGACGAAAATAATTAGTCATCAAAGTTAACATTTTTTACTTTGTTTTACACCAATTTTCTCTTTTTATTGTAATCAAGAAATTACATGAAAGCTTTAGCAAAGTTGCAAAATGTCTGGTTTTTGGTTTTCAGTCCTGGAATAATGGCAGTGGAAACACAGAAAAATCCACTTTTCCCTCATTGACCTGCCATATGACTACAAACTGCCATACCGGATGAGTAAAAACCACCCCAGCACAAAGGCAGCTTTTATAAATCCTACTTTTGACTTAATGTGTATTTCTGTCAGCCATTAGAAGAAAGTAGTCCAGCCTTACTCAGAAAAAGGTGCTTGTTAACAGAGCGTGAGTGTTTTGAGTGAAAACAAAAGGAGGCCCACATGCAACAGGTGCAGGAGTCAGTTTGGCGAAATGAAACTCCTGCACTTATCCAAACAGAAAAGCCTTCGTCTGCAGGAGAACTGAGCAGCAAATGTGAAATAAATCATATTATCAAGTCAGTAATACGTTCTTTTCTGGCTAAATCAGGGGTGTCCAAACTATGGCCCAGGGGCCCTTAGTCCACTTTAAGTTGGCCAACTGCTGAATTAAAAGACAAAATGAAGTTTGTCCCACATTAGAACATGAGGCCTGTGCATAACTGATGGTTAAAGACAAGTGGGTTATTGCAACACAAGTTGCACTTTTTTTCTTCATTATCTGCTCTGCCTCAAGGGCCAATTTACTAAGAATATCGCACCTATTATCTTCAAGTGCTAACATTTGGCAGTTTGCTCTTGTTTTGTGTCTAAATGTGTAGCTGAGCCATGAATTTTCTCCCTCTTAATTGAACAGATCTTTGTGATGATCCTTACCAAAGAACCCAGTGAAGCCAGGGCTGACCAGGTTGGCTAAAACCTTACTGACCATCCTAAAATCCTTACCAATTATTGTCTATTTGCAATGTAAAGCCATTGCTAGAAAGCTTTGGCACGGTCAGATTTCACAACTAACTTGATGCCTTTTGAAGTGGGTACATAAACATGGCCCAGTCTTACTGATGTTATTGCTATGTGGGCCTCAGAGCAAAAACTTTGTACACCCCTGGGCTAAACCTTCACACTTTATTTTGCCCAAACCCTGGTAAATCATGTAATATCTGAGAATTTGTAGTTTTGAGACACTCTGAAGCACATTTCTAACCACAGAGTACTTTTTTTTAAACATTTTTTTTTTGCAGTTTTCAGAAGGAAAAACAATGGTCCAGCCTTTGTACAAAGTATCTTCTTCATTGGTCCATAATACCACATACAGCATCCACCAAAGGGCACATAAAACAATCAAGAAAAATAAATAAATAGAAAACCACAGAAGAGTAACCAAGCAGTGTTGTACATGAACAAAATAATCCCAAATACATTCACACATCTAATCTTAGGTCAAAGTGCTCATAATTTTTAAGGATCTCTGAGTTTCTTCCCACTTTTTCATAAAGAGGTGCATTCTTCCATTAATGCAGTCCCTCAGCCGCTCTAAAGTGAAAACTTCAGATACCAGAGATTTCCACAGTTAAACAGAGGGTGGGTCAGCGCCAACCCACTTAATCATAATAGCCTTTCTAGCCAGCATTAAAAAAACTGAACAGTCTCTTTGTGTACCTTCAGAGAGTCTGGAATTAGTCCCACCACAGAGTACTTTTACATTGACTTGTGCGTCCCAGAAACTGCAATCAGATTTTATTCAGAGTTTGAGAAACATAACTTTGCTATCAGCAGAACTCAGAGATACTTTGGCATTACTTGAGACAAAAGTTGAAGAAACTGAAACCTAACTGGTAAAAAGTCAATACCAGGGATGGGAAACATTGGATTTTTGTGATATTTTGGAATTCACCCCTGGTCAGGATAAGAACAATGCTCGTCTTTAGTCATACACGAAACAAGAAAAAACTGCAAGAAGCTGATAAACTTTGATGGATTGTTCGTGCTTGAAGTGAAATGCTGTAATGTGCTTTATCAATGGACCTTGAGTTGGAACAAATAGTGCAGTAAATAAGTATAACTGGTGTTATTTGCTGCTGTTGTTTTTCAGTTGTTTGGGGGCCAATTTCAAATGGACTGCAGGCTGCATTCGGCCCCTGGGCCATAGTTTGGACATCCCTGACTTAGATTGTTCAGATGTCTTTTCACTGGTCTCTGTATTGGGCAGGAGGTTGGTGTGTGTCTGAGAGCAAGAGAGTTGCTGGTTCAAACCCTGTGTCGGTCAGGGCTTTTCTCTGTGGAGTTTGCTTGTTCTCCCCGTGCCTGTGTGGGTTCTCTCCGGGCACTCCGAATTTGGTTCTAAGGTAAGGTACACTCTTCATTCACTGTCAGTAAATCACAGGGCTGACATGCAGAGTCAAACAAGCAGGAAAACTCACATTAACAACCATAAGCAATTTCGAGTCATTAATTGACCTTCTAAGCATGTTTTGGGTCTTTGGAAGGAAACTGCAGTAAACTGGAAGAACCTATACATGCACAGGGAGAACCCACAAACTCCACTCAGAAAGATCCAGGAACCACCTCACTGTGGGTCAAAAACACTGCTCAAAGCACTATGGTGCAGCCCTTGAGTTGAGATGTCATGACTTATTTAAAGTTATTATACATAATTTAATTTAGCTTTTAATTGTGATTTAAACTCATTATAAGTATTGAAATTTTAGGAATACACATTTTTGATCTATAATATAAACAAGTATTCAAGTTAAAATATGATAACGCCGTTATTTCAATCCATACTAGATAATAGACTTAAAAAAACATATAATGCATTAAAAATATAAAATTGGGGAAAATTTTTATTTTTAAAACTACTGATTTGGATTCCTTCAGTATCAGTCACTTTAGAATGTTTATTAGAAGTTACTTTACCTCAGAGGGATATATATATAGTGAGGACAGAGGAAAACAATGAAAAATATTTAGAAAGATGGAAAAAGTTTATTGAAGAGGAAGGCTGGTTAGCAACATTTTGCTTACATACTGTATTTTAGGTTGTACAGCCTGATGATGAGCTTCACAATGGTACGGGTGTTTTCATTACCTCCACCAAGGAGGTTATGTGTTTACATGAAAATTTTACCTGAGGTGTAGTTTAGTCCAAGGAAGAAGCCATTACATTTTGGCAGTGATACATTAATTGTCTGGATGCAGAAAATTCCCAAAATTAAAAAAAAAAAAAAGTAAGTTAACATTGGGCGTATTTTAAAAAAACAATCGTATCCCTGCGATTACTTAACGGATTAACTTCCAATTTCACAGGATAATATGGGGTCCATGTCTCTATCATCAAGGTAAATTTCATCTGGATCTGATCCAGATTGATGTCCCAAAAAAACATTGAACTTTATAATGGGAAATCCCATTGATGTCCTTCAGTAATTCATATAAAATCAAAACATTAAGTGATGTTCCCAAAACTTGTTGTGTTCATACAGGATAACAACCTCCGTGTATGTTTTGAGTTTGGTCTGGATCCTGGCACTATTCTGGATCTGGTGGTCCAGAATTGCATCTTTTACAGTGGTTGTGGAAAAGCCACTGCCGGAACTGAGCTGCTTGGCAGAAGTCTGAGTGCTTTTCTGGTTATGATTGTGTTTATTTTTATTTCCAGTGTCAAGTCTGGGTTGTATGTATTGTGATTTGTAATATTCTTAGGTTATGTGTTTGTTTTTGTCTTTTTTTATTTGTCTGAAAAAAAATAAAGAAAGAAATGAATAAAAACAAATAAAATAAAACCCTGGACTTTGAAATTGATCCAAAATTACATGACAAGATCCTGTTGTAAATTACTGTTTACTAAATTTATGAGAATTCTTGATTGCTGTACGTCAAATATCAAGCAATTCAGGCCTTAATATTTACTTTTTATATCTTAAGATAGAACATGTATCATATTCTTAGGGTGAAAGTGGTGTAAGATAACTGAAATAAGGTATTTTTGACAGAAAAGGAGTTTTTCTGTGAATCAGTTTACAGGATGAGCCAAACCACACACACAAGTCAAGAGGCTCATATGGACTTTGCATAATTTAGATCCTCAAAGCGTTGTCTTTCAGAGGGTAATGTCATAAAAAAAGAACTTACCTGGTCACTCTGTACAAACAGTTTTCTGTAAGGTAGCCTGCCGTCCCTCTGCTCTCACATTTCACATCAGCTGTAATTACATTTTCTTCTGCTTTGTGTGTAAAATGGAGAAACGTTGTGCAAAGGTTGAACGAGGCGTGCTCTGCAGCCGCTTCCCTGAAAGGACAGGTTAATGTTTAACTGAAGGTGTGCTCCCTCCCCTCCACCTGCTGCTGCCGCTCAACGTCCAATAACAAGGCCAGACTGGTCAGAGTCTAAGCAGTCAGTCATCAGTGCTGAACCAGGAAGAGTAATGTGTCATATTTTAACTACAAGAGTGTGTTCACGGGTGAAACGTTAATCAACCAGTCCAACCAGCTTTTTTGTAAACAGATGGTGATAAAGTTTAGAATCAAATAATCATGTCCAGCTTTGTGTGGTGTGTATATGTGTTTGTATGCCTGCCAGGCACCACGCCTCACTCTGTTTATCTACAGTGTAAACCCTCATCTTAGCCCTTTTCACATGAGGGAGGAAGTCAGACAAGATAGAGATTGAGGGGACGAGGAGGTTTGTTTATTTAAGACGTACGGCCCGAGGGGAGAGAACAGAGCTCTGAAAGGAAAAGCGAGGTGACCCTGAAAACAATAGGGCCACTTCCTGTCCACTCGGCAGAGCTCTTTGCATCTTTAACATCTTCCTCCTTCCCTCCCTCCCTCTGCTAGTCAGGATGCCTCAGCTGCATGTCTTGGGGCAGATGGCACCAACGAGGATGGACGGCTGCGACAGTAAAGTGACAACTCAGCAGAGAGGGGCTTTAGGGTTTCCTACCTTTACCATCAGGGGCTGTGTGCTGACTCTTGTACTACAGAAATGCCAAGTTAGTGATTCAGTTTCTTTAACAAAGGCCTCATTAATGATTAGAAAAATCATATTTCAACTCCATCCATCATAATCACAACTGTGGATCTGTGGTAGGGCATGTTTTTGGTCTGTGGAGGGAAGCTGGAGTATCCAAAAAAAAAAAAACAACATATGCACGAGGAGAATGTGTAAACTCCCTGCAGCAAGGCCCCAACAAAGACCAAAACCAGGAACTCTCTTACTGCTTACAGTGCAGCCCACTGTAAATTATGCAGCAGTCCAGAAAGCTTAGTTAATTATTTTGGAGCTGGACTTACAGGGTAAAACCGCAGTGGGAGAGACATTTATGGGTGTTTTTTGTTGATTTATCTCCTCACTTATGCAATGGGCTTTCATCCTGTTGGGCTCTCACTAATAATAATAATAATATAGCACCTTTAAAAAACAGATCTTTACAACGTACTTTAACAGACAAAACAAAGGCAGAAAAAGGCAGAACTCTGGAGACAATAAAATCAACAATCAGGTCAAACAGAGACCAAAAGGGTCAGAGGAAAAAGCACAGAGGGTCATGTTAATTAAAGCTAGAAAAGGAAAGAAAACAGTACACCGATAAGAGGGAAACAGCTGAAGTAATTTAGGAACACAACAAATCAGTACAGCTCACCATGTCAACACATAGGCTACAGATGAAGAACATTGGGGAAGGTATTGACAAGGAGATGACAAGACAGTAAATAGATAATAGATTAATAGATACATGGATAAATTTATGACAGTTGAAAGCTGACGACATCACATCAGGAAGACAGAAAAGAAGAGGGCAGACAGAGGACAGGTAAAAGAGAAAAAATAAATAAATACATAAAATAAAATAGAATAAAAATAATAATAATAATAACAAAAAAAGGGAGCATATGAACACAAGAAAAGATGGCAAAAACAGGACCAAAACGATGAGAAACCAGTGAGGAGAATAAGAACAGAAAGTTTAAAAATAGTAAAATAAGTAATTGTAAAATAAGTATGTAGATAAAATAAATAACTTACATGGATTATAAACAGGTATGTGAGCTATAAAAGAAAGAAAAAAAGGATCATGTAAAAGCAAGTCTAAAAAATTGAGTTTTAAGATGTGATTTGAAAGAGGTCACTGATTCAGCTCTCACTATTAAATGCTATTTTCCAAGTCTCAAGATGCTAGATAAGTTCATCAAATCTGACAGTCCAGGCTAACTTAGAAGTGTTCTGCGAGCACAAACCTGAGCCAAGGCATTTCTGACATTGTTAGCCAAGTTATTACGGAAAATGTGGAAAACTGAGCAATGTTTTAATATTCAAAAAAATCCTGGATCTGCATTCGGACTCGGATCACCACCAAAACCGAGTCAGCTCTTCCTTGTGCCATGACCAACATTACCTGAAAATTTGATCAAAACTTTTTGAGTTATCAGACAAGAGGTACACAGATCCAGGGACAGTACTTTGAAAAACTGTTACGGGTGAAGTAAAGCCATTTTTCCTACTTACTGTGTATTGAGACTAATGATCTCCATATAAAGTTAGAATTTTTATATATTTTTTTAAGTGCTAAGTCTTGTCTTGTAAAGTCTTAACATTTTCAAGGGTTAGTTCAGGTCTTTTGAAGTGGGGTTGCTTGAGGCCAAGGGCACCAGTGAATATGATTGCCACAAAAAGAACTTGCAAGCTCCGTCCCTGAGGGAAGAGCAACCCCACTTCAAAAACCCTGAGCTATCCCTTTAATATGTCAAGGCACTCACAATTTGGGCCACAAGTTGAATGTCAAAATAAACGCTTCTGATTGGCTCCTTTGCCTACTGGTCCTTGGTCCCTGAGGACAACTAAAAAAGCTGATCATATCTGGGGTTTCCAAAGATTTTTGTGTCTATACTGAGAGTCTTGAATGTCTTTGTTAATCTGGCCCCCCTCATACATGCAGCACATAACTATTAGACCTGGGTGATAATTATTGATTAAGTAATCTGTGTCGAGCAGGTGAAGTCCTCTGCAATTTTTAGCAGATATAACCAAGGTCAAAGCCTTTAGTTACACTGTGGACCTGGACTTTTGGAGCAGATGAGGGACTTTCCCCCCTTTTCCCATCTTGAGATGTTTACCGATTGTCCTCTCAGCCCAGTGGTGGGGGTCTTAGATCCAGGCCCCGGTGTGAGGAAGGTGGGAGAGCCTCGCTCATTCTCTCAAGAAGAGGGAAATAACAACACGTGTCGCACTGTACTAAACAATGGACACTCTGAGGACGAGTGGTGTGATAAACAAGTCTCAGAGAGAGCATTAAGTACCAATGAGGGACGGGCAACCCGCCGCCTTCAGCAGACTGGAATCATCGTCACATTTTTCTTGGCTCTTTAGAAATTCCCCCCGCTGTGATAACCAGCCACCTGAGTGTGAATTTTACAAGGTGATGGCTTCACATTGTTCACATTTTTGTGAGTTTGTGGGTCCATATGTGGGCTCCATCTGGAAATGTGATAATGTGAGCGAGGCTCCCTTCACATCTGCTTTAAATCTGTTCACAAAAACAGCTGCCATTTCATTCAAACCCAGAATTATTCTCTTAGTGGCTTTTAATTGTAACATCCAGTACGTAAAGTGTGGTGTCTGGTCTTTAATTTCATTAATAAAAGTTTGCTTCTGCTGCTTAACTGGGCCTTTATGTTTCAGAGCGGGGGTAGCCAGAGCATGTTTTTGGCTTGTCTGTCCCCTCGTTCATCTTGTGAAGATTCAGGTTCATTAAGCCTCATGTCTATCCCTTGCTTGTAAAAGCCATACTTTAAGAATTCTTTGAGGAATTTCTTTCAAACTTTGAGCAAATATCTGCTCTGACTCAAGGATGAACTGAATAGATTTCATAGGTACAAGGTCAAAGTTGCTATGGCTTCAAGACTTGTTAAAATTCCTGCACTTACACCATTTAAGAATTAAGATTTCCACCAATCAAACCAACCATCCTTCTTGATCTGTCATTTTACTTTCACTATATGTCAGACATATGACCACCAGATGACAGTTCTAGTCTCCATCCTCCTGTGTATCCTACATTTTTCCATGCTAACCCCTTTCAAACAGAGAGGTTATCCAAGTTTCCTCCAGTTTAATCTAATTTAAGATTTTTATGCTCAGAGGAGTAACATTACTCTTTGACACACAGTGGGAAAAGCATCAGTCTGTATTTGTTTGACTTGAGCTTGTGCCTCCTTTTGCAGGTGTATTACTGAACAGAAAAAACGAATACACCATCAGACATCCAGTTCTGCCTTTGATGGACCCAGGAAGATTATTTTCTTAACTTGTTTTCAATTCTGCAATGAATTACACCAACTTTTGCATGTAAAGAAGCAAATCAAACCTGCCTACCCTGAGAAGCATCTGGGTCGATGTCTGGTGACTTAAACACTTCTCTCAGGGAGGAAAATGATTTATCCAAATGGCTTGTTAATCAGTATTTCCTCTTATCTCTCTGTTTGTTTTGGATGTCATGGTTGTGTGAGCGCACTCATAAAGTTTGCTGACTTATAAACTTTGGAGAAATGCTCCCATATGCTCAGAAGCACACCCTGTTGACTCACTGAGTTGAACCCCTTTTCTGAATTATAGATCTCCCAACTTTGGGGGATTTATGTAAAAGTCAACACATTTTTAATAAGATCCAACGGTGAATTTTTCTAATCCCTATGTGATTTCTGCTAGAATATTTATGCAAAAAGAGCGAGTGCTGCAGGATTCAGCGAGGGGGGGTTTGTGTTTGAAACGTCTCACATGTTGGTGGTATGACAGAGTGTACTCCTGCTGCCTTTTAAGGTTTGGCCTGCAGAGGAGATCTGTATCTACTCTCTGTGCAGGGTACCCGTCTGTGTGTGCAGCAGGGAGTTATTTAGGGGTGCACAAGATTCAGCTCGAAACCTCTGCTCATGTTTTGCTGTTGGCTGCTTGTTCTAGGTTGGTAGGTAGTAGGTTGTTGGATGGAAGCCACAAGAAAACTGAAGCAAACTGTCTTTTTATACTCCACGCTTTGGAGAGCAATGCAGGAATAATGCAGAACATTCCTGGGTCTTGAAAATATTTTGATCACACCTTACTGTATCACTCAACTGTAATTAAAAAAAACCAAACTTGTCCATAAGCAATGGGCTTTAAAATGTACATTAAAATTCCCTGCAACAAATTCTTGCCCGTAATTTAGATTCTTTCTGTTTTATTAGGATCCATGAAGCTGTATTTATCTATTTTATTTTGAAACTTCTTTCTAGCCATCTACCTAATCACCTGTCAGCCAGATGACCTTATTATCAGCAATGATCCAGGACCACCACAGTGAAAAATTTAGTCTGGAGTACCATGTTGGCCTACAAAATATGTCAGCCCTTCACAAATTTAGACCTGCCTGTACCTAGATAAGCATAGATTCTGTTTTTCAAAGTCTTTTCTTTTCTTTTCTTTTCTTTTTTTTTACCAGAACAACAACATTACTTCTTAAAATTATACATTTTTTTTTGTTTTCGTGACTGGCCTCACTCCCAAGTCCATGACAGGCAGATAGACACCATTCTTTTGACTATGCGTGCAGTAACAAGGAGGAGACGGACAGAATTCACCCACCACTAATTAGCTTAGCTCAAACACTGGGGGTCAATGGGTAGTGTTAGCCTGCCACTGCCTACAGTCGTCAGATAAACTCTAAACGCTCCTGTGTGCTTGTAGTTTATTACCGCATTAGTTTACATTACGTAGGGCGCATCGTAAAAACCACGAGCTTTGTTTTGTTGACCTTCTTACAAGCATGTTTGCGGTTATTTTTATGATGCACCCTGTGATTTAGTTTCCTATGTATTTCTTTCAAAAACTATATAAAGTGCTAATCTTAGTCTAAAAATAACTAACATTACATAACATGGTAAAAAAAAAAAAAAACACAAGTCACAACAAGCACACAGAGTTTATCTGATGACTGTAGGCAGAGCCAGGCTAATGCTACCCATTGATTCCCAGTGTTTGAGCTCAGGTAAATTAGCAGTGGCTGAGCTCTGACCGTCTCCACCTTGTTACTGTATGCACAGTGGAAAGAATGGTGTCTATCTGCTTGTCATGAACTCAGGAGTGAGGCAAGACAAGAAAACAAAGAAAATGTTGGCATATTCCTTTTAAATGAAGAACGAAAAAAAACACTGAAAGCGATCCTCGGTGGAAAAAAAAGTATTGTTGCCCCTCAAACCTGAGGTTTGGCATGTTTTGAACTTCACTCTATGGCAGTAATGCCCTCCTCCATTATCTGATTGGCCTGTAATGTATATGATTGGCAGTGCAGCTGTCCAATCTCATTTTTCAAAGTTATTTTTTGTGGTATTTGGGTAATATAAGAAAAGTGATCTAATTACAAGCTAAATCATTGACATTGTGGGTATTTCCTGACTGTAAAACGTCAAAACATTTTTGACCTGAATAGTGTGAAGGGGTTAAATGAAATCCTGTTTCTTGACTACTGACTGTCTGAACTCATATATGCTCATCAAAAAAGGTTTGGAAACATCATTTCTCCATTTTATAATACTGATTGGCATTGTATTTTGTGTCATTGGAAAGCCTGATTAGTCACCTTTACAGTGAGGGACAACCGTTTGGGTATTCCCTGCAACTGGAAGTTGGTGTTGCAGTATACTGAGTGGTAGGATTATTTGGTGTCAGCCCTGGTACCCCGAGAAGACCAAGGTCCTAGGACTGGGCGATACGACCTAAAAATAACATCCCAGATTTTTTTCCACAAAATTTAATTTACGATTTTAATCGATTTTTTCCCTCTCAAGAAAAATAAAACCTTTCAGTTGACACAAAGATCATATTAATCAAGTTTTGCCTTTACTGTATCAAAATAAGTTCCAAACTAAAAAGACTTTCTCTCTTACTGTTAAAATGCATGATGTAATTTTGTCATTTGTGCTGATTATGCAGTTCAAACGTAGGCAGGCTTGTCTATATGAACACTGAAGGCTGAGCTATTTTCACAGTATATTAAAATGGAGCTCTTTGATGAAAATTCTCATTTAAAGGACAAATACAAGCCTTAAACATGTGCTTTTGCAAAACCTGAAAAGGCCTAGCACCATGAAAACTGTACATTTTCTGTATTTATATCTTCAAACATTGCAACAACTTATGATTGGAGTAAAAGTAAGCTGAGAAAAAAAAATCTTGATTTTTCATTTTTAAATCTGCAAAAAATAATTCAGATTAATCGATTTAATCAATATATTGCCCAGCCCTACCAGGTCCTTTCCCTTGCTTCACTGATGGTAGGCTTTCTAGGGGAAGAGAGGATTTTGGTAAATTTCTTTTGGGTGCTTCCCACACATTAAGCTGTGTTGCTCATTCTATGAATGTATGATCCTTACAAGTTGTACTTTGTTATAAAGGTGACTAATCAGGCTTTCTCGTGATATAAAATACAATAACACCTGGTTTACAAAAAGGGGAGAAATAATTCACAGAAATAATGTTTATATATACGGTATATCTCCCAGCCTGGTGTCAAATCAAGCCATATTTAACCTGAACAGTGCGAGGGGGTGAATGACATCCTGTTTGCTGCCTGAACTCATCAGTATGCAGCATCAGGAGTCAGCACTTCACATCTCTGAAACACTGACTCCTGATACTCCTGATGTTTTGCCTTTCATCCATCCTAAGAGCAGAAAGGTGCAGATCACAAAAGAGCCAAACATGGAAGTAATTTTGACACTTTCCTTTGGGCACCATTATTCAGCTTTTCCTCCTTAAACAAAGTTTGAATGGTTGCATTTGTCTGAAGTGTTCAGGGCAGCTCTGTTGCATGTCAAAAAACATTTAACCAACTTCCTCACTGTTTGCATGCTTTGGCACCAGCTCGCTCTTTTCTACATCCCTCCTCCTACTCCCTGGCTGATGGGAACGAAAGCCAACATGGACTCCAAATTGCGCGAGTGTGTCGGCATGTTTGTGTCTGTGTGTATTTTTGTGTGCGTTGAGCAAAAACCTATCAGACAGGAGCTGAGACCCTGCACCTCCACCCCCGCCACCACCTCCACAGGCCTTTTCCTGCCTGCAGGGTGATTCCTGCCCCTGCGCTCCCTCCACTTCCTTCACACACATATCAGCCTCCAGCAGCAGTCCCTCTTCCTGAATCTGGCTCAAGTTCTCCGGACACTTTGGACAAGCAACAACAGCTCATCCATCTCTCTTCTCTCTCTCTATCTTAGGTTAACTTTCTCTTCAAACATTCACTCACTTCATCATTTCAACTTATCGTCTCACCTCATTTCCCCAAGTAACACCTTGTTGGATCGTACTTCCTGGACCTCTGTGTCTACAGTCTCCAGGCACTTTTGCACAAATCTCCTCTCCTGTATTTTCCTCCTTTCAGCACAGCACTCTCAGGGTGTTATTCAACTTCCTTAAAAACGCCTCTAATATTCCAGAGACTTGTTGGCTCGTTATAGTACCACTCCCTTTGCACCATTTCCTTGATGCCCGTGTTCTGATGGGAGAGATAGTCTATTTCTGTAATTAGGTTTGAAGTAATGTATTGCCTGTTTATAACAAAGTTTAAAGGACGGCTGTTTAATCTAAGCTTCTTCATGAAGAATAAGGAAAAAAAGTCTTATTTGTGCCTTTTGGTGTCATTATTCATCTTAAAGGAACACTCCAACATTTTTGTTGTATTTTGTGTCTTGCCTTACTCCTGAGTCCATGACAAGCAGATAGACTCTATTCTTTTGACTGTGCATGCAGTAAGAGGGAAGAGACAGGCAGAGCTTGCCCACTGCTAGTTAGCTTAGCTCAAACACTGGGAGTATATGGGTATCGTTAGCCTGCCTCTGCCTATAGTCATCAGACCAAAGCTTCAGCAACTCTAAAAAGTCCTCTGTACTTGTTGTGACTTGGTCTTTACCCCTTTATGTTATGTTATCTTATATTATCATCATATTATATTCTTCTACTCCTAAACAGAGGCTTTGTTTTGTTGACCTGCTTCCACGCTGGTCTTTGCGAGAGATGTGACGTTCACATCTCAATGAGAACCGATTTGCAGTTGTGAGTGAGCCGTTCATTTGCGAGCCATTATTAAATGCAAATTCCCTGCAAATTTAAGAAACGAATGGCTCACCACAACAGCAAATTGGTTCACACTGTTCACTTAAAAGAGCTGTTCAAAAGACTCAACTCGTTCATGAACGTCACATCTCTTGCGAAGACCCCCGCGGAAGTAGGTCAACTAAACAAAGCCTCTGTTTAGGAGCAGAAGAACATAATATGATGACAATGTGAAGATAATAAAAGATAATGTAACATAAAGCAAAAAAAAAAAAACAAGTCAAAACAAGTACACAGGACTGTTGCTGAAGAGTTCATCGGATGACTGTAGGCAGAGGCAGGCTAACACTACCCATTGACCCCCAGTGTTTGAGCTAAGCTAACTAGCAGTGGGCGAGCTTTGGCTGTCTCTTCCTTGTTACTGGACGAATAGTCGAAAGAATGGTGTCTACCTGCTTGTCATGGACTTGGGAGTGAGGCACAAAAACAACAAAAATATTGGAGTGTTCCTTTAAGCAGGGTACGCACAACACGACAACTGGGAAGACTTTCAGCTTGCATCCCCACTTCAGAACAAACTCAGCAAAGGCCCGATTATTTGGTGGCTCAAAACATTACCACACATGATGATGCCGTGGTGTGAGGTGTGTAAGGAATCATTTTATCCTCTGTGAAGAGGAGCGGGGCTGCCTCAACTTCAAATCGTAAATATTAAACATGTTCAACATCGGCTACCTTGATGTGTGTGGAGCACTGAGGACAGCTGATCACATCTTCTGTGTTTTGTCCCATGGACCATCAAAACCAATCAGGGGGCAAGCTGACTAAAGCAGGAAGCAAATGCAAGCCATGGTAACGAGAGTAAAGACAAGGCATAAAGTTGGACAGACATCAAAATGGAGGTCTAACTCATTGATTTGTTTAAAAAAATACGAGTGTATAAACAGTGTAACCTGCAAAGTATATACAACAAACTGTTGAGGAGAGGAGCTGGACAGAAATCCCAAATGCAAAGGATGTTACAGGAACCACAATTTAGCCTCTTGATGTTGACTGCCATGTTTATTAACATGGAAGTTGTGTGTGATCATGTGAGATCACAAGCTGTGAGACGTAGGCGCTACGCTCTTCTTAAATTAATCAGTTTGTGGTGTCCTGTGTCTCTCTCTTTGTGGATCACCACACACAACAGGAACAAAACTAATAAATCTCTCGTTATCTGTCTTCGCGTGTCTCTCTCACTTTTTCAAAATGGTTTAAGAGTTTAAAAACCTTTGATGCACCGATTGTGAAATTCAGGGCCGATGTTTTCTATTTACATCTTTTGGTGTAATTCTCCCACAATGCCAATATTCTCTCCTGTTTCTCATGAAAACAGATCACATTTCAACCAACAGGTCAATTTTACTGCCATATGAAAAGAATTTTCTCTAAATCAGCAGGACGGTTTTCCAGATGTCAGCTCTAAACTGGTATGACACAACAAATGAACTTCTGAACTTGATATCGGCTTACCACACATTGATTTGCTGATGGTCAATATTTTAAATGACTGAAGTAAAATCAAATCAAATTACATGAAACAGATATAAAACCAAATAATAAAAAAACAAACAACAAAAGCCATATAAAACACATGAAAACATAGAAAACAGAGTGAAAATTAAAAACACAAGGACAAAGACCACATCACTCTCACGCTGAGTTAAAAGCCAACAAATACAAAAAAAGTTACAACACCAGACTAAAAAATCGGCAGGGTGGGGGACTTTCTGATTCAACGGGTTGGTAATTTCATAAGTCAGGGGCCACAGCAGATTAGTTCAGATCACTCCAGTTTTTTAGCCTAGCCTTAGGACGACAAGAAGAAGCTGCCCTGCAGACCTCGATGAATCTTAACAGCAGACTTTTAAATGATCAGAGATATAACAAGGTGCAAATCCATTTTGGGATTTAAAGGTCCCCAGTCCTGCAAAATGCAATTTTCTTTGATTTTAATGTTGTCAGAAGGGGCTGAGAGAGCAAAGGAAGATGACACCTTTACTAAACTCTCAGTTCATGGAGAAAATGCCCCTTAAAATGCTCTGTTTTTTACTTCCTGGAGTTTATGATGTCATAGCTGCACAGCCCCCGCCTACATGTGTGTTTTCAGCTCATCACTGGCAGACGCCATGACTGTTTTAAAAGTCTGCTCCACGGCCTGTAACCCCTCCTCCCTCTCCCATCAGGTATGTTTGGGCAGCCAGAGCAGAGTTCATTATCATAGCCCCCTGTAGCTCCGCCCCCTCAGATCCAAGTGTTTCCAAAGGGGAGGGAAAAGTTGGGCAGCAGTAGCTCAATTTGTAAGGACTCGGGTTGAGAACCGAAGGGTGGCGGTTCAAGTTCAAATTGACCATGTTTGGAATTTGGTTTGGTAGCTGGTGCCAGATGACCTCCTGGGCACTGCTGAAGTGCCCCTGAGCAAGGCACTTAACCCCAAAACTTCTTGGTTGCACTTCTTCAGGAGCAGCAAGCCATCACTCTGACATCTCTTCATTAATGCATGATCGTAGGACTTTTTTGCATGTGCATGTGTATTTCAGCCTGTGTGTGCAGCATGTTTCAACAACAGAGTGTGAAGAATTGAATTTCTCCTTGAGGGATGAATAAAAGATGTCTTTCCTTCTTTTCTTTCTTTCTAAAACAGCTGCATCTGTTCCTTTGCAGAGATGAGATTTTTCTTTTTTTCCTGCTTAAATCAGATCCTTACTTGATGCACAAGTGGTGACATAAATGACCAAACACACCACGACATGGGGCCTGTAGGAATAAACAGTAAAAGCTTAAAATGAATATTAAAATGAAAAAGGGAGCCAATGAAGAGAGGACACGACGGGGGCGATATGTTCCCATTTTTTAAATGATGAGCTGCCAGTACTGATGCTGAACCAATGCCAAGGTGCTTCCCTAATCTCATTTTTCTCGCAATTCTATAACATTTAACAATATACCATAAAATCTGCACGATTATATAAGCTGTAGTCACTTTTTTTGCAGCCTCTCAGAAAATAAAGGGTTCAAACTGCATTTCTGTGCAATGATTTTATTGCATTTATTAAAGTCCGTGGCGTGCAGTTTCCATGCAATGGTGTTGCTCTTTTATCACATCAGTTTTTCCATGTTGTCTTGTGCTTCTGCTACATTTATTACGGTATGTTAGCTCTCAGCCTTCTGGCAGGGACTGTTTTGAAGGGCGGACAGCTTGGGAGAGTCATGCTGCTATCATGGCCTGTTATCTTTCACTGTCTTTTCAAACAAATCAGGGCTTCACACAGTTTATCTACTTCACAATATATCAGTGTTTTATTTACTGACAACTACATTTGTACAAGGGCCAGTGTTTTGATTGACACACATTAGGGGGCTGGATTTCAAAAAAATTGTAATAAGATAAATATTAAGGTCTAAATAACAAACAGCCATTTAAATTTCCCACTCCAGCCAAGTGACTGCCAAGCTACAGACGATTACTGACCATCTTCCAGTCCCTGGGAATCCCCTCATTGAAACAGGCTCACCAAGACTGGACAACAGCGACTCTGAAATGCATCCTGGTGTGATGAGACTTAACTTCTCCTGCATCACTTAGATAGTAGGGCCGTACTCAGCATTAACAGCATGAACCTTGAATCCATCCTGCGCTGCAGACTGTGTGATATTGTGTTTCGCCACATGATCCTGCACTAGAGTGAACCTCAGGACTTATTTCACTCCCCCCCTTCAGAGGTGGACCTCATGCTGTTATGATTAGGACTTCCTCAGTCTGGTCCAGAGGTTTTCCATAACACAGTAATGAGGTGTGTGTCTGTGTACAGTACATCTACCTGTTTAAGGTCAGTAGGTTGTAACATCAACATCCTCCGACTGTACGTTGGGTTTGTTTGGTGTTTGATTGAAGGGTCACTCCGCTCTACATCTGGTGATGGACCCACATCATCCTGTCCTCATTTTCACTGGCCCAGCTTCACCCTAGGAGGCAGATTTGAAGAGAGAGGTCGTGGAGGGTCAGTGAGTCACAATTTAGGGGCATGTTTTGATTTTTATTTTCCAGAGTGGGACTGATGAAGGGATAGGAAGAGAGAGTTTGGGAAAATGTTGCTTCATAGTAGAGAAAAGAGCGGCAGGATACATGTACCAAAGCAGTCATCGGTCTATGTACATTATCAAAAACGCTTATCTACAGCAGCTGACAAGGGCAAACGTGTTAAAACAGCTCAAGGCAGTTCAATAAAAAGAAAGCAGCTTCAAGAAAAGAAAGGATTCAAGTACAGAAACACAACCAAAGGTCAGAATGAAACACAAAGACAGAAATGAGGTGCAAATGCAAAGTACCATGTAATCTAATCTAATCTAATCAAATTCTTTCGACTGTGCATGCAGTAACAAGGAAGAGACGGGCAGAGCTCCCCCATTTCTAGTTAGCTTAGCTCAAATACTGGGAGTCAGTGGGAAGTGTTAGCCTACCTCTGCCTTAAGTCATCAGATAAACTCTTTAGCAACAAGGTTAGCACTTTATGTCATTTTCAAAAGAGACTAAACTGCAGGGCGCAAGTGTAAATCACAGTGGACCTGCTTGTTAGTAGGTCAACAAAACAAAGCATGAAAATTACATAAAGTGCTAATCTTAGACTAAAAATAGATAACGTAACAAGGTAAAATAAATAAATAAATAAATAAAGAGCCACAACAAGCACACAGGACTGTTTAGAGTTGCTGAAGAGTTTATCTGATGACTGTAGGCAGAGGCAGGCTAACACCTCCCACTGTCCCCCAGTGTTTGAGCTAAGCTAATTAGCAGTGGGCTAGCTTTGGCCGTCTCTTGCTTGTTACTGTACGCACAGTCAAAAGAATGGTGTCTATCTGCTTGTCATGGACTAGGGAGTGAGGCAAGACACAAAAACAAACAAAACGTTGGCGTAAAAGGCAAACACGCTGCAAGTTAGAAATGAAACAAAGCCCAAACTGATCCAAACCCAGAAAAAAACCTGCAAGAGCAGAAGCGTAGCTTAACCAAGTACAACAAGGAAGTGCTCCAATAAAGGGACAGAAGAGGTTCCAGTTCCACATGGGTAATTACCAAAAATGTCCAGTAGGACTAGAAACAGCAGAAATTGACTCAGACCTAAAAGGATTAAACTTCTGTACTTATTTAAGAATTTTAGTTGAAATGTTAAAGATTCACGTCGACTCACTGAAGCTGAATCGAACACAAACAAGAGTGTTTTTATCAACACAAGGCTGTAATATTATAGGACTCTCTCTCAGGTTTAAATTCTTCCATGAGCATGCTGTGAAGTAAATACATAAATGTCATAAAATGATGTACAGGTCCTCTGAGCAGCTGCAGTATTTTTGTCAGGACAGGCAGGTACACTTTGGTCCTTTTCTCAGCCTCATTAATCATGGCTTTAACCCGGCAAGGTGTGTGGTCTTTCTGTGAAGTCAGTTGTGAAATTATCACAGGGACATTAATACTGATATGTCTACACACATTAACTTCAACTGTAAGTTCCACCGAAGACCATCACACTGACTGCCCCAAGATTCCTGCAAAATGGTTTCTACAGGAGGAAGCTTATCTGAAGTTTCTCTATTAAATATTATGATGTCGGCATATATACATATTTATTATTTACAAAAACAACAATAAGAATGCTGCAGTAAATTCAGCATGTCATAGTGTGTGGATCGAACACACAATAATGAAATTTAGGTTTTATATTTAACTGAGATGTTCAAGGTAAGTCTAGATCAGGGGTGGACAATGGGCGGCCCAGGGGCTACACACAACCCCCCTATCCTTCAATGTGGCCCACCAGTCAAAACAATTCCCAAAAATGTAAACACATAAAAAAAGAAAATCTGCATTAAAAACATAAAATAAAGCAATATTTCCAAAACAATGGTGCTTTAACAAATATTATATTTTTTTTTTCAAAATTCTTGTATGCATCACTAAAGGTATTTGTAAAAACAAAAATAAAAAAAATTAATTAATGAAATATACCTTCATAACCAGGAAATTCTCTATCATTTGCATTGATAAGGGTTGCATTATATCCTTTAAGGTCACTAAATCAAGTATCACCTGTTGCACTGAGTTTAAGTATGTAACTTTTGATTTATATCTTGTAAGGAGGGACAAACTGAATTATCTGTATGATTTTGGTATTGGCAAATATAAGCCAAAAAAATATCTGTATCGGTATATATTGACATTCCTGCAGATATTCGCAGCTGATCTATACCTGCCATACATATTTTCTATCATATCCCATATATAGGCTGTACTATTAGCAAATGACACAGTTGTACCCTATTATCACTGGATGTCTACATTTAAAAATCAGCAGAATCATTTATCAGAGTGAAATGTTACTTTTCTTGTTTTAACTGTGCTCCTTACACAAATAGACTGTCACATTGAAAGCAGAAAATTAGTTTTCTTGAGGACTTTGTGCTCCTTCCAAAAAATATCAGTTTTAGTGATAATGAGTTCAGAAATAAACAAAAATCCAATACAATGCTTCCCTACTTCATAGCAGTTCATTGATTCCTTGTTTTAAGCTGTAAGCAGAATTTGTTAAAAAATTGGCCCTTCTGCATTGAGGACCCTCATGGTGAGCAAAGTTGCACATTGCTGGTCTAGATAATAAACCGGTTCTAAAACAGATCCCTGAGGTACAACAGATTTTGCACGTTCGACTGGAGAGGGATGTTTGTTTGAATAAACAGAAAAATGCATGTGGAAATGAAAGTTGACAGCCATTCCAGCTCTGTCACAGAAAGTAGTTCAAGAACCACCCTCTGTATAATATCAACTGTTCCTCCTGTGGTCATGCTGAATTTATATTTTTATTCTCCTGTCAAATCATTTCCCTTCAGCCCACGTGTGGATCCATCTGTTGGGAACAAATTTCCCCCAAGGTTGTTGAAACGACAGGTCCTCTCTGTGAGAAAGTCTACAGTGGAAAGTGACAGGAAGTGTGGCAGAGAAAAGGAAGCAACATACGACAAAGGTTAGACACCATGATTCATTTGTCTTGAAGAGAGCATGCTCCTCGGTGTACGTCCTTTGGTTAGTCATACCCTGAGTCATTCCTTCAGAGGTCCATCTTTCCATGTTAACCAAACTATCCTTGTCACTGATATACAGAACACATCGTTTGCATCATGGCTTCAACCATCATTCTACCAAATAATTCTATGTTAAGTTGTTTCATAGTTTACATTAAGGGTGTCCTACCTAAGTTTACCATGCCCATAAATACCAAGACAAAATTTCAATCAGTTAAAATACGCACAATTCAAAAAGTGAGAGTTAAAAGTAGTTGGGTCAATTTTGTTCCAAGATTCTTCAATGTAAGGATTTAAAACTTTTTATCAGTCTTCACAGAAAAATCAAGAAAAATGGATATCAGACAGTTGGTTGGACACAAAGAGCAATACAAAGATTCCAATACTCCCTCAAAACCTATGAGATCCCAGTGATGATCTATTTTTCCAGCTATGACATTAAATAGTCTTGAGGGATGGACACAAAGTTGGGCAAAGTTAACCAAATGAAACTTTGTTAACCCATAATCCATCATCTAGGACCATAACTTCCAAAAGCACTTATTCATAAACCTGACACACAGATGGACCACTCAATATATCCCACTAGTCCATCTGGAAAAGAGCCCATAGAAAGTGCTTGGGGAGGGCAGAATTTTTTAAAAGCATATCCGGCAAGTGATTTGATGATTGTTCCATCAATCACACCTCAACTGTACTGTGCTAAATGTCCAAGCCAAGAGCTGTTTCACACTGGAAGTGTTTTGCTTGCTTGATGCCAGCGATGCGTGCCTGTTTCCATTCCAGTGTGCATGTCATCAAGTCAGGGTATTCAAACTGGAAGTACGAGTCGCACCAATCACACGTCTTCTGCAGAGAAGATCTCAAGAATAGGAGGCTCGCCTATTTTTTCCAAGAACCCCACGCGTTTCTCAGTCAAAACAAACAGAAAACTGCTGTAGAGCCTTATTTATCTTAATCCAGCTGGTATGTTATCCACAGTGGGAGAGTATGTCACAGAAAAGTTAAAAACCATCCAGTTACCCTAACCCTTTCTGTGCCTTTTCATAGTCAAAGCTTCCCTGTTTGTCAGAAATCTTTGATTCTGCAGGTTTTCCAGGTTATTTATGGAATAGTGGAGAGATTTATTGTGGTTCTTCCAAAGCTTTCAATAGAAGCTCATTATTGAAATGATGCATATGAAGAAAGAGAGCTGTGACAGGGAGACACACAGGGTGCATGATATTTGTGCTCCTGGTGTGAAAGCTGTAGCAGCACTCGCCGGAGCTGATAAAGCAGCAAAAACAAAATGCTTCCAGTGTGAAACTGTCATGGAAAAAAAGGTGAGGGCGTGAGCACGCACGCCGGGTTACTCTGCTGAGCAGCACATGGATAAATAGGGTAGAATAGGGAGACAGATCTGAAGACCAGAGACTCAACTTTCGGCCAGGTAAAAGCAAGAATTTTTTTTAAGGTTTAAGACCAATTTGCCCTCATCTAAAGTTATGGATACATTGCTACAAATATGCAGCAGGACCAGCCTGCACCACCCCGTGATCAGGTCTCTACAGCGTAAATATACAGGTGTAGGGAAGGATAAAAAAAAAAAAACACATAAATATAAATATAAATATACATATATATATATATATATATACACACATACATACACACATACAAACATACATACATACATATATATATATATATATATATATATATATATATATATATATATATATATATACATATATATATATATATATATATATATATATATATAAATACATATATATACATATATATATATATATATATATATATATATATATATATATATATATATATATATATATATATATATATATATATATATATATATATATATATATATATATATATATATATATATATGTATATATATATATATATACAGCTTCTGGGGACCATGATCAAGACAACCATGGAACAAAGGGTTAAAAAAAATAATTATGATTTCATAAAGGTCGACCAGATATTTTTAAATCTTCTAAGAGATCAATGTAAAGTGAGTCTACAGTTTTTCTATTTGGAGACACATCCAGAGTGTAATGTCCAGTTTCATAACTGAAGAACACTTCTTACTGACCCTATATAAACTGAGTTTTTGCATAAACACATGTAAAAACTGATTCAGGCTGAAAAGTCTCACAGCATTATTAGAGCAATAGCCAGACAGTTACTGTGGAGTGTTAGAAAATCTCTTGCCATTAAAAACAGACAAGTTGAATAAAATAATAATGGAGTTATCAAGGCTTGAGAGCTCTTTATCTTTGGGGATATCTGACTTTGTAAAACTGCGGCTCTGTAATTCCACCACAAACACACATGCTGTATCTCAAAATCTGTATTTCTCTGTTTCAGCACCTCCTTCATTTGAAGTGCTTTACTCACACACTCCTGTTATCTGAGCGTGCATGATCCGTGTCTCTTGGTCTCTATGATTCTTGTGAGGGGTTTCTTTATCAGACTTCAGAGGGTAGACTGGGTTGGGGGGGTGTAACAGTACTTAAGGGGCGTAATTAAGGGGTCCTGAGAGGTGTGAGTGACACCCTTGCTTAGTCTCCCAGGGCTCAGCGGGATCAGTGCGTGTGGAGCCGGGCCAGCTCGCCACACAATGAGAGGAAATGGGAATTTAATACAAACTTTCTCACAAAGTCTCAGAGACCTCCCGCCTCTCTGCAGCGCTCACTTCCAGACTCCCCCAGTTTAACCATCAGCACCTCCACTGCAACCACAACAAAATGTCAGAAACGAGTAAAACATGGTGGGGAGTGGGCTGCTGTAAATTTACTGTTTGACACAATGGAGGTCGTATTTTCACACAGTCCTTGAGTTAACCACAATGACTCTTCCCAGAGGAGTTGGTGAAAAGTTGTACTCATGATCAGAGCTGTAAACTGTCACAAGGGTAGGATAAACAGTTATGACCAGTTTGACAGAACATCAAACAGAAAGCTGATTATATAAACACACTGCCACCAAGAACACCAAATTCAACCCTAACATTGGTATGACGGTTATCTGAGTCTATTCAGAGCAGAATCAGCAAGAAAAACATGCAGTTTGGGCTCTTTTGTACACAGCATGGCCATCTAAGATTAAAATCTAACTTACAGGGCTGTCAACTTATACTCATATATTTGAGTATAGGTTTGAGTATGGGGGTAAAAATCTGTAACAGAATTGTAAATATACATTCAGATTGAGAATCTGTTTACATTTAACAGCATGCTAGGGCACCTAGGGCAGTGAACCGCCCAATCCCAGAGCAACCTGACTTTCCATTACTTAATTAAAGGGATATGCCAAAGAAGAGACGGGCAGAGCTTACACACTGAAAATTAGCTTAGCTCAAACACTGGGAGTCAATGGGAAGTGTTAGCCTGCCTCAGCCTACAGTCATCGGAGAAACTCTTTAGCAACTCTAGACAGTCCTGTGTGCTTGCTGTGACTTGTGTTTTTACCGTGTCATGATACATTCTACGATCGTCATATTATTTTCTTCTACTTATAAACAGAGGCTTTGTTTTTTTGACCTACTTCTGCGGTGGTTTGCGCTAGAGATGTGACGTTCACGAATGAATCGAGTCTTTTGAACAGCTCTTTTAAGTGAATGATGAGAACCAATTCACAGTTGTGAGTGAGCCCTTTGTTTGCATGCCATTCTTAAATGCAAATTGCCTGCAAAATTTTTATGAGTAGAAGAAGATAATACAATAACAACTGCAAATCGGTGCTAATCCTTCACTCAAAAGACTCAACTCATTCACAAAAGTCACATCTCTACTGAAAACCACCATGGAAGTAGTTCAGTAAAACAAAGCCTCTGTTTAGGAGTAAAAGAAGATAATATGAAGATAATGTAGCATAAAGGGGTAAAAAAATGAGTCTCAACAAGCACACAGGACCATTTAGAGTTCCCAATACTCCCAGTGTTTGAGCTACGCTAAGTAGTGATGGGCAAGCTCTGCCCGTCTCTTCCTTGTTACTGGATGCACAGTCGAAAAAATGTTGTCTACCTGCTTGTCACGGACTCGTGAGTGAAGCAAGACACAAAAACAACAAAAATGTTGTGTTCCTTAAAGTTTCCAGTTTTCTTGTAGTTCATTCCAAGTAAGTGGAGCCGCAAACCTGAAGGCTTTTTTCCTCAGGCCAGTTCTTACACTTGGAACAGACAATAGAAAAGATCCTGAGACCAAAGATTATAAAATTCTGTGCTTTGGGCTTTTATGCCTTTATTTGAGATCATTTGATAGAGTCAGAAAAACAGAAAACAGGGAGTGACATGTGTTGGAGTGCCCTGTGTTGGCTCTCGGCCCGGATGCCCACATTGAGGACCACAGCCTTATTTAGCATGGGGTGTGTAGCATAACTGCCCGTCTATCTGGCGCCCTGTAAATGTATTTAAGCCTATTTAACAGTGGCCTCAAGAAACAACCCATTCTCTTTCCTATGATTTCTTTTCCCTCTCCTTTCTGACCCCACACCGATTTGTGTTCAAATTAACGATTGTTCCAGGTTAGCATTGTTTGATGCACCCTCGTCCCGCACGGAGGAGGACTATTGTGCGTCCTGAGCTAGAGCAGGAGACACGCTGAGTCTTATCTGAGTCAGTGAGTATCACTGAGCGAGCCACCGTCTCTCAAACAACAAACACAGCTCATAATTACTGTACAGCAACAAAGACTGGGGGATACAATGGTTAATGTCTGTGCAGCTCATTGTGACCTCCACCCTTACACGACGATTTCCTTTGTGTAAACACTCAGTACTTCATCATGCAATGCACATGGACACTCAGAGCCTTTTACTTTCCTTGCACTTAAATGCACCATCACATAACACTCACAGAAAAGTGTCCCCTCCTGTTTTCTGGCTGCTGACAGCGTTACTGCTGCCTGAGGCTGAAGCATCTGTGTTGACCCAGCCTGAGGTCTTTTCCTTTTTGGCTTCAGATAAAGACTCCACCAAGAGGAGTCTGCAGCACGTAACACCTTTCTGCCTCTTCTCTATCTGATTTCAACTCAACTGAGGGAACTGTCTTGCATAAATGGCCAATTAAAAGCATTGAAAAGCATGAAAAGCATGAAAAGCAGGACTAACAGACTAAAAAGCAGTTTTTATTCATGGGCCATCAGACTTTTCAATTCCTGAGAGTGGCCACAGATGAGCAATCAGTACTGAGGGCAATAGTGCAATATTTATATCATATATTTATTTTAGTAACTTTAAACAGGTGGATGAGTGTGTAATGTATTGTTATCTAAATGTGTTTTTAATGTTTCTTTTATTTGTTCTGCACTGATGGTATAATGCTCAAACTAATTCCATTGTATGTACACCATGCAATGACCATAAAGCCTATTCTATTCTAAATGTACCAGGAGCCATATGATCGGTACCTGAGTTGATACTTTCTAGAAGGTGTAACATCAAATAGCTGAACATGTAACTTCTATATCATTTTAAATCAGTTTTATGGGGATGTCTAATGTCTCATTTACCTGAGTTTTAACCCTTTGATGCCTGAAAACACAAATTATAGCCAGAAAATTCTATTTTTTTGGAGCTGAAATGTTGATTTCACTGTCTACTAAAATCCTTAAAATCAAAAAATTCCATAAAATTTAACATATATATTTTTGTATCTCATTGATACATTAGGTGTTTTTGGCAACTGATAATGCATTTGAGGACATTTTTATCATTTATCTGAATCTAAAAGAAAATGAAGACACGTTGTCTCCAATAAACCTGCACAAATCCATTAAAAGGCAGCTTATAGCCAGATCCAGCTTCGTCTAGCTGCCCCAAATAGTGCATAAACAGGGCCACTATAGCACCAAACTTTGTTTAACCACATTAAAATGATCTTTCTAATTAGTCAGGCCAAATTCAGACTGTTGTGAGGTGTTTTTTTACAAAGGCTCTTACTGCAATAATGATAAATAGCGATTTGTGCAGTGTGTGCATGTGCAGCTTGCAGAGCAGCGTCTGCCTCTGTTGTTCAGTCCAGTATCGTTTTCCTCCCCTGAAGTCCATAACTGTCTGAGGTTTTTGATGTTCGGACTGAGGAAATAAGAGGGTCTTTAAAAAGAAGTTGTTCTGGCTGCAGAGCCACACGGGTCACACCAACAGGTCAAAGAGAGACAATACAGATCTGAGCCAAACCTCGGCGCCAACTTTCTGTTTGCCAAGACTTAAAAAAGAAACAGTGATTTGTAGACCAAACAATACTAACCAGGGTACGACCATTTCGAGTTCTCTTTGTATTTGGCCTCACCTCATTGAACCAGGACACCTAATTGAGTTTGTTCCTCATTTTGAAATTCATGCATTTCTTGTCTTTACTGAGGTGAAATATTTTGCCATTTTAAGGTAGATATTGAATCAATTTTTCTATGACCTTTTCAAAACCCTCTTACAATGAAATAGTCCTTAAGAGAGCAACACTAGCTCCAGAAACCAAAAACAGGAAACACTGAACAATACGAAGTTGACTCAACTTGAAGCCGATTGTCTGAAGCTGTGAGGAAACGTAAAGAAAACATCAAATCAGCTCCACAGTTTTTTGCAGAGAGCCTACAGAAAGGCGTGGGTTGTTGTTCCAAAGAGTGACAGTGCAGCACTTAAAGATTTAGGCAGAATAGACACAACAAGCATATTGTTCATCATTTCCTGAGGCTGACTGACTGTCGCAGAGAGGGAAACATGGCAGGCTGAGCAGAGAGGCTGCAGGGATTGTAACCGAGTCATTGATGTGAAAGAACAAAGATGTTGCATTTGGCAAAACATGATACCAGCTGCTGCTGCGGTTGATGTCCTGTTTTAACCAATAACCGTAATGCAGAACAATGAGAGCTGTGGATGTAACAGATGCAGAGTCAGCGCTCAGGACACAGTCAGTATGCAGAAAGTAGGTCCGAGCAACACAAAAGCACAGAAAGCGTGAGTTTAATTATTAAATATTGTTTTTGAGAGTGCACTCATGGCATCAGGTATTAACATTTTAATTGAACCAGCAGGACTTCTCCCTCTACCCCTGTTTATAGCACCAGTAGCTGCCTGAAACAAAGCTGAACATACAAGCAACATTCACAACATCCCATGTTTACTGGGAGAAATACAGAACTGTGAGATTATTATTTTAACGTGTGTGAGAACCGGAAGACAACCAAAGAACCTGAACACACGTTTCTTTCAACCTTTTACTATCACAAAAAAAAAAATTTAATCATTATAATGAATGCTCTCCCTTTTATTGTACACATTTTCTATTTGTTATTTTCTATTTTTATTTTGATTGAAAAGCTTTGGCAGTAATGTTATGGAATTAGATTTGTGTCAATATTATCAAACACTTTTCATGACGCAAGCAACACTTAATGAATTGAGCAAACAAAACTGAACCATAAAAATCAAAATACAAAAACTGCGAACAAAATATGAATTTAATCTTTCAAAAAAAACGTATTTTATTTGTTTAAAAATACACTTAAAGGTATTAAAGTTGTATCAGTGAAGGTCACTCTACCCGTCTCTACTTTAATCCTATATTTTGTCTAAACTCAGGTTCATATATTTGATTTTTGTGGCTGCCAGACTATATTCACAATCACAGTTCATTGTTCAAAGAGCTTTATTGGCATGAATGTGGGGCCTTATATGGAATTAGACTTGTGTCAGTATTATCAAACAACACTTTCCATGAAGCAAACAACACTTCAAGAATTGAGCAAACAAAAATGAAACATAAAACTTAAAAATACACAAATTACAACCGGATAAATCAATTTTATCTTTAAAAAGGAATATATATTTTTTTTTAAAAATACACTTTTTGTTTGCAACTACAGGAATTTTGCTTGCTCCTTCTTTTTTGTTTTTGTATTCCAAACTTGTTATTTGCACTCTCTGGATTTTTGTTTGCAATTCTGACCCATTCTGATTGTGGGCGGGCCTTAGGAAGCTGCCTGCTGATTGGCCACAGAGATTTAGAGCAAAAGCTCATTGGACCAAAAGAGTGAAAACAACACCTTGTAGTTTGGACCCATACAGACACCTAAAGAGTGTCCATTTTAACTTTGTGTTTATTTGTCCATTTAGATTTAGCTGTATGCACCTTCAAGGCTCCCTTCCCCATGTGGGCCTAGTCCAGTCTGATTGGCTGACAGGTCAACTCTGTTGTAATTGGTCAGTTTAGTGCAGCTCTGCACCTTGTTGTCAACAACTCTGAATTCATTCTAATATGCTTAGGCTTTGCAATGGGCTTACCACTGCAAGCCAATGGGTTAAACCTGATGATGAAACAAAGGAAGAATGTCACACTGGTTGATCTGTTCAGGGGCTTCGAGAGCGAGATGTTTTAGGCAGCTGCTGGTGCCATAAAGAGGAGGAGAGGGAGGAGGAAAGATGCTGCAGAGAGGAGACATGCTTAAGTGACACTTAAAAGTAAAGAAAAGAATGATATGACTGCACTAAATACAATTTACCAAAACACAAAATGCACCAAAACTAACCTCCCTGCTTATCACTGAATGATTTGAGGTAGAGTGAAAAAAATGAATAAACAGAAAAAATAATCCGTTTAATCAATCAAAATGTGGGAGACTTAGAATGAGGGAAGAGTGGAGAAGTATAACAGAAATGTTATAAAAGTTTAAAATAGGCGTTTAGTTCTTATTTTTTTGATTTGATATGTGCATAAAATGATCAAATCACATGATTATTAGTTGTTTGTAAATAAATTGAACCTATAAAGATGAGAAAAGTTTAATTTCGTCTCATTTGTCATTGTAATAAGGAAGGATTCTTAAATACATTTCTTAACAGTGGTCTCTTCAGATGGGGGTTATAATGCAAACCCTGGCAATACGTCATACAAAGTCAAAATACTTCAGAAAATACCGCGAAAACATTAAATAATGAGTTAAGAAAAAAAAAGAAAAACTGTGCGTAAAAAAGTCTTCACAGCTAAAGAAGGGAAAACATGATAACCACAACCAGGCCGCTCACGCCATTGTCAGATTAGTAAAACGGCTTTTACGTAAAAACAAATTAAAACCCCATCAGAGTGATTTACTCTACAGGACCAAACAGTGCCAAAGATTAAAGTCGTAAATAAATCCATCCTGATGGTAGACGAAGCGCCAGCAGTCCTCCGCTGTCTGATGACGCTCTTCCTTCCTCTCCACCCAGAGTAAGCCGAGCTTCACCGCAAATCTAACTCTAAACTCCAAGTGAAGGACTTTGATTTCACATCTGATACCCAACAGGACCGCTGAAGTCCGTACCGAGGAGATTTTACACCTGAACTGAGGCTCTGGATGGTTCGCCAAGGTATGCGTAAAAAAGCGCACCGCTCGTCGCGACGCAGCGTCACCGTCCTGGATGTACAACTCTGCCTTTGAATCAAGTTTAGCGGCGACAACTTTCCACCAATGAGGATTATGAATATCATGAGGATTCTGTGGGTGTTTGTTTGGAGATTCCTTGGGTTGACAGGTAAGAAAAGCCCAGTTTCAGAGAGTTTGAGCTTTGGTTTAACAGAGTGATATTTCAAATTGGGCTTTTCCTTTCAAGAAACGCTCTATTTCACAAAGGGGGTTCAGCCTCTCCTCTTAAACCACAGTTTTCTGAATTGAATTTTCATAATTTAACAACTCAAACTCCCTCAAAGTCTTAAAAGCCCTTTTAGTTAACTTTGCTGATTTCTGAATCCTCTGGGAGAAGCAGCTCATCCATGCTTCCTGCCATTGTTCTGTGGTTCTGGGCTTAAATTCCTCTGAGAAGGAATCCTTCACAAACAACATCAGGGTTTGGCGAGTTTATTAAAATAACTGCATTCCTGAAGTGTTTGCTTTGACCAAAAATGTGGTTGGAATGGGAACCGATATTACCACTTAATCAATCTCTGCCTCTGCTGTCAAGAACAAGATGCTGAGTGACAGAGAAAGAACTCAGCTGATGATTCATGATTGAGGCTGAGAATCAGATACTTGAGGGCTAAAACCATGTTTATTATACAATGCTGAACTTAAGTGTCAAAGTATCTGAGGCAAAGTGTTGTGTTGGCTGTGTAAGGTGTAAATAATAATAATAAGAGCTAATTTCACGTTTTATTGCTGGATCTAGACAAGAAATCCTTTGGCATCTTTATTCCAGAGGATGTGCAAAACTGATATTTTCAGCTTCTCACTTTAAAAAAAAGTTTAAGAAACAGATTTAGTTTGATATGTTTGTTAAATACAAGCATTCAATCGATTTATAATAAAACCTGGAACACGTATGACATAAAAACATGAAGATATACAGCCCACAGTAAAGAATCTGATGCAGATGTTCCAGTTTTTCAAGTGAATATCTGATGCTGTAGATTCTTGTCCTGCACCTGTCATGCTGCATAAATATTATAAATAAATATAAATATAAATAAATCAATCTTAGGAGCTTTTCAATCAGATCATACAGCATGTTTTTCCTGGTGTCCTGGTTTTCATGAGGCTGTGGTATCTTTTACTGTGTATACCTGCAAACCTCCAAACACTTTGGTGTTAATTAACATACACAGTGAAACCTGCATAGACAAATTAACACTATCTGAGTTAATATTAACACTTCTTTAGTGTGGGTCCACACCACAAAGTGTTGTTTTCACTCATTTAAACTCTTATCAAGTGTAACTGTTGGCTCTTTATAGAGTTAAAATCTAAAACTTCACAAGACTAAACAGTGTAACTTTTGATCAACACTATGTAGTGTCACTCTCTTAGAGTATATTTCTTTATTAACACTGCAAAGTGTAAACATTGCTGTATTTATTTACTGTATATAAATGGGAAAATAAGAAATTAAAATACATTGTTTGATTAGAACAGAAAATAATAATGCACAGCAGTTTTCATGACGTGGGCTTGTGGTATCTGTTGTCCTTTAATGGGGTGCAGGCAGGATGATTGACTCTAAAAGTGTCACTTACAGGTTCAGGGTTCAACGTGAAGAGCTCAGAGTTAAAGATCCTAGAGTGAAATCTATGGATCTGATTTACTGAAACATCATTTTTACACTTGTTTTTGATGCCAACTCTTTTTCAGCTGAGAGTTCAGATTCAGGGATTTGTCTCCATCCAGAGTAAAAGTAACTCTGCACTTGCTGAAATCTTCACCAGCCTTTTCAAATAAAAGACCACCTGTGGCATTAACTGGAGAAACTAGATCTACATATCCAAACTCAACAAAGAACCAAAATTAATGGTACTTTCAACAGATACTTTTTTCAAATTAATCAACATACTGTTTAAGCTTTTAGACTCATTCTCAGAGCAAAACTCATGACTTTAATGCTTAGGGTTTGAGACTGGAAAATTGTAATTATGTGGCTCGTTTTTAACAGTCTGCCAATCTGTCTTACACTGGGAAGTAATGGGACAAAGGGGAATTTGATCCAATTAACCATCAAATAGCTGGATCTGCCAAACTCATACATCCCATTGATTTGTGAAACAATCAGTCGGTTGTCAGATTAAGACCTGATGCACATCCTGTGTTCAGGATCCACCAGGAAGATCTCAAAAATCCACCTGTAGATCAAGATCTACAGGTTGGTGACCGCTGATCTAGATACTCGTGTAACTGAAGACAAGGCACACATGAAGCCTTTTTTTTTTACCAGCAATAATACAGAATGTAAGGTTGATTATTTTACTGTTTAAGTAGCTTAGGTCAAAGGGCGATCCAGGGGTCCTTCACCAGCAAATGTTATGGTCAAATGCTTCTTTAGATCTAGTTTTTCTTTTTGTTGTTATTTTGTGCAACAACTTGGAAAAGAGGGATTTCATGATATGAATTAAACATGTCTGGCACCTCTTTGACTTAATAAGTCATAAATTGACCTATTAAGTTCTTACCTGAATTAATGGATTATTTAGTGGTGTGCCTCAAGGATCCTTCTCAGGGCCCATTTTATTATCTCCTCATCTAGGCCAAGCCTTTCACAAACAGTCTGCTGTGGCCTAATATGAAGCCTGAAAAGTGTTTGGGGTTTACCAAAACTCTCATTCAACCTACAGTATGTTATTTTACTACTAATGGAAATCAACTGCATTACTCCTAAAGGATTTAAAAACTGATTATTATTCAGGTTTCTCCCCTCCAACAACACCTTTTCTGTCTTTCACGTAGTGACATATTAAACATATCATCACAATTGCATTCATTTAAACCTAACAGGAGTCATCTTTCTGAGCTACCTTTGAACTTATCATATTGTAACCATAAGTCATCTTGTAGACTAGAAAATCAGCTTTCAACCAACAAATTCCCACACAGATTTGAACTTTATATATATATATATTTTTCACAAGCTAATTAGATTGTTACCTTTATCCAAGTTGACTGTTAGAAGGTATGGTATTTTGGTTTTACTGGATGTGCCATATACTGATATTTCTGAACTTATTATCACTGAAAACCATATTGATGTTTTATTTTTTAAGAGCAAAACAGTTTTATTTTACTGATTGTGACAGTCTATGTGAGTTATAAACAAATATGAAGCAAGAAAAACAAAAGACTACACTTTAACAAAGATACTTTTGATTGATGGAAATGGACATTCAATGATAGTGGCACATACCATTATGGTGCATTTGTTCTTCATGCCAATATTACAGCCAATATATGGAATATTTAAGACCAGTTTATAAGTCCAAAATATCAGCTGTAAATACACATAAAAATGTAATCTTCAGATACAGAAAATAATTTAATAAAACAAGGTTTCACTGATTAAGATGTAGATTTTGAATGTAAATAAGGACCTAAGTCATTAAGTTTAGCTATGAAAACAAGACAATAATAAAAGGCAACAATATGAAGTTAAAGGTCATCATAATGATTGAAATTAAAGACAAAAAGGAACGTAATTATAGCTTACAGGCAACTCTGAAGGGGTGAGTTTTTAGTCTGGATTTTAAAGTCTATAAAGAGTCAATGTCCCTGATGGCTTGTGGGAAAGATTGCCAAAGACTAAAATGTTATATTTATCTCAAAAAGTCCCAAATGCAAGTCCAAGACCCTTTAAAAAAAAAAAAAAGTCCTCATGTCAAGCACATCATGTAGATACAAACACAATGGAACAATGGACTATTGGATTTCTGTGAGATCAACAGCACATGATGATCAATATTTATGAGTTGAAGCAGAAGAATGGACATTGCACTTAAAATAAGCACATATTTTATATTTTTATGAGTTACATCATACACAGAGATGTTCGTATATGTAGAAATGCTGAATTTGAGTTATTGTACTCCTCTAAGACATGAAGAGCAAGTTCTGTTGGGTATTTAGATGCATATTTTTAGCTGGTATTTGGAAAAGGTCTCTTGTTATTTGACTTTATTGACCAATAAAAGAGGCATATTTGCTCATATGCTATGAGAGCTTCAAGCAGAGTGAGGAAGAGTCTCATAATAATTTTTGCCTTGGGTCACAAAACCACTTAAATGACCCCTGAAGAGAGCAGCCAAACTTGTAAGGATTCTTTGTCAGATTAATGTAACGTCGTAGTACTCGTGGTTTTAAAACTTTGTTTCTGAGGTCGTACCACTGTTACATCAGTAGCTTAAGCCCGTTGCTCGGAGAGGTGAGCCCAGTGCAGAGCAGAGACTGTCAAACATATGCAGAGTCCTTGAAAATATGGCCCTGAACAGTGCTGGACTGACCAATCATCACAGAGCAGGCCAGCAAACTACTCAGAGCAGGCTGGGCCCACATGGAGAAGCTCCAACAGAGGACCTCAGAAAGAGTGGGAATAAAGGGGGATCAGGGGGATTCAGTAAGTGGAAAAAAGGTGGAATATGGGCTGTTTAAAACATTTTTAATATCTACTACTGTTACTGGATCTACCACTACTCAGTGTCATTTGCTTTACACATAACTCAGCACTTTAAGCTTGTTCGTATTTCCTGTTGGATGCAAAATTAACTTTTATTTTAAAGTCTTTGAGCATCTAACCTGACATATCAGGCGGACTGTTTCACATACAGGTATCACTGGGACATATTTCAAGTCAAACTGAACAACATCCCATAGACAGTGTTTGGAATAGGCAGATCCTTTCAAGAAAAACTGTAAAGTGATAAAAAAAAAAAGCTTTATCCATCAAATTCAATATGCCCAATCAATGGGTTGCAGTCACGTCTTGACTTCAGCACAAAAGAACCTAAACTTGTATCTCTGTCTTAAAAAGGACACTGAAAAGCCCGGTCCTTTCCTGAGAGGGAACAAACACTTCAGTCTCGAAATTTGTAAGATCTGCCTGATGACAGACATGGTATTCAGTTTCTCTGCAAGGTCAATGAGCATCACCTCTGTTGTTAAAAAATGCTGACATTTGCTGTGAATCTTTAGCTATTGCTATGGGACAGTCACATGACTTCCCCGAAATAAAGAAAGAATGACTCATGGCAAAATATCCATATATGCAGATGACACTCTCCTCTATATCCCAGACCATTTAACATCTCTTTCTGCCTGACCAAAAATCAGTTCAAGCTCAGTTTTTTCTATTTTTTTGGGCCATATAATTGATTAAATCTTCAGTGAAATGTCACTTTTCTATCAGCAGCCACTTTTATTTAAATGTCTTATTTCCCTCTTAGAATTGTCAGCAAAGGCTTCAAATATATCAAGGTTGAGATTAAGCGTGCTTTCCCATCCTTCTCTAATAAAAGGTTTAGTTATTTGTTTGGGAAACACAAAATAAGTTACAGAAAGAGGGGTGATCTGTGAGCAAAGACCTTCGCCAAGGCATTTTCAACATTGTTGGGCTAGTGATTGTCAGAAATGTGGAAAACTGCCCTATCTTGCCCTAAATTCCTGGATCCACATTTGCATTCAGATCACAACCAAAACCGTATCACTTCTTCCTTGTGCCATGGTGAACATTCCCTAAAAATGTAATTAAAATCTATTGATAACTTATCGAGTAATTAATGAAAATGTGGAAAACTGCCATATCTTGCAACATTAACAAATCCTTTAAAAAATGCTGAATCTGTACCCCTATTCAGATCACTTCTGCCTTGTTCAATGACCAAAATTCCCAGAAAATTTAATCAAAATTTGTTCTTAACTTTTTAGTAAACTTTCTGGGCAAATGCCGGCAAAAACATAACCTCCTTGGCAAAGTCAATTATTCTTTCTAAAATGACTGAGGTGCCATTTTGAGCAGTACAATCAATCCCCCTGTGGTGTCTCACCTACACTGTGAATGTCTCAGAGATGGACCGAGTTGATCCCCCATTTGCCCCGTGTCCAGAGTTTTCAGGGGCATAGTATTTGTAAAAGAGGAGCATGTGAGCTGCATAACACGGTGAATTGACAAAAAAATCATGTCGTTGCAGAAATAATGTAAATGTCCCAAGATGTAATAATAGGCAAGAGCTTTGTTCCTGCCTGAAAATGAGGAAGTAGGGGGACTAAGAGCAGTTTGGATCATGTGTGTCACAATCAGGGCGCCTCACACTTGCTTGTCTTCTGTCCAAGCTTTTGCTGCAACTTTCTGTCTTCTCTTAGGCCTCTTTGTCCTTCTTAGGTGTAGTGATGACACTTGGAGTGGTTTGTTTTGTTTGTGTTCTCCTGGAGGGGTAAACTTTTCCGTTTACTTGGCAAACAAAGAAAAACAGAAACCATGCTCTTACTCAATATAAAGTTAAAGGGATATGCCAACTTTTTTCTTCCTTTTCGTGTCTTGCCTCACCCTCGAGTACTCAGTGGCCATAGGGAGCTCATACAACCCCACTTCAAAAAAACTGAAATATCCCTTTAAGGCTCTTATAACTTTAATAACTCTGCTGTGTCCTCTCCTCCAGATGCTGTCATCGACTTGACCATGTATTCCACAGCTGAGGTCACAAACGTCAACCACTTCACCATCACCTGTATCAACGGAGAGCGCAGCCCTGCCCAGGTGGAGCTGGACATCAAGAGAGACAACAGGATCCTCATTTTCCCCAAAGAGCCGAATTTTAAAGTTCATAAACTCAGGAACAGGGAGGCGGTGGCCAAAGGCTTCAGAGACCTGGACCACATCGGTATTTTCTACTGTGAATCCACTCAGGAGACTCCACCGCTGGAGAGGGTCACCATGATCAACAACATTGGCAGAGGTGGGATCACACTACATGTAATTACTTTTTCATACCTGGAGTGAACAAAGCGATTAGTAGGACCCACAGGTTTACCATAAATCCATATTCATGTTTCATGTTTTTGCAGCAAATTTTATCCCAACTCACCTCACAGTGACTGCCAACAAAGGTGAGACTGTTCACCTCAACATGCAGTTAGTCAGCTCCCAGAAGAGGGACGTGACGTGGAAGTACAACGGTGAGAAAACAAACACACAAATACAAAATGGAGTCCACTAATGACAAACATCCAGGCTTTTCTTAAAGGGGGTTGAATACATAACCATTAAATGTATTTTTTGGCACATTTGAGACAAAGCACTCACTGTTTTTTCCACTTCTTCCTGCAGGAAACTACTTCTACATGACTCACTGGAACGATATGATAAACCGCACAGCTGTACTGACGGTGGAGAACGCAGCTTTTGCCAATCAGGGCATCTACAGTGCCAGCTATGTGGGGGACAGCCCGCTCAACGGAGCCTGGATGAGGCTCATTGTGAGAGGTTTGTTGGCCCATGACTATTACAACCAAAAGAAATAAAAGAAACAGAAACAAAAACAAGATCAGAGTGACACAGGGAGTTTCACAAGAAATGAGGGGACACATTATCCCCAGATTTACACTTTTTGGTCTTGTGCTTTCAAGAAATTAATAAACAAAACGAGGAAAAGAGGAAAATAACGGCTATGATTGAGTTCAGTTACATGGACTTGATAATCATGGTTATGAGCCTTATCCCAGTTTGTATGCTCTTTACATACCTATAAAGAAACCTGTGTAGTTAATAAATACTAACATCTGAGTTTCTCATGCCTACATTTAATTTTCCAAAATGTCTCAAGTGTTTAACCTTGGAGTGCAGTTGGATCAGCCTGATTCAATGTCTTTAATCAGGCAGCTCCACCTTGCCACGCTCCAATCTACGATTATAAGCGGAAAAAATTGGCATAGCCAAATCAGAGTCATTAAGAGCAGGAAAAGGTGGGAGCGACTGAGTCCACAGCAGGAAGTGACTACTCATATAGAGATTAGCATTGATGCTAACAGCTTCAGCAGCAGTTTCATCAAATCTGGACAACATTTCTTTATTAAATGGAAAACAAATAACAACACTAAAAACTTCTCTGTAGAAAGGATTTTTTCGCTCCACTCGAGATATGTTTTGCCTTGAGTTTGTTCGACGAAGTGTCTCACATTTTGTGTGATTGACAGAACAATTGTCCAATATGCTTCTGAAAGCTTCTATGCTTCTACTTTCCCAGATGGACTAGTGAAATATTCTCAACAGTCCATCTGGCATGATATTTCGCAGCCTGTTCTTTAAAGACTATAACAGGTCATCATTTCGATTATTCTATCATCTCAACTTTCTATGCCCAATAACAAATCTTAATTTTTTCATAAATCATAATAAAATGGGTGCTAGTGCTTAGGTAGCTCCACATTTACTGAGGCTGCAGTCCTCACAGTGTCATTCCCCACTTTCTCTCCTTCATTTTCTGATTTACTGAACTATCCTCTCTGGAAAAGAAAGACAAAAAGGTCAACACTAGGTCTACACAATCAAAGACATCTCTTTTTGAGGATGAAACGAGTAATTTGTGTAATTTAAGGGCTTTAACTGACCATTTTAGTGGGTCCTTTTTCACATTTAGATGGAGCTATGGCTAGTTGATGCCAAGCTTAGCTAACTAGAGTTTAGCACGAGAAAATCAATACCATAACCTGTGTTTTCCAGAACCTAGCGAGCCTTTTAATTACTGTAAATACCTTGTACTGTTCACTATTTAAAAAAAAATAAAAAAGTTTAGTCAATTTTTTCTTCACAAGCGTGACCACTTCATGAGTGAAAGAGATGCACCATATGGCTGAATCTGAATCTTCAATACTAACACCATCTCCACCCTCCACCTGCTCTCCTTTGACTTTAGCCTGATCTCTGTCTTTATGTCCACCAGCTGCAGTGATTTCATATGTTTTTTATGTTTTACTGCACAATTGCATGCCTGTTTTTATTACTCATAGCCTCAGAAAATGATCCCTAAAACACTAACAGGCTGTTTGTGATGGTCAATCATAGTTTCATCTTGAAGAGGCTGCTGCTAGACTGCAGTGTCAGTTTTGTTTCTGAGGAAGAAAAGAACAAGCATAGTATCTCCCTTCAGGAATAAGCCTTGCTTTACTTTTGCTGCAAAAAAAGCGTCTTGTTACTGCTACTTTAACGCCTGTGCTTGACTATGGTGATGTGTTATATCTGCATGCATCTTCTCAAAGCCTTAAATCATTGGATACTGTTTACAATGGAACTTTAAGGTTCATAACAAATGTCATGGCTCGAGTGCAGATTAAAGGCACAGGAGGAAGATGAAGCAGGCTGTAGATGCTCTGACTGATGGTTTTCTGCTCTGTGACTCTGACTTGGTTGGTTGATAAGTCTGTACGCGTGTCTGTAATTGTCTTATGTCTAACATTGTAAATGTGCTGCTTCCTGTCTTGGCCAGGACACTCTTGCAAATGAGATTTTAAATCTCCATGAGGTTTTTTTGGTTAAATAAAGTTCATTATTATTATTATGATTGAGTTGGCTGGCCCTCACTGGGCACTAAGTGACTGAATAATTGTTACGTCCTTATTTACTTGATTTGCTTTCCTCATACTTAAGTAATTGTATTCAAGTGTAAAGTTCTAGAAGCTACAGTCTTCACTCTGTGACCCAGTCACAAGACTTATTCTTAATATCTGTCCCCAAAGTTAATCTTGATTTGGGTTAAATAAGTTTCTGATATGTTGTTCCTGCAGACTGGACTCTGCTACAGGAAGTGTTGGGTCTGAAAGAGCTGGTTTTCTTTTTAAAGGCAGAGTAAAGACATCAGAGGAAGATGCTTCAGACTGTAAATGCTTTGTTTTATTTCTGTATCTTGTTCTGCTGCACGTCTTGACTTGGACATTCCTATAAAGGAGATTTGTAATCTTAATGAGACTTTCCTGGTTAAATAAAGTTTAAGTGACAAAGTATAGGAAGATGAGACCTATGACATTTATCTATTTTGGTTTACAATGAAAAGACATTTTTGCTGCAGTTGATCTCAAAAGCCTTCAATAATTCATTAAAGGAGGTCATATTTATCAGACTGCTTGTATTTTTCTATCTAAAAAGTAGGATGGTGCAGTAATATGGAAAATCAAGGATACCTGTCACTGCTTTGCATTGTAATGCATCATGAAATTGAATGGGATGAATTGTTACCTTAATAATCACCATCAAATCAAATCAGGAGACTGGTGAAGATGCACAGCTCTAGCAGACATGGCTTGTTATAGAAGACATTACAAATGCTCTCTCATCTATAAGGTATAACTGCATAGTTCAATATGGATTCATGACATTTTAGTTAAATGGCTGGTATATTTTCTTTACTTTTGATTTTAGTATGCTATGTAGTTTTGTTCCTTCTTATTATCTAGAACCCTTGAATTGTTGTCAATATTCTTAAAGACCGTCAAAAGTGAGTCACAAAAAAAAAACATGGATTCATGAGTTTGTACATGGATCTGGCACCAATCATTTGTTTTGTGTCACTTTAAGAGGAGAAATCTTTCCTTCTCCCTGCAGACTGTCCCAGTAAGAAGTGGGGTCCTTACTGTGATAAAGACTGTCCGGAGTGCCTGAATGGAGGAGTGTGTCATGATGCTGATGGAGACTGTATCTGCCCCCCAGGCTTCATGGGAACACGCTGTGAGACAGGTGAGTGCTCCGTCTATACTATATCCTCAAAACTACATCGCTACTGGTTTGTTTGTGTGGAAATGAGCAAGTAATCAAAAAAGAGAGGATGTATTTGGGTAAGAAAATCCCTTAAAGTGGTTTTGAATACTTTCCAGTAATTATATACTTATCTCACCTTTTAACTAGAGGCTGGTTGTTCACCTCTTACTATTTACTGTACCGATGTTTGTACCATTATTTAGTATTACATATGTGGTAATAGCACTCTTCTAGTCTTTCCGACCACTCAGGCCTCTTGGTTGAAGTTTCTTCCAAAGTTTTTTGTAATAGTTGGCCAACTAATCGACACACTTTCATACCCAGTTACACGCAAATGATACAGCAGTGGGATTAAGTGTATTGCCCAAGAACACACCAACATGTGACAGCCAGAGCTGGCCTCAAATTCCGATTTATGGTAGAGCGTTATACCGGATTAAGCCACTGTTTATCACCTCTAACCCTACTAGCATCTACACACATTTCTGAGGAGTTATCTTATCGACAGCACGATGCCACAGCACCACCACCTTCAACTGACCCAGGCTTCGTACATGCAAGCTCCAGCTAGTGGCAATGCCAATGCTATCTCCTCTACCACACAGCCTCTTGTTGGCCCTCCAGCTCCACTACTTAAGACTATTGAGCAGCAAGAGCCAGAACATCACTGGGGTCATCAGATGGGGGCCTCCCCTTTTAGGTGTTTTGTCCAGTTAGCCCCCATGACACCTCCAAGAGGTCGTGAACTCTGGCGTCCCAGGCACCCAGCTCCATGCCAATTCTCATTGCCCACCATGTTAGACAGATAGATAGATCAACTTTATCGTCCCTTGCAGTAAATTTGTTTGAGACAGCAGTGCTTCTGGCTAAGGGCACGATATACACAAAAACCACTAGACGACATAAAAAGTGACATAAGCAAGAGGTTGGCGACAAGCATGGTCACTAGTCTTGCACAAGAGGATTAAAGTGCAGTGCTTGTTACAATAAGCAGCGATAATAAGTAGACACAAGTTAAAATGGTTGAATAACAATATGAATAACATGACAATAGATAAAAGCAGGATAACAATAACAGATAAGAGACTAGTGGCAGAAAAATAAGTTGAAAGAAATATATTATATAGAAAAATTGCAGGAGAAGAATTACTCTGTTGAGAGGAGAGATATGGATGTTGGGAGAAAAGAGAGCTTATCGTGGTTTGTTTTGTGTTTGCTTGCTCTGTATCATCTCCCATTATTAAGAATTTTATGTGTCTGGTTAAGAACAACACTATCACTATGTTGGTATTAACTGCTTCTTTATTTTACCTTACTTACCATCCAGATCCACAGCAACACAATAACACAGCGATAGCAAATTATTAAAAGATTTAACCTTCAAACATCAGCACTTAGTTGGAAGAACGAGGCTGCCATGCACATATTGTGACCTGTAATATATTTTTATTACACACAGCTAAAGGCAGAACCATGATTTGCACTCCTCAATCTGATTTATTTGATTTTTTTAAAGTATAACAACTGGTTAACCATAACTACACTGACGAACCACTTCAGTGTCCTCTGTGATGTTTTGTAAAGAAGGTTGAAGCATGTTGCACCAAAACCTGAGGAATTTAAATAAACATTTGTAAATTATTCTTTCTCTTTCTCTCTCGCAGCCTGCAGGGAAGGAATGTTTGGCCGAAACTGCCAGGAGTCCTGCGGCTCTGAAATGATCTGTAAGGGGCTTCGCTTCTGTTTACCGGACCCTTACGGCTGCTCCTGCGCCAGCGGCTGGTTTGGGACCCGCTGTGAGAAACGTGAGCTCCATATCACCTTTGAGTAATATTTGGTTTGGTTAATATGAAAGATTTAATTCAATGCCTTCACTCTTTTGTGTGTCACAGTTTTGCTTTTTGTTTCCTGTTACCAGCCTGTCATGGTGACCAGTATGGACCTGACTGCACCCTGAGCTGTAAATGTCAGAACGGAGGGGTCTGTAACCGTTTCAGTGGGTGTCAGTGTCCCACTGGGTGGAGAGGACAGAACTGTGAGAAGTCTGGTAGGTATCTATACATCTTCAGACCCAAGATTCATGACAAGACTGCTTGAATACAGCAGGGGACAAGCGTGCTGCTGGAATCAGGCTGGCTGACGATGCTGCCTGTGTTTCTGTTTGTCGAGTCACCACAGATGGTTTTATAAGATGGGGCATGTCTCACAGAGACATGTGTGACACTGAGCCCTATACCGACAATACGTTTTTCCAATGGTTGTGGCCCATTGACAAGAAGCACAATATGAGCATCAGCTGTTTCCCAGTTGAAATACAGTCTCTTTACTTGGCTGTAAGGCAAATACATTTTTGTCAAGATACTCTCATGAAGCCTGTAGACATAATTATTTTATTTATATAAAGGGGGAGGAGTTGTAATGTAAGGGGAAGCCTGAATTTAAAAAACAAAAGGTTCAAACAACAATGAAAAGTTTCTGCATGTTGAGCTGTGGGGTGATTTTATGGAACAATTTGGATATGGAGATAAAACAAAGTACAAACATAAATCTGTTTAAAAACTGTTGATAAACAAGTATATGGAAGAGGAAGTGTGTTATCAATGAGTGATGGGGGAAATAAAAAAATCCTAAAAGTTACTGTGTTGAAATTGATTAGTATTTGCTATATAGTGTATAGATATTACATATAGATATCATAGTTATATGGATATTTATATGACATGTAATTAAAAATGTGTGTGTTGTGTGCATAGGTACAATATATAGGCATAGGTATAATATATGTATATATATATATATATGTATACTTTTTGTAATTATACATTATATATTTTGCAGTGTATATGTGTATAAACATATTTATATGGATTTCTCTGTTTTATAGAGTACATATGTATAATATATCTGCGAAGATGTTAAAGCAGAATATATTTTTATACGACCCATGAGAAACAGTAATAAGGGGTAGGAATTCAAAAAGTATTACTTCTTCCTACTCCTTTTCAAACATGTATAAATACTTAATTTCTTTTTTTCTTTGAATGTGAATGGTAATTCTCTGTTTTTATTTCTTTGCATACATGTTCAAAATAAATTCAAACTCAAAATTCAAATTCAATATATTTATAATGATTTATAATTTTGTTTATATCTATCTTTTTTTAATATCTTTTTATCTGTTATACTAAACTGCTACTGAAATCCCTGAGGAAGTCTTCCAAAGGGATAAATAAAATCCTATCTAATCTAATCTGACGAGAATCACATACATGTCCCATTCATATAGTTGGCCACTGCCACTAAAATATTTTTACAATGAAAAAATACTGACCAGAATCATTTTTTACAAGATCACTCCTGCTGCTGTCAAGCTGTTGGAGCTTGAGCTGGGCTCAATCCCTCAACCTTCGATCTGATTACGGCTTTAAGAAGCAAAAAGTCTCTTTAAAAACAGTAACTATCAGAATTTATTCCTCAGTCTTTGACAACTGATGTGTTGTTTTTCTTTAAGGATTATGATTCATTTGCATATGTGTACATATTTCAGTAGCAACGTACGTGTCCAAAAGCCTAGATCTCCTATTTTATGCTTCTTTAACTTCAACAAATGAGGCCATGACCATCAAGTTTTTAGGATGTCCATAAGTATACCTGTCTGTACGTCAAAGGTGTGCACAAGTCACTTGCTGCATGTCCCTTAAGTCTCTTGTCAAGCCTGTGTTGCCAAATGTCTGATTCCTGCTACACCCCCGTATCCCTACAGGGACAAAAAAACTAACTAACTAACTAACTAATACTGGAAATTGCTAAATATATAAATAATAATAGTCAAGGTAACAAGACCCAGGGATCAAACCGGCGACCTTCTTGCTGTCAGGCACATGCATTACCTGCCGCGCCACTGTGCTGCCCCAGCAACAAAAAATAAAAAATAAAAAAATCAACCTCAAAAAAGTGTCTTCATCTCATGAATAATATGAGTTATATGTAGATTAATTAGTACATTTTACAGGACAAGCTGGCCTAATTAGCTGTAGATAAAATCCCATTAAAACCCTCATAATCATCAGCTTGTCTCATCACATCTTGGGCAATTAAACTGCAAATGATCCTTAATTCAGCAATAGTTTACAGGATTTATCACACTAGTTAAAAATAAGGCTTGATAAGAAAGGCGTTCAGTTTCAAAATCTGACTAATGGTTTGAGTTAGAGTTTGTTATCTTTGGAAAAATGGAAAAGACAATTGGGTTGGGATTTTGTAAACTTTGAAACGGCATCGAGTATCTAGGAGCACATCTCACAAGGCTTAAAACCCACAGCTGCATCCATCCAATTTCATTCTCCATCATTTTTTTCAGCTTCCAGATCAATATCCTGTGAAAATATCCACCTCATTTTGTTCTCTCCCGTGTGCCTCTCATCTCTTTCAGACCGGGCTCCACAGATCCTGGATTTGGACAGTGTTATGGAGTGGAATCTGAACTCCAGCCCCAAGATCTCGTGTTCAGCCACAGGCAACCCCCTGCCCAGCCACACCAGCATCGAGCTCAGAAAGTTGGACAGCACGGTTATCAAGGTAGAAAATCCCAGCATCTGCTCGCAGCTCTCCTGCCAAGACGACTCATAGCACACTTTAATATGAAACACAGGTCAGAGGAGGTGATTCAGCACAAAGGTCATCACACGTGTAAAACAATGAGGAACAAACTCTCTCACATTTTTATGTGAGTTATTAAATGATGGGTCACCACTTTAAACAGCTAGAATAACAATGAATATTTCCTCTGATGTTTTTAATGTCATGACAGCTGGAAGAGCTCCCCTCAAAAATATTTGGCACGGTCAAAAAAATAACTCAGTGGTAAAGACGTGCATCTCAACTGAACTAAACCTGAACCAGTGAACCAGAGCCAAACAACAAATATGAAACCAGCCTAGATGCTGTTGAGCTGATAAGTGCTTGTGGGAGAAGAACTATTACCGTACAATAGAAGAACCAGTGTGGTTTCAGGACCATTTCAGAGCAAAGATTTGCTACGCCATGAGGGTAGCAGACAATGCTTGCCTTCAGGGCAGTTTGTTAAGCCACAAAGAGCAGCTTTAAAGGGATACGCCACCTTTATTTTTCTTTTCATGTCTTGCCTCACTCCCGAGTCCAAGACAAGCAGATAGACACCATTCTTTTGACTCTGCGTGAAGTAACAAGGAAGAGACTGGCAGAACTGTCACACTGCTAGTTAGCTTAGCTCAAACACTGGGAGTCAATGGGAAGCGTTAGCCTGCCTCTGCCTGGTCCTGTGTGCTTGTTCTAGTTTATTTTTTACCGCATTATGTTACGTTATCTTCTACTGTCATCGTATCATCTTCTTCTACTCGTAAACAGAGGCTTTGCTTTGTTGACCTACTTCTGCAGTGGTTTGTACTAGAGATGTGACGTTCGCGAACTTGTCGAGTCTTTTGAACAGCTCTTTTTAAGTTAACAATGAGAACTGATTGACAGTTCTGAGTGAGCTGTTAGTTTGCGAGCCATTATTAAATGCAAACTGCCTGAAAATTGAAGAATTTGAGAAGCCCAAAAGTTCTTTTAATAGTCGGTGGATGTACACTGCTGTGGTAGTTTAAGGGAGTTGTGTGAGGAGTTGTGCTACATGTAGGCTTGAGTGTTGAGTAGACTGAAGGTAAACCATAAATGGTAAATGGACTTGAGCTTATATAGCGCTTTTCTGATCTTTGACTACTTAAAGCAGCTTTACATCGACCCTTCACACCCATTCAGACCCATTCACTCACTGAAAGGTGGAGTTTCTCTGTCAGGTGTCCATCAGTATCCACGAACACATTCACGCCCTTTCATATCCATGTACACGCCACTGATGCAGCAGTGGGAGCAACTTGGGGTTAAGTGTCTTGCCCAAGGACACATTGCCTTTTGACACCCGGAGCTAGGCTCGAACCTGCAACCTCCTAATTACTGACCAAGCGCACTATCAGACTGCCCCAAGGTGGCATCCAGTACTCTGAATGGCCACTAGATGTCCTTCTGACATTATTTCTTGTTTTTCTTTTATTAATTATTTTTCTATGTATTACGACAGATAAGCTTTGTTTCTGTTAAGCTGTTATTATGGAAATACGGAAATACCTTAGACTCTCTACAACTCTTCTGTCATTGATTGACAGAGGTAATGTTTTGTGCATATGTGCCTGGACATAGGCCCTGGACACTGTTTATCACAGTGCTTTGTTACTGGTTGTGGTCGCCTAACTCACCACTGAGAGGTCTTTGCCAAAGCTAAGTGGCCCTCCTTGAGCTCCCGGGGTATACACACTAGATTATGTTGATTTATAAGTCTCTCCTTGGATTGGTTCTGTCCTACCTGTTCTCCTCTGCAGAGATCGAGAAGCACCTTTGCCTTACATTCTTGTGCAATTTATCACCTAAATGTGTCCGGAGCCTGAACTGAATCATGGAAACAGCTTTTTGTTAAGCTGCCCCCACCACTTTGAACACTGTACAGACAGGAATGAAAATGTCAGAACTGGTTTCAGTCAAAGTTTTTAGTTCCATTTTACTCACAAGGCAGCGAGAACCCTATGAGCAATGCCTGTGTTTTTAATTGTTACTGTCCTCAAAACTGTCGCACTTCCACTGTAAAATTGTACATGGTCCCTTTACAAATAAATGAATTAATAATAATTATCATAATTTCATTTTAAAGACAGATGTAGTCTGTTAAAGTTCATTTAAAATGAAGTAATGAGACATAGTTCTAGTGAATTCCTTGATAAATCCACTTTGTAAAATTGTGTGATAAATAATATAAGTATTATATAAAGTGTGCTGATCCAAAATACACGATTAACATTGTGCGAAAGGTGGCTACAAAATATGTCAAACCATCCCTGTAAATGTGTAAAATATAGCAGGTTACAAAATTATAGAAAATGGGTTGTTTGGGGTTCTTGTTTGGAGGACTTTTCCCAAGTGTTCTTTTGTACAGTTGTGCCTAACAATTTGTACAATTACCCTGTTTGCTATGTTTATGTCTCTTCCGCCCCAGAGGTCTGATTCACAAGATGTGCAGTCTATGGCTATAACAAATCTATGAAATATCAAACATTTTCTGACATTCTTAGAAATTATGACAAATTTATCAAAGAATAGCACAATGACACTCACAGATTCCAGTGTCACAGAACCAACTGAAGTGACAATATTGGTGTCTCAGGTGAATCTAGCCTTCTCCCTTTTAAAAACGCACTTTTACTCCTTGGCTTTTAACACAATGTAGTTTTATTTTTTTTGGTTTGTTTGCCAGTCTTTTAGTTTGTACTACCTGGTCCTTTGTTTGTTTTATTTGCATTTATCTATGAATGTACAGCACTTTGGCTACCCCTGTAGTTCTTTTAAATGTGCTATAGAAATAAAGTTGATGGATTGATTGATTCTAAAAAACAAGATTAAATGGTGATGACCAATGTCTCCAGCTAGCTCCACTGTATCATATTGAACTTCAATTTATTTCTAACTCTCGGGCATGAACATTGTCTGCTAGCTATCTTTTTAGTCTGGCTTTTATGTAGTGTCTCAATGGTTGATACTTCTTTTTTTGTTTTATGTCTTCTGCTTTTTTATAAACATATTTTTTTGATTTACTGTTTAAGTAGCCTAAATTTTATATTGCCATTTTTTATTATGTCTTTTTGTCACCATTGTTTTGAGTCTTTATATTTTATTCCTTAACTTGCATTATTTTATCTACTCATATTTTTGGCTAAGTGTGCATTAGTTACCAAGTACATTTTTACTTCATTTACTATGTTTGATTTTTGTTCACTAACAAGGTAGAAGGAAGATAAATGATTTTTCAGGACAATTCAAGCTTTTCCAGGACATTTTACTTTTTCCCTCATTTTCTATATGTTTTCCATGACTGGAAAATTGGTCAATCATTGTCCAGGTTTTCCAGGTTTTCCAGGATGTGAGGGAACCCTGCATATACATGCTTCTGCCGGTCCGGGTTCAAATCCAGCCTGTGGCCTGTTTGCAGAGTGTCCTGCCCTGCTCTCTCTCTCGTCCCCTTTCACAAACCTATCCAATGTCTCTCCAATGAAGGCTGAAAATGCCAGAAAAACAATCTGAAAAAGAAAAAAGAAAAAGGATTGTCTGAGTATCTCTGTGAACACTGCAGTGTGGCTAACCACTCGCTTTAGTATCATGAGGTCAAACTGTACTGCGACTTTAAGATCGATCTCATGATAACATGTCTGAGTCAAACTTGGAGGAAGTCGACGCCACAATGGTCTGAACAGATAAGGCTTTATATCCCACTGCAGCGTAGCTTTAAACATGTGCCACCTTAAAGTGACGTGCATATTTATGTGTTATTTCTTCTGTTCTGTTTCCCTGATAATGTGAATAATCTGTTAAAAACATAAGGCAGTCATTCCCACGGGAACTGAGGTTTTCCCACTGAGAGGAAACTCTTATCACAACTCCAAGCAGGAGCAAAAAAGGTGCAAAAATGAAGGTAAAGTCTATGTTACCAATGAAAATGTGTTTTGTTTTCCTCTCACAGGCTACTCGCACAGTCATGGACTCAAATAAGAGCACGGCCCTGTTTGACATCCCGCGTCTAACAGCCCAACAAGGAGGACTGTGGGAGTGCAGGGTGTCCACAAATGGAGGGCAGGACTCCCGCAAGTTTGTCCTCACCGTTAAAGGTCTGTCTTTCTTTCTGAGTAACATTTCAAGTAACAAACACAGAGGAGGGCTTTTTTTGTAGAATGTAGATGTTTGACCCCATTGCTGTGCCTCCTCAGAGCCCCCTGTGCCCACCTCTGCTCCCAAACTGATGGAAAAAAGGAGCAAACAGCTGCTGGTGATGCCAGTGGACTCCCACAAAGGGGACGGCCCCATCGTCTCCACCCGGCTCCTCTACAAGCCTCTGGGGAATGAAGACTCCTGGTCCTCCATCATAGGTATGTTCTCATGTTAAAAATAGGACATTTTCACAGTTAATTTCTCATTATGTCTATCCTAAGTGGAAGAAAAACAAACACACAGCCCCATCAGTCAAAGTTATGATGGATCAGCTGCAAAACCAATTCAAAGGCTTAGCTTTGATTCATAATGAAACTAAACCAAATGTGTTGATAAAAGAGTGTTTAGAGGAAGTGAAAAAGCGACAAGACCACACAGGTTTGATGTGTTCAAAGCTGTAAGAGGCCAAATATGGAAAAGTATTGTCCTTCTCCTTACTTTTCCTTTTCTCCTAAACAGTAACTGTAAATTAAACTGAAGGCAAAAAAGATCACATTTGAAATGTGTATTCTGGATGTGCACTTTAAATAACCTTGCAGTACAGATGGATCGGCCCCGAACTGAATGTGATAGACGAGACAATTGACCTTTCGCTAAGCCCCGCCCCCCTTGGTTACTGTCGCTACACCTGTCAAGCTTTCCCTCCTAGAATAAGACATATGGAGTTTTTAGCAGTACCGGTGAGTGATATTCCTAAGGAAATATCTGCCAATGTCTGGACAAATTCTTCAGAGATATCAGAAAGAAGCAGACAGAAAGGTCTCCAGTTTGCTTTTGAGAGATAAATTCACCAAATCAAATGTTGAGTTCAAATAAAGAGGATATTAAAAAGAGGGGAACGTGCACACATATCAATGCAAGCGTCAAGCACCCCATGTGATGACACTTCACGATCAAAACAATCACATACAAGAACAACAGGGTAAGTCGATATACAGTAATTAAATTACTGTTAAGTTAGCTGCCATTATTGTTGTGTTTGCCCATTTCTAGGGTGTCCGTTCACAAAATTCTTAAAGATATTAGTATGTCAGGACTGGTCTCTGTTATGAGTATTTCTTTTGCTCAAGTATTACCCAGTTGCTCAAGGTTTAACAGAAGTAATCTACTATTGAGACGTCTTTGTTTGCTAATGTTATCTTACCTAACACACAGAGCTGTGGCTGGCTAACATTAGTTAGCACCTTACTTTAGAACAAACTTAGGTGTTTTTTTTATCCACACCCGGCATCTTCTTGTGTCAAAATCAACACCACCCTCCAGACTTCTCAGATATCGACTGTTGGACTTGCTAGTCCTGTATGCATACCGCTTAGGCAGACCTCTCATGCATAGTTACTATTGCTATCGTAGATTGGACAGTAGATGTTTGTGGAAGGGGCTTAGCTAAGGGTCATTTGTCCATTTACCTGCAGGTATGCTTTTGAAAGGTTCTTCCCTCCCAAACACTTTCTATGGGCTCTTCCCCAGATGGACTAGTGAAATATATTGATACAAATATATTGGTCTGTGTGTCAGGTTACATTTTAAGGCAAAGTGAAATAAATGATAACTGCTCTAAATCTATTCCAAAGTCCTGAATTGGGGTGCAGATGTCTTTTTGGTTTGATTTTCCTCATGTCCACTAAATAGAGTCCTCCAGAAGGGTAACCTGGGTTCAAGTCCAGCCTGTGGTTCCTTTCCCTCATGCCCTTTCTCAAGCTTGTTTTACACTTGATGCATCTGCAAGTTCCCAAGTGTCCACACTGTGAGCACAACGCTCACTGTTGAGGTCTGCGTAGCTGATTTTTCACCTGGCCCCGCACATCTCAAGAATTTTAACAGACAGGGACAACAACAAGCCCGGAAATGCACTGATTCGTTGTAATCGACAGGCAATAGTAGAAGAAGAGGAAATGGTGATAAAAATGAGGAAATATAATTATCTGTATGAGTCTTCAAAGTAAGAAAATTATAATAAGTAAACACAGCAACTCCTCTTCATGATTCTCCATTTTGACAACAAACTTTCTTCTTCTTCTTTGGCATAATCAGTAACAAGAAACTTCCTTCTTTGATGACTTCCTGTAAACCATGCCATGGATGCAACTTTTTGAGGACACCGCCCCCTACAGTTTGGGAGAATGTCTGTTTGTGGCAATGTGAGAGCCGCATGAAGCATAAATACTGTGAATGTTTCAGCATCATTTCCCCGTCAGTTTGTGGCCGAGCGTCTGTCCGTGTTGAAAGCATGAGCCTTGACTCTCCACGACCCACTCTAAAATCTGAAAGGCATTAGAGCCGCATAATTAAAAATCTCTTAGCTGTGAGTCATCAGCATTTCACATGTCCACTTGTTCCCAGTTTACAGTGACAAAGAGCCCATCACACTCATGAACTTGGAGCCTTCAACTCGCTACCGTGTTTGTGTCCAGCTGACTCGCCCTGGAGTTGGAGGAGAGGGAGCCAAAGGGCCAGAGGCCATCATGGAGACTGACTGTCCCGGTAAGATCCTGAGAAATAAGTGGTCCACCCTGTTGAAGGGATCACACAACACCAAAGTGTGATTTACTTATCTGAGAGCTTTGCTTAGTAAAATTATCAGGGAACAGTTATCTTTTTTCTGTTTGATAGTAAAGAAAAATGTCAATATTTTTGCCGAGTGGTGTTTTTCTCAGGCTGCGGGAGCCAGTTATCTTTCCCTTAGTGAGCGTTTCTGTCCTGATGGCTCATATCCGAGACAAAAATAGAAAGATTAATAATCTTTGAGGACTTCTCTAAGAGAAACTGCAGACGCTAAAGGAACAAATACAGATAAACACGTGTCATAAGTCATCTTAGAATCAGAAAATTGATTAACTTTTACTTGACCCTTCATTCAACTGAAAGAATTTCATCCCTGAATAGCTGTGGTGCAGAGGAGTGTATGGAGCTTGTGTCCAGGAAAAATTATTGACAAAACAGAGATGGAGCATTATTACGCAGAGTTTTATTAAATATGACTCTTTGGCAATATGGAATAAGGTCCATTTATCTGGTGGAACAAATTTAATTTGTTACAAGGGATAGTTTGTCTCTTGCACAAGTGAGCAATTTATTTAAATGCTGCACTTCAGGACCACGAAGACATGAAAAGTTCATTTTTGAATGGAGTACAAAACAGCTTCATCTTAAATTACAGCACTTTGGTGAGCTATTCATGCATTTCCCTAGGCTTCTTACCTCCATTTAAACCCTTCATATGTTCTTCTAATTTTAAAAAGTTATCCCAAATCTCTTTCTGGGCACATTACAACAATATTTTGGCTTGGTTAGCTTTGGGCTTCCCCGGTTCTTTTGTGTCAAATCCAAGGAGGAATTTTTCAACATAATCTTGGGGGTTTTGCGCCGCCATGCTCATTGTTTTGATTGAGCTCTACTTTGTGATTCTTTCAAGTTAAATGGACTACATGCCTCATGCAGGTAGTGTCACCAGGATTAAGTTAAATAGCACAGCTAAGAACTACTCCAGTGCCTGTAACACACTTTTATCAACTAGCCTCACATTTGCACATACACGGTAAAGGGAGAATAGAGAGAAGGAAACAAGGAGAGAGCACCAGCGCACTGATACTACCCACAAAACACCAAAACTCAGATAAACCCAAGAGGACAGACAGCTGGCCTTAAAAAGAACTGCCTGCTAAATATGACACATTAACTATTAAAGCCGTGCAAGAGGAACATGAAGTAAAATTCAGCATCAAGACTGAGTCTAGCCTAAAATATTTCTAGTTTGAACAAGACTGTTTTCGCTCATCTGTCTAATCAAAGTTGGAGAAGCTGCATCCAAGCACCACTGCGGATGAGTTTTTGCTGTTTTTGGGAAATACTGGAGTATTCAGGGCAAGGCTGCCTATAAAGGGGAATAAAAGGAAATGTTTCTGAGGCCTACAGCCATGGAGAGCCTAAAAGTATAGAGCCCTAAAAGTATGAGCAGTCACATGGTCTATCCTGAATTTTAATACTAGTAGTTATCAATAAAAATGTTGTTGTTACTCATTTTCATCTTAGTTACCCATAAAAAAATCAAATGTATAATTTTTTAGAAAAATTCCATCAAAATGTAAGTCCCTCATGATGAGCATTTATTTTTGTAATATTAACATTCCTAGTGGACTTATTAAAGTTATTTTTCAAGTATGTAATGTCATTATGTATACTGAGATCTGATACAAGCTCTTCCAGTAAGCTCCAAAACTCATCAGAGTCAAGCTTGGGTGCAAATTAGCGCTAACGCCGCTGGCCCGGCATCTTGGTTGTTCTCATCAAGTTTCATCCAGGGCCTACTTATGGAACCTTTCGGGGGCCCAGCCACTTCTGTGGTAGAGCCTGATTCTGGGGCTGAAAACTGTAGCTGATGATGATGATATCTGGGATTTTAGATTGCTCCTGTGCTTCATCACTGATGAGCTACAGGAAGCTGCTGATCACTGCTGCACCACAAGTGCCAGAGTTGCTAACATTACCCGACACTGTGCTTGAATTGAACTCATTACACTTCTGAAGAATTGCTGATGTAGCGCATACAACAGAAAAAATATGCAGCTGGTTACTTTTACTATGAAGCCTTGCTGTTGTTACACATGCAGAATGTGTCTTCATTGTCTTCCTGAAATAAGCAGGGATGTTCCTGAAAAAGACCTTGCTTTATTGGCAGCATATGTTGCTCCAAAACCCATATTTCTTGAATGGTTCCCTCACAGATGTGCAAGTTACCCATGCCATGGGCACTAACACATCCCCATACCATCACAGATGCTGGCATTTGAACTTTGCTTTGATAAAAGTCTGGATGGTCCTTTTGATTTCTGAAAACAACTTGAAATGTGGACTCAGACCACAGCAAACTTTTCCGCTTTCATCCGTCCAACAATGTGGAAAAAGGATGTGATTTGACTTTTTTGTTCAGCTATTTACATTTTTATGTCTATGCTACTCAGTCCTGAATGATTTATTGTTTTGGATGGAATTCCCAATATCAGACAATGTGATCATGTGATCGCCAAAGCTGCAATTTTCTGCAGCGCTCCTGACTGACTGAGGATCTGTTGTGTCAACTATTTCACACAAACTATTTTACAAATTTGCAATCTCATTGTTCACTTAAAAGAGCTGTTCGAATGAGTCAAGTTGTTCGTGAACGTCACATCTCCACCGCGGAAGTGCTGGTAAGCAGGTCAACAATACAAAGCCTCTGTTTAGAGGTAGAAGCAGATAATAAGATGATAGTAGAAGATAATGTAACAGAACGCAGTAGAAAAAAAGTTACAACAAGCACACAGGAGCGTTGAGAGTTGCTGAAGAGTTTATCTGATGACTGTAGGCAGAGGCAGGCTAATACTTCCCATTGACTCCCAGGCATTTGAGCTAAGTTGGTTAGCGGTGGGCGACCTTTGTCTGTCTCTTACTCGTTACTGCACGCACAGTCAAAAGAATGGTGTCTATCTGCTTGTCGTGGACTTGGACTCGAGAGTGAGACAAGACACGAAAAAAAAGTCGGAGTATTCTTTTAATGAAAACAAGTTTATCATCAATATTAGATGATGAATGTGTTATATGCTTTTGATCACTGATTTCCTTACTGTTGTCTATATTGTAAAAATTGTGAACATTGCACTGAAGCTTGATTTGAGGAAAATGTGAATCCAATTGAAATCGCAATATCTGCCAGAAAATCACAATTAGATCTTTTTCTAAAATCATTCAGCCCTAAATCTACTTAGTTTCTTAACAACACATATAGTAATTTTTATTCAACATGGAGAACTTTCCAGTCCAGGGTCACAAATGGTTTGCTATAGTACACCTTTGACGATGGCTGTTACTACTTATGCCTTCAAGAGTTTTGTGTCATAGCATATGGGAGAGATTGACATTAAAAGAGACTTTGACTGTGAAATGAATGCATCTGAAGACTGCAACTCATTGACAGAAAAAAGGAACAAAAATGAATCAAACAGTGGCTCCAATTTAAAATAATACGTTACAATCTAAAAAATGCAAGTCATCAGAACTCCAGCCAACAGTTTAGGACTGTAGAAGGAAAATATTTCACCCTGATGGTTCAGAGAGGACTCAGCAGGAGTCACGGCAGTTTCTCCCTATTATAAACCAGCAGTCCTATCAACAGCCTGTTGTTGAGCTAGTGACAGATATTTCCAAGGATGTGTCCATCCCTACAGCTCATCTTGTGTTCTCTGTCGCCGCAGAGCCCACCGTTCAGCCAGAGATTGATGTCGGCACCATGGAGGGTCGAAACGCCACCATACGCTGGCGCCTGCCTCCAAACAGCGGCGTTAGCGCAGACACAGCCAGCGGCTTTTTAGTTAAGCTGTGGGGGCCTCCACCACACCGTGAGAAAGTGCTGGAGGAGACCACGCTGCTCACCGTGCTCTCCATAAAGTTTCACAACCTGGAGTACCAGAAAGACTACACAGTGATGGTGCAACTCATCAACTGTGGCAGCCAGGGGCCGGCCTCCGAACCGTACACCTTCCGCCTCAGCAGTCAGGGTAAACAGAACACTCTGCTCTTTATAAGCAGCCAGAAAGACTTTTTATTAACGCTGCAAAACAGAATGTCAGGTTTTTGTTTATGCGGGTGCAGCTTCCCCACTTCAAAGAGACTGAACAATGTACCTGAAGGGTTTTAACTGGATTACACTCAGGACCAGTTTTTCATTTTTAAGGTAAAAACGAGGAAGTTTAAAAGCTTGGTGTGATTCTGTTTCAACACTGAGTCATTTAAGGTGAAAGAGAAAAACCTTTGCAAACCTTTGGAAAATAAATTCACATTCAGTCATTTGAAGAGAGTAAATGAAAACTCAAGAGCATCTAGTAAACAGAATATCACTGAAAAGTCTTTGCTCTACAGTCATTTAATTAACTTAGCTAACTGCAAATGGTAGTTGTAAAGAGATATATGAGAGAAGGCAGAGCCAATAACACAGATGAGCTTTAGTTTGCTATTAAAGTAACCTCCGGCTTCATAACTTCTCAACTCAGCCATAGCCTTACTGTCTCTGTGCCACATCCTGTTGATGCAGTTATTCAAGAAAAAGCTGCCTAGTGCCTCAGTGAGGAGGACAGACCACAGAGTGAAAGCAGAGCTGCTGAAATATGCCACAGAGCAGTGCTGAACTGACCAATTAGCACTGAGTAGATCTGTCAACCAATCAGAGCAGACTCGACAGGAGTGACAGAGTGAGCATAGAGGTGGATCAGGGGTACACTGCATGTGAAAAACAATAGTGATTATGGACATACTTGTGCAGTCATGGACACTGAAATATTGACCGTTTTGCACATGACTAACATGACGTCACTCAGTTCTGTGGATGTTGTTAGACTATCATGCATGTTAGCCAATTATTTCTGTGGAGATGTATTTTTAAGCCACTAAAGTAAAAGAAAATATCATTAATACTGAAAAAAAATGTCACTGAGACTTAAGAAGACTCACAATCAGAAAAAAAGAGCGTAAACTGCAATGTTAATTTGACAGCACTTTTTAACGTCATTTTACTTATAGTGTTTTGCCTAAGATATCTTTTAGTTTCAGTCACAATTTAGTCATCTAAATTATTTTAATTTTAGTCTAATTTTAGTTGATGAAATTTCACAACATTTTAGTTGACAAACTGTACTGTGAATTTAGTCAACTATTATAGTAAGTGTAAAGGGTAAGGCATTTTTTATGTTTCCTTGAATTCTGAAGTCATGTTTTACACTAGGATAAAATAAAACATATAATAACCCTTTATTGAATGCTAGTAAAGTTTGAATGTCTAAATTTAACAGAAACAAATTGTACTTTTGTGTGAAATGCAGTCACCTTTATTTAGGGTACCTGGCAGAGCATCTCAGTTACAATACCAGAAGTGACAACAAACAGTGAACCTGCTCTACATGAATATATCAATTCATAAAGAGAGGAGCTCTGATTGGATCGCTCCACAACTTATCCCACCACTACCAACCAAAGTAGCTGTGATTGGATATATTCCTAAGTTGTCCCTACTTTCTACATGACCAAATTAGGTCTGGTTGGATTAAGTCTCTGTTCAACATTTTAGTTTAGTTTTTATTTGTTGATGAAAATGTCAGTTAATTTAGTTTTAGTTTTTGCACTTGGTTTTATTAGTTACTGTCTAGTTTCCATCAGGGGAAAAAAGATTGTTGAAGAAAACTATGACGAAAATAATTAGTCAACAAAACTAACACTGGTAGACTGGACTAAAACAGCTGTGGTCAGACAGTTTGTGGTTCGGCTGTTAACAGGGAGGCTCAAAAGAGGAAAAACAACCACTGCATAGCGAGATAATTTGGCGATTTTTCCAGAGATTATGATTATGAATACATGAGGAGATTTTGAACAAGATCGCACACAGCAAAGATGTTTGCTGTTGGAGACTTGGCAGGATTGAATGATCAATTTCAGAAACCTCAGTGGGGACTGGAGGACATGAGAACATCCAGGTCACCTGTGAATGTATGTACTTTTACCTTATTTGTTCAGTATCGACAGCATTCGAAGATGTTTTTTGCTCAGTTTGTTGTTAAATGCCTCTTAGGATTTGTTGATTATTAGTCCTGCAGAGTATTTGAGCTTCGGTAGAGGCAGACAGTGACTTGATTCTAGTGGTTTTATGAACAACAAATATACTGGATAAAAAAATAATTTTGTGTCATCTTAAAAATGTCAAGAGCTGCTTGCGTCTTTGCCTCCCTGCTTGCAAACTTGATTGGTGCATGATCCAGATAAAAATCCAGATTATTTTGCACCATTAGAAAACCTAAATGGTGGGAAACTCTCTCAAAATATCACCTCTGTTTTCTTCTCTGGCCAGCAAAGCTTTAACACTTTTATGGCCTCTGCTGAATTTTTGTTTCATTAACTGCTTTGTCAAAAACTCAGCTTAACAATAATCACATCATTTTTTCAGGTCCCTCATCCCCACGCCACGTCCAGGCCCTTACTCTGTCCGTGTCAGCCATCCAGGTGAAGTGGCAGCCCCCTGAGGACCCCAATGGAGGCATCATTAAATACACCATTGAGTACCAGCCGGTCGGTCAGGGGAGCCCTCACCCTTGGGTGGACACAGACGACGGAAACAAGACCTCCAAAGATGTGACGGCGCTCAACGGCAGCACGCTCTACCAGTTCAGAGTGAGGGCGGTTTCTAAAGTACCCGGAGAGTGGAGCAAGGCCGTGCAGGCGATGACACAAGAGGACGGTGAGTGAGGGGCTCAGTATCCAGAGGTCATGCACTCTTCAATAAAGTGCATGAACATTTAATTGTTTAAAGAAAAATGCAAGTTACACTAGCTTAACTTTTTCTCTAAAATGTATGACAGTAAAAATTTGACTTTTGAAGCAGCTGATTTGCTCAATAGTATTTAGTTATCTTAGTCGTGGGGGACTGGAGCCTCCCCAGCTGACATTGGGCGAGAGACAGGGTACATCCTCAACCACGCCTAAGGGCAATTTATCGTAATTTCTCATATATAACACGCCTTCATTTATAACACGCACCCCATTTTTTTCATCTAGGAAAAATGCTGTATTCATGTATAACACACACCCACATTTTGCCCAAATCTTACACTCTTAAACAACTCAAAACAAATACGTACAGAACTTCCTCTCTCAACCGGATGCGGAAATACCTTGTGCTTCACGCATGCGCACTTACTCGATTTCAGCCCGAGCATGCTGATTCATAGTGTACCGGCCAATCAAAGAGCAGCTATCAACATGCCGATCTTCGACCAATCACAGCGCAGCTATTTCGGTCCCTTTGCTCACAAGATGGCAGCGCCCTGTGTTTACATGTGAGTGGTACCGTAACGCTTGAGAATTACATGATCATTACATAAAGGTCAACTAATTAGTACCCAAAATATTGGATTAGAACAGTTTAACAGTCAGTTTGATAAGAATTACAAAAGTCTGGCGGTAATGTTTTGCTGAGAGAGAAAGAATATTTTGGCTTTTTGTACCAGATGTGTTGTAATCGCGATGTTGGTGAGACAAAATATTTTACATATTTTGCTTGTGCTTGTTTATAGCGCGCACCCCAAAATTAGACCTTATTTAAGAGCAAAACAATGTGCGTTACATACGATACTGGTAGCCACCACACAGTCAACCAAACAAGCATGTTTTTTGGTCTGTGAGAGGAAGCTGGAGTGCCCGGAGAGAACCAATGCATGCACAGGGAGAACATGCAAACTCCACACAGAAAGGCCCAGACCGATGATTTGAACCAGCAACTTTCTTGCTGTACCACTGTGCCGTTCACTACATTTAATCATAGGTTACTAAATTTAGGACTTAAAGGAGTTGTTAATATTGAGAGCAATTAATATAGACAGTAATTTTTGAAGTGGGCAAGTATGAGGTACAAGGTTTTAGCCTGAGCTCTAGCACACTGACAGACACCTACTCTCAGTCTGTACCAAAATAGTTAGCACAAAAGCTAATAGGCCTGCGCTCAAAATATCAATACGGCAAAATATTGTCATACACCCCTTGGGGATACGTGTATCGATACGGATTCTACAGAATCGATACGGCCTCAATGTTTTGACAGTTGTTGTCAGTACACTTTGGGTAATGTTAACAATGGCACAATTCAAAGTAGAAGCCAAGCTACATGATGAAGCATATGTTCCAAATTTGCACTTAGGTCTACCATCTTTAAGGACCTGAATTTAAGTTTCTTAAGTTGTAGAATCATTTAAAACTCATCCTTGTTTTTTTTTTCTTCTTGTAATAAAAACAAAACTTGTCAGGAATACTGTTAAAAGCATAGTCAGTGTTCACAATTTACATGTATCGGGATACATGTAATACCGTGGCCTCACTGTCGGGATACGTACCGTATTGTGAGGTTTCTGGAAATATCCAGCCCTAAATCAGCGTAATTTCAAGAATTTTGGGTGATTTTGGGCCCTCCATGGAGGAGATGCTAAGACAGGAAAATGTAAAAACCACAGATGTAACTTTCAGCACAAATTAACCAACATTTGAACTCTGAAAGGTGTAATTACACTATATATATCTATGTAATATATAATAGCATTATTATTTGCATAAGCTTTTACTGTTACAGCTGTTTTGGTACAAAGTAAGAGCAGATGTCTGTCAAGCTGCTAGTGTTCGGGTTAATGCCATGTGCCTCATATGACCTTCAGAAATCCCAAACTATTCCTTTAAATGTCGACCTTCAGCTTAGAACAGATTTCAAAAACGATGGTACAGGGGGGCAGTAACTGCACAGCCAAATGAGAGGAATTTTAGACTGGAATGTTTTTTTTCCAGATAAATAATTGAAACGTCTCCTGCACTGATACAAAAATATTCAGAGGTTTGATAGTTTCTTGGACACTCATTTATTTTCCCTTCAAACTAAAAGTTACTCCCAGTGGAAAATTTCTTCACTTCTGTTCTCTTGGCCAGTTCTTGTCTTTTTCCAAGGTGGGTTTAAACAGGACCACCCACGCAGAGACGGAGATTCACTCACAGTCATCACTCATACACAGAGTATTTATGCCCAGTATCTCTAAATCATCTCTTTTCCTCTCTTAATCCTTCACCCACTGCTCCACCCTCCCTCTTCACCTCTTCTTCTTCTCTGCCTAAAAGGCTTGAGCTTGACCCCAACCACCCGGGGTGTGGCCGGGAGGCCCCATGGGGACAGTTACCAGCTGTTGGTGGCCGTGGTGGGCTCCGTCACGGTCACCTGTGTGACCATACTGTTGGCACTGTTGGCTCTTTTCTTCATCCGCAAGACGCTGCTGAACCGACGCCGCACGTTCACATACCAGTCCGGATCGGTAAGAGTGCACTGAGATCTATTTTTAGTTAAAATTATGTTGGAGGGCTTTGAGGCCGATTCATGAAGACACTTGTTGGGTAGGCTGCTCTACATCGGGGCAGAAACACAAATGTGAGGATGAATTCAGGAGTTTTTGAGTTTATTTCAGGAGCCTCTTCATTCATCAGGAGACCCTAACACATACATTTCTAATTGTTTGCATTAGTGACCCATTTATACCTTATGTGTTTGTACTTATTGTACGGTTGCACTGCTAAAAGGTTGATATGTAATAACTCAGAATTATTGTGTCAAAATTCAGACTGTAAGGAGTAAACAACTCACCTAATGCAACGTTTCTTTTGACAAAACACAAACAAAAAACTTAGAAACCAGCAGTCAACTAATAAACAAAAAATAAAGCTTTAAATCTGAGGAAAAAATTAAATTTAATACATTTTTGTTTAGCATTTAAAACTTTAAAATACTTTGTGTTATTTTTTGTGCAATCAATTATAATACCTTAATAGGGATGCACAATATTAACGGACCAAAATTGGTATCTCCAGATATTTAACTAAAAAGGTGATTGTTGGTATTGGCAGATGTGAACATTTTTGATGATATTTATAGCAGATATTTTGACCATGTGGCTTGGAAATTGCAAACATTACTTGTAGTATTGGCAAAATGTACTATAAACCATGACTGTTTACCTCATCATAACACAATATCCACTTTTATGAATCCAAAATGTCATTTATGAAAGAATAAAATGTTGTTTTCCTTGAAAAGTTCTGAAAGAATCTACAGAAACCCTGTTACTGAATGAGCCCAAATTAAAAACAAGCTTTAAACCTAAACTCTATGGAAAACTAAACAAGCAAGACTTAGATTAAGATTAGATTAAAACCTCTTCATGTCACCATGACATTAATTTAATGACAGTGACATTTTGAGATAAATGTGCGATAGAACATGATCTGCTAAAGGGTGTCTGAGGAAAACATGAAATTTCATACCTTTTTATTCAGCATTTGAGTCTTTAAATACTTTTAGAAGGCCTTACTTTTTGTGAAATCATTTATCAACTTTTAATACTTACAATACTTTAATAAGGATGCATGATATTATCAGACTAATATTGGTATCGGCAGATATTTAACTAAAAAGGTGATTACTGGGATTGGCAGATATGAACCTTTTCGATGATATTTATAGCAGATATTCTGACCATATGATTTGATATGATTTGGCCATGGAAATGGCATATTGGCTGTTAACTTACTCATCACGCAATGTCGACTTGTATAAATCCAAATTGTCATTTATGAAAGAATAAAATGTTGTTTTCCTTGAAAAGTTCTGAAAGACTCTACAGAAATTCTGTTTCTGAATGAGCCAAAATTAAAAACAAGCTTTTAACGTGAACTTTATGGAAAAATAAACAAACCTGACTTAGATTAAGATTAGATTAAAACCTCTTCAATTTTGAATGACATTAATTTAATAATAGTGACATTTTGAGATAAATAGATCATAAAGCATGATCTGCAAAAGGGTGTTGCTGTGATAAAAAGTTCCTACGAGCACGTCTGTCAGCAGGGCTACTTGGCCAAGGCTATAATCTAAATCTTGGTTATTTTTATTTATACTGCGATTCCGATGACTAAACAGGTTTGCTCATTAATTATAGAACATCTGCCCAACATAAGTAATGCACACATGCATACCAGATGTTAACACTCTAAACACGTGGACATTCTGGGCAAAAATGAATGCATAACTAAAAATAAGAAATATATTAGTGTAGTAATACAGCAAAGCAATTGTTTAATCAACATTATTATTTTTTTGGGAGGCCAAAAATATGGTTAAATCACACATGATTAACTGTCCAGCCCTTCTGTCAAATGGAGCACAGTTATGGTCACTTCACATCCCAAAAAACAAAGAGCTGATGTTAAACTAGAATCTTTAAAATGTGGACTGAAGCTGTGAGTGAAGTCAGAGCAACTATATCTACTTCTGTTATGCAGGCATCAGTTTTCAGAGGGTCCTCCTGAAGAAAAACTAATGATATAATTATGTTTTAATTCCTGAGCCTACGCCGGTTTATCCCCGCAGGGTGAGGAGACTATTCTGCAGTTCAACTCTGGAACTCTGACCCTGACACGGAGACCCAAACCAACGCCAGAGCCCCTCACCTACCCAATCCTGGAGTGGGAGGACATCAAATTTGAAGATGTTATTGGAGAGGGAAACTTCGGCCAGGTCTTTAAGCTCTTTGTGCAATTCTTCAACATATCAGAATCCTTCTTTATCTGTTTGCTGAATAAACCGTGCTTATAACCAGGTCATCAAAGCCATGATCAAGAAGGACGGGAACAAAATGAGCGCAGCGATCAAGATGCTGAAAGGTATCAGTCACGGGAGCGCTCTCTAACATGCAGATGCCATGAAAACTCTCCTCTCTGAGACGAGGGCTGGAGCTGCTTAGCTTGCACTATGTTTAATTCTGCTGTACGTGTTGATCTTCATGCAGAGTTTGCCTCGGAGAATGACCACAGAGACTTTGCAGGAGAGCTGGAGGTTTTGTGTAAACTAGGCCAGCATCCCAACATCATCAACCTGATCGGAGCCTGTGAGAACAGAGGTGAGTGAGAGACACCTAGTGGCCAATCGTGGGTATTGTTGAGGGTTTGATTTTTGATTTTTGAAGTCACGCTGAAGGTCAATGAAGTATATAATCATGTTTTTGTTTCAGGCAGCATTCACTAACAGGGATATGACTTAAACTTTTGGCTACAGAAGTGAGAGGGCTGTCCAGTCTCTAATGAACAAACTTGTTTGTACAAGCCTTAGAAACTTTGTGGGGCACAATGTATTATTCTTTCTTTTATAAATGAAGCCAAAAAACTATGACAACAATATATTTAAAGAAATCTATATATAAACAGATAATTTTTCTGTTGTGTAGTCAACAAAGTAAACATTTGTAATGTAGTATTTAGGGATGCACGATATTATTGGTATGATATCGGTATATTTACAAAAATATACAGTATATCCCTGATAATGGCTACAATATCTGAAAAATACACAAATGTACCAGGATGCTGCACCTCATCATCACTGCATGTGGACATCTAAAAATCAAGAGTTTCACTTTTTATAAGAGTTAAAAGTTGTTTTTCTTGTTTTGCATCTGTTCCTCACACAAATAGATTCACAGTGAAAGCAAAAAGTCCATTTTCATAAAGTAGAGACGATGCCCCCTTGAAAGAAAATGTCGGTATTGGTGACAATGAGATCAGAAATAACAGCATATTGGATATCTGCAAAATCCAATATAGTGCATCCCTGGTAGTGTTTACTTTAAGAAAGGATTAAATAGTCATTTAAAAGATGACAATAATACTGTTTCTATATTGCTTAGACATATTTTGTTTGTCAGTTTGCAGTTAATTAATTCTCAAAATATGTTTAATGTTTAATTCTTAATCTTGAAGTAGAGATTTTTTTAAGAAAGTCAAACATCACAAATGAAGGTATTAAAGCTGCAGTGTGGAGTTTTCTCATCTGTATATGAGAGAGATTAACTCTTTGGGATGCTCAATACTTTCAGTATGATATTAATATCATCAGATAACTGCTGCAAAAGGTCAGTATTGGTAGCAACGGATATGAGATATTCTGGGAAATTTAACTATTGCTTCGGGATTTGAACTGATATGATTTAATTATCGATTCTGCTTTTTGATCCAAATCTTTATCCATTCCCTTATTGATTCCTATGGATTTTCAGTGCATAATAAGGCAGTCTCCAGAGGTTTAAAGGGTCAACAATGCCAAAGGCGTATGTTGTTGGTGTTTCCACCATATATGAAATCCTGGGACGTTCTGTAGTTGGCATCATGTTGTGTTTAGCCACACCACTGACTTCTACCTCCTGTCTGCCATGATTGCTTCTTGATGTTTAGGACAGATTGTCTGTGAGGAGAGCATGACATCCTCGATTTGTGAGAGAGCCAGATACTTGTGACAGAAACTGATAAGGGAATTGTTAAGCAAAAACACAAATGATATTGATTGTTTTAGTTATTCTTTATTGATTCTCGATTGAATTTGTTTTCGATTCCCTTCCCTATTCGGAATGCAAAATACTACTGAAACAATATCAGTATTGGCAGATAATTGCCTAAAAAAAGGGATTATCAGTATCATCACATGTGAAAACTTCAACAAATATTTACAGTCAATATTTTAGCCATGGATCTGCATCAACCATCAACAGAAATGACATCATTTAACATAAATTCATACTTTTAGACCAGTTAAACCAAATTTAATGGCAGTTCAGCAAGATGCTGCTTTATTAATCAACAACATTCCTCCCTAGATTATTTTCATGAAAGCTATTAATTTTAATATTGGAATGACTTCTCTATCTGTGGTTGTTATTGATTATACCCCCATAATTAATACCTTTACAACCACATAGACATGAGTACCCTCTTGAAAATGAGAAGCCACATCTCAAGGGGCTTACCTTTAATAAATTTATATTCAACAAATATGGTGCTGTATAAATAAAGATTGACTGACTGAATCTATATTCAGCAGAGACAAATGTCATTTAGTCCCTTTGTCTCTGCTTGGATGGGTACATCTCTTAATGGATGTTTGTGTATTTGCACACATATGTGTGTCTATTAACAGAAGAGTTTGTCTTCTGCCTGCTCTGTTGTAAAGTGCCTTGAGATAACACAGGTTATGAGTTGGCACTATACAAATAGACTGATTGATTGATTGATAGACTGTCTGCAATATTGGCATAATGCACAGATGTATCAAAGTCCAACTATTTTACAATTTAACTTAAAATATGACTTAATGAATTTCATTCATGTTTAAACACACTGTGTTAACTTAAATATCTTGCAGTTTGTAGTTTTGGCCCCCCGGCTGTGCGGATAACACTAATGTGGCCCTCGAAGCAGCATCCCTGATCTCAATGTACTATCTTAAACCACATGTTTACTGAATCAAAAGACCTCATATTGACCAAAAATGGCAAATGGTAAATGGACTTGAGCTTATATAGTGCTTCTCTATCCATTGAAGTCTGCAGAAAGTCTGCAGACAACAGATTAATCCATCATACTTCTGTCCATCCTGTCCAAAGTAAAGAAAAATCTTAATTCTTCCTACTCGAAGCCCAAACAGACACTCCTATCTAATCTTCAATCATCTGCACCTGCAAAGGCCCAGAATCTGTCCAACCTAAATAATCTGGTCCTGCCAGAGGCACTCACACATTTGTTTGATTAGCCCGTGTGTTTCAGCGCTGTCTCATGTTTTTATGTATTTGTATAAGGTTTCCCTGGCACCAGTTCTGAACACACAGTATCAGTTTCCCACAGCTTTATTCCTCTGCCTCGACATTAAACAAATGAATTACTCCTGGTTGATCAAAGATTGATAACATATGAGAGGGGAAGTCTGGGATGGAAAAGTACAGGAGAGAGGACACTACAAAAGCAAATCAGCCCTGAAGTGTAAACCTCTGAGTAAGTCAGCTCCTCTGATGTGGTTTCAGTCTCAGATAGCAGCATGAGAAATTAACGTGTGTGTTGACATCTTCTGTTTGAGTCTTTCTCCTAAAAAAATGTTTTGTACCACTCTTACAACAACAACCTGCTTAAAGAAAATCATTGTAGTAATCATAATCGTTACACTGAGTGGTCAAAGATATTTAATTCTTGGGGAGCAGATGAACAGCTCCTAGTTCACAGAGAAAAACTCTACCCCTCTTTAAAGAAAATTCTTTGTTTGACAGTTCGTTTTTACTTCCTAGGGTTTATGATGTCATAGCTATACAGCCTCCACCTACATGCGTGTTTTCTGCTTATCAGAGGCAGACGAAGCTGGTTTGGCATGGTTGGCTTTTTTCCTTTATTGGAATTGTTGAATTTTGTTTTTCTGATTATTACTTATTTAAAATTGTGTTTTTTTGGGGGGTTTTTTTTGCATTTTATTAAACTTGTTTAATTTAATACAATGAGGGATTATTCGCTCTACATTTTTTTAAGGTAAGACAGTCAAAGATGGCTCTTTTAGTTGTTCAGTTGTAATAACTTTAAAGAGTCTACATGCATGTTTCTTGTTAATAAATACATTTGGAAGCAATTCTTACCTTTAGTTTTCAACCTTGCCTGAGAGTAATAGCTTTAAATGTTTGATGGTATGATGTAAGTTTCTGTAATGTTTGTAAATGTTACTGTAAACATAGTGATTATTGCACTGAAGCTTGATTTGAAGAAAACTGTGAATCGAATTGAAATCGCAACTCGATCTTTTCCTAAAATCGTTCAGCCCTAGCAGACGCCATGACTGTTATGAAAGGCTGCTCCTCAGTCTGCAACTCTTCTCTCCCTCTCCCATCAGGCATCATTTGGGCAGCCAGTCAGGGCAGAGCTCAGTATCATAGCCTCCTGTAGACTCAGACCCGAGTGTTTCCAAAAGGGAGGGAAAATGAGCTGCACCTGATCCTCCTCAGAGATGACATTTGTCATTTCTTTAAATCAAATTTGCTTAATAGACACCAGAGACATGATATAAACGGTCAAACACATCAGGACACGGGACCTTTAATACTCATGCAAATGCAGAAGTACCCTGCTCATGTAGCTGCACCTGCTGTTTCCTAAAATATACAGCATTTTATTTAAAAATGCACAATTTTAAACAATTACTCTTCATTGTACAAAGAGTTTGCAGCATCTTACAATTTAGATTATGATTTGTTATGCATTACATCATCTCTATGATACTGGTATCAGCAGATATTTGCATTAAAGTCAGTACAGTATTGGCAGATGTGGACATATTGCTGTTTAGCCTCATGCACAGTAATTGTTTACTCATGCACAGTATTGTAGTATCACCTCTAATGTAGCAGAAGGATTTATTTGCCTTTATGTAAAAATGGGCATCTATATATAAATAGGATTTCTCATTCATTCTTTGCACTGACAAGGTTGTAAACTGCAGCTTTCTGAGATTGCTGCAAACTAGGAGTGGGCGATATGACCTAAAAATAAAATCCCTGATTTTTTTGAACAAAACTCAATATAATAAATTTTTTCCCTCTCCAAAAAAAAAAAAAAAATCCAAGTGACACAAAAATTATATGAATCAACTTTTGTCTTTATGTTATGAAAATGTGTTCGAGCACTAAACAGACTTTCCCTCTTATAGCTTAAAGGCAGGCAGTCATTTTGACATCATATGTTTATTATATTGTTCGGACGCAGTGAGGCTTGTCCACATAAACACTGAAAGATGAGCTATTTCCACAGTGTAGTAACATGGAACCATCTGATTAAGATTTAATCTTATTTAAGAAACAAATAAAAGACTAAACATGCTTGTGCAAAACCTGACAAGCCCTAAATCTTCTGCAGAAAATAATCTGAATTAATCAATTTAATCGATATATTGCCCAGCCCTAATGCAAACAAAGTGGTGTATTATTCTATACAATTAAAATAAAGTATAAATTCCTTTTCTAATTCCTATAAGGTAGGGATGGGCAACTTTAGTGACAAAGAGGGCCACATTGGACCTTTTTACACTGTTCAAGGGCCACATTGTCACAAAATAGTCAGGTGCTGTCAAAAAATACATCATTAAACAAAAATAGTAAATACATTTTGTTTTCGATAAAACTGAATATACCAACATTTATATACATATTTTAACTTAATAATGATGCATGATTTAATTTAGTCTTCTCTCTAAATGCTATAACGAGTGTGTACAAATATTTTATCTTCATTCTCTCCAAACACAATATATACTAACCTATATATATTATTCTAATGCTTCAGGAAAGCTATTTATTTAATTACTAACATAAAAGCAATTTACTGAAATATTTCTTTTACATATCCCAGTTTGTGCATGGTGTTGTATTGGTATTTCAGGTCTAATCATATTTGGCTTATTCTGCTCTGTTTTCTTCATGCTAACAATTCGTTGACTTTGGGAAATGACTGGTGGCCCACATTGAATGAGATGGCTAATACATGTCAGCATCAAGTTTGTGTATTATTTGAAAAACTGCCGTCACACTAAGATAATTCATTGTAATTATAAAAGTATACGCTCCATAAAAACAAGGCCACTTTTCTGTCAGCTGGTGCCCATGCTTCCCTCGTCACAGCCACATTCACACTGACATTACACCACAGTTACAGGTGTTCATTTCACACTCTGTCTATAAATCAGGTTACCTGTACATCGCCATCGAATACGCCCCCTACGGTAACCTCCTGGATTTCCTGAGGAAGAGCAGGGTGTTGGAGACAGATCCAGCCTTTGCAAAGGAGCATGGGACGGCCTCCACCCTCACCTCCCAGCAGCTGCTGCAGTTCGCCGTTGACGTGGCCACAGGGATGCATTACCTGAGTGACAAGCAGGTATGAGGACAGAGCCTGTATGTTGGTGGCTTGTGCAGATGATTGTTGACCTGTGAAAAATAATACTGACTGTTCTTCAATGATTTAATGAAAAATTATACATTTATATAAAAAAAGAATCAAGCATTTCATGTTATGGAAAAATATGTTGAATTACTTGTCTGCAGCAGAGATAAACTGTTACATTAATCAACCTTTTTTTCCCCAAAGGCCATATATACATTTTAAATTGTACACATTATTAAGATGAGATTTAAGGGATGTTCCCTGTCTCTTGTCCAGTGTTGTGCACTGGGATAGCATCCTTCTCTTATTTTGGGAATGTCCCAAAGTCAAATCCTACTGGCACGGTGTTCATACGTGTTTAGAAACTATATTTCAAACCTCTATTTCATTTAATATCAAGCATTATTTTTGGGTGCTGCAGTGGTAAATATTTAAGCTACAGCTGACAAATACTAAATGAGAATATTATTCATTGAAGGGAAGAAAGCTTTGACTAGAAAGTGGCTGCAACCAAATGCTCCAGCAAAAGAGGACTGGTTTAGAATCATTCATGAAGTTTACATTCTGGAGAGACTTTTTCTATTAAAATGCAGTCAGAGAAATTTAAGGGATTTTGGTCACAGCAGGTTAAGTACATTTGCTGAATTTCTATTTTCCGATGACTACTGAAGAAACTGTGGTGTGAGAAGATTTAGACCTGATGAGTGAGTGTGTGTGGCATCCTTTGTTCATGTTTGAGTTGTTTTTGTTTTCTAAAAAATATAAATGTAAGTGAAAATACTAGCTGGAAAAAGCTCTGCAGAGACACAGTGATGTCTCAATTAGAGCATTGTTCTTGTATTACATATCCATTATGTACATGCATGATGATTTATGCATTTGTCCTTTGTAAAATGGAACATGTAGGGCTGAGAAATATATGGATTAAACTGATTAATTGAAATTACTTTCTGCAGAAGATTTAAAAATAAAAAATCAAGATACTTTTCTCAACTTACTCCAATCAGAAGATGTTAGAATGTTTAAATAGAATAGATCTTTTATTGTCATTCAAAATATACACAACATGTGCACACATGAATGAAATTTTGTTGCAAATATAATAATATTGAAAATATAAATAATGAAAATGTACAGTTTTCATGATGATAGGCCTTGTCAGATTCTGCACAAGCACATGTTTATGTTTGTATTTGTTTCTTAAATTTTGGATTGAATATTGATCAGATGGCTCCATGTTACTATGCTGTGAAAGCTGCTCATCTTTTAGTGTTTATATAGACAGGCCTCCCTTCATTCGAGCTACATAATCAAAATTTTATGATAAAATTATAGCATGCATTTATCTATAAGAGGGAAAGTCTGTTTAGTTTTGGAACATATTTTGATAACATGTAATTTTTGTGTCACTTGGAGCTTTTTTTTTTTGAGAGGGAAAAATCAATTAAAATCGTAAATCAAGTTCTGTGGGAAAAAAATCTGGGAATTTTGGGATATCGTCCAGCCCTAGAAACATGTATGATTTCCTGATCGAAATAAAAAATTATGTAAAAAAACCCCAACCTTTTCTATAATATTAAACCATTTTGGAAGATAATTTTAATACTTGCTCTAACTTTTATATCATCAAAAACAAAAATAAATTATCTATCTGTTGAATATGAATTTATCACCTAAAATTTATTTCACAGAAATAATAAATAAATCAACAAATGGGGTGCTGGGTAGCAGCCATGCATGTACCATATATGAAGGCACTTGCTTTGGTTTGATTCCCGTTTTCCCTTATCCCCCCTCGCCCTTTCTGAGTCCATCCATTGTCTCTCTTTTGTCAATAAAGGCCAACAGTGCCCCAAAATATCTTTAAAAAATCAACATTTGTTGAGGTGTCAGCTTTATGCCATTCTTTTACTTGCAATGACACCTCATCGACCATGTCCTCTGGTCTCTTCAGTTCATTCACAGGGATTTAGCTGCCAGAAATGTCCTTGTAGGAGACAACCTCGTGGCAAAGATTGCAGACTTCGGCCTGTCCCGTGGTGAAGAGGTCTACGTCAAGAAGACCATGGTAAGCCCTTATTACAGCCCTTATTACCACCTCAGAGGAGGTTATGTTTTTGCTTTCGTTTGTCTGTAACTGCCATTAAGGAACGATCGTTTTCGCTCAATAATTGTCAAACTAATAACCATATCAACAGGATTCCAAGTGCTAAGGAAGATTTTCAGGGTCAAGGAATCACATTGTGCCAGCAGAGGGCACTCGTTTGGCTCCTCAGTATTCTATTATTTCCTTTAATTATTTATTTATTTAATGTAAAACTTGTTTGACTGTCTAATCTTATTTATTTATTTAAATAATTTTATTTATTATAAATTTATTTGTTTTTTTTATGAGTCTGTTGGTCTGGTTTCAGGGGAGGCTGCCTGTGCGCTGGATGGCCATCGAGTCTCTGAATTACAGCGTGTACACGACCAAGAGCGATGTGTGAGTTGTCAGTTTATCACTAAATGCACTCACTGGCCTCTTTATTAGGTACACCCCCTTTAGCCCTCTGAATTGCCTTAGCTCTCCATGGCATGGATTCAACAAGGTGCTGCAAACGTTCCTCAGGGATTCTGGTCCACGGTGACCTGATAGCATCAAGCTATGATGCCATTGTCCCATTCCACTACATCCTAAAGGTGCTCTATTGGATTGAGATGTGGTGACTGTAGAGGCTACTGGAATACAGTGATTTGAACCCAGACCAACAGAAGCATCACTGTAAAAAGGTTGTTTACAGTAACTTACTGGCAACAAGATGCCAGTAAGTTACTGTAAATGTCTTTACAGTAGCATTACTCTATTTTAATTTACAGCAAAATTGCTGTTTTTTCATTTACTATATCATTGCTGTATTTTATTTTACAACTTTTTTAATGCGTTTTAAATTCAATAAACTTGCTGTATTTTAGTTTATATTACTATATCTTTCACTATTTTAATGATCACTTATTTGCAAGATGAAATTTTGTGAAAAAAAAAATCACATTCATCAATTATTATCCAATAAAATACATTTACTCGAACATTTGTTTTCCCCCCTAAAAATGTGAAACATTTCATCAAAGAAATATTGCCTGCTAGTGATCGGTTGGTTTTATGGTAAAATGCTGTTAATTTTACAGAAATCAGTATGCTTTCCCACAGTCTATTGCCATTTACAGTGATTTACTGTATAGATTTTTTTTACAGTAGGTAGGTGTAGATATTATGGTAAAAGACTGTTAAGTTTACAAAAGTCCATTACTGTGATATTGGTCATGCCCGGTTCCACCAAACCTGCACCCCATGAAGGATAAATTGTGTAAGACAGCTGCTTCAACATCTCAAACGTTATGTCTGAGTTTGAAGCTGATGTACCAAAATATTTCTAAGAACTGATGCTAGAGATTTGTGTCACTGACCTTTAGTTTTGTAAACCTGAAACCTGAGGTGTTTAGGTTATCTACAGTTTAATCTACAACTCCTTCCTTCTGTGATTCTATTTTTCTCAGCACTCCCTGTCTTCAGTATCATAAATGTCGATGACTTCAGCTTTGGGCAACTTTTTGATGAAATAAACCAAGAAATACATTCCCACAGAAAACAACAAATCATCTCTCCGTCTCCGGTGTAGTGATAATAGCGTGCTGCGTAGCTGATAAGCACAGCCAGGAAGCCGTGGGTACAACTATGAAGACAGACCCAGAAGTCGTCCTGTCAAATTAAACCTATTAATACACAGGCTGGAGCGGCGTACGATGGACAGCTAACTGAAGATTTGTGAACTCTTTGGTGTCACAGAGAGTAGTAAACACGAGCGTCAGAGACAAAATGTACAGAAGACAGAGAAGCAGATCAGAAACAGTGTAAGACATGGTGCACGGAGAAGATTAGATAAACAGAGAGAACAGGGTGACTGCACAAACAGCACTTGTCTACAGAAATGATCTACCCGCAGCTCTGTTACGTTTAACTAGTGTGTTTTTCTTTGATTGAAAAGATATTCAGATTTCAGGAGGATGGTGGTTTTATTTTTCTGAGATGTTTTGCAGGTCTTATCAGATTTAGTTGTTGAATTAGTCATCTACACAACTGAAAAGAGGGTATTTTTTTTCATTTGCAGGGCATAAAACCAGAGAGTTTCATTCTAAGAGCAGCTACTGTGGCTGTAAAATGCTTTTAATTGATGGCACATTACCAAAATACTTGATATTACCGGCAATGGTGCAGAGCCAATATATCAACTAATACCCAGTAGAAGAAAAAGGAGTGATAATGGGTATTTGATAAAATGGACATTAAAATGACATTTATTTTGCATTTCTCATAAAACCTTGTATTTTTCATTCAGTTCTTTCGTATGGTTTTCCACTTCACAAATGTTAATTTCTTTGTATCTTCACACAGGTGGTCTTTTGGTGTTCTCCTCTGGGAAATCGTAAGCCTTGGTAAGAAACTCGACAGTCTGACATTGAAAACATGGCTCTCGGCACAAGGGTTGCAAAATTCTGGAAATTTTTAAAGTTGGAAACTTTCCGTGGAAATTAACAGGAATTTATGAGAGTAAATGTGAATAAACCTGGGATTTACAAAATTGAAGGTTGGCAAGGATTTTAAATGTCGTTGGGGGAAATATATTCTAACATTACCTTGAGAAATACATTCATATTTCATAGAAGTATAATTCTACTTTATTTTATTTTATTTTAATTTGTTCTATTTTTATTGCTTTTATTGTTTTTATTTATTCCTTTTTTATTATCTATTGTAAAGCACTGTGGTTCACCGTAAAGAGCTGTATAAATAAAGAACATTCACATTTACATTTATAAGAATATCCCTGCTGTGCCTCAATCACACACACACTGCTTACTGCAGGAGTATTGAGGCAACGCCTCCTACATGCACTGTGCATCCCTCCATCACATGATATCTAGAACCCTGGACTATTGAGGCCACACATTTGAGCCTGTGGACTACAGAAAGTGAAGCTAAAATTGACTGTTCAATTAAAAAAAACTTGACAAGTAAATCTGTTGAAATGACATGTTTTTAATTGTATTATTTTGCGTGGATGTCTGCCTATGAAAACAAACTGTTCATATTTAGATATAATAATTCAAATTACCCCTAATTTTCTAATTCCCCTAAATTCCCATAATTCCCTGGAAAGTTTCTAATTTATAATATGTCCAGTATTCCTCAGCTTAATTTCCCAGGGATAGTTTCTTAAAAGTTTCCAGCAATTTACTGGTAATTTTCCACCCCTTTGCAACACTACGACTGATGCATCACAGCTATGACGTCTGGTTTCTGTCTAACCTGAACTGATTGTATGTGGGTCCTCAGGTGGCACGCCATACTGCGGGATGACTTGTGCTGAGCTATATGAAAAACTGCCACAAGGCTACAGGATGGAGAAACCCAAAAACTGCGATGATGAGGTGTAAGTGTACATTGCTTAATTTCGTATTTGTGTGTCCTGATTCCATCATATCTACCTCCGCCAAGGAGGTTATGGTTTTGCCGGTGTTTGTCTGTTTGTCAGCAAGATTAAACAAAAACCTACTGGATAGATTTTGCTGAAATTTTCATGAGAAGTTGGTTATGGCCCAACTTAGAAATGATTAGATCTTGGTGGTGATCCAGATAACCATCATTAGCAAACAATCATTTTTGCTCAATAGCACTCTCACTTATAATGACTGAACATGATTCAGAGTGCTAGGTGTGGGTTTTCAGGGTCAGTGAATCATATTCTGACGGAAACTTTATCATGGAACTATTGCTTATAGATGACACAGCAATACATGAGCTACTAGGGGGAGGTTTGCGCTCTCTGGGTGCTTTTTTTTAACAATGTGTTTATTGAGTTTTGTAATGTTAAAAGTAAAACATTCAATACATGAGAAAAAAAAAGTACTTTCAAAATAAACTTAAAATGTTAAATAAAAAATTTTTTAGAGAAACACAGTTTGTGTTTGAAAACACCATGAGACATTTGGATCCTTTGCATGTCCTCTAGTTAAAATATTATATTCAGTTACATTAAAAAATAGCAAATATCCAGCTTTTTTATAGTTATTCCAGAGATGAAAGGGTATCATGTGATGACACTTTAGAGGAAAATTAAATTAGGTTAAATTAAATACATGAATAATCAAAAAACAGGAGTAAAGAGAACAATTTTCTAGATACTTGTTTTGGGAGTATGTGTTCAATATTATTCTTGCTGCAGAGAAGTCCACCATCACAGATATATATTATTTTCTTCCATCCTCATCCAACAAACTAGACAAGTCACTATCCCTGAGATACTGAATAAAAGGTTCCCAAATACTGTGGAATAGATCTTGTTCATCTTTAAGTGTATAACGGATTTTTTCTCAGGGTAAAAGCGCAGACATTTCATTAAGCCATCGTTTAATACTTGGCCTCTCACTGTTTTTCCAAGTTGTTCTTTTTGCTTGTAAAAGACATATCTGTAAAAGTTATTTTTCTCTATATATTTTGGTCTTTGGGGTAGATGCCTAATATAAAAAACTTACGTTCCAGTACTGCATGAAAAGACAAGAACTTCTGCATTACCTCTGAGTGCTTTCTAGTTATTAATTTATCTCTGTCTGTTCAGCTATGAGCTGATGAAGCAGTGCTGGAGGGATCGGCCCTACGAGAGACCCCCTTTCTCCCAAATCTCTGTCCAGCTCAACAGGATGCAGGAGGCCAGGAAGGTGAGGCTGCTTTACATGTTGTTTAAATACTGGTATATTATTGTTTACCATTGAAATTAACTGTTAAAGTTGTTTAAAGACTTTATCTACAATATACGGAGGGTGTAATGGATCAAAACTTTCCGTCTTCAGGCTTATGTGAACATGGCTCTTTTCGAGAACTTCACCTACGCTGGTATAGACGCCACAGCCGAGGAGGCCTGACTACCAGCCCCCCCAGACCCTAGCATGCCACGTAGCCCCAAAAGGAGGCCCAGGGGATGGTCGCCACGTTACTGCCACCACCCTGTCCCTCCACGTCGAGACAAGAGGACGAGGCGCTCCACCAAAGTCACCCAGTTATAAACGGAGGACTGTGAAAGGACACTGTGTGGATTTGATTGGACCTAAAGAGTGTGGCTGGGCCTATTACCTGGGAAACTCTGATCCTCTGACTCTACAAACCAGTCCCAGGAAAAGGGTTTGACTTCGGTCTAGCTGTTGAGGAGAGCTGCAAATAAGGAGCTACGTGACTTGCTGGAATACCGCAGGGTCTGTGGGGTATCACAGCTGGACTTCATTCTCTCTTCATTGATTTTAATGGAGAGGGAATTGTTTTCATGTAGATAAAATGTAAAGGACACAGTCTGGATCGCAAGAATTCAACTTCTCAGACTCTTAGAAAGGACGACAGACAAATAATGTAGCACTTAAACCAGACTTATTCATCATGACGACTGTGTCTTTGACTGTTAGCCTATCACTGCCATGTGAATGTATCTACTACTGTATGTACTTCGATTTTTAAAGATGTATGTTTTAAACATGTATCAATGCCTACTTTCTGAATGTAGCTGCAGACTGATAGAAAACTAACCATGGTAGATAATGTGTTGCATGTACTGATCCATCACAATATTAGCTGTGTGAAATATGCTACTAATACAAGACACATGCAACGGCAGCCTACAAGCTAGCAAGCCATACTGAAGCTAGCTCTGCAGATACCATCGTATGAGATTGTACATTGTTGCTTTACAAGAGATGTCCACAATAGGCTGGCTAAACAATTACAGATGGCACCCTTGTTAGTCAATATCAACTTTAAAATCTGGTTAAAATACTATTAACATTTCTGTAATCAATTCAGATTAAAAGGCAGTCTTGGGGGTTGAAAAAGGATATGCTAGGGCTGGGAAACATATCGATTAAATCAATTAATTTGAATTATTTTCTGCAGAAGATTTAAAAATGAGATTTTTTTTCTCTGCTTACTCCAATTATGGGTTGTTGCAATTTTTGAAAATATAATTACTAAAAATGTAAAGTGTTATGATGATAGGCCCTATCAGGTTTTGCACAAGCGCATGTTTAGACTTTTATTTCGTTCTTAAATGAGAATAAATATTATTCAGATGGTTTCATGTTAATATACTGTGAAATTAGCGCATCCTCAGTGTTTATGTAGACAGGCCTCCCTGTTTGAACTACATAATCAGCATTTTATGACAAAATGACAGCACGCATTTTAACTATAAGAGGGAAAGTCTGTTTAGTTTTGGAACATATTTTGATAATATAAAGGCAAAACTTTATTCACGTTATTTTTGTGTCACTTGGAGTTTTTTGGGGGGTTTTTGAGAGGGAAAAATCGATTAAAATCTTAAACCGAGTTTTGTGGGAAAAAAATCAGTAATTTTATGTTTAGGTCATATTGCCCAGCCCGATGATATGCTATTGGTGAGACGGCTTTAAGCCACAAAGTTCCTGATGCCTGGTAAATCAGGGCTGTCATCTTCATATCAGAGGCAGTCATCATGAATGAAAGCAAAGTCATTAAAGATGAAATCTTGGCAGACAGGAGATGGAAGTATTTTAATATGTGGCTCAATTTACACCAAAGTTAAGCCAACTGGACAACATGCAGCATCTGTAATTTTAAAGGGATACGGCAACTTTGGGTTTTTTTGTCGTGTCTGGACTCAGGACTGAGGCAAGACAAGCATATAGACACCTTTCTTTCAACTGTGCGTCCAGTAACAAGAAAGAGACAGCCCAATGCAAGTTAGCTTAGCTTGAACACCGGGAGTCAACGGTTATAGGCTTTGTTTTGTTGACCTACTTCGCTAGATCTTTTACGTTTGTTTGTGAGCCATTTTTAAATTTGCAGGCAATTTGCATTTAATAATGGCTTGCAAACGAATGGTTCACTCACAAATGCGAATTGGTTCTTATAGTTCACTTAAAAGAGCTGTTTAAAAGACTCGACTCATTCACGAACATCACATCTCTAAGGCCAACCCCCATGGAAGTAGGTCAACAAAACAAAGCCTCTGTTTACGGGTAAAGGAAGATAAAACAATGATAGTAGAAGATGATGTAACATAACGTGATTTAAAAAAAAAAGAGTAACAACAAGCACACAGGACTGTTTAGAGTTGCTGAAGAGTTTATCTGATGACTGTAAGCAGAGGAAGGCTAACGCTACCCATTGACTCCCAGTGTTTGATCTAAGCTAACCAGCTGTGGGCGAGCTCTGCCCATCTCTTTCATAAAGAAAAGTTGGCGTGTCCCTATGTTGGGATCCATGCGCTCTAAAAGGAACATGTCCCTGCAGAAGCCTGAACCAAAGTTGGCTGACCATATCACCCCCTTCCCCAGGTTTCACATGTAGGTGTGAACCCTCTGATAAGGACAATAAGACCCAGCTCTGCTGTGCAGTCTTGTGCTCTTTCTGAACCATGGAGAGAAGGGGATACAGCTCCTCTCTCTCCGCACTCTCTCAGGACTTTCTCAGCCTGTAGAAAGAGACACTGAACCTCTCCAGTCTCTTCTCAGGAGTACAACCTCAAGACTTCTTCCACAGTCCTGCTCAACGCAGACTGTAGCACCACATAAGCGATGCGAGAGCCTGCTTAAGGAACAGGAGTTCCTGTCCAAACAAAAAGAAGCAACACGACAGCTGCTAACTCCAGGGACAAAGGAGCAACCAGTGGTCTTCAGAGCAAAAAGCTGAAGGGCCAGACCGGCCTGGAACCCACTAGTAAACCACCAAACCTGCAGTACAGGACTTTGCAGAGCAACCTTAAACAAAGAAACCTTTCCTAACCTCCACCACTCCCCATATGGTCCTGGTTGTAAATGCCTTTGAGCAGCCATCTTGCCTTTGTTTGTCACACACTCACACACACACACACACACACCCACACGCACTCACACACACTTGTACATAGGGCTTTGTTAGGTTAGATATTGTATGTTTTCATGTTTGGTTTGTCAATAAATGATTTTGAACACAAAGTCAGTTGCTGGTCTGTTAATGTTGCATACGAATGAACCTTGTCAACCTCTTCTCTGCAGAACTCCAAATCCTTCAACTTTGACTGACAATTGATTGGGTAACTTTGGTTATTTTTATTAAGTTTATTATAAATCATGGTTCCAAATTGATACTCAGTAACTTTTATGAGAGTGACTTAATAAATTGACTATCATTTCCCATTACTTAATGTAAATTATTATCAATCATTTCTGATAGTCAATATCATTAAGTGACACAGTGAATAGTTGTCCACTGATCATAAGTGCACAACACCTATAAGCAAAGGTAGAAACACCAGCAACATGCTGTAGGGTTTGTCGTTACAACACAGCATTAATGTATCTGGAGTGCCATGTGTTTGACATTGTTCACTCTGAAAACTTGTATAGGCCATATTTCTACACACAGAAAATGAAAACTGATTCCACTGAATTGATAAGCAGAGTTGATAATGGCATTGGTATCAATAAAACTGTATGTCTTCCCATTCCCAGTTGGGAGAATGCATAAATCTAAGCCATATCACACCATGAATTGACACATTCATGCACTCATGGAATTAATGTGATTGTCATCAGGTGTAACTACGACGGAGCTTCGTAGTGGTGCTTTGGCACTGTGAAAAGGGAGAGGACCTACACAGACATCTGCCTTTGTTTTGTGATGGTAGGTTGTGTTAGGCTGGTGGGCCTGTCTTTGAGGGGGACAACCACCTGAAATAAAAGATAGCATCTTTTGGCGAGTTAAAATAAAGGTTATGCAAATGTGAAGCTGCAGGTAACCACCCAACAAAAGCAACCAGAGCTCTAAACGTTAAGGCATGTAGACTTTACTGTGCAAGGACTATAAGGCAGCAGTGATGCTAACACTGCCAATGTGGGGCAACCTATTTCACACTGTTTTCCAGAAAATGCTACAATCCCTCATACAGAAACGAAGCCCAGTTTCATCTGTTCACTGAGTGTTTTCTAACCTTTAGGTAATTGACTGAACATAAAAAATACATTTAATCTAATTTGACATTGGTCCCCTCCTTACTTTATTTTGCATGCTAACTGGACTTAAAACCACAAGACATTATTCCATGTGCAATTTCAGTGACATTGTTTATCTTTACTTGAATTCTGCTTGCTTCATGAAATGAATCATTTGTATTATAAATGTTTCCCCACCAAAACAGATCATAAAGTTAAAATTCCATCTCCAAAGACAATGGACGATGAATTAATATCTACAATCAGCTATGGCTACTTTTGTCCAAGTATCCCATGTTTTATCCAGGACTGTGTGAAGGCACTGAAGTTTATGTTAGCTTTCCAAAACTAATGTAGCCTGCATAATACCAGCCTAATATATTCCTGAACATCCATAGAAATTTCTATTCGCCAAGTCCAACCAAGTGGATGGAAGTCGAGGAATTGGTTCAGTTGGAATAAAAGTCATAGTCTGACATCAGCTGGTTTGTAGGACTGTTTGCCGTTGTTACTGGTCGTGCATGTGGACACCCCATTGCAATGTGTGGTATTACGTTCACTGTATGAGTTTGTATAGTATGTTTTTTAGTAACTGGTGCCTTGAATAAAACTATATTGCCAAAGTATTTGCTCACCCATCCAAATAATCAGAATCAGGTGTTCCAATCACTTCCATGGCCACAGGTGTATAAAATCAAGCACCTAGGCATGCAGACTGCTTTTACAAACATCTGTCAAAGAATCGCTCTCAGGAGCTCAGTGAATTCCAGCGTGGAACTGTGATAGGACTCCACCTGTGCAACAAATCCAGTCGTGAAATTTCCTCGCTCCTAAATATTCCACAGTCAACTGCCAGCTGTATTATAAGAACGTGGAAGTGTTTGGGAACGACAGCAACTTAGCCACGAAGTGGTAGGCCACGTAAACTGACGGAGCGGGGTCAGTGGATGCTGAGGCGCATAGTGCGAAGAGGTCGCCAACTTTCTGCAGAGTAAATTGCTACAGACCTCCAAACTTCATGTGGCCTTCAGATCAGCTCAAGAACAGTGCGCAGAGAGCTTCATGGAATGGGTTTCCATGGCCGAGCAGCTGCATCCAAGCCATACATCACCAAGTGCAATGCAAAGCGTTGGATGCAGTGGTGTAAAGCACGCCGCCACTGGACTCTAGAGCAGTGGAGACGCGTTCTCTGGAGTGACGAATCGCGCTTCTCCATCTGGCAATCTGATGGAGGAGTCTGACTTTGGCGGTTGCCAGGAGAACGATACTTGTCGGACTGCATTGTGCCAAGTGTAAAGTTCGGTGGAGGGGGGATTATGGTGTGGGGTTGTTTTTCAGGAGCTGGGCTTGGCCCCTTAGTTCCAGTCAAAGGAACTCTGAATGCTTCAGCATACCAAGACATTTTGGACAATTCCATGCTCCCAACTTTGTGGGAACAGTTTGGAGCTGGCCCCTTCCTCTTCCAACATGACTGTGCACCAGTGCACAAAGCAAGGTCCATAAAGACATGGATGACAGAGTCTGGTGTGGATGAACTTGACTGGCCTGCACAGAGTCCTGACCTCAACAAGATAGAACACCTTTGGGATGAATTTAGAGCGGAGACTAACCCTAACCCATAAACACTCCTAAACCTTGAGGACAGCCTTCCCAGAAGAGTTGAAGTTGCTATAGCTGCAAAGGGTGGACCTACGTCATATTGAACCCTATAGATTAGCAATGGGATGTCACTTAAGTTCATATGTGAGTCAAGGCAGGTGAGCGAATACTTTTGGCAATATAGTGTATGTGTATATACAAATATATATTTATATGTATTTTGTATATATGCATATATATGTATCTACAAAATGAAGTGTATGGCTTCAGCCCGCTCTATTGTAAAGTGTCTTGAGATAACACTTAATGTGAACTGGCGCTATACAAATAAAGATTAATTGAATGATTGATTAAAAGTGGTTAACACTGGCTTTTAAGATAAGATTTTAAATTAAATGTTATTATCTGCATTTGAGTGTAGGAATACAAATATTGGTGTGATACATTTCCAAGGCCTGTATTCTATATATCTTTTCGTTAAATTATAAGCAATGACGGTATAATCATAAATACGAGTGTATGCTATATTACTTAATAAATATGCCATCCAGCTCCTGTAGCCCACTGATAACAACATTTCTATCTCTGGTTTACTCCACACAGATGGTTTTATGTTTTATTCTCCTTGATATATTACCATCTTCTGAAAAAGATGAGGTCACTGTGGCATGTGAAGGGTGACCGTTGTGTACACTTAGATAGGTTTTAAGTCATTGTATAAAAATACATTTTCTGATCTTCTGCTGCCTGATTCTGTGTTTGAGTGTGGAGCTGTTGTGTTTGTCTTCAGGAAGCTGACCCAGTGAGGCTGAGTTGACAGACACTTCTGTGTTTGTGGTTGGTTTGTGGAGGAAACTCAGTGACAGATCAGCCCTGTGCAGAAGGGGCACTCCTGTTCCTGAAGTTGCACAGAAGGACGCTTTGGCCTCTCAGTAGCCCAGCCTGTGGTTTCCTAATACTCAAGTTATGAAGGGCTCAAAAACAACAGCAACAAAAACAACAAGACGGTAATCTTTGCAAGGTTAGTATCATGTGTGGTACTTTAATTCAGACCAAAACTGAGAACAGCCGATGCATACAGACTAAGACTTGTGCATATTCACTCATCTCACAATTCCATCCCATTATGATTATTAGGTCAATGATTCAATTCAACTTGTTATCACAATGCATCCTGGTGGAAAAAATAAACTAGAAAAATTTCCCAAAAATACATATCAAGGAGTATTAGCTTTATTTTACAATAAGGGCCTTAGATGGGTCAGTGATTGGCAGAAACATTGTTTTGATGCTTTTTTTTTTATTATTTAATACATTAAAAACTCATTCCCGTGGCCCTAACAACAAAAAAAATGACACCTTTAATCATATATTTGTATATATAAAATATTAAATATTAATATTTCTCTTCATTTTTATTGGGTCAGTTTTAAAAATTACTTCAGCCTGAATTATTTTATTTTTTCTATCAAAGAAAATTCAGGAGAATTTGATTATTATTATTACTATTAAGTCCTGAGATAAATCAATTATTGGCAGCAACACTAATTTTGATGAATTAGTGAAAAATAGTGGTCAAATAGTGCTTACATCAGAGAAAAAAAAAATAGCACCATCAGGTGGATAAAAATAAAAAAATAAAAATAAAAGCTTGTTGTCCAAAAAGAAACCTTAACATAAAGAAAGCAAATATTTGTATCAGGATAAATATGGGATAAAAAATTGCTTTTTACAACAGTTTTCATTGGACATTTTTTGTCATCAGGAACAAATGTGACAGTTTTTCGTGTAGCTTAACCCGTATAGGCTACTTTAAAAATACTGAGATGACAATGCTAAAATCTTCACAAATTAATAACCTCTTGCAAATTTGAGTTATTTTCATCCAACAGAGCCAAAAAAGCTTCAAAATAAATCAAAGACTGACCGGAACAAAATGTCCTGTGGATCACTCAAGGGTAAATATCAGCAGGGGGGATTAAATCAATGAGAGAAATCTAAGAAAAAAATGAACTAATCTGTTTAATTTAAAGACACATTTGACAGAATGTTGCCTGGCTCTGTATGGGCCTGTTGATAATTCATTTCAGAAAAGCAAATAAATTTTAGCTTTTCAAGTGAATAAAAATATCATAAATATGTCTTTAGATCTACGATCCTGTTAACCAAAATCTTGTTATCAATGTTCTGCCCCCAAAACTGCCTCAATTACCTTTTTTCCACCATATTTCTAACCACTAAAAGCAGGATTTCAGGAGACTGACCCGGTGACCTGAACTTGTGTAACAAATGCAAGGTGCCTGTATGTTACTGCGGGAGATGATATCAGTCTGGTTTGGTACAGGTCTTCAGAATATCCTGTTTTCTTGGTACCAGGTATACTGAGAAGCGTCTGATAAGTTTCTTTATGAGAATTTGCCAATATATCAAAGAATGTTCCTGATCATAAAAAAGCATCTTTGAAAGAAGATGATTCAGACAAACCCCGTCTTTGCTCTCCTCTAGAGTGAACTCATCCATCTTAGCTATTTCACAGTCTTTCTTCTGGAAAAATCAAATAAAAAAAATAACAAAGACTTCGAAGCAAATCAAATCAAGAAAGGTCAATCAGTGATTTAAAGCAGTTGTCAAGATTACTTAGCTTTCCATCTGAAAGATTTTATGAAAATTTGTGTCTATTGACCAACACAAAAGGAACTTAAAAGGATAGCTCAGGTTTTGTAAAGTGGGGTTGCTCGAGGCCTGTGGCATTAGTAAATATGATTGCCCGTAAAGCAACTTGGTAGCCTTGTTTTTAGGGCTAGGCATTGTTAAGAAGCTCATGATTCGATTCGATTTCAATTCTTTAAGTGACAATTCCATTCCATATCGATTCAGTAAGAAGAAAAAAAACACAAATAATTAGAGTACCTGTTGACAATTTTTGAATTTTTATTTTGATGCCAACATGAACATATGTGGTATGTAACCCCATATTTTTGAGCAAACATCTGAAAATAAAAATTTGCACAGTAATAACTTATTTGTGCATATGGAGTACAAAAGTAAAATCATGAAAGTTAACACTATAATTATAAATGACCACCTGTTTTTTTTGTCAATAAATGTGTCAGGAATTGTCATTTGAATACATTTTTCACTCCTTTTTAAGAGAAATAAAAGTTAACAATTCTTGCAAGTATTTGTCATCATTATGTTATAAATGCTTAAAACAGTGTGTAATTACAAGAAAAGAATAAAAGTGGCTTTGAATTTTCAACAGGATTCTCTACATAAACAATTGTAAGAAATTTTCTGAGATGACCAAAAATAAACTTCATCTATTTCACATAAACTCAAACATTTTTGTTTTCCTAGCATTTAGTGTCCATGTTACAGCCTGTTATATTAGACCATGTCCAGGCGTTTTTTTTGACAGATGGTGGTCCCTGAAGCAGTTCCTATTAGGGGTGTCCCGATACAACTTTTTCACCTCCAATACGATATCGATATTGCAGCCTTGAGTATTGGCCAATACCGATACCGATACGATACGATACGATATCAGCAAGAATCATACATGTTTTTATTACTTATTTTGTAGTATGGACTGTAAGACAAGGCTTGATCAAGTGAGATTACTCAAACAGAGAACAGTCGTCAGCAACAGAAGGTATGAGAAAAACCTGACCCATACATTTAAATAAAATAAATAAAAAATAAATTTGAAGACCCTGAAAAGTAGCCTAAATAAATTGCAAAATAACCACTGTGTTTAACTAAAACATAAGCATATTCTAAAACTGAATTAAATAAATTAAAAAAAATTTAGCATGGACTGCTTGTATCGGAGTGCTTATATCAGAGATTTTGGACCCAGGCCGATATAATCCGATATTTGTTTTTTTGTGATATCGACCGATATCCGATATCAATATCGGTCAAGCTGAAGACAGAGATCTTGACATTACTTCCTCCAATATTTCTAAAATTACTATTTATGGAATCCATAAAAAATAAACTATGATGAGAAGACGATCAATGACGAAAAAAGACAGTAAAACATGCAGAAAATACATTGGAAATACGGCAAAACACAGAGAAAATAGGGCAAAAGAACAAAAAGAAAACACTGCAGAATGATACTAATGCTATTGTGTTTAATATTTACATTATTTACACACATTTTTCGGGTGTGTATTATACACAAGTACAAGCAAAATACAAAACCCAAAACCAGTGAAGGTGGCACGTTGTGTAAATCGTAAATAAAAACAGAATACAATGATTTGCAAATCCCTTTCAACCTATATTCAATTGAATACACAGCAAAGACAAGATACTTAACGTTCGAACTGGTAAACTGTGTTATTTTTTGCAAATATAAGCTCATTTTGAATTTGATGCCTGCAACATGTTTCAAAAAAGCTGGCACAAGTGGCAAAAAAGACTGAGAAAGTTGAGGAATGCTCATCAAACACTTATTTGGAACATCCCACAGGTGAACAGGCTAATTGAGAACAGGTGGGTGCCATGATTGGGTATAAAAGCAGCTACCCTGAAATGGTCAGTCATTCACAAACAAGGATGGGGCGAGGGTCACCACTTTGTGAACAAATGCATGAGCAAATTGTCGAACAGTTTAAGAACAACATTTCTCAACGAGCTATTGCAAGGAATTTAGGGATTTCATCATCTACGGTCCGTAATATCATCAAAAGGTTCAGAGAATCTGGAGAAATTACTGCACATAAGCAGCAAGGCCAAAAACCAACATTGAATGCCCGTGACCTTCGATCCCTCAGGCGGTACTACATCAAAAACCGGCATCATTGTGTAAAGGATATCACCACATGGGCTCAGGAACACTTCAGAAAACCACTGTCAGTAACTACAGTTCGTCGCTACATCTGTAAGTGCAAGTTAAAACTCTACTATGCAAAGCGAAAGCCATTTATCAACAACACCCAGAAACGCCGCCGGCTTCGCTGGGCCCGAGCTCATCTAAGATGGACTGATGCAAAGTGGAAAAGTGTTCTGTGGTCTGACGAGTCCACATTTCAAATTGTTTTTGGAAAGTGTGGTCGTCGTGTCCTCCGGACCAAAGAGGAAAAGAACCAGCCGGACTGTTATAGGCGCAAAGTTCAAAAGCCAGCATCTGTGATGGTATGGGGGTGTATTAGTGCCCAAGGCATGGGTAACTTACACATCTGTGAAGGCACCATTAATGCTGAAAGGTACATACAGGTTTTGGAGGAACATATGTTGCCATCCAAGCAACGTCTTTTTCATGGACGCCCCTGCTTATTTCAGCAAGACAATGCCAAGCCACATTCTGCACGTGTTACAACAGCGTGGCTTTGTAGTAAAAGAGTGTGGGTACTAGACTGGCCTGCCTGTAGTCCAGACCTGTTCCCCATTGAAAATGTGTGGCGCATTAAGAAGCATAAAATACAACAACGGAGACCCCGGACTGTCGAACAACTTAAGCTGTACATCAAGCAAGAATGGGAAAGAATTCCACCCGAAAAGCTTCAAAAATTGGTCTCCTCAGTACCCAAACGTTTACTGAGTGTTGTTAAAAGGAAAGGCGATGTAACAGTGGTAAAAATGCCCCTGTGCCAACTTTTTTGCAATGTGTTGCTGCCATTAAATTCTAAGTTGATGATTATTTGCAAAAGAAAATAAAGTTTCTCAGTTCGAACATTAAATATCTTGTCTTTGCAGTGTATTCAATTGAATATAAGTTGAAAAGGATTTGCAAATCATTGTATTCTGTTTTTATTTACGATTTACACAGCGTGCCAACTTCACTGGTTTGGGTTTTGTACTTAAAATATTTTGTCTCGCCAACATTGCGATTGCAACACATCTGATGCAAAAAGATGAAATATTCTCTTTTTCTGCAAAACATTCCCGCCAAACTTGCGTAATTCTTATTAAAATGATTGTTAAACTGTTCTCATCAAATATTTTGGGTCTTAATTAGTTCAACTTTGTGTAATCATCTTTTAATTCTGAAGTGTTACTACTCACTGGAAAAACACAGAGCGCTGCCATCTTGTGAGCAAAGGGATGCAAAATAGCTGCACTGTGATTGGTTGAAGACATCGGCATGTTAATCCGCCCTCTGATTGGTCGGTACACTACGACTGAGTATGCTCAGGCAGAAATCGAGTAATTGCACATGCACGAAGCAAAAGGTGTTTCTGCATCTGTTTGAGAGAGAGAGAATTGTGAAATTGTTTTGAAAATACTGAAATTTCATTGATTAAAACTTTGAATAAAGGTAATTTTTGAGTTGTCTGAGAGAGTAAGGTTTGGGCAAAATTTGGGTGCGTGTTATATTTGAGTGCAGTGTTTTTCAGGCAAAAATCATGAAAATATGGGGTGCGTGGTATAATCGAAAAACAACGGTAATTTAAGTCAAAATACATATGTTAATCAAGTCCTTAACATCTCGTTCAGGTTTAAAAATTGTGTTTGTGTACTTTACCGAGAGAATATTCCACATCAGGGGACACTGTCTGAAGTGCCCATAAGGTCACATATTTATTCCTTTTCACCACTTTTGCATTTCTTGCCTACAAACCTACTCATGTATTGGATTCCTCTGTTTATTCCCTGATCAGAATAAGCTGTTTTAGCATAAAACCTTCTGGGCTATGTCTGACCTCCTCCCTCTAAAAAGTGGATACAGATACAGTTCTCCAGTACTGTGCTCTAATGTTTACTGTGGCTGCACAGACATGCCTAGGCATGCTCCTTGCACTTGAGTACGCTTCACAAACACCTTGCTCAGTGAGTGCTAGCATACCCCATACTGACATCATCAGGGGAAATTTATCAAACCTGCTGTTTGTGGAGCACATTTTCTAAAATGCAACGCAAGCAGCAGAGAAAGGGGAATGATGTGTCTCATGTTGGGGGTTTGTAGACCAGCTATGGACATGTTTTGCGTTAAAAACATTCAAAAATGTATTTTGTACAGTAAGTGTCTTAAAGGCCTTTGCAGATGTGATTTTTGTGTTAAAATAATTTGCACATAGGCATTACTTTTGTAAGAACAAATACGCATATCCTAAAAGTCAATCTGTAGCACTGTACAATCTCTGATTAATATTATGATAATGCGTCATCAAGGCTCACTTTTACTCAGACTTTTTATGTCCTGACTTCCACTTAAGAAAAAGCTCACTTCCTGTTGTCAGCTCAACTGATCGCTTTGTGCCAGCCCCCTCATCGCTGCTTGATCTTATCGACCCATGCCATAAAACCATAACAGAGAACCCACTCTGCACAGAAACACAGGAGTTTAGTGCCATGGCGGTTTAAGATGTGTTAATCATTGTGTTGAACCAATAAATCATGAATTTCTATATAAAATGGGGGATATTCCTTCCTAGCCTGTGGATTACGTTGGGCTTTGTGACTGTGACACTCTGCCAGGATGGGACTGTCAATCATCTGTTAGAGGAAGGTGGGTCTAAATATTGGTTTGTATTTACAACAAAAATACATGTTAGGGACCACAGAAAAGTTTGATGCAGTTTGAAGTCTTTAATTTCTTATGTGAAAAATCTAACTGTTATATGAGGTGGATGTTGCTTTGTAGGCATACTTATCTTTGGACTGGCTTATTATTAATATTATTATAATAGTAATTATTGTTTTTCTTCTGTCTCCTCCCTTCTGTATAATAGTTTATTTATTATTTCCTATTGGACTTGTTTGATTTAGGTGTCCTTTTCTCTCACACCCCATTTGTGTTTTTGTGTGGGGTTTTTTTTGGCATCCTGTTCTTGTAACAGCTCTGGCAGTTGTTCTCATTAGGGGGGTCAGGACCTAAAAGTGGGTCGCAATGTTGTTTTTATATTTCACTCATGAGGAGGGATGGGAATCAATATGTTTTATTGATAAAAAATGTTATTATGAATTCTGCTTATCGATTGGATTCTTAATATTCAAGTCTTGAAGATTTTCTGTGTGGGCGAAAGTAGGCTTCACAGGTTTTTAATGGTCCAAATGCCGAACAAATCACTCCTGAGATTCAGTAAAGATGAGAGCTGTTGCAAGCTGTTACTGTATCCACTCACTGGATGTGCAGTAAATAACATTTAGTCAAAAAATAAAGCCATAATTTTGACCACTTCTGCCTTCTGAATGCCATGACTCCATCTTTGACTTCTTTGTTATCATGTCTGCTGACTGTTTCTAATTAGAGCATAATGTCCTTTAAGTGCAAGGAATGCAAAACTACATGGAAGGGAATTGTTAAGCTTAAACATGAACTAGAAAGCACAGAGGGCGCAAACCTCCATCAAGGTAGCTCTCGTATTGCTGTTACATCTGCAATAGCTCCATGATAAAGTTACCATCATAATGTGATTCATTGACCCTGAAAATCCACACCTAGCACTCAGAATCATGTTGATATCATTATTAGTTGGACAGTTACTGAACAAAAATGATCGTTTGCTAATGGCACCACCAAAATCTAATAAAATAAAATAAAACTCTACACTGTGTAGAGCAGACATATCATCACAAATTTTAATTTGTTCTGTTTAGCTGTGATTATTAGTATATTTCTGATGGTTTTGCTATATTGTTCAGAATATTTGACTTGATTATCTCTTTGTCTCTGGATAACAAGGCTGGTTTTAGGGCCCAGGGATCCAGTAATAAGTAATAAACAATAAAATTAGGTTAAATATCACTTTACGCATGCCTGTCCTGCCAGTGCCACTGTAGCTTTTCATATCTCAGACTGATATGTTTTTGTTCTGTAACATGTCATGGGGTTACTTTTGCTAAGCACAGGGGTATATAACAGTGTTTAACATGAATACTAAAGCCAGATTGAACATGCATTTAGCCTGCATTCTTTACTTAATGATGCCTGAACATTCAGGCACTGACTGGACTGTATGTTGTTGTTCTTTACTGCTGACTGTGGTTTAGGGGGACAGTAGGTCTGAAGTTGTTGCCAAGGGTCAACAGGCTATGTGGATCTGTGCCTGCTGTATTTTCTCATGAAAACAGGGTAGTTGCTTGAGCTCTCTTAAAAACTATGTTTCTATGTCAAACTGGAGTGAAAAATTATGAAAAACAGGACAAAACAAATTACAACAATTCTAATTAAATATGTTTAAATTGTTTAAAATGTCCTAAAAGGAGGTGGTGGGTTCTGAGGCTGTACCAGATGCAAAACATCAGTCTAGGACAAACAATCAAAATCAGAGAGTTCCTCTCATGTTTGTTTTTCTCTTTCTTTTTGATGCAGATATTTTGCTCATGAAAAATGAGCAGGATCCTCAATGTTTTACCCGCACAGAGAGAGATTTCACTTGTTTCTTTGAGACTGAAGACAACAACAAGACTTACGATCTGCTCTACAGGAATCAAGGGTATGTTGCACACAGCATGTCGAAAATGTATGACTGTCAGAGATAAATACTTTTGGGGATCTGCCATAATTTTGGATACTTTGGAACTATATGCACTACTTTTTTATTGGTTTGTGAGGAGATCAAGGTTGGTTCTCACTCTTTACACTCATGTAATTATTCATCAAGCTTAAAATGTGGTAAATAGGAAATATTTTGCTTTTGTAAATTATTCAAACAGCAGCTGAACACAAAATCTTTTTCTGATAAAAGCATTCATAAGCGAAAATTCAGTGATATTGTTGATCAGGTATGGTCCAAAATCTTGACATTTCAGTCCAAATAATTCTAATTAAACAAACTGGGTGATGAATACCCATGAAGATTGTCCTCTACAGGTTAAAATTCTGTTACGGCAAAATAAATTAGCTAACTGACGATTTTTGGAGCCTGATGACATGTGGCTCAAATCATGGTCACCACAGAACTCAAGCTCACTGGATCGATATCTTCTGCAGAAGCATCAGATTTAACAGTGGACTAAACAAATCAGTTACTGTGACACTCTAGGATTGTGGGCAGTGTAGTAAGATTGCTAAAATTGCCCCAAAAAAACTTTTTTTTCTAACAATAATGTTAATAACGTCCACATGCCTCACAGACAGATCCCTGTGTCGGTCAGGGCCTTTCTCTGTGGAGTTTGCATATTCTCCCTGTGCATGTGTGGGTTCGTCCTCCAACAGACCAAAATCATGTTGGTGGACTGGTGACTCTAAATTGCCCTTAAGTGTGAGCGTGAATACTTGTCCGTCTCTCTTTGCAGCCCTATGATTGGCTGGTGACTGGTTCAGGGTTTAACCCGCCTCTCCCTCAATACCAGCTGATACTGGCTACAGCTCCTGCAACCCCAAAAGGGATTAAAGGTGTAGATAATGGATGGATGGATTATTTACTCTTTTAAAACATCTGTTGTACATAAACTGCCATTAAATTATGCAGTGACAGTCTACTATGGCTGCAAGCAGGCACGCTTGTACTGAACCAATCAGACGCTTTCTGAGTAGTTCCTTCACGTACTATCAGAACTGAAACACAGTTTTCCTCAAATTAGTTGGATGGTTTTTTATAAGTCTCTGATTTCAGTTACAGTTTGTTGAATCTGTAACTATTTTACTAGTTTATTTATCACCTGAGTTTGTTCAGCTGCTATTGAAAACACCTTTTCTTGTTGCGGTATGACTCAAACACTTTCAAAACAAATGCATTCGCTCACAGGCACAAACTTTGACTTTAAATGTGAATGAAATTAATTTTTCTGAAGCCATCTGTTTGTCATTGACAGAGCTTTAAATGTTGGAGTCTTCCGTTGAATTTGTGGACCGCATCTAACAATGCTTCTTTGGATTATTTATGACTTAATAGAGCGAGACATCAGTTTAAAGTCTTATCTAAGATGCTGTTTTTGTGGCTGAAACAGTGATATAATGGCTGTACCCTCAGATTATAGCTATCCACATCAATATATTCCAGCACATAGTCCATGTCAGACCGTAAGACAGACAACAATGATTAAACACACTCAATTATTTTTAATCAAAGACAAACTTGCAAAGGAGCAGACACGTTATAAACAGACACATTATAAACAGACTATGGTTGCTCTGCTGCTTGATGTGAATGTGTTTGTGTATTTATCGTCTATGCTGGTATACTGCGACAGCCTTTCAACCAACCGTGGTCTCCCCTATGTGCCTATTAGTCACTGGCTCCTCCAGCTTAAGGTCTTTTCACATGTCTAAAAGCCAAAAGGAAGCTTAGCACCATCTGCTTCTTTATTTTATCCTTTCTTTACTCAATTCAACAGTCACTCTGCTTGCAACTTTTGTTTTAGATCAAGCCTTTTATTCATCTAAAGCATATCATCCTGAAGGCACATTTACCTTTCACAATTATCAAATATCTTACAGTATCTGTCATTTATTCCATTACAGCCTGCGTGAAGAGAAAAGATGTGAAATGTCTGTCCAGAGAAGAAAAAATGGAAGTGTCCTACACGTGTGCTCATTTCCTGAAGGGCATGTTTTTATGTATGTGGAGACTCACCTTGAAGTTGAGGAGCGCAGCACAAACACCAGCCTGTACCGCCGGACTGTCTCTGTAGAGGACCACTGTAAGACAAAAGTTACATTACAATTATTTAAAGTATTTTCAGTTCACAAGCAGACAGTTAAACATTTCACAAATATCCCAAACTTGGCACATTTAGATGACCGAGTGAGCAAACAGCAATCAAGTTTAACAGAAATAAAACAGAAGAAAAACGTATAAATGGAGAAAATGAAAAAAAAAAAAAAAGGATCAGTTTACCTTTGAATTGGAGAGTAATATTTTTTATAAGTATCAGATCTTTTGGATCGTCTCACAGCGCTTCTTTTTTACAGCTTTTTAAGGACAGAATGAAGTTTTAAAGTATAACCAAGTTTCACCCAATTAGGGATGAAATAGAACTTACAACAGATTAACAGAATTATCAGAAAATCAAAGTGTTTCTACAGAAAAAACACACCAAATGAGTCACATTGGTACTCTCTGAATAAATATAATAAAAGATTAACTGCATGCTGTTGTACAGGGTTTGCTGAAGACTAATATTAACCTTCAAATCAACATAATGATCATAAGTTATAGGTTACACATCACCACATCCTACATGAGCATTGTAAATATGGTAAGCAAACTGCCTGCCATATAACAGGCATTCCTTGTCCTTGCTTTAGGGTAATAATTATCTTAATCACCATTGCTTTTAAAATAAAGCTTACTTTCTAATCATTTTTACTCAGGTGTCTCCCTTAACCCATTACTCCTTGTTATCTTTTCAACTAGAACTTTATCTGGAAAATAGTAATGTACAAATTAACAGGAACATATTAGAAAATTAACAACCAGAAAAATTAACAGTCTATTCGTAAAACAGGGGGATTCCTTGCTTTTTACTTTTTTTTTTTACTTTTTTCCTTCTTTTTTTTGAAATGACTACAGGGATGGTACAGCGTATTTTCGTGGTGAAAGCGGAAGAGGCTGCATTTCATATTGAGCTGTCTATCGAAATCAAAAACTACAAACATGGCGGTTCGACTGAGAAGCAGAATCACGTATGTTAGACATACAAGGAATTCGGCACCGGTTCACTTCACTCTCTAAGTACAGGATAGATACACACAGTGTATATCCTAAATTATAAACAAGACATAAGCAGAAATAACAAGGCAGAAAATAACATTTTAAATGAAAAGTTTAAAAATTTAGTGAAGGTGAGAATAGAAATAGAATTGAGTATGTACAATATGTACAATGTGCAAGACAAAAAACAACAAGAAACAAGGTGCACAGGCGCATGTAAGTGGGAGGATGATATGTGCAGTGAATGATCATATTGGGTCGATAGACGGACATTTGCAGTTATGAGTTCAGTATGGCAACAGCCTGGGGGAAGACACGGTTCTTATGCCTGGTGGTTTTAGCGTACAGTGCTCTGTATCGCTTACCTGAGGGGAGGAGTCGATGTGAGGGGTCTGCAGAGATGTTTCCTGCCCGTCTCCTGGTTCTGGACCGGAACTAGTCCTGGATGGAGGGCAGTTTGGTCCCGATGATTTTCTCTGCAGACCTGATTGGTCTGTCCTGCCTGGTTGCAGATCCAAACCAGACGGTGATGGACGTGCAGAGGACAGACTGGACGATGGCCGTATAGAAGTTGACCAGCAGCTCCTGGGGCAGGCCGAACTTCCTGAGCTGTCGCAGGAAGAACAGCCTCTGCTGTGCCTTTTTACGGATGGTGTCTATGTGGGGGGTCCACTTCAGGTCCCGTGAGATTGTGGATCCCAGAAACCTGAATGTGTCCACAGTAGTCACAGTTAGCTCCAGGTGGTTCTGAGCACACCAGAGGACCAGCTGTTCTACCTCCTGTCTGTATGCAGACTCGTCCCCGTCCTGGATCAGACCGATGACAGTTGTGTCGTCCGCAAACTTCAGGAGTTTCACAGATGGGTCCCCTGAGGTGCAGTCATTGGTGTAGAGGGAGAAGAGCAGTGGGGAGAGGACACACCCCTGGGGGGCGCCAGTGCTGATGGTCCAGATGCTGGATGTAGTGTTTCCCAGCCTCACCTGCTGTCTCCTGTCAGTCAGGAAGTTGGTAATCCACAGACAGGTGGAGACTGGCACGGTGAGATGGGACAGCTTCTGGTGTAGGATTTCCGGGATGATGGTGTGGAAGGCCGAGCTGAAGTCCACAAACAGGATCCTGGCATAGGTCCCTGGAGAGTCGAGGTGGTGCAGGATGGAGTGCAGTCCCATGTTGACTGCATCATCCGCTGACCTGTTTGCCTGTAAGCAAACTGCAGGGGGTCCAGCAGGGGTCCTGTGATGGTACATTTCCAACTTATAACGTCTTGTTGTAACCTCTTATTTGAGAATTTAGTCTTAATCGAGTGATTTGATCAAGTTAGTCTGATGGCTGTGTAAACAGTGCATCAATTCTTGTTAAACAAAAGAAAGCGATCAGAAATGGTCGTGTTAGTGTCCCCGGCCATGTTTGTAGTCACCTTGGCAGTTTGTCAGCAACCGTCCCTTTAACACAGCAAAGCTAACGTTTATGTTGTAAAGCTGACTGTAGCAGCTAACTGAAGCTTTTGTGTCACCAGTAAAGTGTCAAATACGCTGATTTACCTTTAAATACTGCGGAAAACGTTCTGAAAAAACAGGGAATCAATTAAAAACCTTTTGTTTTGCACTAACTGTAAAATCACGGCACACTGAAGGAGTCCATGTTTGAAAATCAGATCCCGCCTTGAGTGTGACGTCATAGAAAAAAAATGGCTGCCATATAATTGTGATGAAGCCAAATCACCGGTGTTATGTCAAAACACGCTACCTGTCGAGATGAGCTACCTAGCGCTACTGCGCATGCACACACATGCACCGGTAGTTATGCGCATGTGCCGTACGTCTTCACTCTCTCTCTTGGTTACGTTTAGGGTTGGGGTGAGGGTAGCTTTTTTCGACAGGGAAGCCTAATTCGACAGAACACCGATAACCATTACTTCCTAGTTTCCATGCAATCACTTTCCAAATGTTGCCAACATGAATTCCTTTACTTAAAAAAAACCCCCAAAACATAGAGCAGGCAGATATTGTCCAAAATATTCATGGTCTAGAAAGAATTTTTGACTTTTTTTTAACTTAAATACTGCAAGAAAATGTATACAAAAATATTATACACTGTCTAAATAGTAGAAAGCCGTCGCAGCAGCTCTCTCCATTAAGGCTGTTGTTGATATAAAATGTTGATTTCAAATAATGAATAAAACAATTTCTATCCTTATTTGGTGAGTTATCGTCAAAAATGTGAATAAAAATGCCCTATCTCTCACTGTTAACAAATCCTTTTAAACAGTCCTGGATCCACACAAATTCAGATTACCATCAAAATCATATCACTTCTTTCTTATGCCCTGACCAACATTCCCTGAAAATATTATCAAAATCCATTGAGAACTTATTGAACTATTAGCAAAAATGTGGAAAACTGCCCTATCACACAATGTTAACAAGTCATTTAAAAAAATCCCAGATTCAGATCGCCACCAAAATATTATCACTTCGTCCTTGTGCCATGACCAACATCCCCTGAAAATAATTATAACTTTTTTTTACTTCGCCAGTTAACAAACTAACAAGCAGTGGCAAAACATACTGAAATTATAAGCTTTAATGTTATTCATGGTGTTTTTTTCTTTCCTTTTTCGTTCTCTAGTTCTGCTGCGCCCTCCTTTTAATGTGTCTTTACATCAAAACGGTAAACCAGGACAGCTGCAGGTTTCCTGGGATTCAAAGTTCCCCAAATACTGCACGAATGACATGATGTATGAAATAAAGTATGGCTCTGAGAGTATGGGAGAGAGGACACTGGATGAGGTATGCACACATTTAACTTTATGATTCTTTTTTAAATTAAACTTTATTATTTTAGCACTAGAATATTTGTGTTTTTATTGGGTAGAAAGATCTATCAGAGGCTAATAAAAGTTTTCTGAGTAACCTTAGCTATCAAATCTCTTATAGAAACTAATTTATTTCTCAGTTTAAATCAGTAAATTTGTCTTTAACTGTAATGATGTGTGGGCATATGGCTGCTTGATTTATGTCAGTAGCTTTGTAAGCTTTGCTGCCACCTGTTTTTGTCGGGGAGAGAGATGTTTAGTCTTAAGTAGTTTTTTTCTCTTGGTTAAATCAGGGCTGAATACATTAAAAATTAAAAAGTCAGTCAATAGCACATAAGAGTCACTGTATGAAAGAGAAAATTTAAATTAAAAGTATAAAGTTTATTTTGATGGTCACTCGTTAAAATAAAGTTAAACTAAGTATATGATAAAATGGTTCAAGAACTTTTTCTTTATCAGTTGATTTAATAACAAAGGTAAAGCATGAAGTTGTATCCATTTATCCATCCAGTATCTATACCACTTATCACTTTCGGGGTCATGGGGGGCTGGAGCCTAATCTCAGCTGACATTTGGAGAGAGGAGGGGTACACCCTAAACTAGTCTCCAGCCAATCACAGGGCCACATAGAGAGACAGACAACCATTCATGCTCACACTCATACCTAATTTAAAGTTACCAATTAAGCTAACAAGCATGTTTTGGTCTGTGGGAGGAAACTAGTGTGCCTGGAGTGAACCAATGCATGCTTGAGGAGAACACGCAAACTCCACTCATAAAATGGGGGGTCGAACCAGCAAACTTCTTGCACTGGCCTGCTTTGCCGCTGTGTTGCCCTGCATGAATTTAAATTTAGTTGAAATTATGATATAAACTTTATTTATATAAAAAATTTCATAGACAGGACAACATAATGTACCACATATTAAGTCAGCTAATCAGTCAACCAGTTAATACGTCTTTCATTATATCACACCAATTCTTATTATGTGCTTTCTCTAGTAAGGATGCACAGTATTATCAACACAACATCGGTGAAAATTTTGCCTATATTTACATTAATATCTGCCATATCTTTTCCATATTAAGCAAAAATATCAGGAAAATACACAAATGTACCATGATGCTTCACCTTACCATCACTGCATTGGTACATTTAAAAAGCAAGATGTTCATTTTTTAAGAGTTCAATGTTATTTTCTTGTTCCTCACACAAATAGACTCTCAAATTTAAAGCAACAAGTCAGTTTTTGTGAGGCAAAGGCTCTCTGCTCTTGATGAAAAATACCGGCAATGATGTGTTTGGAAATATAAACATTTGGATATTGGTTAAATTCCAATATCATGCATCCCTCTTCTCTCGTGTTGGTACAAAAAGAAAATGTTAAGACTAAACTGTAGCTTTATTTTATAATTAAAAACAAATACTTGGTTTCTGTAAATAATACAGGGATGTTACTACTATAATATTAGGAATGGCAGATGATAGCTGACATAATTTATGTACCAGCTTAATTCAACTGCTCATATTTCCCAATGTGTTGTAAAAGAAATAACAAAATTCGTTTGCCGAATGTTTTAATGTGACAGTGACTTACTTATTGTATTATTTGACACACACTTGGAATTTTTTTGTTCCAAGCATGCATGCTGTTATTGTTTGAAATGTAATTATATTTTTCAATTTTCTTCCAGATCAGGCTTGTCAGACTGTTAAAGTGGGTGAAAAGTGATATAGATAACATTTTAAAGAATGTCATGCTTTTAATTTTGCAGGCAGATGTTGGTGACACCCTAGATCTTCTGGTACCAGGGGAGGAGGTCCAAGTGCAGGTCAGGGTGAAGTGTGCCTATGATCCAGACGCGGGACACTGGAGCAGCTGGTCCCAGCCTGAGAGAGGTGTTGTCCCCCAAAGTGCTAGTGAGTATGAATAAGAAGGTCATTATTTTTTTTCAATCCTAGCAAATTACTCTTTCTGTAAAAAACATGACCTTGACAGATTGTTTTAACTCTCATTTTTAGATGACATTTCACTGATGTGCTTCACCTCTGATCTGAAGTACATCACCTGCGAGTGGAACGGGAGCAGATATGATGATCAGAACAAGTACAAGCTTTTCTACCAGATGGGTCTCAGGTACACAGGAAATTTGATCATTCATTTGATTAATTCAGAAAATAAACTTAAGTGAAAGTTTAGTAAACCTGCAAAGGTCAGCTAATAAAAGATTCTTCTTCTATCGACTCAGAGATGTAAAGATGAGTGTCTTATAGGACAGACTGTTGGAAACATCTTACATAATATGTCATCGTGTTAGTTTGTGAACAAGGTGACTTAAAAAATAATGAATGTATGTGGATTAAATTTTAAGTAAATGTAAATCATGCTGCAGTAACAAAGTATTTTGGAGGTGATCCAAACTCCGATGTTGATCCAGGATTTTTTTGAGTATTTCTTGACATGGTGAGATACTATAGGGCAGCTTTCCACATTTTGACAAATAACTCAATAAGTTCGTAAAAGATTTTGCTGAAATTTTCAGGGAATGTGAGTCATGGCACAAGAAAAAAGCCATTTGATTTTGATTTAGATCTGAATCCGAATGCAGATTCAGGAATCTTTTTCATGGATCTGTCACAAGTGGGAGATACTGTAGGGCAGTTTTCATCATTTTCATTTTTGGCTCAATAAGTTATGAACATATTTTGATGAAATTTCAGGGAATTTAGATTATGGCACAAAAGAGAATTGATTTTGGTGATGCAGATCCAAGAATTTTTCAAGGTTTCCTCAACATAGTGAGATACTGTAGGGCAGTTTTCTACATTTTTATTAACAAACACATAAGTTCAAAAAGAATTTAAGCCCTTTTTGATGGAATGTAGATCATGGCAAAAGGAAGGAATGATGGCATTTTTGTATATTTGGGACTTTTTTAATGTATTTATTAACATTGGGAGACAAAGTAGGGCAGTTTTCATTATTTTCATTTATGATTCAATAAGTTTTGAACATATTTTGATAAAATTTCAGGGGATTTATGTCATGGCACAATAAAGAATTGATTATATTACTGTAGGGCAGTTTCCCACAGTTTTATTAATAACCATACACATTCTCAATGGATTATAATGATATTTTTAGGGAATGTAGGTCATAGCATAAGGAAGAAGCCATGGTATTTTTGTGTTGATTGGAATCTGAATGCAGTTCCAGGAATTCTTTACATGATTTGTTAACAGAGTGAGATTGGGCAGTTTTCACATTTTTGACAATAAAATCCAAAAATGTTGAAAATACATTACACAATATACAGAACAGCAAAAGTATGACTGGTAAACTTTTGTCCACTGTCATTTTCTCACTGAATATTTCGCAGTATTGTGTGGTAGACATTTAAGTCATTGCTCACTAATACAGTTGACTGACATGACACTACTCTTCCAGGAAAGGTTTGGGCTGGACGGAGTGTCTTGCTGACCAGGATTCAGTTGATAAGTGCTGCTTCTATGGCCATGTATCAAAAAAAGTCAGAGTGAAGCTCATCAGCACGTCAGCTCCTCCCACCAGGACCTTTTACACCCATGAGTTTACCCTCAAAGACAGCAGTGAGTGAATGTTTCTAACTTATACGGCTGTTTGGTCTCTGTTTTCCTAATTTGACTCCTGTTATCTGCTAAAATAGTGACAAAAAGATGACCTGACTTCAAAAGAGAGAGTTTAAAGAATTCACATATACAGCAATATTACTTCAAACTATCAAAAATTTGATAAACCAGTTATGGGTCTAATCAGTGACTCAGTTAAGACTGTGATATCATTGACTATCATTGACAGGCTAGCTTACAAACTTAAAATCTTTTTTGTGTTCAATCCACTTTGTTTTTTGTTTTCAGTCAAACCTTTCCCTCCAGCTCACCTGAAAGCATCAGTAGAAGGAGAAAAGCTGTGTCTGAAATGGGAGGCTCCTCTTCCGTTGCTGTCGACTGATCTGCAGTACGAGGTCGGCTACCAGATCAGAGGGAGTGAAGACTGGATGGTAAGACAACATCAGTGGCAACACAGTTTTATATCATCTTTGTCCTAGTATGGATTTGGATCGTTATTGTCTATTGCATATCTTTAATCTTCTTTTTTCATTTTGTATTTGTAAGTTATTTCCCCTTATAGCTTTTAGATTCATCTGCAACTCTTTTGCAGAATTGTAGTGTAAGAAATATGGTGGCACATACTGTATTTATGCATATAAATACAGGTGGTCATCTAGCTGTCATTCTCCTTCTTCCCACTAGATGACACCATAGATCTGAATTTTCTGTTTTACAGGTAAAAAGGAAAAGCTTGAGAAGATGATTTATTCTATCATTTTGATTCTAAAGCTTGAGATTGCAGGGAAATAATTACATCACATGGAATCAAAATAGTTGAATAAGGTATATTACCTGAAATACATTTAGATAGAAGTGCAAAAGCTTGACAAGAGGACAAAAAGAACATAACTGTTGAAACTCTCATAGCATCAAACCCTCCTTTCCATCCACAGACGAGGCTCCTCAAGAGTGCAGAGAGCCACACGTGTCTGGATGCTCCTGTAGGACGACAGTACAGCGTGAAGCTCAGAGCTAAACCTAATGGATCTGTTTACTTAGGCCACTGGAGCAACTGGTCTGAGGTGTTCAGCGGTGATGCACCCACTGACAGAGGTAAACTTCTGGAGAGACCTACAGCACCAAAAGAAAAATTATTAAATGTAAATCATTCTGGAAATCATCTCATGAAAGTCCCAAACAAAAAGGTTTTACAGCTGAAGAAGCTCAGGTACTTCATGCTTTAAGGGTGCGATGCTCAGAATTTAATGCTTTCATCACAAATTATAAAGGAATCTGTACACATGAATTAGATGCATTTCTATTTGACTGCTGTTCTGAAAAACTTCGACTTTAAACGTAAAACATTATAAATCATCTTTGCAGACCTGTTGCTGATGCTGTGTATTCCTGCATCTGTGCTGATAACCATCATCTTCATCATCTTATTCTACAACTACCACAGGTACGACTGTTTTTATCTCATTTACTCTGCAATGAGACATTCTCAAATTATATGTAGAAATCTGAAATTAAAAAAGGCACCATTCACCAATATCTTCATTTTTCTTTTTTAAATATGGTGATCATTATGGCTAACAGTATGAATTTCAGCAGAAAATGTTTCTTTTTTTACAATTTTTTTAAGCTAATAACAGTTATTCTTCCAGGTCTATTATGCCCGACTGACACTTTTTGCACCTTCTGCAAAATATATTATTGTTTGTGTTGTTTTTTTAATAAAACAAGTGATAACATGCATTCAAACTGATACGTAAAGGACTACAATCCTGAAATTTGTTAAATATTTGGTAGTTTTGAGCTGAGCTGAAGTAATTTTAGAGATCTGTGCAGGAATAAGCAGAACAAACTGATGTATGATGATTTTTTTTTATTTGCATATACAATTTTGGTTTCAGGTTCTCCAGAAGATTCAAAATTTCAATTTTCACACCACATAAAAATTCTTAAGCAGTGAAATCAGTGTTGCTCCAGTGTCTCAGCCCACTGTTTTTGACATGTATATTAAAAAAAAAAACTTTTGTTGTTTATTTACTTAAAATAAACCAAGTGACATGCATTAAAAAGGTTAACTTCCTGAAACTGTTAAATATTAGGTAATAATGTACAGCGCTGAAGTGATTTAAGAGATTTATGTAGAAAAAGCAGAATATTGATGCAGTATATGAATATTTGAAGGTTTTTTGTGTACATTTTTGCCCAAGTGGGTGCAAAATTTTAATTCTCACAAAATAATACAAATGCAATGACATCAATGTTGCAGCTACTTTTTTTTTTTTTTTGACATATTCAAGACTCAAATCACCAGCAATGCCCCACCACAGCTATTTGTTAAATAAAAAATTTCTTATGTAAAACAAGCGGTAACATGTATATAAACTGGTATTTATGGGGTCAAAATTCTTAAAATTATTAAATATTTGATCATTTTCAGAAGAGCTGAAGTGTTTTGAGAGATTTATGCAGAAAAAGTTGAAAAATGTATAAACAATGTCCTCACTATTTATTATAAAAATACATAGTTTTTAATAAGAAAAAAAGTTAAACCATGTATTACACTGGTATTTACAAGCTCAAAATCCTTAAAATTATGAAATATTTGGTAGTTTTGAGCCGAGCTGAGGTGGTTTGAGTGATTCATGCAGATAAAAGCAGATAAAAATATTGATATATGATGATTTAAAAGTAGTTTATTGTGAGGATCCTCAGGGTGTAACATTTTAATTCTCATATCAAATGTATTCTCTTAATGCAGCACATTATTTGACTATCTTTTCATAACTTTGTGTTTTCACAGAGAGCTGAAGCTGTATTTTTGGCCACCGGTGCCCAATCTCAACAAGGTCCTGCAGGGCTTTTTGACCGAGATCGATGGGCAGAAATGGGTAATTTTTAAAACTGCATTCTTATGTTTAATATCAACTATAAATCTTCCACCATAATGTCAGATAACATACACATATTACAGATACTCATGGCCCAATGAAACCAAGAACAATAAAAAGAAACCTCAAAATAAAAGTCTGTAGCAGTACACTAGAGTTCAGAGCTTAGTTTAGACAATATTAAATCCCCTCATCTTATTCTTTATTCCCAAATCTTCAGTATAAATGACTTCATACTCACTCCACAGGATCTTTCAGTAACTGCAAAGCAGTGCCCTGAAGAAACCACCTCCTCTCTGGTGGAGATCATGACTACTGAGGAGTTTTCTGGACTGAAGAAGCCAATCGAGGATTCATCTCAGCTCCTGTCATCAGGGAGTGACCTCTCCAGGAGTAACCTAACCGACGAGTGTCAGACCGAAGAGACTGAAGTGTTTCCGGATTATGTGACCCTGAACAGAGACAGCGTCATCCTCTGCCCAAAGGGGAACAAATACGTGTACGAGCAGTTCAGAGGAAAAGAAGAGCTGATCCAGACGTGTGCGTCGCCCTGCAGTGAAGGTTCAGACTGTTTCACATCATGCATGGGTTCAAACTACCAGAACTACTCGTACCTGGTTCAGGCTGGATGGCTGGATGGATAAACATGTACAGGGTGGGCCATACATTTCCATACACAGGAAAAATAATCATTCATGTTGGACAGCTGTTTTTATTTATATAATGTGCTCTATATGATTACCATTGTTTCGAAAACGCATATTAATACGTGTGTTCCACTGTTGATGAACTTGCATTAGCAACGTTGAAGTTATGCTTGTCATGGCGTTGGTGATTCGTTCCTTGAGATTATTTAGGTCTCGTATCTTCACCTGATACACCATGGCCCTCAAGTGCCCCCAAAGATAGATTTCAATTCATTGCTCTTTCGTCAAACACATCTTCTAGGGTATCTAAAATATAAAAACATATCCATTATACATTTTCCTGTGTATGGAAACTTTTGGCCCACCCTGTAGATGTTGGATGGATAAGACAGAAGGATGGATGGAGTGATGGATGGATGGATAGAAACACGTGTGATGGATGCATGCATGATTAGATGGTGTCATGACCTTGCTCAGGCGGTGACAACAAAAGAGGGAGACAACACCATGGCAAAGTTTTTAAAAGTCTTTCTTTTCAAATCAAAGCAAATTAAAGCAAATTAAGCATTCAGCTCAAACAAATCTCTAATTAAACCAGGTAAGGCAAAACTAAACCAAATTAGGCCACATCAAAGAGTCAAATTAGGCAGTTTACTAAACTGAATTGGACCAAACTAAACAATCAGAAAAGCCATTACTCAAAGTTACTTCAAGTAAGATCAAATCAAATATTTAAAGCATGAAGTGTGTAAATCAGTCAAGTCAGTAGTGTAGGATGAGCATGAGTGAAGATAATGTGTGTAAATGTTGTAAAATGCAAGCTGAACTAAACGTAATCTAACATAACTAAACCCAAATGTGGTATACCTGTGTGGAGGCGGGGTCAGAGAGAGCTTAAATAACCTCCTCACTCTAAGCACAGGTGTCTGACATTACTCCAATCAAAGAGCTGCGCTCACAGGCACAGGCTCAGGTTGGCAACACCAAACATCTCATGATGTCATGGCCATCACAACAGAAAGATGGATGGATGATGGATGGATGGGTGGATGGATGCACTCAATCCCTAACTGAAAAGCTGAGCTGTAACAGCTTGTCATTGAATAAATACACAGTGAAAAGGCTCTAAAATATGAATATATAACTTTATTACTATAATTAGGAGCCTGTCATTGTTCATTTATTCTCATTCTGTATATTGTGTATTTATTCATGTTTAGGGCCTGTGTAAAACTGCCATAGAAAATCCCACATAATGTAAACTCATTGTAACCAAAGTATTGTTCTCAAATTGAATGTAAGGGCTGTAAGATCTTTTCTTTCTTTTTTTTTTTTTTTTTTTTTACAATAAAAACAAAACCTTTTTTAATCACCTGGGCCCAGTTGTTCAAAAGGTAATACGACTGGATTTTGGATAATGGATTGAATCAAATCTTGAATATGGGTTGTTCAAAGCCAAAATCGGATTCTGAAATCAGATTAGATCTCGTAATCCAATCCTGGTTTTAATTCAGATCAAACCCTCAGTTTGTGTTGTTCAAAACTTTTTAGTCGGATTAGGATAACTTTGATCCAAAAAAAATCAGGATCATTCTGATCCCACTAGTTTGGTGGATTCAGTGTGGATTTCAGGGGCAAAATGTAATTTAAATAAAATTCTAACTGGTCAAATAAATGACATTCATCATGTAGTAGATACACATTTATTTTTTGATATTTTTTAAACTGATTTCAAACCACACAATTGAAATTATAGATCTGACTCATCACTGTACTTTATACTCCAAAGTCAGTTGGACTTCTTTAAGTACACGTCGTCTTGGACATTGGTACGTGTTCATTTACAAAGCCATTCTTGGCAAAAATTCCTGACTATCTCTCCTCTTTACTAATCCTGTAGGATGGATTACACAACCTGAGATCATTGAGCTTGGTGCAGTTTATTGTTCCCAAAGTCTGAAAAAAACGGAAAGAAGGCCTTTAGGGTCTCTGCACCTTCTTCTTGGAATAACCTGCAGACTGAATTTAAGATGCAAAACTTTGTGTCTCTTAATGTTTTTAAAGCCTTTGGAAGCCAGACTTTCTGAATGTCATTGTTTTAACTGATGACTTACTGAAAATTGTTTCCTCACTTCTTCTGCTATTTTGAGTCTGAGTGTAATGTTTGATGAAACTGTGTGATACTGTTATTCTTGTTCAGGTCTCCCTTGCAAACGAGATCTGTTGATCTCAGTGGGACAAACCTGGTTAAATAAAGGTTAAATAAAATAAATTAATAAAAAACAGAATACTTAACACTAAAGACCAGTAAGGTAGAAATAAAATAATCCTCTCAAAAGCTGTCAAATTCACACGATAAAGTACTCAATTCTAACTCTAACTGGAAACTTAATATTTACAGACACATACAAAAAAATCCTTGTTCAAAAATAGTTTCTGACAATGGCATCCCTTACTGCATGTCCGGTCACTCTCTCATTCTGAGAGAAAGCCAGAGGTACTTCTTCAATTTCAGCAGCTCATGTGCATCGTTGACCTCATAGAGAGGGACCCTCTGCTTTGTAGAAATATTGTGCAGGACAATACAAGCAAGTTTTATGTTTCACACTCCTTGGGGTTCCACTCGCAAGTAGTTGAGAACTCCATTTAAAGTCTCAACAGCACCTTGAGATCCCTCTCCTGAAAGCAAAGCTTGGTCATTCCCCAGAAGAAAAAACTGAATGTCTGTGTTGTTTTTTCTTTTTAATGTTTAAAGGTTGAACAGAGATGCTCTGGCTGGTCAAAGGATATTAAAAATGGGGTATTTCTACTTTCTGTGCTTTCGTTTTGTTTCTTAAAATAAATACACTTTGAGTGGCCCCATGCTGGCTATTCTAGCAGCTTTTTTACACACCTTAGCAGCCTTTAGAGTGATATGCAGTCTAATTTGAGCACTCATTTTCTGGATTTGGTAATCCTAAAAGTTTGGACCTAGATCAGACTGATTCAATCCCACTTTCTTTTGAACAACTGGGATAAAAGTAAGACAGATTATGTGATCCTAGATAGCAGAAAAAGGGATTCCAAAATCTGGATAATTTTGATGCGGATTACACCTTTTGAACAACTGGGCCCTGGTGACGTTTCTCTGGACTTTCCTTGGCTCATGCCAAAAATTGGACAGATCTGTGTTGTGTTTGTCTGTCTTACAAGTTGACAGCCACAAGATGGCAGCAGAGATCAACAGGCAGAGATGAGGTCGAACCAAAATTATCATGTTACCTCACCTGAAGAAGCCTCAAGATTATTTTTTTTTTACATGTACCAAAAAAGCTGTCAAGTTAAAAAACACAAATAGACCAGATCTCTCCGTTAATTTATTTCTCAAAGTAAACAGAGGCTCATTTTAAATGACTTAAGCCAGCATTATTCAGATTTTGTGTAAATTTAAGAGGCCTGAAATGGAATAAAAGCAAGGGAACACTGGAGTTAGCGTAAGGGACAGGTCAGAGGAGAAAAAAGGCACTCAACTGATTTTTTATGAGAGTCTAAATGGCACAAAGCTGATTATTTAAAATCACATCCAGGACACTTTCATATGTGGTCCTAAATCAGGTCCCCATCTGATGTTTCTCAAGGCGACCTCACTTTGAATGGTCATGTTGCATTTCATCTTACTTTTACTTTATTAAAGTGAGACAGGCGTCACAAACCTGCGCCAGATGCGACAAGATTCAAGCTAAACAATGGACGAAACAATTCTGGAAGTACTCTGTGTCAGTGAAGCCCCTTACATCACAATCCCACCACTCCTGGCTCAGACTCTCATGCACAAATACCTCTGTAAAGAGGCAGCGGCCACTGCTCCACAAAAGGTCATCGTTAAAATGTCTGCTCTCTTTTTTTCCAAGATTCTTCTCCTTGTCACTATGTCATAATTTTGTGTGCTCCGATTGCACAACTTCAAAACTGATACACGCTGATGCTTGATGCTTGAGTAAACTGTACTGTAAGCTGTACATGGTTCATACTGAAACCTGATTGCAGTCACATTTAAATGATAATGTGAACAACAATATAAAAAAAATCAGATTTCAACAAAAAACAGAATTGAGCACAAAGACCTGCAGTGTGAACATCGCCTGAGAGGCTTTGTGATTGGCTGGTGACCAATCCAGGGTGTACCCTCCCTCTCATCAAATCTTGGCTGGTATAGTCCGAAGGTATTAGTGGTATAGATAATAAACGGATGGTTAGAAAAAGCCACATAGGCTTCAAGGGGGGTTGGCAGCTCTATCCCCTCTGTTGCCTTCTTTGTTGTTATGTTGATGTCATTGATTTCACGCAGTCATACTTAAAGAGGTAGAATCCAAGTCTAAACTGTAATGAAAAACACAGCTGGTAGATCCAAACCATGTAGACTCAAGCTGAGTTGAGCAGATGCCACAAACAGAAACACAACTTAAAGGGATATGCCAACATTTTTTTTTTAGTTTTTGTGTCTTGCTTTGCTCCAGAGTCCATGACAAGCAGATAGACTCCATTCTTTCAACTGTGTGTGCAGTAAACAGAAAGAGACAGGTAGAGCTAGCTCCCTGCTAATTAGCTTAGCTCAAACACTGAGAGTCAAAGGGTAGCGTTAGCCTGCCTCTGCCTACAGCTATCAGATAAACTCTTTAGCAACTCTAAACGGTCCTGTGTGCTTGTGACTCAAAATTTTATGTTATGTTACGTTTTCTATTTTTAGACTAATTGACAAAGACAAACCACCACAGAAGTTCTTTGTTTTGTTGACCTACTTACAAGCATGTTATTGGTTTGTGCTTGTGCCCTGTGGTTCAGTTTTGTTTGCATTTCTTTCAAAAATTGCATAAAGTGCTAATCTTTGTCTAGAAATAGGTAACGTAACATAATGCAGTAAAACATTTGAGTCACAGAGTTGCTGAACATTTTATCTGATGACTGTAGGCAGAGGCAGGCTAACGCTACCCACCAACTCCCAGTGTTTGGGCTAAGCTAATTAATGGTCGTTAAGCTCTGCCTGTACAGTCGAAAGAATGATGTCTAGTGAGACAAGACACAAAAACAGAAAAAATGTTGGCGTACCCCTTGAACATAACCATCGACTGGCATTTCTACCAAACTACATTCAAAGGCAAAGAGCTGTAGTTGGCTTTGAGAGAAGCCCTAATAGAAAGAGGGCAGGGCTTGACAAAGGGTCACTTCCTGGTAAGGGGGGAGCTTCACAAATAGCCCAAAAAAAAAAGTCCAAAATCCGGCTTATGATGCTCGACGGCCCCTCATGGCTCATGTTTCTGTAAAGACCGAGTGAGAGTAAGATCTGGACGCTCTGCTAACTATGCTATCATGTTGCACCCTGCCAAACGCCTTCTGTGTAATATACTGCCACTGTCACACTTTAACGGCAAGCCATCATATCTACAGTGTGTCCGCCAGACTGTATGATATCATGACCATAAATTAGCCCAGATTGAATGAGGCAATAGTGGAGGGTGGGAGAGAGCGAGAGAGAGGGTGAGAACGTCAGACGGAGTAAGACAGAGAAAGTTTTAAGAGAGTTTTCAGTGTTTACTGGTGTACAAGCCTCTCCTCCCAGCAGGAATTCTTTCCGCGTTTCATCACCACTGCCCATTTGCCCATACACAAACGCCTGCAGAGGGAGGCTGAATCACCTCCTGATGTCATTTCCTCAACTTTCACTTACAATCACACAGAGACACAGCATGGTTTTGGACGCTCTGTGCTCAAGCATGTACGGTTTATAGCCCGTGTGCATGTTTAGTGTGTCTGCACGCCTCGGAAACAACAGGAGTGAGGCCACAAAAACAGAGTAAATCAACTTCATTTAAACCCCTGCAGGTTGTGAGGACTGTGAACACGCATGGGCTCACAGCAAACAGGAGCTGTGGGCTGGTCGTGCATGCTGAGTGCGAACTCTCAGTGCAGTCACATTAGGTGGGATTGGATTTAGAGGAGCAGACATCAGCTTCACAGCGTGCTCTTCACAGGCAGTTTTGGAGTAAAAGCTGCCAGAGAGGAAAATAAAAAGAGCCAATGCAATTTAACAACACGAGCAGAAGCGACGGTGTGAGGAAAGAACAGCAACTTCAGAATCATTTAGCGAGAGGGAAGGCAGTGGATTCTGAGGTTTAGGAATTAAGGAAACAGAGCAGAGGTACAATGTTGGAATAACAAGAAACATTTTCATTCATTGACTGTATAATTTAAGATGTAGCTTCCTTAATGCCACATGTGAACCTCCCATTTGAAACTCAAAACAATACTCCAGCTGTTGCTAATTTGGTTTTGTTGGACTGTATGAGACTGTAGTTGTGTCTCAATTCAGATGCTGCATCCTTCGCTTGTCACACAAAAGCAGAATGGATAAAGGACAATGGGAGGCTGACCTTTTCATTAAGACTTTGTTTTGATAAATTCAGTTGGCATTGGTCCAAATGGATAACCTTTCTGAACAAACATACTCCATTTCACAATAACCTGCCACTTACATCCTCATATCTGTCATTGTCTGTTGTATTTTGCTGATTTTATTGTTGTTGTTTTAGTCTTGTACAGTGTCCTTGAGTGCCATGAAGGGAGTTTTTAAATAACACACATTATTATTGTAATAAAAATATACGATAGCAGGTGGTTGGTACATATTTTCATTTGTATAACTACAAATGTAATTTTGGTTTGTGCCTCCTTGTCTTTTCGGTGACAACTCAAGGATAATGATTGGTCTGCAGGCAAATGTATTATAATGATCCCTCTCCGGATACTCATTCATTTTGAAGATCTGATGGACTAATAATAACAATACCAGAACACTGGGGAAAACAACCCTGACTAAACCAGATTGAAAAATAAACTGTATTGTACTATCTCTTATGAACTGATTGCTTCTATTGTTCTGTTTTATTATTAACTAGAAAAGCACTTGGAGAGTGCAGACCTCCGCCAAGCGCCACAGTTCCCTCCATATTGTGATTCACACCAAAAAAAATTCCTGGATCCAGATGGTGATCCGGATTCACCCCCAAAATTTAATCAGTTCTACTATATCCCATTTCCGACAATTCCTGAAAATTTCATCCAAATCCGTTCAGATCTTTTCAAGTTATTTTGAACACAAACAAACAGACAGATAAACGCCGGCAAAAACATAACCTCCTTGGTGGAGGTATAAAGGAACAAAACAAAAACTTTAATAAAAATATAGTTTTGAAAAAAGATGCTGCATCCTTCAAAGTGCCCATTTAAAGACAGATTAAGTCACAGAGAGGCAGAGAAGGTTGCTCTGTTTTAAAGGCTTTGGCGAATGCCTGTACATCATTTGTAGACAAACAATGGATGTGTTTTAAAAGGTCTTAATTGCATAAAACAATACTCCAGCTGTTGCTAACTTGGTTTTGTGGAAACAGCTACTGTATGAGACTATAGCTGTTAATTGAGGGAGTCCATAATTGTAATTGTATTTGAAACTGGATTAATTACCCAGCTTTACTAAAAAAATATCCCAAGAGATGTAGCCTATAAATGAAAACTATACGTCAACTATTTTCTCTGCCCACATTCATTAGATAATATCAGTTTTCCTACATATGCACACCTTCCCTGTCATAAATAAGAGGTTTCCCACTGCTGGAAATGTGAGAGAATGCAGGCTAACAAAACTGGCATCACTTTAGTAACCAAGAGGCAACACTGACATCCAACAAACTTTTTTTTTGTTGTCATTTCAAACATTTTTTACGGAGTAAGTTTTCAGCCTAAACTTGCAGAGTAATTTAGGATGGCTCCAGCTGGAGGCATTTCTAAATGATGAGTAACAGTCGGTAAAGTCAGAGCACCTCAGGTCTCCATGTTTATCCTTTAATACCAATCCAGGAAAATCACAAAATCATCCCACTGCAATCTTATCAAAAATTGCATACCCTCTGAAGGTGTCTCAAGAACGTTATAATTAACCAGACAGTGCAGCCAAACATATTCAGGAATTACACAACGCCGAGATGGTAGATCGGAAATACTGTTTAGTTAGACTCACAGTCAGCACCAACTGTTAAATAATTAGCAGTAAATTAACACTCAAGATTAAAACTACTGAGGTTTTCAGGTTAAAGCAGTAGCAGAATAATTACCTTCATTTGTCCTTTAATACATTTCTCAAAAAAATAAATTACCAATAAGTACCATAAAGCAATCACGTACACAAAGTTAAATCGCAGTTTAATGATGGATGTAAATGATGCAAATCAAGCCTTTAATAGGGTATGATGAGGGAAAATTCCTAAAATCTATCTGCGTTGGTCGGTCCAGTGATCTGTTTTGTGCACACTTCTATAAGAAAACATCAAATAATGAACATGATTGATCAAAACACAATGTTGGGCTTCTGAAAGTGTGGGACTGCGGTGTTCCCACTGCCACATGGCCGACTGTCCCTTTAACATTTATTTCACTTCATTTTTACAGCAGAGTAATTCATCCTTTGCCCTTTTTTAAGGTTTTTATAGAAAATATTTTAATACAGCCAAGCCCTAAGCAAAATTGAATTCAAAATAAATTGACTTCTTCCTTCAGAGACGACTATAACCTAAATTAACTTCATTTTTAGTCAGTAGTATTAGTTATTCACATTTTAAAGACATTTCATTGTAGCTTCAGTGCTCAAGTGGGAAAGGGGAGACCTGAAGTCCCATTCCTAATTATTATTTTTTGTCCCTCTGCAGCAACACTCATGCCTATCCTATCTTCAAAGCAAGACCATTTTGCTAAACCTCAGGGTCCCTTTAGTCAGATTCTGGGTTACCACTGCACTGAGAGACCCCCTGGTGAGCATGCTCAGATGTTGGCCTTCTTGTTGATGAGCACCGAGCAGCATGTGAGGGCTCCGTCCACTTTGACCTTCTCCATGTTTGACACGGGGATCAACATGTGGTCCTTCAACTTCTCAAACACCTGCAGGACACACAGATAATGCCGTCATTAGCTTGATTTAAACCTGGGCTGGTGTCCAAGACGATGTGCACCCTAGGCACCCATACACATCAAAAATTTCTGAAAATATTCAACAAGGTGAACAAATAATTTAAAATGACCGATGACTCAGGATGAGATAAGAGCAGAAATTGTCTCCATTTTGGGCAAACTGAGGAGTAATTACACGTGATGAAAATTGGCTCTTCCAAAATGATCTTGATAGAATAAGAAAGTCAGAGCATTGGAAAACACCATCGTCAACGAGGATGAAGAAAGCACAACAAGGCAAGTCCAAACTCAAGGCCATGTTGTTTTTTCTTCTTTGACATTAAGGGGATCATTTTGGAGGAGTGGGTTCAGAAGGGTCAAAGGTGAAGCAACATTTTCACAAACAGGTTCTAGAAAACCCTCGCTCCTCATCGGGATCACTGGCAGGAGCATCCACAGACTACAGTACATTCAGAACAGCGCTGCCAGGATCCTGATCAGGGTGAACCATGATCACATCACCCCCATCCTGAAATCTCTTCACTGGCTCCCCGTCTCACTCAGAACTGAGTTACAGGTCTCCCTCCTCACCCACCAGTGCATTCACCGGACATGCCCCCCTTTACCTTCAGGAACTCCTCTCCCCCAAGGCCTCCTCACCTCACCTCCGTTCTGCAGCCACAAACACTCTCCAAGTCCCCAGAACCAAGCTTTGCACCATGGGGGATCGGGTCTTGTCCTCTGCTGTGACCACCTGAGGGCTCCACAGTCTACAGATGCTTTTAAAAGAAATCTCAACGTATCCTTTTAAAAAAGCAGTTTGCTAGACTTCTTTTATAGGTTCTACTGTTTTTAAGAATCTATTTATCTTGACTCTGTTTTATTTTAAATTATTTTAATTGCATTAATCTTAATTGTTAAGCTCATTGCTCGGTTGCCAAAGTTAAAAAATTTGAAATTTGAACTCTTAGGGCGATGTCGTGTGTGGCTGTGCCGCAACAGCCAATCGGCGTTGTGGGGGTGTGTGACAACACCCGTGACAGACTGTCCAAGTCCATGTCACCAACATTAGTGAGGACATTAGTTCTGCCTAGATGGACCGCAGAGAACTCACAGATGATGCTGCTGCAGGGCCATCAGCTGCAGTGTTTTGTGGTTGGTAGGTGAGTGAAAAAGGATACAGTTGGAATAGTGTCAGATAATACATCCTATTATATGATATGATCGCGGTAAAACTGGAGCTGACATGAGGTCACTGAGCGACGGTGACAAAATTAGCTATTTATGGACCGGTGACGCGACTTGGGTGGGCGACGCGATCTCAGTCGCCAAGTTGCGTTTGTTGTGAAGGCACCTTAACACTTTGAGATTGCAAAAATGTTTGGTGCAATACAAATAAAACGTTTTCTTTTTATATTATTAACATTATTATTAACCAAAGCTGCGGAGAGATAGTTTCATTCTTCATCAAGACAACGCTCCAGCTCACACTGCTCTCTCTGTAAAGCAGTTTCTCAAAAACAAATCACAGAGCATGATCATCATCCCTGTTCACCTGATCGAGCACCGTGAGACTTTTTCCTTTTCCTGAGATCAAATCTGTGCTCAGAGGAACACATTTTGAGTCTGAGTCAGAAGTTAAGAGAGGAACGACAGAAGCTCTGGGACAACTGTCTGAAGAAGACTTGCTGCACTGCTCTGATCAGTGAAGACCTGAATGCAGCAATGTGTTAATCAATCAATCAATCTTTATTTGTATAGCACCAATTCATAACAAGTGTTATCTCAAGACACTTTACAATAGAGTCAATGTCGAATGTTTACAATGTCAAAGAAGGACACTGAAGGAAGAAGACACTGAAAAACTCGTATATTGCAAACAAAAGTTCTGCCCGTGTTCTTGCTGCCTCTGTTACTCGTTTAGACATGGACTGATGGTTTGTCACGCTATCATTTCATAACAACAAGCAGACAGCTTCCCAGGAAGTAATTAGAAGATGCCTAATGTCAAAATAATGGGAGCCCTGCACCCAGTGATGTTGAAGTATTCAGTAGGCACAGTCATTACATAAAATCTGGAAATTTAACACATAACAGATTTCAGCAAGTTGCCATTAAAAAACATTTCAGGCTATTATTTGTGAATCAATCACGTACAAACTAGATGCTGTAATGTGATGCCCCCCAGACTCTGCCTGGGCACCAGGTCTGAGAGCCAGTGTTTCAGGTCCAGCAGCCAGCTCTACAGTGAGCTAATTAGAAAAAGCTGACGAAAAGCTCGACTGGCAGTAGTTAAAGTGAAGAAGGAGACCTTATGCAACACCTTCTGTGAGTTTGTTTACTTCTCATGTCAACGCGTAAATGTGCTGTGATTTAAAAGCCCTGCGGCCAGACACAAAAAGTGAAGTAGGAGAACAAGCATCTGAGGAGACTTCCTGCTCTCCCGACAAAAAGAAGTGAAAAATGATGGGAGTGAGAACTATTACGACATGCTCCAAAGACCCTCGTAAAGTAGTGTGTCACCCCGTGGACATTTTCCAGAAGAAAACCAGCGTTTTCCTACAACGACATCCAAACCAGGATATTTTTCTCTTTAAACTCTCACTTCAACCCTGCTGAGATACTGAGCGGGGCCTGCGGCTCAGTTAAAGGGACCAACTAAACAAATTCTTATCTCCTGATGCAATATGGCTGACGAAGCCGCCAATGATGCAATCTCCATTTATAAAGGCGATGAACTCATTTACCCCATCACTCTTGACTTTATTTCAGCATTTGAGTTAAGTTATTCAAGCAATAGATCAGCACACCCCAGTCTTTTGTCACCTATTTACTCAACTTTAAAGGCATATTTCAGTATATTTGAAGTTGGGTTGTATCGGGTAGCCTACTTGACTATAGTCATTGAAGGGGCTGAAAGAGCTCCCAGCAGTGAAGTCCCTTAAAGAAGAAAGACCTGAAACCACCAGTAGGGTACACTGTTGTAGGCAGGTGCAGTTATTTCACATAATTGTGTAAACTTTTGTGAATCATTTGTGTGAAAAAACAAGCCACAAAACTATGTTGGGTCAAATGTAGTATTAGATGAAAAATTTCGGAGCATACCTGTCAAGTTTTGGAGCCGTCCCACCACCCCAACCAAGCTCCAGTACCCCGCACATTTAAAGACAGGTGTACAAGAAATCTAAAATAACCACTTGTCAACCACTTACTAACTACTATTACGTGATCAGAATCTGACAAGCCTACCTTTGTTGACATTGAAATGCTATGAACATTCTTATGTTATAATACAGCCTAAATGAAAAAACAAAAGGTTATATGAAGCACATTTATTTATTTGACATATTTTCAGTTTATGTACAAGTCAACACATTACATATTTACTGTTTATTTCACATTGCTTATCTTTAAGTTAAACATTTACATTTTGTTTTCATCACATATTTTCTTTTAATTTCTCATGTTCACTCATGTGGCTCTCTGGCATTCACTAATGACTTATTATACAGATTTGTTGCAGACTTTGCATCCTTTAACATTTTTTGGCAGGAATGCCTTCTCCTGAGTCGCATCCATCCCTTTCTCTCCTTTGTTTTTCTTGGTTTGTTCCTGCTGTTGGCACTAACCTCACGACAATTGCCACCCAGGCTACTGCAGGTGGCAGTTCTCGCGAGGCTTTTTCTTCTTCTTCGGTTTTAGGGCGGTTGGCATCCATCACTTTGGTGCATTACTGCCCCATTCATGCAAGGCTAGTGACAGACTTCAGTTTGGGGAGGCAGAGGAATGTTTTTTATTATTATATTGTATGACAGGAGATTTACGGGAGAATACTAATACGGGAGGACGCCGGGAAAGAGGGGTAAAATACGGTAGTTTCCCAGCTAAAACGGGAGACTTGACAGCTATGCTTCAGAGCACTTTATTTTTCTTCCGGGAAGTCTCTGTGTTTGCCACTATTTTACGATGCAGCAAATGGAGACATGTTCTTCTGCCTGTGTGCATTGATTCTGCTGATGTGCTGTTTGGCTCTACGGAAGGCCTGCCAGGGAGAACTTGGTCGCACAGGGCTGAGCACTCCTGGGTGAAAAGTTGACAAATGTGCCCCCAGATTTGCCGTGGATGAGGAGTGGGCCAGCTGCTTTGCATGTGATCAACACACAGCCTAGTCTTTTTTAAAATTTTGCCAATCGGCAGTGTGGAGCCCAAAGTGCTTCCACAGATTTTTCAGTGTTGTTATTGTCGTCTCGCTGTGGCTTTCCCTGTTCCCTGTAGAGGTTCAGGTGCCCTAATGTTGTACTGCAATGTGTATTTTCAATTTGAAGTATGTTTAAATTTCAAATACAAGTTTTTACTCCCAAGTTTGAACTGATATTTGAATATCGAGTATAAGGTGGCAGCCCCGATGTCCACACTTTTTAACACATTTAGTTGCTGCTGTGATTGGTTGACTAGCTATTAGCAATAATTAGCAGTAAAAGGGGTGTACCTAATGAAGTGGCTTGTGAGTGTATGTACTTGTAAGTCAAATCAGGCCCCTCTTGACGAATGTTTTAGGGCCAACCTTCAGCAAAACCTTGTTTGGTTTAGTGGGTCAACTGAGGGAAAGTTGTGCTTTTGTGTAACTCCAGAATAACCTCAGCATGACCCCTGCTGTTTAACGCACCCCTACCTCCAGAGTGTCTCTTGTTTTGAAGGTTTCCAGCCGAGTTCTCATTACTGCGGTTCAGATTTATACGGCGGGTCGGGGGGTGGCATGGTCCCGCACAGTGGGAGCTCTTATTTTTCCCCGAGCCCCCTGTCTGCTCCGTTTCTTTATCTTTACACTGAAAACTCGAGAGCCGTCGCCACCGCTACCCATTAAAGATGCCCCGTCTCCTCCCCCTCCGACCCCTCCACCCTTCTCTCATGACCCCCTGCCTTTGTTAATGTGGAACTCTTATGTAACCGAGGGCTAAAAATAGACCGGAGATTAGGACAGACGGTGTTTAGAGTTAGAAAGCAGCAGGAATCGTGCAGAATGTCCCAAATGAAGTTGCAGAGGAATCTCTACATCTCTGCGGAGGAACAAGCAGAAAGTTCCCTTGGGAAACTTGAATGAACTGTAAAACTACTGTACAAGGCATTAAAGCCAACCATTAGCCCACTTTCCTACTGTTTATGTTATGTCTTGTCCTCCTTTTCCCCACTTTCTTTAAGATACAGTTTCTTAAACACAGGTTTGGACCAAAAATTAGATTCCAGACCAATTTATGGTTGGTTTGAACTCCATAAAACTTGAAACCATTCATGGAAGAAATGCATATTTCTCAAATGCTGCTCCAAATGGTCCGTCCAAAGGTGCCACCAAAGTAGGAAGTATGAGTTATAGGTCTTTATTATTGCCAAGTTGAATTCCCTCAGTTAATCTATCTGGAAAAAAACAGAGCTGTCGCCATGAACTTAAGTCCAAAGACACATAATTTTGTGAATTCTTCCTTCTAAAAATAGCTGAAGGAGGTTGGGGTTTCAACCACAGAGTACATTTTGAGGTCTGAGCACTGTCTCTGCTGATTGTAGGTTTCTGGGTTCGATCCTGTGAGAATCTTTTTGACTTGTTGTGATGTGGAGTTACCCCAAAGTATTCAAATAACACGGTTACTGCTCAGGGTTTCCAAGCCCCAGCAGACAACACGGGACAATAACATGTCAGTCATGGTGGGCTACTGTGGAAAATGACATACAAAACATGTATGCTGACTTCAAATAGGTCCAAATCAGTGGTTCTCAAATGGTGGAGCAGGAACACTGGTGTGCCTTGGAAATTTGAACGACCAACTGCAATGATGTATGGAGAAAACAGGAGGTAACGCACGAAATTGAAGGTATTGCTATTGTTTCGCCTTTGTTTTGTTTTAGTTTTGATTTTTGTTTTGCGACATCACTAAACTGCTTTCCTTTTGTAAAATATGGAAGCATTTATGTTTAATTAACTGATGGAGGGGTGGGACTTGATAAGTTTTACTTCCTCCCACTCCTTTTCAAATATATTATATGTAACGACTACACTATATTCTTTCTTCTTTCTGTTTTTTTGTCTCTCTTTTGAGTATATTTGAAATTAATAAGGTTCAATTCAATTTAATTCAATAAAACTTAATTACTACTATAAATGAGATTTTAAAACTTTCATGGTTTGTTGGATTAAGTTGTTGCTACATATTTTTAAAAGCAAACTTATGACCTACCTTTTTAGTCTGGCTTTACGCTGATTATATTTATGATTATTATTTAATCTTATTTATTTATTTTAATCCACTTAATCTGTTGTATTTTTCAATTTCTGTTCAGAGTTATTGCTTCTACATTTTTTCTCTGTTAATCCATTTTCTTTTCATTATCCTACTTTAGTAGATTTCATTACGTATTAGCTGGTTGGCTATTCAATTGTACCATATTACTATTTTAAATTTTATTTTATATATTTATGTATTTATTTTTCCCTATAGCATTTTCATCTGATTTCCTATCATGAGCTTTATAGTCATTTTAGTCTTAGCTCCTGTGTTTCATCATTTTTCAGTCAAGATAGTGTTTCCTCAGTCCTCATATTCTGTTTTCTGTTAGATTCACGTCTTAATGTCTTTGTGTGTGTGTATGTAAGTGAGTGTGTGCTGTATGTGGATTGCAAGGGTGAGTTGGGTGTTTTATTTTCATTGTATTCAATCTCTACTTTTTTTTTTAACTTAGTTTTTGTTTGTTTCTTATGTAAAGCACTTTGTGCAACAGGATTTTGTATAAATAGTGCTATACAAGTAAAATTTGTATTTCATCAATAATGAGGTTGTTTGTCATATCAATACATGAGTTACAATAACATGCATTAAGAGGCTATTGTGTGGATATGAATAAGATGTGCCTTGAGATCTTAGCTTGGTATCAGGAGGGTCTTCGGCAAAAATAGTCAAAAACCACTGGTCTTAATACATGGGAAAATTGCATAATCCGACACCTGAAAGACAGGTGTTCAATAAATAATATACAGCATATACTGTATTTTACTAATCCATCTGAGTAACATCACATAGAAAGTACAAATCTACCCTGATCTCTGCACGAGCGTTCACTTCCTGCCGTCATCTTGCTCCTAGCTCTCACCTCGTCCTGCTCTAAAGGTCTCTGATTGGGCGGTGCATCTGCAGACTGAGCTCAGTTGTTTTGACTTGGAGCTTTACAGGATGGATCTGACTTGTTATCAACATTATATCAGGTGGATCCATCTGCACTGCAAGATTAAAAATGACATGATCATACTGTTAATCGTATTAGATGGTTTAAACAGGCATATCAAAGCTGTATTCAATAGGGCTCACGGTTCGGTTTGTGCCTTGGTTTTTGGGATATATATTTCTTGGTCCTTCTCATTTATGTATCATATTAAACTCGTTGTAATCTGCACATGATCAGTAGGATTCTCTCTTTGCTGCAATGAGCAAGTTCATCACTCTTTAGCAAATTGAAATTAAAGGGACTGGATTTTTTTAAATGGGGCTGCGAGAGGCCTATGGCACGAGTAAATATGATTGCCAGTAATGAAATTTGTGAGCTTTGTCCCTGAGGGAAGATATCAGGAGGTGGACAAAATTAATCCACTTATAGGTTAAAGCTTCACAAACTACAACATTGGCTTGATTGGACTGTGTTTTGAACTTTTGTGTCTTGTGACATATGGGCTCTGTATCCCTCTGCCATTAGCTGGCTGGGTCATCAAAATAAACAACAAACACTAACTTCACTAAAACTTAACTAAAATTGAGCGATCTTGACTGAAGGGAGAAGACAATATGAGGAGACATCTTTATTAACAAGAGTACACAGAGGAAGAACTTTGACAAGGAAGCACTGCAGGACCGTGGTGGATGGAGGGCCGAAAAATGGTCCTGCAGATTTGTCGTGGATGAGGAGTGGGCCAGCTGCTTTGCACTTAATCAACACTCGGCAGAGCCAAGAGTGCTTCCACACGGTGCTCCTCTGATGTTTAGGTGTCAATATTGTCAGGTGTGGTGTTGCCTGGCCTCCATTTTGTTGAGGTGTAACTTCTGTTGTTGAGGTCAAGAGAGCACTGGATGGTTTGACTGCACAGAGAGTGCCCTCTGTCTGACCACTGCTACGGGAACCCAAATGTGTTGTAGTGCTTTATAATATATACTCATATGTACATTTACAGTTTTTTACTGCATGATTAAATTAGATTAAAAAACTAATTACATGTTTATATTTATAAAGATTGGGAGGCTAAATAAAAGGTTATTAATTGATGGAGAGGAGGTGGAATTAAATAAGTGTTGACTTTTTCTCACTCCTTTTCAGACATGTAGCACTTACCCAAGTGCTAACTTTCCTTTTTTTTCTGTCTGTACTTTTGCTTTGCGTTTTGTTATATGTTTGAAATAAACCGATCAATCAATCAATCAGTTCAAGAATGGATTTATACCCCCATGTTTGAAGAGATATTTGAATTTCCAGTTTAAGGAGACAGCCCTATTATTGACTTTTCCAAAATCTGAATGTCTTGAGAAAGATTGATGGCGCATTGAAAAAAAAAGAAATCCACTGCAGGCACTTTAACCAAAGCACCAAACAGAAAGGCCCTAAATGCTCTTCAGTGCAGAGTTAGACTGTATTTTTTAAAGTCTGACACAAGCACTGACTGTTTTCCTACATAATGACAAACTGAATCTGCTGTTAATGCAAAAATATTGTTGCAGCTTAAATGCCTTTTCCAAAGATTTTATTTCAGTTCACCCTGGGAAAAAGTACCCATGATATTTTCCAACTCTCCAACATTTCTATGCCTCAGTCTTTGTACTGAGTCATGTCCACAAAACGACGCTTCACATGAAACTGCAGCCTCCTTTGTCTAAAAAAACACAAACTGCTGACAGTGGTTTGTGTTAAACAACCACACAGATTGTGCAGGGTTTCCCTCAGCACCCACTTGTTTGTGTCAGAGGTCTGGACGGGATGGAGAGAAACAAAGAGAAGTGCTCTTTAAATGTGAGCCACTAAACCAGGCTGCCTGTCCCGACGCCGTTTGTTCCTCCCACAGGACCTCAGGACTGTAAATTAACATGTGAGACAGGGTGAGTGTGCTGGGAAATGAAATGAGCTTTTACCTTTACACTCTCTGGATACTCCTGTGTTGTGCAGTGCAGCAGCACGTGACCTTTGTTGGGTAAGTTCATGTAGATGCAGTTCGCGGCAAGGTCATCAGGCACTGTCAGTTTGTCATAGCGGTGGTCGCTCATCTGCTGCATGATCTGCACCAAGAGAGGGGAAGCAGACAGGAGAGGAGACATTTAGAGAAATAAATAGCAGAGTTACTGAAACTACATGACTTGTAGGTGTAAAAAGGAAGCCATAGCAACACCAGGGACCAGGGTCCCCCATTATATAGAGTGCATACCCCTGCTTTAATTCAGTCAGGTGCAAACTTGTATTTTACATTACCCTCATTTCAGCATAAATGCCAATATCAATGTTAACGGTTTTGTTTCAAATCAAAGTTGTTCTATGTACAGTATATGTTTTTAAAACAACCATTTAAAAGGGATGGGCCAACATTTTGTTTGTTTTTGTGTCTTACCTCACTCCTGAGTCCATTAAAAGAATATAGACACCATTCTTTCGACTGTGTTTAGCTTAGCTCAAACACTGGGAGTCAATGGGTAGCGTTAGCCTGCCTCTGCCTACAGTAATCAGTTTACTCTTCAGCAATATCTATTTTTGGACTAAGATGAGCAATTTCTGTAATTTTCAAAAGAAATACAAATGCCGAAGAAATCACCCTCGTCCTCTCTTACAAAGTCGGCCATAATCCTTAGTACCAATCTTCTTCTCGTAAACAGATGCTTTTTTTGTTGACCTACTTACAAGCACGTCCGCAGTGTTTTGTGCATGCGCCCTGCCGTTTAGTTGGGTGTGTATTTCTTCCGAAAATTACGTAAAGTGCTAATCTTAGTCTAAAAATAGATAATGTAACATAACGTGGTTAAAAAACGAGTCACAACAAGCACACAGGACCTTTTAGAGTTTATCTGATGAGTGTAGGCAGAGGCAGGCTAAAGCTACCCATTGACTCACAGTGTTTGAGCTAAGCTAATTAGCAGTGCTTGTTACTATCTGCCTCTCATGGACTTTGGAGTGAGGTAAGACACGAAAACAAAAAAAAAATGTTGGCGTATATCTTTAAATATGCCATTTGAAGTAGGGCTGGGCAATTAACAAGTTTGAATTTCAATCATGTATATATGGCCTCCCATGATAAGCAAAACAAGACAATCAAGTTGAAACAGTTATTGAGAGAGACAGACAACCATTAACACTCACACCCACAAGTAAGGGCTATTTAGAGTCACCAGTTAACCTAACAAGCATGCTTTTGGGTTATGGAAGGAAGTGGAAATGCCTGGAGAGAACCCACGCATGCCCAGGATTTGAACCAGCAACCTTCTTCCTGCGAGGTCCATGCAGCACCTGTTGCACCACCGTGTGACCCTGTGTGAATCCATCAGTGTCTGAATAAGATACAAATTCGGTGTGAAAGCACTTTAGGTCATCTGACAGCTAAAAAGGTGCTTAACAAGCTCAAGCATTTTATTACTTGAATTAAAAACATGAAGTTGGTTTTACTGGCTCCAACCTAAAAATCTAAAATTATAGGAAAATCCAAAAATCTGCAACAATCTGTCAGTGAAATAAACTGAATGGAGTTCTCCTGGTCCCCATCCTTGCCTCAGACTGACCCTCATATCAGACAGAAACCAGAAGGCCAAAGAACATCCTTTAGGGGCTACACTACTCTGTGGGTGGGGGGGCTTGATGGAGAACACAGGAGCACTCGGACATTCTTCCTGTGCAGATGTCATGTTATTTATGTAACCTGAAGGAGGTGAAGGTGGGAAAGAAGAGGGCGGGAGGAGAGGAGGAGAGGCTGAGAGGACGCCCATGCTGCCAAGTGGAAGTCGAGGAGGGGGGCTGAGGATGTTATGACCAGAGGAGGAACAGGTGCCTCTTAATGTTTACGAGGGGAACATCTGCGGACGGATACCTCCGAGACAAGCAGGGGGAGGGGGACATGTTAAAAAAAAAAAAAAAGGCAACATGCAGGAGAGGTATTTTTGGAAGTGAGATTTTTAATAGATTTAGATCAACTCTGTCCACTTTGTGATGTCTTTTTCCGTCCTAGTGCACTCTTACATAACAACAGTTACATCAACAGACTTCTTATTTAAAACCTTGTAATACTTTTGACTGGGAATTAAAACAAAACTACAGAGAACAAGGACGAGGACTTTCATGATAAGACTTAACCTACAAGTTCACTGTAATGAGACAAAGAACAATTAATAGAATGAATCACAAACATTTCAAGAGCGGCATGGTAGTGCAGCAGGTACTGCACAAGCCTCATAGCAAGGCAGTTGCTGGTTCGAATCCCCCGTGGGCCTTTCTGTGTGGAGTTTGCAAGTTCTCCTCATGCATGTGTGAGTTCTCTCCAGGCACTCCAGCTTCCTCCCACAGACCAAAAACATGCTCATTAGGTTGACTGGTGACTCTAAATTGCCCTTAGGAGTGAGTGTGAGTGTAAATGTTTGTCTCTCTATGTGGCCCTGCGATTGGCTGGCGACTAGTTCAGGGTGCACCCCGCCTCTTGCCCAATGACAGCTGGGATAGACTCCAACCCCATGACCTTGCAAGGGATAAGTGGTATATATAATGAACGGATTTATTTACTTATTTCTTTATAACCTTTATTTGTCCCACTGAGATCAGCAGATCTCTTTTTCAAGGGAGACCTGACCAAGAATGGCGGCAGTACACAGTTTCATCAAACAGTCACAAAGACTCATACAGTACAAATGAAGTGAGGAGACAATTTTCAGGAAGTCATCAGTTAAAACAGTTACATTCAGAAAGTCTGTATTCCAAAGTTTTCACTGCAGATTTAAAAACATTCAGAGACAGCAAGTTTTGCAGCTTCAATTCAGCAGATTATTCCTCGCAAAAGGTGCAGAGAACCTAAATGGATGGATGATTTAAATTCTCAGTTTTTTAATATTGTATTTTCATTTTATTCAGTTCCTGCTTGGTACTATGTCACACTTTGGTAAACTTGATTTATAAATAAAGAGGGTTTGATTTATCATTTACACAGTCTGATAAACAGGACTGGTGTCATGGCTTAACTGATGCTACACATTTGATCATCATCACCCCCCCCCCCCCCCCCCACCCCCCCACCCCCACCCCACACACACACACACACATATATATATATATATATATATATATATATATATATATATATAAATATATACAACATCACATTTGCAATGTGTGCATGCATAATAGTCACATCACAGTGTCAGTCACATGACTCAAAGTACACACCCCAATTCCAATGATTTTTGGACATTGTGTAAAACTAAAAAAACAAACACAATGATCTGTAAATCCTTTCTCAGCTTTATCCAACTGTAGACACTACAATGAGAAAATTTTTTTAATGTTCATATGGATAAACTTCATTGTTTTTGAGCAAGTATTCACTCAAAAACAAACTTGTTTGGTTAATTGGTGAGTCTAAACTGCCCTGAGGTATATTAAAGGCTGTGTCTCTATGTGAAATGTGATTGGATGCCGACCATTTCAGGGTCCACCCTCTCGCCCATTGTCAGCTGGGATAGACTCCAACCCCCCGCAACCCCCAAAGGCAGAAGTGGGCAACTGTGCTAACCCAGAGAGCCACGATAATTTTATCCTCATTGACAGGGGGCCGCATTGTTGAAATTGGAACAATAAAGTTGGGGCTTTCAGATTATTTACAAGTTGTTTATATTTATTTTACTGACAGTTAAGTTTTTATTTTAACAAACATTTAGTAATTTAGAATGTTAAAGACATAATTACAGCTCTGTTTCTTGGAAATATTGCTATTTTAATGTTTTCATGGTAGATTTTGTCATGTTTCCTTAACTGAAATACATTTTTGATTTTTCAAATTGACTGGCGGGACATATTGAGAGAGTAGGAGGGCCGCATGTGGCCCCTGGGCCACCAGTTGTCAAACCCCTGCCCAAATGGGTGAGTGGTAGAGATGATGGATGGATGGGTGTTATAAGATCCTTTGGGCTCAAGTAAACGTGAAATGGTCTGTGGATGTATGACATGTTTTGCAAATGAATGACTAAAAGTCTAAAAAGTCAATGAAAGGCTGAAATTATGGAATAAACCTCTAAATACTGTCAATGAAATTCAATCAATTCCACCTCTGGGACGACACCGCAGCCAAAATGTGTGACGCCTGCATGACGCACATGTCGGCCTAAAGGAGTGGCTGTGACTGTATGTGATGATTTGAAGCTAAAGTGGAAATGTGTGGTTTAGGGAGACAACAGGATTTGTTGCTGAAGTTGTTTCCTTTTTCACTCCCTTCTGACCACCTACAGGGAGGAGCAGGATCATCCCTGGGAAAGACCCCTGACTGTGGGAGTTGTGGATTTGTGTTTTGCAAAATAATCCAACTCTGTCATGCTAAAGTCTTCGGCCAACTGGTCCAACCCAACAGCAAATGTGCTTTTGTGATTTCTCTTACAGGGCTTTCCTGGGAAAATCTATCTGGCACACAGGAAGTGACACGTTTAATGCGTTTGGCAGCAGCAGAAGTGTTTACTTGGAATAAATAGAGGGACAATTGTGTGGTTAGTCTGAGCATTGTTAAATGGAAACTCAGGGAAAGAAACTGTCACATGACTGGAGTTCTTAAATGGATCTGTGGGGAGAACCATAAAAACAAACACAGCAATGAAACAACAGTGAGAAAAACTAACAGAGCAGGAGAAGAAGAAAAGGCAGCCAGTCATATTCTAAGGTTTATTTGTTTTTACATTTTTGTACCAATGCGCAATACTTGTTATTGATAGTAATTTATCAGAAATAATTGAGAATGATTTGTAAATATTGAAGAGCATTCTTTATTCTCTGTGTGTGAATAAAAATTGTGTCCTTGTATATAGACAATTACATGTAAATGTCATAGTTTCTTACATGTTTTCTGTGATGCTTTGGCAATATTGGTGTTCATTACGATAAATCGAACTGACTGAATTAAACTGATATTCTTAGACATTTTCTAGGCATAATGCTGCATTCCAGTTATACTGGGAAGTCAGGATTTCCAAGTTCAGAGTGGGAATATTCCATTTATTAGCGCTCCTGACTAGTGTTTGTTGCACTAAATTGGCCGTACACATAGTATTGTTCGATGTTTATATATGGAAATATTGCTATAGTGCTATTTACATTCGTCATGTGGTATGTGCAAACTACAACGCAAGGTGTGTGAACAATGGCCAACAACAGCCTGGTGGATCAGCGAAGATTTCTTCAAACTTTGTAACTGGAATACTGATAACTCGGATATGATGTTATTCCCACTCCCCTCTTCCCAGTTACATTGTAACTGGGAAGGGGGGAAAAATGTAAAAGCATAACTAGAGCTGTGTTTCCACCAAGCAGTGGAAAAAAAGTAGGAAATGTACCCAAAAAACCAACCTGTGCTGTCCCACACTTTGGCACGCCTTCTGACGGAGTGAGGAGTGCCCCAAACCGACCCTAAAGGGTGGGGCTAAAAGCACTGCAGTCTGTTGATTGGTCACAACAATCATCAGTTCCCATGTGGCAACCAACCTGCCCATGGACAATAGGTGCAAATTAGCTATAAGCTAACTCTGGTGCAACTGAATTTAATTGTGCTTCTCTTGTAAATACAAACAATTAATACCTTCTTGCTTTGAGGCATGTGCACTACCTGCTGCGCCACTGTGCTGCCCATGATTAATACAGCAATGTTCTCTGTGATGCTTTGGCAATATTGTTTTCCGCAACTTTTATGCCAATAAAAGTTCTTGAATTTAATTAAATTGAATTGATATTTTTAGACCTTTTCTGACAAAGAAAAGCACTGTTTTCATAAATTCATTTATTATTGTCCTTAGCTTCTGCTCTCTACTTCAATGACACTACATTAACATACTACCAATAAAAAGAGATTATGTTATGAAAATGCATTTCCATGAGCTACAACCTCATTTTACTCCTAAAAAAAAGCCCATAAAAGGACATAATTTATTTCCTGTCTTATTTATTTATTTTATTTTTTATTACTATTTTTACATTGTCTTGTTTTTACCTGATTTGCTTTTATCTTACCTTGTTGTATCTTGCTATATGATTTGTACATGTAGGCTACTTATAATGTTCGGACATCTCCCTCTGTCCCATTCTTCAATGTGTTTCCTTGACAGATTGATTGTTTATTTATGTTGTTGACTGACTGTATGCATGAATGAACACTGAAAAGCTACACATTACTTGTCCCTTGTGGGATAATAAAGTTGTCTGAACTGAACTGAAAATCACTGACATGTTTTTTTTTTGAGAAATCTCTGATTAGCTTTGTTAAAATGCTGTCCTGTTTTGGTAGCTCAAGTCCTTTCAAAAGAAAAACACTTGTCCTTGATTACCAAAAAATTTGGTTTTTGAGGGAGCAGAAAAACAGCCAGAGCATATGTATACATAGAAAACAATGTGTTATAGGTTAGAAATGTTAGAATAATAGGTCCTGAATGCAAAGAGTTAGTTAACCGAGGTGTAAATCAGGTGTAAATCGGGTACCTGACTTTCATATTTCATCCAGCTACTTGCGAACACCTTACTGCCTACTACATGTTAGCTGACAATTCAGTCATATAATTACACCGAACATCACATACTAAGCATCTTTCGACATTTTTATTGACATTGGTTGATAATGACTGGTTTCAGATGAACTGGGGCATCACTACCATCAACTAAAGAGTGAATCAGAGTTCCCTACAAATGAGTAAAAGTGCAATAAAATATAAATTACCCTTCTTGGGAGTGACTGACTGACTTTTTGTTCCTGCACGGAGCTGCAGGGTGGAGTCCGAGCAGAGTGAGTGTGCAGAAGTCTGTGTAACCCAACCAGACACATTCCCAGGTCACATGTGCGTGTGTAAGGTGACTGCGGCAGGCCCCCAAAATGAAAACAGCATCCAAGTGCGTGACCGCCAACGCTGGCTCTCACACACACACACGGGGGGGGGATTAAGAGAGGTAGAGAGGGGGAACAAACGCTGACTGACTCCACCAAAGATCACAGAGGGTTCCTGCTTCACTCAAACATCTGATTTCCTCAATAAAAAGGACGGGAACACTTTTAGAGGGTGTAAGGAAAATGTCTGCGTGTAAAGTCCTGATCCATGAAATGCAATTAAGTCCTCTGAAAATTCACCTGACTAATGGAACAGTTGGGTTTCTGTTCATCGTCAGAGGGTGCAGACGGTCAATGAAAGGTCAGAGAACATGCTCATGGATTTGTCATTTTTAAGATTATGATTGTATTAAACCCTGAAACCCCAAAAAACCAAGACGAGGTGATGTTAGATTTACATAACAGGAAGCAGTTCATAGACTTTAAGAAGGTTTTCTAGCATGTAGATACTTTTGTCTGGCTGTAGGCTTCAGAAAATGCTTCTAGTCTGGGCATTATAACGTTTTCCAAAGGATACTACTCATATATGGACTATGTCATAATATTCTTGACCCATTTTTAAAACATGGGAGACCACGTAAGGACAGTTTAAACTATAGGTTTAAGATTACAGTCATCCTAATAGGACACTGGACAATTCAGCAAGACTGTGACACCACACATCGCCCATTTGTAGCCATAATTCTGTGATTATTAGCTTAGCTTAAACACTGGAAGACAACAAGTAGCATTATCCGGCCTCTACAGTCATCAGATAAACTCTTCAGCAACTCTAAATGGTCCTGTGTGCTTGCTGTGACTTTTGTTTTTTTTTACTGCATATTTTACGTTATTTTCTCCAATAATAACATCTTCTTCTATTCTTAAACAGATACTTTGTTTTGTTGACCTACTTCTGCGGTGGTTTTCGCTGGAGATATTGCTGTGGAAATTTACTATTTCATGAGTGTTTGGTATATTTAGACCTTTTTTTATATAACCTACTTTAAGGTAACAATATTTTAATCACTAATAATGTGACACATATGATCTTTTTTTCTTCTATCAGCTTCAGCCCCTGGTTCACACATCACCTATGACCTTAAGTCATAAATGTCAGTATTAGATGTTTTTCGTAGAGTAGAGAGAGTGGGGGACACACAGATATGCAGAAGCCCAGATGTCCTGACCTTGTCCAACCCTAACTTTTCCCATCTCTAGATATCAACTGTTTATGTCTAATGTTCCTGAGATGTCTGCAACTCTTAGTTTGTTATGTTTCTCACACACACATTCCCATCAGAACTCATACATAGCACACATAGGTCTTACCTTGTAGGCACACACACAAACGCACACACTCCCAGGTCTTTAAAATAATTTGATTCTACCATGAGTGTCAGATTTTCTTCTTCTCCGCTGACGGACCGTCCGTCTCTGATCATTTGATTGTCTCCATTCTTGTAAGATTGTTATTTTCTCTGCTTTGTAATAAAGACTCACAAAAGGAAGTTTTGGTTCAGGATCCTTCATTTCACCATTTTGGGGAACAAGATTTTTCCACAACAATGTGAGGGTTGCGAACGAGTCAAGTCTTTTGAACAGCTCTTTAAGTGAAAGATAAGAACTGATTTGCAGTTGTGAGTTAGCTGTTTATGTGTGTTCTTAAATTTGCAGGCAATTTCCATTTAAAAATGGCTCGCAAATGAACGGCTCACTCACAACTGCAGATCGGTTCTCATCAATCACTTAAAAAAATGTTTAAAAGACGTGATTCGTTCGCTGATGTCTCATCTCTAGCGCAAACTACAGAAGTAGGTAAACAAAACAAAGCCTTTGGTTATGTGAAGAAGGAAATACGATGATCGTTGAAGATAACGTAACATGACTACAGAGACAGGCTAATGCTACCCATTGACTCCCAGTGTTTGAGCTAAGCTAATTAGCAGTGGGCAAGCTCTGCTCATCTCTTCCTTGTTACTCCACGCACAGTCAAAAGAATGGCGTCTATCTGCTTGTCATGGGCTCAGGAGTGAGGCAAGACACGGAAATAAAAAAATGTTTGAGCTGACCGCCCCAGTATGCACGCGATCACCCCCATGGTCTGGTTCAACCCACTGGGTCCAGGGCATCCAGTATATGCTGAGCTGGATCAGGCTCAAGAAAGCATGCCAGGTGCCCATAGAGGCCCATAGCCATCAGCTGAGCTTTCCTATTCCAACCCTCCTGAGCAGGTCAGCATTGGACACATGGTCCTGCCAACAATACCCCAAAATGCGTTGGTGAATGATTAGATGTGATCTGCCTTAAACTGGGCCACACTCTTACCTCACCTGTACAGAAGTCCATTTCTGTTACCCTGTCTTGCTGTGATAACAAGTAAGTTTTGTTTGTCTTCTTAAAATTTGATCCATCTGTATTGCCACCACAGGATAACAAAGCTGTTTTTGTCACGATGATATGTTCAGGGCTCAAACTGGAACATTTTTCACCAGGTTAATCACACAATTTCTCGTAAAAGGAGGCGATGTTGAGATCAGAAGCTGGATAATTTGAGAACCACAAAGTCTGTTTAACCAACATGAGTGAATCAGAAGATTAAGAGTAGGAACCCAGCACCAGCAATCATGTCAATGCAGCCTTGCACAAGACACTTGACCCCGAATTGCTCCCACTACTGCCTCAGTGGCATGTAATTAGATTGTAAATTGTAGTTGTGTAAGCTTGTGCTGATGGACAACTTGCATAGAAACTGGTTCTACCATCCCAGAAAAGTGCCATTCAAGCTCAAGTCCATTTCCGTTAAAGCCTCCAATATTGTCATCCTGGAACAAAGCTCCACCAAACCATCCGCAGCTGCAGCTTCCTCTGAACAATGGCCGAGGTCCAGTTAATCCGCCGAGTGTTAACTGTGCAGCAGAAAGTGTACAGTCATGCTGCAAAACAAAATATTTACTGGAATGTAATAAAATCTTTCCCGCACAATGACATTTTTTTTTTTACTACTATCAACAAAAACACAGACATTTTACTGGACCTGAGGCTGTCCGCCAGCGTCATCAGTCAGGCCTGTCTGGTAGGAATGAATATTTCGCTCATCAAAGTAATCCTTGCTGGGAAGTTCTTCAAACTCTTACAGTATCTCTGTTCACTGATGAACAACAGCAGCATGAAGAAGACAAATCCTTGGATTCTGCTTCAAAGTCCAGCAGGGAAAACGAAACTCGGATTGCTTCCTGTTAATGTACAGTAAATGTTTATGTTATTGCTCCACTGACTCACATTTCACAGAAACTGGTTGATGTGAAGTCTTTATGACTGCAGTCTGAGGTATGGAAAAGCAAACCATTAAGATAAGGAGCATGCAGAATGTCCTGTATAATATATAAGAAAAAAGAACCCCTTTGGTGCCTTTAACAATCTACATTTTCAACTTTATATTTTTTATTTTATGCACAAAATCGTGTACTTGGAATAATGTGTTTATTTTCAGCTCTTAGCAGTAAAAGAATGAATCAGAAGCTCAATCAGAAAATAAATAAATAAATAAAAAGGATATTCACTCATTTTGAATTTGATGCTTCCAAAAAAGCTGGGACAGGGGTATGTTTGTATTAGCAAGGTGTACCTAATTAAGTGACCAGTGAGTATATACATTCTAACAGGACTAGGTTGTATGGTGAGAGCATGTTTGTAGGAGCTAAAGAGCCAGAAACATCCCCATACTGCAATCCGAAGATCAATCAGTCTTCATTGATCTCTATAAATATCTGCTTATGAATGCTATTGAAAATCCTTTTTTTCGACATTTTCTCCCTGTTCCAACTCATTTTTAACCCCAATACTGCAGAGGAGATTGGAAATTAAGACAAGAAGAGGACTACCGGATGGGTTCTCCTTACGCCTTTCTGGAAAATCAGGTGGTTTCACAGAAAGATCTTAAAAAATTAACTGCTCAAGTCTGAAGATAGAGGGTTTTGACAAGCATGGATTTATGGAAAAACATCCCTCTGTATGGCACTGTTTTGCATCTTACTGTATTACACTGTAAAAAGGTTGTTGCAAATATCTTTAAAGTGGCATGACTGTTTTAATTCACAGCATCATTACTGTATTTGCTATAATTGTTTTACTACTGTACTTTAATTTAAGGTATCATTGCTGTCTTTCAGTTATCAGAATAATTACTGTATTTTAAAAAACAGCATCATTACTGTTTTTTTTTTCATTTACAGTATCATTGCTGTATTTATTTTACGACCTTTTTAATGCCTTTTAAATTACAGTGAACTTGCTGTATTTTAGTTTATATTACTTTTTTATGCATTATAAAACATTTACTCAAACATGTGAAACTTTATTCAAAGAAATTCTGCTATTGGTCAGATTTTTCCTGGCCAAAATGGAATTTCTCTGATCCATTTCCCTTCTTAGTAAATAACTGTGTAGGCATTTCCAGTAGGAAACTGTAGATTGTATTACAAGATGCTATTAATATTGCAGATATCAGTATGTTTTCCCAAAATCTTTTACAATTTATAGTAATTTACAGAATAGATCTTAAGAGTAGGTAGCTGTAGATATTACGGTAAAATACTAAGTTTACAAAAATCAGTTACAGTTTATAAAATGTCATATTGTACTTTAATGAGAACAATAGGGAGCCTACAATGTTCTGTTGAAGCATCGTTAGCCTCAAAAGCATTTCTAGTCTCGCAACACAACAGCAATAATCTCATTCAGTGGGGAGTTCAATCATTGCTTTCTCATTTATTTCCTCTTAAATAAGCATTAGTCACACACTGTTGAGCCAACTCGGCATTAACCAACACCGCACATCAGCCTAGCACTTTATCTCTTTTCCCACTACGGTCCCTCCTGACAAAAAATGAAAACTAATAACATGTTGATGGACTGTATGACGAAGCTGAGGCTTGAATGGGCTGTCACAAACCAACAGATGATGTAACTGTGGCTAAAATCAATAAGTGAGTCTATGGTTTCCACAAATCTATGACGTAAAGGTCAAACCCTGACCAATACAGAGCCAATGACCTCATGAACCAAACGGGGCTGAGTAAAAGAGGATCGTTGAGCGGCAGAGTTCCCTCGAACAGGGAGGGAGCTGTGTGAGGGAACAGGGAGTGGGTGCTGCAGCCGCTGACAGAGGCTGTATTTCTGTATGATGACTTCATGAGAGAGGCTTGGCAAGCAGTGACAGCGGGCAGATGGATGACGAAATGCATCCGGTAAACGTGTATCCTCGTCCACGGGTGAGCTAAACACAGACGGGAGGCAACACCTGGACTAAATATAGACAGGTTATGAGCAGAGAGGTTGACCGTGTGAGAGGGTTATTCAAGGAGATCCCAGAAATGATGGTGTCAAACTTCAAACACAGCCTGTCAGCCAGTTTTAGGTTATACTGATATACTTCAGACCATAAATAAGGTATACTGTGTACTAGGGCTGACCCTCATCCCAGAAATCAGACTGATCAGTTTTCGAGCATACACTCTAATAACCAAAGATATTTGGTTATCGGCCAGCCCAGCTGCAACACAGGCACAAGGCATCTCCATTAGATCACTTTACTATTTACCTCTTCCAACGCCACAAGGGGGGGCCGCATGTCTTTGCATATGAGTCTTGCCCATGATGACCTGTTGTCACACTTCTGCCAATGACGACATGGTTTCACGGGGCTGAGCACTCCTGCACTCCTGCTGCAGTTGGGTGGAAGGACGACGAATGGGCCAGTGGATTTGTCGTGGTAAGGAGTAAGCCAGCTAACCTGAAGCACCAGATGGACCATTCAAAGTATCTCACTAGTCCATCAGGACAACAGCCCTTAGAAAATGTTTGGGAATGGGTAAAACCTTTCAACAGCATATCTGGCAGGTGACTGGATGATTGTTCTATCAATCACATTCATTATGGGCCAATTAGATAATGTAGTAAGTTGGACGCTACTGCCACAGTATAAAATTCAAATCATGAGCCACTTCTTAAAACAAACTCGCCAAAACATGGAGGAAGTCGAGCGAAAACAATCAATTCTCTTGAGAAATACTTTCAATAACGAGGATTTTTCTATACGAATTTTGGTACTGAAACATCAAAATCAGTTTAAAAAAATGACCAAACCTTTGTTTAATACTGTATATATTTTAAGTCAAATACTGACATCACCAAAGTGTTTTCCAAAATTAATTGATTCTAGTGAAGTACTTGTTTCATAGAAGTTCCAGAATGTCTCTTCATGGTGGCATGATAGATTTTTATTCAAGTGTCTTCTTCTCTCAAAAATGTTTTGAAATGTTGTTATGGTCCATTATTTCTCCCCTTAAGTAATACCAATCAGTATTGGATTCTGTATTGTTGAAAAGCCTGATTTGTCACCTTTACAACGAGGTACATCTTGTGAGGATTGTGCACTTATGAATGTGCGGGTAAAGCCCCCCAAAAATCTACCAAAATACCCTGCAACTGGAGGCTGGTGTTGCGATATGCAGAGTGGCAGCATTGTCGGGGGATACCTGGAACCGTTTTCAAACTTAGGACCAAATACCGTGAGACTGGTGACGTCAAAGACAGACCATGGAGTGGACATCCCAGGAAGACAGCACTCCAAGAAGACCAGTCTCTCACCTCTGCTCTACTGAGGAACTGTGGGCTTTCTTTAACGGGAGAGGGGATTTTGGCACATTTTTTGGAGGGCACTACCTACAGGTTCAGCTGCGTTGCTCATTCCACGAATGCACAATCCTGACAAGTTGTACCTTGTTGTAAAGGTGACTAATCAGGCTTTCCTACCATACAGAATACAATACCAATTGGTATGATTAAAGTGAAGAAATATTTGACCGAAATAATGTTAAAGTATAGATGCTTTACTCATCTGTATACAGAGAAATTAAGTCAGAGAGGAAAGCAGAGGTGGGCGGCACAGTGGCGCAGCAGGTAGTGAACGTGCCTCACAGCAAGAAGGTCGCTGGTTTGATCGGTCGGGGCTTTTCTGTGAGGAGTTTCCATGTTCTTCCTGTAAATGTGTGCGTTCTCTCCAGGCACTCCAGCTTCCTCCCACAGATAAAAACATACTCATTAGGTTGATTGGTGACTGCAAATTGCCCTTAGGTATGAGTGCGAGTGTTTGTCTGTCTCTCTTTGGCCCTGTGATTGGCTGGCGACCAGTTTAGGGTGTACCCCGTCTCTCCCTCAATACCAGCTGATAGAGGCTACAGCCAAGGAATTAACGATGTAGATAATGGATGGATGGAAGGAAGCAGAGAAAGTGGACATAATCCGGTCAACTACCAGCACCCTTAATATTAAGTATCTTCAACATCTAATGTTATTGACAGTTTTCCCACAAGAATCAATACTGTCTTAATTTTTATCAGTATCACATTAAAGTTATTCATTCACTTATTTCGTGGACACCATTCAACATTTTTACAGACTAATAAACTAAGATAGATGTGGTGTTTTATTGACATTCGCCAAAAGAATTTCAAGCAATGATTTTGGTCCATATTTCCCAGCTCTAGTCAGAGATCTCAAGGAATATCCCACAGAGGGAGAACCTAACTCCCCAAAGACCATCTGATTGAGCCCGGCTCCAACTTTAATTTGTACAAAGTGTCTCCATCCAAGAGTACATAGACAAAGAGCCATAAGAGCTGCATCCCCATCCAAAACAAGCTCTGTTCAATCATTAAAACCAGCATTCATGAGATCTCACTCCCCCAACAAAAAGAACATTACCAAATTACAAATACAGGGCCGTTAAAAGTCCTTTAAAACAGGAGCTAATTGCTGCAGGAGAGGGTGACGTAAGCTGTAATTAGAAAGCGAGCAGCCTGTCATTAAGTCTTGCTGACGGCCACTCCTCGCTCTAGTAGCTAATTACCAGGGTGATCAAATGGGCAGGAATCTCAATGAGTCGATGCTGGAATACAAAATCAATTAGAGAGAGTGTGTATTCAGAGATTTCTTGAATTGTTGTGTACTCTTTAGGGATGCAAACACGCTTGTCGAACAAGCAGCTTGACCTTGTGCTGGTGAATGCTCTGCTTCTTTAGATGAGATGTCTCACAGTTTGGCTTTTATTGCCCCCGAGATGCTCTGACTTTTACTTCAAGTTCCTCTAAAGCCAAATTAGAAATCTTTCAGTGAACATATTGAATTTGTTGGAGTAAACTTGATTTAAAAAGTTATAAAAACAAGAACTATGGTACTTTGGTACATTAGATGATTTTTACACCTACAGCTTGGTTGTTTTTTCTCTGACGAAGTAAAGAAATGCTAACAATTTACATATCTCCCTGGATCGATTCATGCTCACACTGCAGCATGTAGAAGTGGGCCAAGCTGTTAAAGGATCTTTTGCCTGCAAAAACTCAAAGGTGCAGGAAAGTTGTTCACCCTCTTGGGCTTCCAGCTTCCTCGGTCATAGGACACAGCACCAGAGTGTCCAAAGTAATTATGGAAAGAGGCGATCGTAGCCAAATTATCACTACTATTAGCATCAAAACTACTTCTGCCAGGATATTTTCTGCCTCTGAACTGACATATCCTTCCCACTGCTTTTCAGTGACTGTCCTTCGAGTTTTCTTAAAGAAGGCCTAACACCCATTTCACACTGGAATAGTTTAGTTTGTGTGCGTTTCCTGCCTGATGAGTGCCGCCACAGCTTTCACACCAGGCACATGAATGTCCTGCAGCTTCAGTGCATCTCACAGCTCTCTCTCTCAATATATATCACCCCAAGAAATTACCCCACAAGGAACCTGATTCAATGCCTACCTCACCTGGGAAACCTACAGAATGAAAGCATTCTCAAGAACAAGGACAGTGTCTCAAGAGATGGTGAAAACTGAGCTCTAACTTTGAGAGGCATGGGCAGGAAGAATTATTGTATGGTTTCCATCTTTTCTGTGACATATTCTACAGCTGTTGACACACATACCAGCTGGACTGAGGTCAATGTGGCTCTATATTTGTCATTTCTGTGTGTTCTGGCTGAGAGGCATGCCTGAGATGTATGGCTCGCCCTTCCAGTCTGAAAGCTCTGCCTTGATAACACGCCTGCTAAAATGAAAACAGGCCTGCACCGCTGCCGTCACTAAAACACTTCCGGTGTGAAACATTCACCAACTAGGCCCCCAATATCCCTCCTTGCTGCTGGATGTGAGCAAAAGTTTGTCGCAGCGCTTCTGTGTGAAAACTAAAGAGGTGGAGCCGTGGTGGGTCACATGCTTTCTGACAATAAGCTTCACCCCACTGGCTTGCATTATCGTAAATGCCTTGAATCCAGTGCAGTCAGCTTTATGAGGACACTCAAGGAACTCCAGATTTTTTCACTTTAGCATTAGCATCAGTTTTCAGCTCTGGAGGTTGTAGCTTAGTTTTGTGCACCTGGTAATAGAAACTTCTGTTGCTGATGAATGAAATTATAAGGAAGGAGCATGATCAGGAAATGGCTTATTCTATTTTTAAGACCTCATGTAACAAAAAGGACAGTAGATAAAGCCAAGAGAGAGTTAGAAAGAGTAGGAGATGACATTTAGGAAAGAGGCCACAAGCCAGACATGCAGTCTTTAGATTTGTTAACGCTTAATTCTACATACTGTGCCTTTAATTTACAGTTACCCAATACAGGGCTGGGCCAGTAGGGGGAGCTATGACACCAGCAGGTTTGTGAAAAGCTCTACTTAGTGACTATCTGTCAGAATCAGGGGTGTTTTTTTTATGAATGTTACTCGTCATACTTATGTAATTAGTAACTTTACCACATTTCAAAGTTCACACAAAGATGCATGTGTTGGTTTTTGGGACTTTTAAGGATAATTCCATGAGAGGGACGGGCTGAGATAAATCTTCCCTCTGTGGGAATCTGTCTCCGTCAGGGCGTGAGCTGCCTCCTCTTCATCTTCATGTGGAGTCACTCAGCGTCCCCTGGGTTTGTTGTTTTGATGCTACGGAGCTTGATCGATCACTTTTATGCCGTAATGAGCTGAAGCTGTTTGAAGGTGGGACAGCACATTTGTAATTGATCTGGAGTGCGAGAGCTGGGGGCAATCCCCTCAGATTAAGCAAGACTATGAATAAATAAGAGAGGATTTAGGTGGCAGGTGCTTTGGAAATCCAGCTGTGGAGGCGAGTGGAGTCTGTTCTGAATCAACACGCGTGATGTCCTGTCCTGTCCTGTCCTGTTTGTCTTGCAGAATACTTTGCAGGACGGGAGAGTGAGAAAGAAAAGCACGGGACCGATCATATCAACATAGAGCTGAGAGTCGAGCAGGGTATTCAAAAGAAGGAATCAGCTGCGTCAACGTGCGTCATCGTTGGGAAAACAATGCTGCTACATTGACTCAGTGGTATCTGGTGACAGCTGGAGGGGGGAGCATAGCATTGGGATGATGCTTTTACAGTGTATACAACACCCACACAGAACACAATACATGACAGGCTCCATACTTTGAGGGCTTTCTGTGCAGGCTCACTGGAGCCGATGACGATGAGGCCCGGTCCCCCCATGCTGCAGAAGCTTTTCAGGTGCAGGCCCTCCAGCACGGGCACAGTGGACACGGCGTAGTCCTGCAAAACATCAAATACATACAAGTGCATGATAAGTTTCATTAAAATCAATCAATCACATCTTTATTTGTATAACACCAGTTCATAACAAGTGTTATCTCAAGCCACTTTACAATAGAGCAGGCTCAAAGACATCATTTTATGGATTCACATATATGGTTAGATACAAATATTTATAACAAATATATTTGTATATAAACATACATACATCCAAAGATGTACATTTGTCCCTGCTGAATAAAGAGTCAATCAATCAGTCTTTATATACCGTATTCCTTGGACTATAAGTCATACTTTTTTTTCATAGTTTGGCTGGCCCTGCGACTTACAGTCAGGTTTGACTTATATATCAAAATATACATAATTTAACATGTTTTTAAACGTTAATTCATACTGACTGACATAAAACATGGAGTAAACATTATTTTTTTAATGATGCGACTTATGCTCTGGAGCGACTTCTAGTCCAGAAAATATAGTCTATATATATATATACATATATATATATATATATATATATATATATATATATATATATATATATATATATATATATATAGCAGCACATTTGTAGAATATAGATTTATTAAAGGTAAACCACTTGAGATGTGGTATCTCATTTTCACGAGGAGCCTCATGTCTATATGGTTGTAAAAATAGTTACTATGGATGTGTAATCAATACAACCATGGATAGAGAGATCATTCTCATATCAAAATTATTATCTATAATAAATTTAACCTGGAGAGGAATGATGTTGATTAATATAGCAGCATCTGGCTGAAGTGCCATTAAAATGGGTTTAACTGGTCTAAAAGTATGAATTTGTGTTAAATGAAGTCATTTCTGTTGATGGTTGATACAGTATACTTACTTATTCTGTGTGTTAGGGAATTTTATGTTTGATAGGTCTGTGTATGTGCTGCAAAAACAATTGCCCCCCGGGGGACATTAAAGGTTTTCTGAGTCTAAATTCTAAGTCGAAGGATAGAGCACATGGAGACAAGCGGGTACACAGCAGCAGGTCACCCATGATTGTTAGTCAAGGTCATACTAACATATGTGTGCTGTTTGCAGGAACTACCATGTATTTAATTTAGTTGATCGCTCTAAAGTTAATATCAGGAAGTGTAATGATGAAAGAATGGGGCTAAAGGAATGGCCACATGAGGACATAGTGTAAAATATGCTTTCATTTAAAGGGACAGTTCAGTGTTTTTAAAGAGGGGTTGTATGAGGTAAATGTCAGGTGTGATTACAGCAGGTACGATGGCAATGAGCTGCTGCTGGAGGGAGAGAACTAGCATGAGGCTGCTGAGCTGTACATTGAAGCTGCTGGGGGCTAAAAGCTCCAAGTAATCTGGAGGGTTTAAAATGAACAAAACTTAATTAAACACCGATTGGGTGAATTAGACACATTAACAATACTTTACTCTCCATTAGGCTGCCCTGATCAGGCTGCTCTTGGACAATATTGATCACAGATAATCTGTTTGTGATACAGCAGAGGCAAAAGAGGCAGGATGTTTTGTTCATCTATGTATCTGCTCCACAAGATTGGACAACCGTATTTATCTGTACGCTAGCCTACAAAAATGATTAATAAATCAGCTTCAGTTTATCCAAAATGCTGCAGCCAGAGTCATAACCTTACAAGAAAATCTCAACAAATAACCCTGGTTCTCAAATCACTCCACTGAGCTCCCCGTGCGATACAGAATCACATTCAGAATCCTTTTTCTGGTCCATAAAGCTCTCAATAGTTCAGCTCCTGTGTTCATTTCAGACACGTTCCCTGTTTACAACACATCTGACCCCTCAGGTCTTCAGATCAAGGTCTACTTACTGTGCCAAGAATTAAAACTACAGCTGGAGAGGCGGGCTTTGTGGGTCTTCTCTCTGGAGCAAACTATCTGCAGACCTGAGGTCCATGACAACCGCATCAACATTAGAAAAGCAACTAAAAACCTCCCTTTTTGTAGAAGTTCTTGAATAATTACTCTGTGTCTTTATTTGGTCCCTTGTGCTGCTTGTGGGCCGTGTACAGTCATGCTTTTTAACAATGTTTTATCAGACATTACTTGTGTCATATTTATCTAATATGTCTGATGTCATAGTGCACAAACTGTATTATCAGATATTTGACCATTCCTGTTCGTGATTTCAGTTTGTGGACTTTGTTTTTTCTCTCTCTTTCTCTGTGAAGCACATTCAGCTTGTCTGTGATGATATGCATTGTATAAATGAAATTGCTATTGCTGCTCCATGCTGTAAAGAAGTCTAACATGTTCCTGCTCACGATGCTCAGAGCACTTGATCAGCATGATAGAGGATGACAAACAGGGTGTAGACTGACAAAAAAAAAAATCACACTAGCCATTGAACTTTTAAAATACTGTATATAATATTATGAAACAAAATGACATTACTTTGCTTTATCTATGGAGATAATTCAGAGCCAAGGCTACAAAGAGACACAAATATGATCAGCAGATGTGCTTTTAATATGAAATGTATAAAAAGTGGATGAAGCCTCTGAAAACTGAATCCCCTCCAACAGCCAGTTGCCCGGCAACATAAACAAACAACACTGCATTAGTATGACTCCCACCCTCTACATGACAATCCTCTGCTTCTCCTATTGGGACGTAGATAAAAAGTTACATTCTGTAAAACAAAGTGACACAAGAACAGCTTTGTCCAAGCAACCATAAGTTGTTCAAGTCATCATGATGCCTGCTGCAGATCTGCTTTCCTTCAGGCTGATCAGAGTTCCTTTTGTTGACTAATTATTTTTGTCATACTTTTCTTTAACAACCTTTTTTCCCCTGACAAAAACTAGACAGTAACTAATAAAAACAAGTGCACATGAACAAAAACTAAATTAACTGACATTTTCGTCAACAAATAAAAACTAGACGAAAATGTTTGACAGAGACTTAATCCAATCAGACATAATTTGGTCATGTAGAAAGTAGGGACAACTTAGGAATATATCCAATCACAGCTACTTTGGTTGTGTGGAAAGGTTGGATGAGTTAAGAGGGACATCCAGTCACAACTGTCTTAGCTTGGTGGTGGTGGGATAAGTTGGGGAGCGATCCAATCAGAGCTAATCTCTTTATGAAATGATATATTCATGTAGAGCAGGTTCACTGTAACTGAGATGCTCTGCCAGGTAGCCTAAATAAAGGTGACTGCATTTCACACAAAAGTTCAATTTGTTTCTGTTCATTTATACATTCAAACTTTACAAGCATTCAATAAAGGGTTATTAGATGTTTCATTTTATCCAAGTGTAAAACATGACTTCAGAAATTCAAGGAAACATAAAAAATGCCTTACCCTTTACACTTCATATTTTAGTCGACTAAATTTACAGTAGATTTCGTCAACTAAAATGCTGTGAAATTTCATCAACTTAAACTAGACTAAAATTAAAACAATTTAGGTGACTAAATTATGACTGAAACCAAAAGATATTTTAGGCAAAAGACCATAAATGAACTGAAATTAAAAAGTGCTTTCAAAATTAATACTGAGGCTGATTATGAAGGCTAATGTGGAAATTTACATTAATGCAGTGCAACCTTTTTATCATCTTTCTTTTTGTTAAATCTTTTTTTGGGCTCTCTATAGCTCTGTTTCTGACATGTGTTGACGAGAGCTTGCTGTACCAAGTGGCTCCGGTCTGTAACCCAGTGAAGCCCACCTACTCCATGATCTGATTGGCCATTAATAAATGTTTATTGACAGGATAATCACCCAATCACCTGCCGGGTATGCCTCTGAAAGCGAACACTTTCTATGGGCTCTTTCCCGATGGAATAGTGGCATATATTGAACGGTCCAGCTGGTGTGCCAGGTTAATATTTAGCACCAAAAAAAAAGTTTTACAAACAAAAAGCAGGAAGTTATTCCAAAACACAAACTAAAATTTTGTGTCCCTGTGCGGTGGAGTTTGCACGCAAACATATGCACATATAATCAATAAACTGCATTTTGTCTCTATTATTTTTGTCATGGAGGACTGTTGTTTGTTCTTTTTGTACCAGGCAGATATCTATCTTGTCTCTTTTTGAGCTTTGGCTGCAACAGATTGGACGCTACTAGCAAAACAAGAAGAGAATGAGAGTTTTCCATGTCTGACTGGTTGACTGAGTGACTGGAAGTTGTTGCTTCTTCCTTTGAAATTCAACATGGAGGTCTGATGACATCACAGAATTTGTTTTATTTATGAAAATGTTCAACATAATCACATACTCAAGGTCTTATCACGGTGGACCTTCGACCTAACTTTGAGATGATTGATGATTTAAAACCCTCTGAAAGGGACATATCTGACTTGGGGCCCTCAGTAGATTGAAAAAACAGTAATCTGCCAAACAAATTTGACTTGATAAGGATCCGTTGCACAGTTGCAGAGATATTGTCAACAACGTAAAAATGCACTGCTTGGGGGCGTCGTGGAGTTGTGAGGGTTAAACCGCTGACTCTGAACTGACCTTTTCATTAAAATACCAGCTGAAATGCTTGCAAGAATTAAATCTACATTTAAAGAGTTATAGTTCAGCAAATCCTGCTGTAACAACATCACTTTTACCTTCAACTTTGTTTTGATTCGATTTACTGGAATGGCAGAATTTCCCCCTTTGAGTTGATTGATTGAGCGTTTGGTACACAGTTTGTGACACTTAGACGTACTGTAAGCCTTTTGAGGATTACATAAACCAGAGCTGAGACCTTCAGAGATTTGCTAACCTGGAAATGATACAGAACTGTTGTTTGAATTATGATAGGATGTGAAACTTTAAGCTCACTTTCCAAGACCTTTCCGCCTTGAATCTATGCGAAACCCTTTATATGAGCACATAAATTCTGGCCTAGACCTGAAAAAATAACTTCCATCTGACATCCATATGTTTTCTTAATCACATAATATGTTTTGAATGTGTTTTAGAGCTTTAGTGTATAAAAATGAAGAATTACGGTGTATGTTTTCCACTGTTACAAGCCATTCTGACATTTTCCATTCAAGTTTATGTTAACACTTGTCGCAGCAGTATTTCTATGGCATCATTAAGTTAATGGTAAATTGATTGAGAGAGACAAAAAGACAAGCACTTGGCAGGTCGTCACCCAAATCATGTAAATTACAACATCCTTGAATTTGTCCATCCTTGGCACTCATGGAGGAGATACTAAAAGACGGCTGGGAGTTATGTAATCTGAACTCTCGACCATGCTTATCCACAAACAGGAAGTTTTCTTTGGAGTTTAAAATTAGACAAGAGAGTCGTAATTTATTTCTTATCGAGATGAAACCTTGAAGAAATAAACAGGGAGACAAAAGTGCTTCTATCTGCACTCAAAGTAGAGCTGAAAAATACATGGAGGTTTATAGTCATGCAAACTTTTCCAAAGGTTACCAATGTATTTGTACAATTTAGATCGTACCCTCTTTTCTCCACTTTGATACCAAGGGCTTGGCAATGAGACCTAAATCCTTCCCTTCAAAAACTCAGATCTCAGAAAGGTTATTTGTCTATTTTCAAGTCAGAAATATCTCAAACACATATTCTAATCCACATTCTCTTAGCAAGTCCAGATAAATACCTTACTACATGAAATAAAAGGCACAATTAAGGCAATGAACTGCTTTGATAATAGGAAAATTTTCGCCAATTAAACAAGCATGGTATATTAACATGGTATGACAAAATGAAAAGGAACATTTCAGTTCTCTTTATTTTTTAATGTAACAACCTCATTCAAAGAAGAACCTGACACACCAGATGGACCATTCAGTATATTTTACCAGTCCATTCAAGCAGCAGCCGATAGAAAGTGTTTGGGAATGGGCAAAACTTTTTAAAAGCATATCCAACAAGTGAAGGGACGATTGTCCTGTCAATCACATTCATTACGCACCAATCAGATAATGCAGTAGGTGGGCACTAATGTTACGGCGTAGTATACAAAACGTAAGCCACGCCCTAGCACAAACTCTTCTTTCTACTGATAAATGCTTTGAGTATTGTTATTTCCTTCACATCTAATAAAGAAGCCTTTAGCATCTATGCTAATTTATGTATTAGCAGTCACTTCCTGCTGTTGTTTTGCTTGTGGCTCCCAACTATTCCTGCTCTAAAGGACGCTGATTGGGCTCACAATCGTCAAGATGCATCTGTCTGATTCCAGACATTGAATCAGGTGGATCCAGCTGCACTGCAAGATTAGTTAAAGAAGCTAGAGAGGATAAAAGTAATACATGTCCATGCATGAAAACTAAAGAAAGATGTTTAATCAGGATAATATATCCAGTGTGAAATAAAAGCATCAATTACTAGCTAATGAGGACATTTTTGTGTAAAGCCTTGAGTTAAATGTTTATCAGTGGATCTTAACTAAATTCAACTACTTGCAAGTGGTCTCTCTTGAAACCAAGGTATGGTTTCATCCTGCTTCTTTGTGCCCTACTTGATGTAAGTTTTCTACATCAGTAACCAGTCTAAGTTTTTGATGGACCTACTAGAGGAACTGATGGTTCACATGTTTAGCTTTGTTGCTAATTCCACAAATGTACAATCCTTACAGGTTGTATTTCATCATAAAGGTGACTAATCGGGCTTTCCAACAGTACAAAATACAATACCAATATGTATTATCAAAGGGAGAAATAATCAACTGAGAGAACATTTCCAAACATATTTGAGGAGTATATTTATAACTACATTCAGAGCATGTGTGGTAGACTGCATGAGCACACGGTCAAACAGTGTGTTCAACTCAGGCTGTACTTTTTCACAGCAGCGACAGGGGTAGAGGGCCTGTGTGCAAAGTCACACACAGGCAGATGTGCAAGGATATGGTCCTTGTAGAGAGGATGACAAGATTATTCATTTTGTTCCTCTATTGCTTGACACCAATGATCAACAGCTTGATCAGCTGATATTTAGAATTAAAAATAAATTCATAATCATCCTTCTCTTAAGCTTTTTTGACATTTAATTTAATGTGCAAATCACTCTAGCTTATTCATTTTCATTTAGATAAATAGGATCAAACTGGTGAAGTAACGCATTTTTATTTTTTAATTCTTCAACCCTAACTCGACCTGAAAAGACTTCCTCATTGGCCTTAAAGTTCCTTCTTCCCAAACGTACTCATTCACTCAACATCCTCATCTGTTCTGACTTCAGCAGCAACCATTAAGCAGAGAGCTTCAACATCTGTACACATCCGTCACGTGATAAACAAACACGACAACTAAATGACGCTTAATTTGATAATGAAAGGAAAGAACAACAGCATGGGAGAAATCAATCTGATAAAAAATGGAAAAAACAATAATGGACGCTCAAGTGATTTTTCCTCATGTCGTTCCCCCGCGATGCATCATTACGTCCTGTCTAATCAAAGCGAACAGAAAACACAGAGGAATCCAGGACCAGGAATTCAAACCAGATACAGATGGAGCGGTGCAGGCACAACAATGAGGGCCTTTCAGGTTACCGTAATGTGTTGAACTCTTCATGCACCTCTGAACTTTAACGTCAGACTTTTGATATTCTCCCTCGGAGCAAATCCAAAGAGCAACACAGACAAATCTGCAGTGTGAAACAGCAAACAATAAAGATAAAATCAGTCTGTGTTTGTGGCCCTCACCGTGAACCTGTTTGTGGGCTAAATGCCTAAATCCCCACAGTTTGTCTGAGTGTGTTTGTCGAGTGTTTGTGTGTATTTTTGTCTGACCGGTGCACCATATGAAAGTGGTGATCGCCGAGGATGAAGGCCAAAGTGCAGGAAGATTACTCAGTGTGCAGAGAAAGGAAAATATGGTTTAAAACTCCAAAACCTGTGGCATCAAGAGCATCATAACTTGCATACTAATGATGCTTTCAAGCGTGGACGGCCTTACTTTCTTTTGCCTGCCCCACGTGAACTTTTATGTGTGAAGTCATTACTGTGTGAGCCAATGAGGAGCTGTTAATATTCGGAAAATGGACGGCTTGTGGTGACCAACTGATGCAAACCAGTGTTGCCAGATTTTTCAACTGAAATAAGCAACCAGGTCAATAAAAACAAGCCCAAAACAAGCAACCTCCAGCTTTTTTTTAATCCTAATGTGACGTATTACTTCTTTTTTACAAAAGAAAAATCTACATAAAGCATGTTTTGATTTTTATCTACATTACATTTTAATTTCACAGTGTCATTTTTTTCTTATTTGTCTCTTACTTTACTTATTCAACATCCCTTTGTTTGGAGGTGGAACATCCTTTTCTTTATGGAGCAGTGAAGGGAGTGGCTACTGTTATTTATAGCTCTGTTATCACTAAACAGTCTAACCTTGATTTTTGTAACCAAACAGACATAGTCAGGCTTTTATCTAAGTTTTATGTTGATCCGCTACAGCTTTATTATGGTGAAAACAGCAATAAGTACTCTAAAAATATATTTAATTTCAGCTACAAGGATTTATTTTTGGTGGCAACATAATTGTTGCCCATCTTTTTACAGTAAAATTTACATTTGTGTTTGCACTGAGACAAAATAGTTTGGGTCACTTCTGAAGTGAGTTTATATTGGTAGTGAGTTTGGGAGCACAACAAGCCCAAACCGACAACTGCACTATTGTAATAAGCTAAAAGAAAATTAACCTGCAACTGCCAATTTTTACAACCATTTTAAAAAAACTGAAGCCGAAAATTGCTTATAATAAGCGGACCTGACAACTATGGTGCAAATGCCAAGACTGTAATGAAGCTGCTACCCACACTATTTCAGATTGATGCCCAGCCCCAAATTAATATGAGATATACATTTCTGCAGGTTTTACATTGCATTTATAAAAATAAATGTTCTACACTGTGCATTTAATTACAGACAATACTTACAAGTCATTTTCCTGTCAGGTATTCATGTGTCTTGAGATTTTTTGGTTATTTCAGGATTTTAGTGCTTCAACTCACCTTAAAGGCATCTGCTAGGATCTCTGCTCCTCTCTGATTGGTCCGTTTGGAAAGGCCCACAAAGAACTCTCGACCTGGAGAGAGTTAGACACACCTGAATCAGACACATTTAATCTTTGTTAAGCATAATTCTGCCCAACGCAACTTTCTTAAAACCCATTGTTGACTTGTTGTCGAGACCTCGCCTAAAGCCACCTCTGGTTTAAATGCAGCTGAGCTTAAATAACACAGTAATGTGTGCAGACATGCTAAAACCAATCTAGGGGCCCACTTATGGGGCCTTTCAGGGGCCCAGCCATGTTTGTTAGCGTCCCTGTTTGTATGAACAAGAAAAGTCAACCACATTAGGACTTCCCCCTCTCCCCCTCTTTCCAGTGCCAGTAGCTGCCTGAAACAGCTTGTTCCCTCAGACCAGCCAAAAAAGACCTACTAGTGGTAGGGATGCAGGACATTATCGTATCGGTTGATATTGAAATGTTTGCCAATACTTGCAGCCAGTACATTGGTCATATATTGGCATTAATATCAGCAAATTACGCAAATGTACCACGATGCTTCACCTTGTTATCACTGCATGGGTACATTTAAAAAATGAAGAGTTAAATGTTGCTGCTCCTCCACGTTGAGAGGGGCCAGATGAGGTGGCTCGGGTATCTAATCAGGATGCCTCCTGGACGCCTCCCTGGTAAGATGTTCAGGGCACATCCCACCGGTAGGAGGCCTCGGGGAAGATCCTGGACATGCTGGAGAGACTATGTCTCTCAGCTGGCCTGGGAACGCCTCGGGATCCCCGGGAAGAGCTGGACGAAGTGGTAGAGGAGAGAGAAGTCTGGGTTTCTCTGCTTTGGCTGCTGCCCCGTTACATGACCAAGGATAAGCAGAAGAAGACAGTACGGTACGGAGTTAAATGTTGTTTTTCTTGTTTTGCATCTTTTCCTTACACACATAGACTGTCACGTTGAATAAAAAACTTTGTGCTCTTGATGAAGAACATCAGAATCTGCGATGATGACAGCATATCGGATATCAGCAAACATTAGGGCTGAAAGATTTTAGGAAAAGATATAATTGCAATTTTTCTGGCAGATATTGCGATTTCAATTCGATTCACGATTTTCTTCTAATCAAGCTTCAGTGCAACATTCACTATGTTTACAGTATAGACAACAGTAACGAAATCAGTGATCAAAAGCACATAACACATCATTCATCATCTAATATTGATGATAAATAATCTGTTTTCATTATTTACAACAGATATTTTGATCCAAAAAGGATAAATCTTTCAGCCCTTGCAAACATCCAGTATCGTGCATCCCTAGCTGGTGGTAAGCCCAATGCAGAGCATGGATAGCTCTTAAAATATGAAACTTGATCATAATTCCCACCAAATACACTTTTCTGCTGCTGAACTTCACCTAGAGCATCTCAAAAGCTCTACAATCTGTAAAATTCCCAGCAAAAGATGTGCCAATGCAGCTAAACAGCACTGCAGATCCTCATGAATGCCTGAGAGAAGTCCAGCAGTGTTCAGTATGGTGGGCACAAACAGGCAGAGTCCTGGCTGTGGGATGGTGATCGTCAGCAGCAGCACACTGAGCAGCACAGAGCTCAGCGACAGACTCAGCTCCTCCAAAATGAGCCGTTAGCTGGCTGCTGCCAACAGGAAATGTTTCTGACTCTGCCATGTGAAACCGATTTCAGCTGGAAGGAACGGCCTCTCAAAGCCAGTGTCTAGAAAACCAATTAGTTGTACTTTGCTTCTTTTTTCTTCCTCTAGTGGCCTGCTCAGTGTAAGAGAGACACTGACCCACATTTTTACTCACCGCACCACCATAACAGAATGTACTGAAGATCTAATAAATGACCACCGAGCTCTTAATTCTCCACCACTGACAGTTTTTTAACACTCGCCAGAATAACAAGAGCTTTTGATTTGACCGTGACCTGTGGCGTACAATGTTTGTGTTACGGATTTTATTCACTAGGGAAATTTGGCTTAGCGAACCGAAGCAGCGGGTCATCGAGGTCGTGCAGAGGAATGTTTGTGTGGAGGATCCCAAAATGCAGACGCATGTACCTGCAGTCACACCACTGCTTTATCTCTAAGTAAACTGTGTGAGCTAAAATTACAGAGACTCATGAGCAGATTTGCTCAGTTCTCTGTATAAAGACATCATTTTCTGGTTATTTTTACGGGCTGTGAAATGATTATTATTTAAAATATTATCAATGGCATCTTTAAACACGTGTAAGATGAAACTATTTACATTAAAACAATTTAAAGTCCATGTCAACATTGTGAAGCAATCATACTGTGTTCATTTGAATGCAATGAGGGCTGCACTGCCACACCATAACAACCATAGAAAAATATAAATAATTAATTTAATTGACAGTTTTTAATCACTGAGACTGAGGGGTGTTTCATCTTGTAAGGATGACCTGATTTTCACATATCTTTTTGCGTAGCTTGACTGCACAGACTTGAAACTGAGGCTTTCTGTCCATGTCACCACGATGAAGAATGAAAACTTGCTACTAAAGATAACTACACTGTTATACCTCGTGCTCATGTAGTCTTCCACTTCTGCTTACTATGTGTGCAACTGGAGAACAGTCAAGACACATGAGAGTGCTCAACTTCCTGATGTGGAAGGAGTCAATTCAGAAGGCAAGAACCAATAAAATCCCTATTTGCAAGCAACAGAAACATCAGATCAGCACATCGTCAGCACTGTATGCACACTGTTTTTACAGCATTTTTGCATAGCTATGAAAGCACGACGGTTTAATTAGTTATCATGTCCACTTTTAACCAATTGCGTTCCCAAATGTCACTGTTAGCAAGCTGATGATATCAGAGTGAGTCCTCATAAATGTCTCTTTATTAGGGTTTAGAAACAAGCTCAATGGCTCCTCACATCCTTTATAATGGTGAGTTATAAGATGCACAACATGAGTGTTTGTTTGGGTGTCCCCCTCTTTGGTTCTACACATTTGAATATATATGCAAACAGCAATCAAATCCTGCTTTAAAACAACCATGCTATTGTTTGTGCAGGTCGCTGAGTCTATTGCATTCCCAGTCAAATAAACCACTCCAGGAGAAAACTGAAAGTAGGCTGTGATCACCCCTTTCACATGAGCTTGGCTTGAGAGAGAATCAACTGAATACCCATCAGTAATCAATAGAAACATCAGATCTGCTCTGACTAATGGCAGATGGATATAACACTTCACTGTACAGACAGTTTTACAGCTGTTTCCTCCTCACTCTGAAGGTGCAGCAGATTAGTTAGTTACTATGCCAAGTGGTGATTTTCAACTGACTGGTTGTTTGAAGCAGGATTCGATTGCTGTGTTCATATATGTTCAAACAGATAGAGCCAAAGTGAGAAACTAACTAACTGTGTGTGAAATCTACCAAAGTCATGCTTTAGACCAGTGGTCTCCTAACATTTTGTGTACCACAGCCTGGTTTGTTATATAATTTAGTCGTCAACCGGATTGGTGTTGTGTGTAGCAGAAATCACCCTAAGGTAGGATGTGAGGGAGTGTGTTCATATTCATTATGGGCCAATCAGATAATGTAACGGGTGGGCGCTACTGTTGTTGTGTAAAGGACAGAATGTGAATGACTTTGTGGAAAAAACTCTCAGCAAAACATAATGGAGATGGAGCAAAAATATCCTTTCTATAGAGAAGTTTGTATTGTTGTTTGTTTGTTTTTAATTCAATAAAGAAATGCAGTCTAGATCTGATAAAACTGCTACTGAAGCTGTTAGCATCTCTGCTAATCTCTGTAAGAGCATTCACTTCCTGCTGTTGTCTCGGTCGTAGCTCCAACTTCTTCCTGCTCCTAAGACATTGATTGGGACGTCCTGTTTCTTGCAGCTTGCAATCAAAGTAGTTTGGACCTTGTCGAGATGGACCTGCCTGATTACAGACACTGAATCAGGCTGATCCAACTGTGCAAAGTCACAACTACCTTGTCTGACAGGCAAACAGCAGAAAAACTCCCTACTTTTTGCAAGTAAGGATGTTAATGGGGTAAATTTTGAAGGAAAATATCAGGGTTGCAGTTATGAAAATGGCTGAACATATTTCCACCATCAAATCAAGGTTTATGAATGACAGTGTTTCAAAGTCTTACAGTCTCTGTAATTTAAAGTATCCTTTTGCAGTGATTAAAAAAACTGGAAAAACTACATCTGTTTCATTAGACAGGCACAAAGGAGTGGACTTATTGCATTAAAAAAAGCTGAAAACTCCTGCACAATCTACAGTGCTTTAAAAACTGGCACTTGTTCAGCACAGGGACATATTGAGACCCATACACAGAAACTAGTTGTTGTTTTTCTATCAGAGGACAGTATTAATATTAAACCTCTGCTCTGTTAACTCTTTATTTTACTTCCACTTTTGTAACATCTTCTTGTTTTCACTGAAGGTCTTCAACACTTACTTGGCTCTCACATGATTGGAAGATAAATGGCAGAAAAAAAGTGTACAGAATAAACTATAGACTAAGAGAATGAGACAGAGGTCAAGAGAAACACAGAAAACACCCTGTTGATTGGTGCAGACTCTGCAACTTCTCTACTTTTGGACATTACTTTTAAGGGTCGCATGATTTTTTGACTTGTTTATGGCCGAAGGGGGAAAATGTAGGTCATCTACGTCAGTACTGACGGGAGGAAAACACGTCAACACTGACCTGGAGCAGGGCAGCAAGGTGGAAAAACATGGACTCCTCCTGTAAGGTTTTCGTCACGCTGCTCTCCAGAACCAGAGACTTATTGTACGGGGGTGAGTCAAAAATTCTGCTAATCGTGGTGCTTGCCGAGGGCCAAGCCTTAAGTTTATAAAAGTCATATTTGTTTCTTGTTGACTGTGTGGGAAGCAGGATTAGCTTGACATGGTGTTGTGAACTGGTGTTTAAGAAAACATGGAGAAATGCCCTCCATGACCTCACTGGCTTTCCAAAGAGTCACTCACAGAGAAAGTCTTTCCGAGTTAAAAACTGCAAGAACAGCAAAATTAGACATTTTTTTTAATCTGTTGTTGACAAAGTGAAAGCTCCTCTGAGCGTGGGAATCTGCAGTGAGAGCTCCACATTTCCCGTAATAAAAACAACAAAAAGGCCTATGTTGAATTATTTTTAAAGGTACATGCCTCACTAAGAAATATTCATCTGGATTACAAATTTGGCAAAAGTAAGCAGAATTTTTGTACCTGTAAAAATATTTTTGCACATCCAGACTGTCTTTAAATGAGCCATCATGCAGTCATTTGAGGATAATTGGCCCCTTTTTCATGCAAATCAGCCTCCCTGCAAGAAGCTTTTTATTTAAAAACACTGACCTTATTAGCTGTGCACAATTAGAATAAAAAATACCTTCTGCTGAGAGTGAATGGGAACTTGGCTTAGCATAAGAAATGTCAAGGGCAAACTTCTCAGGGTTCTTTTATGGCTTATAAATGAACTATTCCATGAGTAAATATCATGTGTAAATATCTCCATAAATATTGAAGACTGCAAAGGGCATAGCTTTGACACGGTGGTATATACAAGGCTGCAATCTGTTCAAACTTTGATTATAAGGCACTTAACAGTAAAACGTATTTACTATTGCCATTATATGAAATTAAGATCTACCTGTTTTCTAACTAAAACAGAAGCACTTTGGCAACAAAGTAGATCAAACTGTTCTTTTTTTCTCAGTATAAAAGTAACTGTGTAAAATTTGCATATAATATTCTCCAAATTGTCTCGATAAAGTATCATGGCGACTCGAGCTTTGTAACACTGGCAGATCTTGCATTTTCTGAATCACACTTGATAAAATTGTACATACTTCAACCAAAGTTAATTTTTGTTTGAATCCGACTAACTGCAAACTTGTTGAAGGAGTCTTGGGGAACAAATGATGCTGAAAACCCATCGAATTTAACATGTTCAAATGCCTTTGGAGCATTTTCACAATCACTTAAGTCCAGTAAAACCTCTACTTTTTATATATAGAGTAGGCCTGATTGAGCTGTGTTCTTTCTTTGTCTGAACTATCTGTTAGAGCGCCTTACCCAAGGACACAGTCTGCTCTGATTGGTTGACTGGCCAATGTTGTAGTAATTGGTCAGTTCTCCCATGTTGTCAACAACTCTGCATTCATTGTGACTTCTACACTCAGCACTGGATTTGCTGCTTAAAGTGATGATAAAACAATGGCAGGGTATCACACTGTCTACTCACTGGGCCAGGGAAGGAGACATTTTAGGCTGCTAAAGAGGGGAGAAAGAGAAGTCCTGATGCAGCAGACTTTAGGTCTTGTTCATACAAGAACTCTACACTGTAACTGATTTTTGCAAAATTAACAGCATTTTACCATAATATCTACAGTTACCTACTGTACTGTTAAAGGTAAAAGATTGTGGAAAAACATACTGATTCCTGTAAAATTAACTGCATTTTACCATAATATCTACAGTTACCTACCGTAAAAAATCTGGACAGTAAATTACTGTTAAAGGTAAAAAATTGTGTAAAAACATACTGATTTCTTTAAAATTAACCGCATTTTACCATAAAGTCTACAGATACCAACTGAAAAATGACTCTACAGTAAATTACTGAAAAGAGTAATGGATTAATAGAAAGTTCCGTTTTGCCCAGAAAACTTTGTTTTTTTTTCTTTTACAAAATGATATCTTTGATGATAAATGATCTGTAAAATAGTTTAATATATGTAATGTAAACTAAAAAACAGCAAGTTCACTGTAAAATAAAATGCTACAAAAATAGCTGTGGAACAAAATACAGTATTGATACGTACTTGAAACACAGTAATGATACCCTGAATAAAACTACAGTAGTTAAACTATTATAAAGAAACAGAGTAACAACTGCGACTGTAAATTAAAATAGAGTAATGCTGCTGTAAAGACATTTACAGTAACTTAAAATTTATGTCAACCTTTTTCCAGAGTATCACAATTAAGATAAATAGTAAACTAAATGGCAAATGAAACTTCAAAAAGCAGAATATGGGCTCTTTAAGTGTCTCAAAAGTCATCTTCATTCTGATCCCAGGTGTGATTGTTAGAAAATATTGACACACCAATGAATCAGGATAATTTGCAGTGCAGTCCGGTATAGATATTAGGGCTGTCACTTTTCCCAGAAATCAAACTTGAACTGTTTTCAGCGTTTACACTAATAACTGAAGATATTCAAACCCAACCCTTCTGCTGGCCCAGCTGTCACACAAACAGGAGGTATTTCTATTAGATCATTTAGCTATTTACCTCTCCCGGTGATTCATGCCCTTTGCCTATGACTCTTTAAATCTTGTCCTTGATGGATGGTCACATGGCTCTAAGCACTTGACAAGTCTGCGCTGGACTGTGGTGGGTTGGAAGGCTGATAAATTGACCCACAGACTTGTCACAGATAAGGAGTGGGCCAGCTGCTTTGCACGTAATCGACACAGCCTGGTCTTTAATGGGTATTTTCCCATTGGCAGTGTGAAGCCCAAAGTGCTTCCATGGAGTGGCTTCATAGCCTGTCCTACATTTCTCAAGGTGTACTTCCTGTTGTTCAAACGGATATTGATAACAATGTGACAGCCCTAATAGATATTTTATTAGTAAGCAGTTAATGAAAATAAAGGTTATTTGTTTTGTAGTTCAGTCTTAGCTGGCAGCAGACATCCAGCTATTTGTCTCTCTGTCTCTGTTTGATTAATAAATTCTTCTTTTTTAAAGAAAATGAATATTATCATCATTATGATTACAAACGTATTATGATCCTTTTACATGCTTGTTTGAAATGTCTTCACGCTGAAACTAGAAACCAGAAACGAGAAATCAAGACAGAATATCTTGTCTCTGGTAACAGAGGACTGCGTTGTCACATCAGCAGAAGAACTCACAGTTTCTGAAGAGGAAAAATGACCACTGTTGTGACACATGTTTGTGTAACTCTGAGCTGCGATATTATTGGTTGATGCTTGTGTGATAGAGTGTACCTTGACTGTTTTAATATGAGAAGCCAAGACGCACATTTCAGTGCGGGAGGAAGTTGCCTTCGTTGTAAACCGCATGTACTCCTTCAAAATAAAATGATCAAAACATGAGCTTCTCTCCTGTGGTTATTTCTATGTGGGCTGCCAACTCAGGGGCAGTTTGGGAAGTTTTCCTGACAATTTTGTCATTGGGGACAGCCAATAAAGACAATTTATATTGCAGGGACCATACTTGAAACAAATCATACTGTCATGCACTATATCCCTATCCGTATAATATGTCTTGATACTATAAATACCTATTTAAACAATAGACTTTTTATTAAGAAAAAGATATATTTACCATCTTAAAGTAATGCAGTTTATCATCATATGTTGTTTTGTCTCTTTTGAAATGAGATTCATATCTTATTCCTGGATACTCACCAATACTCATCCCCTGATTCCAGCTGAGTGCTAAAACTGCTTTGGTGCTTGGGCCCAAATATTAAGTAAAATTCCTCTTCTTCAATATCAGACATGAATTTTCAAAAGCTCAGAGGTAACCCGGTTCTCATCTTATCGATGAAGTCTGTTTCAGGTGGATATTTGGTGTATCTGTGTTCAAATTTTACCTTAAAACATGTTGACTGAGGTGTCATGGCTCACCTGTAAACAGTACGTCTCCTCCATCCAGCGTGGCGTTCTCATCGCTCATCTCCACGATGTTCAGATTCAAATCCTTCAGAGCTTTTCTCATTGCCTCAGACTGAAAAAGACACAAAGACACAAACAGAAAAACATTTAAAACATCTGCTAGAAATAAACAAAAGACCGAACTGTCATGACATACAGTGAGTCACCCTGCCAAATGGTCCAAACCATCAGCATTTCCTGTCTTTGGGAGTATTCTAATCAGACGACTATAAACAGGATGATGACAATCAGTTTGAGGATTTCCATGGATTTCTGTGAGGAGCATTATTCAGCTGGATCCAGATTCTCCAAATGGACCACAATAAAAAAACATCTCTCTCAAACTTGCTGCGATGACATCATTTAAATGAGCCATGAAATGATGTCATTATGGAGGAAGCATGTTAAAATTTTTACAAGGAAGAGACTGCGGAAAATAGGAACAGCGAAGGACAAACACAAACTCTTAAAAAGTCTTCTTCCTGTCCTGAAAATCTGGGTCATCTGGTTCTGATATATTTACAGGAAGGAAGTATAAGGACGGCTGCAAACCAGGAAATACCAGTATATATTATAAAACACATTCCATAAGAGGGAAATTCTGGGAAATCCACTCCGTACCTGAGGAAAGAACAGGTCTTTTTCTGGCTGCTGCCCCGCTCTCCTGTCTGACCGCCCAGTGAGATTTTACTATCCTGTTTTTGGGGTCTCAGCGGGAGTAGTTTCTGAGGCCAGTCATGTTAGCGAGAGCATCAGTGTTTCCACAGCAGGCCTCTATCTCTCTATGACCTCAGCCCGCTCACTGTGCTTCTTGGCCGACACGAGGCCTCTGCTTCTCCTCATTCGCGGAGGGCCAAAACATGAGGTCATACAGGTAGACGGTCATGCGCTCTTTGGATAACACGATGGAGAGGGCCTCTATCCACATAGAAATATAGCAAGAGCCACATTTATACATAAATACACAGGTATAAACCAGTGTCTTTTGCCTAACATATCTTAGTTTTAATCATAATTTAGACATCTAAATTGTTTTAATTTTAGTCTAGTTTTAGTTGATGAAATTTCACATTTTAGTCGACGAAATCTACTGTAAATTTAGCCGACCAAAATATGAAGTGTAAAGGGTAAGGCTTTTTTTATGTTTCCTTGAATTTCTGAAGTCACGTTTTACACTTGGATAAAATGAAACATCTAATAACCCTTTACCGAATGCTAGTAAAGTCTGAATGTATAAATGAACAGAAACAAATTTGACTTCTGTGTGAAATGCAGTCACCTTTATTTAGACTACCTGGAAGAACTGACAACAAACAGTGAACCTGCTCTACATGAATATATCAATTCATAAAGAGAGGAGCTCTGATTGGATTGCTCCACAACTTATCCCACCACCACCAAGCTAAGGCAGCTGTGATTGGATGTCCCTCTTAACTCATCCAACCTTTCCACACAACCAAAGTAGCTGTGATTGGATATATTCCTAACTTGTCCCACTTTCTACATGACCAAATTAGGTCTGATTGGACTAAGTCTCTGTCAGACATTTTAGTCTAGTTTTTATTTGTTGACAAAAATGTCATTTAACTTAGTTTTAGTTTTTGTCCATGGGCACTTTTTTATGAGTTACTGTCTAGTTTTCATCAGGGGAAAAAAGGTTGTTGACGAAAACTATGAAGAAAATAATTAGTCAGCAAAGTAAACACTGATATAAATCCCAAAAATGTAGTCCATTAGGTTAAATTACTTAAACAGTATTATCTATAACAGGGGTGTCCAAACATTCTTGATCGAGGCCCAGACACAGAGAAAAACATGGATGACGGAGCCGCTTACACCTCACTTTTGGTGTAAAAGTTAAGATTTTGGGATCTAGGCGTGACCAATTTGTTTTCAAGGGCCCCTGGTTGGCCTTAGGTCCCATGGGATTCACCCCTGGTCAGAATAGGAACAATGCTAATCTTGAGTCGGACACAAAACAAGAAAAAACTGGAAGAAGCTGAAAAACTTTGATGGATTGTTGGTGCTTGAAGTGAAATAGTGTAATGTGCTTTATCAATGGACCTTGGATTTGAACAAACAGTGCAGTAAATAAGTTTAATTAGTGTTATTTTTGTCTTTTGCTTTTTAATTGTTTGGCGGCCAATTTCAAACAGTGCAGTGGGCCCCATTTGGCTCCTGGGCCATAGTTTGGACACCCATGATCTATAACATTGTATCATTCTACAGTGATAAAATAACCAGAACTATTGCTTGGTGGTTGCATGAGTGAGGTATAAAACTGTCAATTAAAATACAGGGATAGTTAAAAAAGAAGGAGCTGGGGTGGGCCCCAAATCTTACGTACTGTTGCTTTGGGGGTCCTGGACCCAACAGTTTGTGAGCTGCTGCTTTAATGATTCATGAGATCAATTATTTACAAAAAAAACCCCAGGCAGATAAATGGACAGCTCTAAAACAAAATGCCTGTGGTCTCAGCTTTCCAGCAAAGAAGCAAACAAAGCAACCAAAAATGTAAGCTTATCTAAAAGCCTTATTCATCACAGCAGAGATGGGAATTTCTTATGGTTCAAAAAATAACTCTCCCATCAAACTCTTATGCAACCAAACTTGGTTCAATTTTTCAGTACAGAGAGCAGATTTTGAAAGGGGAAACTTCTTGACCACATTATTCTTTATAGAGCACTTTATTAGCTCAGCTATGAGCCAGAAAGCTAACGGTATGCTCACAAGATTTCCAATAAAATTATAATGCTTATGGCTAACATATGGTGCATTACAGAAGACTCTGATTCTGTGGAGCCCTGAGAGGGATGAGAGACATGCAGTAAATGCTGAGGGTCAGAGCCGAACCACGGATTAGAAATGTGCCCTGATATGTAAGAAAAAAGATACTAAAAAGAGTTCTAAATAAATGGATTTTGTATGTTTCAGAAGCCATAGTTTAAGAAAAAAACTCAATGAACTGACTGAATATGTTCAATGTATAAACTGTAGACTGACTGGAAATATTTGTGTAGATGGGGCTGTCCTAATTTTTTTGTTGACCCACTTTTTAACTATTTTTTTAATTTCACTTTATCCATTTTATTTTCTTATATATATTTCAACATTTCACCTCTCTTTACCTCACCACCAGAGGCCAAATAAACTTATGTTATTACTCTTTCCCATGGACTTATAAAAACAACAACAACAAAAAAAAAACAGAAAAACAAAGGAAAAATTGTATGAATGTGGTTTGACATTGAGGAGATTTACAAGTCTGCCACGATATTATACATTTTGAGTGTTATTTACGTATGCATTTACTAAATTTCTTTTTCTTTTTCTTCCGCCCTTTCCTCCTTAGTCTTGAATTTGTGTTTATACATTTGTGTAATTTATGTTTTATTAGCAAACGCAATTGTTTTACTCTGTGACAAATGAAAATAAAAATCAACATTATGTTAAAAAAAAAAAGCTATAGTTTGGCAAATGCACAAGGTGCGGGACAAAAGATCAATATGATTATCATCGCCCTCCCTTCCACGATACGATTATTGATACGCTGGTGCCAAATATTGATATTCTAATTAATAAAATATGGAGCTCTAAACATGATGTATGTCTCTGTTAGTTTATCTCTTGGAAACACTACTTTATGGCTCCTCAAGAGGGTGCTCCACACCTTAATGAGTAAAACTTCTTACCAGCCGAAGAAGAGAAAGTTTACAGAGCCCAAATCAGTGTGTAGAAAAGTAAACTAAAGGATGCCTCAGTCACTTAAAAAATCAGAAGTATGGATACACTTCAGCTTTCACAACATTGAAGGGACAGACAAAATCCATTATTGTGACATACTGTTACATTATATATTTTTTCAACATATCGATTATCACAGAAACGCTGCATCGTGATTATATCGTTATCGTGGACCATGTATTGTGAGGAACCTCGTGATTCCCAGCCCTCATATGCACACTGTATCAGACATTAAATACAGAATATTGATATATAAATTTAGATTGATAGTTTGTTATGGTACCTGAATTTGCCTTTATAATATAATAATATAGTCCTGAAAACTTCAATTCTAATAAATGACCGACCTCTATGGGCCTGATGTCAAGGATGCTTCTGCCAGCCCGGGTTCGAGTCCAGCTTGTGGCCAGTTTACACAGAGTCCTCTCCAACTCTCTCGCCCCCTTTCACAAGCCTATCCACTGTCTCTTATTAATAAAGGCACAAAATGCTTTAAAAAATCCAAAAGATAAAAAAAATACATAAAATACAAAAAATCCAGTTCCAAGTCTTATCTCAGCATTGAGTGTCCTGATGATTAATTTGATTTGCATCTTAGTTATAATGAAGTAAAGAAACACTAATTCTGGGCAAGACTCATCTTTTAATTTGGATTACCGTCATTTAAATGCCCTTTGACCCCGTGACTCAAAGCACTTTCCCAGCTGATTTACATTCCAGCTGTAAGACAGAGGAATCCCTCCGGATAATCAAACTTTCCCCTCCATGTTTTATCTTCTCTGCAGACGCTCTGCTCATCTTTCTGCACCAGTTAACCAGGAAGAGCACAGCGTCCTCCAAGAAACTGCATCACTCTTGTGTCGGTGGTTTCTTGACTGCCTTGACAGCAGCAGCGTGCGGCAAATTGAGTATAGGTAGCAGTTAATCCCTCTGAAAGGCTAGCCAACAGGACGTGCTCTGCTTTTCATTTGCTGGGGTTTGTACACAGAGTGGTCTGAAAAGGTTGAGTCAGGTTCAGTGGAAGTAAACAATCCAGATGGTTGGGATCAAACTTTTTGTTCCTGTCACTGTGTTTACTTTGTGTTTTGTTGAGACAAACCTCAACACGTCATACTCATTCAAGGGGGAAAAAAATGGGCTCGCCAATATGCAAATAAGAGCCGAAATACTGACAACAGGACTGCTACGAGCCAAAAGGACAAAATGCCAACATGTCAGAAGTATATTACTATGAGCCTATCATACATTATTGTCAGTCTGCCTCACTCAACCCTCTGCTCACCTCGAACTCATCTTTTCTTTTTGTTAGAATATTGTATTTTCAGTTTTCCAACTTAACAACACATACATGAAAATACAAAGCATAAGCCACCCATATACAAACTAAAAAGACAACAAAACCAACAACAAGAGGCAAAACAAACAATACTTAGTACTGGTGACCAAAGGCTTGCTCATGCTGTCCACTTTAGAAGTTGGCAGGGTATCTATACAGGCTACATAAGGCTGCCAAATCTCTATAAAAGTATTGTAGTTATTTTGAGTATGTATGTGATCTTTTCAAGTGGGATAAAACTGTTCCTTTCTGAAATCCATTTTGCTATGGGGAGTTGGAAGTCAGTTTTCCATTATGGCTATGCACTTCCTGGCAATGCACCAGGCCAATGCAAGAAATTTCTTTTGTGTCTTTCTTAATTGTGCATCAATACTTGTAGAGTCTAAAACACAAGCTGGACATCCCAGGTTTACATTTATTTAACTTCTGTGGCAAAATACAGGTTTGGTGGAGGAAGAACTAATGGGTCAGTGTGTATCTGGAGTTAATAGTGCCAGTTAAACCCTTTTGACATAGTTCGGACCAGAGCTCTATTCCAATTGTCACACCTCTAACTCATCTTAAAGAAATGATGTTCAGAGAGGTTAAAGGTTAGATTATGTTCAATAAAACAGTCTGGCCATACATGGTGATCTTTTACCTCTGCAGTTTGTTTGGGGAAATATCGGCATTCCATCTTCCCCCTAATATTGTCTTTAAACTGACCTCTTTTTCTTTTGGGACAGTTTCAGACCCTTAGCTGAAAGTTAACAGAAGGGAGGGCAGGAGCACTTCTGGTGTCCCTCAAACTAATGACATCCATGGAAGGGAAAATCCTCAAGGAAGGTGAGGAAATCTTAAAACCCAAAAAGTGTTTGTAAATAATCCAGGTCCAGACACTCAAAATGGTTTAAGTAATATAACAGGCCTTGAATTCATGAGCTTTGAAACATTAAAATTCATAACATCACCTATCGGCGTTTAGAATGGCTCACAAACGAACGGCTCACTCACAACTGCAAATTGGTTCTCATCCATCACTTATAAGAGCTGTTAAAAAGACTCGACTCATTCGCTAACATCTCGTGAAAACCACTACGGAAGTAGGTCAATAAATCAAAGCCTCTGTTTGGGAGTAGAAGAAGATAATATGAAGACTGTAGGCACAGGCAGGCTAGCGCTACCCATTGACTCCCAGTGTTTGAGCCAAAGCTAACTAGCGTTGGGCGAGCTTTGTCTGTCTTTTCCTTGTTACTGCACGTACAATCATAAGAATGGTGTCTACCTGCTTGTCATGGTTAGGGAGTGAGGCAAGACACGAAACAAAAATACTGGAGTGTTCCTTTAACTTCCTCGAACATGCATGTATGTAAAAACAAGAAGTATATAAAACACAGTATTTGTAACGTGGCCTCTCAGCTATTTTTAACCAAAAGTGAAACATCCAGGCCACACACATCTTTCACACTGCGTGACGTCTCCACCACCACCATCATCATCATCATCATCACCATCTTCTGGTTTTCCTCTTTACTCCTGTCTGTAAAAATCTGGAGCCTTCACTGTCACAGCGGTCGTCTGTCCAGGAATCTGCAGGACTGTAATGAAGCCGCTCTGTGCCTCATCTCTCTGGCATTTCCTCTGACATCACTGTAGGTGATGTGACCTAAAGTATGTTTAGAGCCCCCCCCACCATTTAAAACACAACGGCCCCTATACATAGACTGGATATCTGCTCCGTCTGCTGTGGTGTGTGGTACACAACATCAATTAGGCCGTCTTTCCACTCAGACCCCAAAAATGTAGTTGGTGGGTTTAGATGACAGATTTAGTGCAAGGAGAAAATAATATAAGGATGAAAAACCAAGGACAAAGAAGACCAAACTGGAGAAAATCTGTTTGAATCAGGTCCATGTCAGGATGGTTTGAGAGGCGGTTACCACTACAGAGGTTAGTAGGCACTGAGGAGGAGATGGAGTGTAGTGATGTAATGGTCTGTGTATACAGTTTATGAATGGTCAGACATTCAGCAGGTCCATGGAGATGAATCACAGACTAACTGTAATTTATCACCCACTACAAACAAACGAAAAGCATTGCTCTTACTGTGTGGCTTTGGATCCAGCTGACAGGATCATCTATTCTGATACAAATATGTTCCCAATGACCATGAGGCTTTGCTCAAGCAGACAATCAGATTTGCTTCTCAAATCCAATCTGGAAGACAGACTTACAAAATCTTCATTTACTCCTGATCTAATGGATTTTCTGTGTCAATAATTTTGGCACAGATTTTTGCAATTAGGAAAAAACATTGACGCAGAGGCAAAGGTTCTGCTCAGGCAACCAAGCAGGATTAAACATTCTTGTTGTGTGTGGTTATGTAAAAAAAAAAAAGAGATATAAACGATTCAAAATTAAGAATAAAGAAAGAATCTGTGAAGAGGATCATCTATAGACTGTTTTCTGACCTACTGTATGTCACACTAAAGATGTAACTTATCAACATATAAGATAGCATTAAAGGGATACGCCAACATTCTTTTTATCTTTTCGTGTCTTGCCTCACTCCCGAGTTCATGACAAGCAGATGGACACCATTCTTTCAACTGTGTGTGCAGTAACAAGGAAGAGACGGGCAGAGCTCGCCCACCGCGAATAAGCTTAGCTCAAACACTGGGAGTCAGTGGGAAGTGTTAGCCTGCCTCTGCCTACAGTCATCATATAAACTCTTCAGCAACTCTTAACAGTCCTGTGTGCTTGTTGTGACTCGTTTTTTTTATCACGTTAAACTTGCATTTAACAATGGCTCGCAAATGAATGGCTCACTCACAACTGCAAATCGGTTCTCATCATTCACTTAAAACACCCGTTCAAAAAAATCCACTCGTTTGCAAACGTCACATCTCTTGCGCAAACCACTGCATAAGTAGGTCAACAAAACAAGCTTCTGTTTAGGAGAAGAAGAAGATAATAGTAGAAGATAAAGTAACATAACACGGTAAAAAAACAAGTCACAACAAGCACACAGGACTGTTTAGAGTTGCTGAAGAGTTTATATGATGACTGTAGGCAGAGGCAAGCTAATGCTACCCATTGACTCCCAGTGTTTGAGCGACGCTAATTAGCGTTTGGCGAGCTCTGCCCATCTCTTCCTTGTTACTGCATGCACAGTTGAAAGAATGGTGTCTATCTGCTTGTCATGGACTCAGGAGAGAGGCAAGACATGAAAAGAAAAAAAAAAGTTAGCATATCCCTTTAACTTGTTTCAGCAGCTTCTTAGTATTACATGTTTTTTTAATTTATTAACTCCTACTAAAAGCCTGAACATTAGTCAACCTTCAGTTTATCATTAGGACTATCAAGTGTCATATTCTCAGCGATTCTCGGTGTCACAGCATTCGCCAAAGGCCAAATAAAGTTATCCTGAAGGCAAACATGAATTTGCCATTAATCAGTGTCATTACGGGCCAACCTGATAATGTAGCTGTGGCAGCGTAAAGGACAGAACATGAGCCACCTTGTAGAACAAACTCTTGCCAAAACATGTTTGAAATGGAGTGAAAGTATACTGTAGATTGGAGCTTGGCAAGATGGATCTGCCTGATTACAGACATTGAATCAGGCAGATCCAGCTGCACAGGGAGGTTAATTTTGTAGGTTCAGTCTTTGAGGAGTCAGTGATATTTGCTAATCAGCTCCACATAGCAGCATCACAACACAAGTAAACACTTAAACAGGTGAGAGTGGGGTATGCTGCTGTTAAGGGGCCATACATTTTTTGCAGGGGTGTCCCTGACTTCTCACAGTCCTCAAATGCTCTAACAGACATTTAGACCCAGCAACATCATTTAGATCATGAGACTGTGCAAGAGGTCTCAGAAAAACTGCTCACGCTGGAATATATGACTCAAAAAGACAAAAGTAAGGCACGTGACAAACAATGTCTCCACTGGCGACAGGGTTTAAACAACTCTCTGCTGGCACCAAAAGTCCTGGCACGGGCCAAGAACACCCACCTGACATGATTCACCTCCACCTGTCTGCATTCTTTATGTTGTTTTCTGCACGTTTTGACACTGCCATCAACATGTTTCTGCAGACATGAGGATTCACTGAGGCAGATAACCTATATACCTTTTCTTTAATTGGCAGGAGGGACTCTTTTAACCTGCTGCAACACATACATGCCAAAGCTCAAGCGTTTTTGTTAACAAATGACCTTTAGCATCGATACTCGAGGCTGTAATTATGAAGTCATCGAGCAGTTAGCTCTAATTTCAACTTTCTCCTTGACCCGCAAGTGCCAAAATATTTTGTTGCAAGACAACGGTAAACCACATTAGCCTCCCAAAAACGGTTTGCAGCTTGTTGGTCTCAGGTGCTTGAGGCTTGTTAAATGCTAAAACGAATCTTTTTGGCATTGGCGAGAGCATCAGACAGAGCTGCAAAGAATGAGTGTATTCAAAGGTTTGTCTGGAGCCCTCTTGGGGCCTTTTTCCAAAGGTCTAACCCTAACCCAGCGTATGTCTTAAAACAGTGGTTCTCAACTGGTCTGGCTTCGGTACCCACCTCGCCCCTTCATGACAAGCCGTGACCCAAATGGAGGAAAGATTTCAACTCATAATAAAAACTTTCAACATAATAAAAAGATTCAGCACTTTAAACCTGAGATCGTACAGAATATCATAATATACCACCCCAAAAATAAAAGTGTAATGATGAAAAATTGCATCTCAGGGACACAAGGTTTCAAGACTATAAATCTAACTGTAGCTGTGATAACCCTGCATCAGTGGGTCCGGAACAGTCCTATTATTATAATATTCAATCAGCACTAGTAAATAAGCTGTTGATCATGAGGCTGTTAGACAAAACACTTCAATAACTTCAGCCTTTTTTAACAGACTCAACAGAGCTTTCATGCACAAACACAAAATAAAAAAGTGCAGCTACTGAGAAGTTGTTTCAAAAATCTTAAAAACGTAGCTTAAACTGAGTACCTACTTATTGAATATATAACAAACATCTTTCTATTAAAATGTGTCAATTAGCAATGTAGGTATTATTGCCATCTATTGTTTAGAAGTGTGAACAGATGCATTAAAAAAATCCCCTTCAAAATAAAAGCACTGGATTTTATTTCCTAACATTTTTTGCCCAGGCAAACATTAGCGACCCACTGAAAAGGATCCGTGACCCACCAGTTGAGAATCGCTGCCTTAAAACACATCAGGTGGTCTCCATTTCTTTGTGCCAACTGGGAACCAAACTCTAACTTTTGAGTCCAAACTGTAAAAAAACAAAAAAAATGCACACTTCAGTCACGTACCATATTTAAGTGTTAAATCATCAAAACATAAAACAGGATCATGTAAGTTTTAAGACAGCACTTCTGCAGCACATCCGTACAGCACTGAAGTTGTAGCCGAGTTAGTCCGGTTGTGCTTTTACAGCTATAGGAGCAGATGAAGAGGATTTTTCCTGCTGCAGGAGCTGTTGTGGAGTTTCAAAAGTTCTTTCCCAAGGCAACAGTGACAAAGTTCGACATTTAATGCTTCATTTGATGCATAATACTGATGTGATTGGAGTATAATATCCTTTGCAAGACCTGTTGTTTTGAAGTGGTAAAATAAAAGACCCAATGTCACAGGAACCATGATACATAATAGCCGTTATGATAAGCTGAAAACTGATGAATTTTCAGGTTTTCCAAATGCTGAGCATATTAGAAGAAAGATGCTCCCTCGTGTAGCTATGAAAAATAAAATGTTAGTTTTAAGACAGCACATCCATACAGCACTTAAGTCGTAGCCAAGTTATTCCTGATTACAAAATAAAGAAGTTGCTGCTACATTCTACTGTAACCATCTCCACGTGTACAACAAACAACACATGAGTGCTTCTGGCAAAGGTTGTCAAAGCTCCTGAAGCAGCTAAATGAAAATATACATCATGCCACTGCAAGTTCATAACAGCCCTACAGAGTTACTCTGCTAATTAAGACAGATTAAGTTTCTAATAAATGTTCTACAGTTTCCTCGAGTGACTAGTGGCTACAGAAATCAATTTTATATCCAGCAATCATTAAGTTAGGAATGAAGGTTGAGCAGAGTCTACCACACCTAAAGTTTTTAGGAGTGCAACATAGTAAAGGGTGATGATGTGATAAATATCAAAACTGTCGTGCACCGGACCATAAAGGGCTGTGTTAATTTTTTAAACCCATCTAAAATAATATGAATTCAGATAGCAGCCTCTGACTCATGCAGAGATGAGAATAGAAAAATCATGATGCCCCACAGTGTGGCAATGCAACATTATTTGGGAAAACTCCAGTAATAACTATTGATGATATTTGCCAAACGACTTTGCTCCAGATTGTCTGTGGAAATGACTGAGCAGCATATCAATCATCACACAGAAAGACATTTTCTCCCTTGAACAGACTCAGTCTCGGGCGCTTTCACACCCTCAGTCTGTGTGCTTTGTTCAGATTCAGTTGACAAAATCAAATCATCCTCAAAGTCATTGCTCAACAAAATCTTTAAAATGACCCAGCATGATTTATTTCATTTACTCTGCTGCTGGTGGTTTTTGGTTGGTTTCTCTATTTCAGGTTTGCCCAGTGATGTTTTTTATTGTTTATGTAACTCGAGATTTGTTTTTCGCTAACTGAGTCATTGTGACTATGTCAGTGTCTTTTTACCTCGCTGCAAAGCAAACTTGTCCACGGGAACAATAAAGTTGAAGCTGAAACATGGTTTTATTTTTCCTTTGGCTAATTTTGTGTTCACACAGCAGTGTTGTAAATCAGGTCAAAGTACACATCACGGAAGAGCTGTCCTGCTGTTATGTTACTGCCTGCTTTCCCCACATAAGCAAATGTCTTAGTCACTGGTCACACTTTGCATGATAAGACGTTAATTAGCAAGCTGACCTACTAACATGAGTCATGGTTTACTGTTGAAAGGAGGGACGAGGGAATACTGAGAAGGAAAAACTAACATCTTTTCAAAAAAACCTTTACATAACAGACAAATTTGACCCCCAAACAACAGCAATTATAAAACGCTTTAGGCTAAACCTAAATTTTCTATCTCCAACTTTAATGATGTGTTATTTTATTTGCCTAGTTGTTATTTTTTCTGGCTTTGAACACATCTTAATATGTCTCTTAATGCCCACTCAGTTGAGCCAATTAGATTTGCTTATTGGGGTCATCCTGCCAATAGTGACAAGGATTAAAAAATTATAACAGTGTCATTTTTAGCAAAGTTTGGTTGTGCTTTTATGGCTATTTGAGCAGATGAGGAGGAGGATTTTTCCTGCTGCAGGAGCTGTTGTGGAGTTTCGTGAGTCATTTTCCAAGACTACAGTGACAATGTTTCCCATTTAATGCTTCATTTGATGCAGGATACTGATGTGATTGGCGCCTAGCAAGAGCTGTTGATGTCTCTGTGCACAAACATGAGTGACTTATAATGCTTGCAGGTGTTTTCTGCTGTAATCATAGAGGAAACCAGATAGGATAGTGTGGTAATAACCAACCTTTTCCAAAAACAAATCCCCTACTTCACCAACTGATAAAGCTCGATCAACTCAAAGAAACTAAAGAAAATCACAATAAAGAGTTGTTTTTCATTGGATACAATTCATACTTTCCCACATTCAAGCTAGTTGATGTGTCCTTCAATCTACCAAAAACAAAAAATGATAAAAGTCACTATTACTTCTCCTTCTTGGACCAGTGGTTGGCCCAAGTTGTATTGAATGGTGCGTTCCACATGATCTTGGTCCTTGAAATCTGCAAGATGCAAATTAAATTTGTCACTGAATATCACACTGGAAAGTTAGCCACCCGACTTTACCAGCTCTCAACTAAATTTTGTCTGACTAGGTTGTGATGCAATTCCTACTTGCCTCATTCGAGTTTCAAAGTAAAAGGAACACACCATAAGAAGACTCAAGCCCCCACAAGGGCCTACTCAAAAAATATACATTTTTGTGCAAAATAAACTCCAGTTTGAATTGTTTCTAAACATAAAATCAAGATTAATTGGGCTTACACAATCTTGTGCAAAGATCATTACAAAAAGTTTGCCCTTAATGTTTATCGTTGTATTAAATAACCACATTCTGACAACCTCAAAGCTGACAGAGCCTTGCACCATCCCCTCTGGGGGGGTCCACGCCTTGAGCTGGGGACCGAGGGCTTAGACAACAACTTGAGTATGAGGAGTCACCCCATCAGCCTGTTTGTTCCTGTTGCTAGGCCAGTTGTGTTATCACCACAAACAGAGTGTTTCAGGGTTTGATTGGGAAAGAGCACCATTTCTGGGCAATCTCGGCTGCTGGTTGTTTTCTTCAGAAACAAAGTTTGATTGCTGTGTTTACAGATGTCTAAATAAATCTGGCCAGAGGGGGAACAATCACTTGTCTCAGAACAATTTCTTCAAAGAGTCTCGGAGTGAAAGCCTCCATCTATACCAGTAAAACCTATACCTATACAGGCTTTGGCAAAATAGATTACCATACCTCAAATTGGTGCGGACTATTTAAGCTCTTTGAGGATTTTTTTGGCAAATTTCAGGACTTCCTTGTGACACACCTTGTGACTTATCTCTTAAGCCCTCACTCTGTGTATCTATCCCTTCTGTGTCTGTCTAAACTACTTTTTCGTCTCTCACATTCCCTTTTTCTTTCCAGAACTTCATGTCAGGGTCAAGAATGCTCCTACGGTGTTTTTTATGCAGAGTGGACTATTATCTCTCACTGTAAGAGACATCCAATACCCCACCCTGCACAGGTGCCAGCAGACTTTGCCAGCACCTCCCTTCTTCTCCTCTTCCAACCCACTTACGCTCCTCTCTTCTTCTCTTCTCTCTCTCCTCTTTGCTTTGAGAGCTTGGCCAGGCAACATGCTGTTAGCCAGCACCCTGCTTTGAATGAAAAAGGCCTTTTAAAATTCATTAGGGGGCTGAGGACTCTGAGATCCAGTCAGTCTGCCCGCCACATTCCTGCCGTTCCAACCCAGGACAGGGGAGACGGAGCAGAGAGAACAGCCTTTTATTCAGGCCTTTTTATGGAGCCCTTCTCCCTTCTCTCGCCCCTGGTACCCGTGGATATCGCATTCTGCTAAAAAGGACCATCAGTCTGATAGAGCACGGTGCATTTGGAAAGGGAACAAGAACACAACAATAGCATTCCTGAAGGTCATCCTAGCCTCCCTACACCAGGCAACTGAGTCCCACGCTCCCAAATAATGGGCATGCAGCATTCCTCCGCGCCTCACACGCAAGAGGTTAGCCTCTTTAAATGACAGCTGTCTGAACAGGGGCTTTATGAATTTACATGAAATCAGTGCTAAAAAGTGGTGAAAAGTTTGGTTAGTCAAAAGAAACATAAAAAATCTTCTGCTTTTCTGCTGCGTTAACGATAAACTTGCAGGTTACATAGCTCATATTTTTGGTGATCGGTGAATTTAACAGTTGATTTTCAAGTCATGAACAAAACATGAGTGTAGTTGACTCTAGAGACAAAAATTCAGCCCTGAGATATGACAAGAGTTTTTAGATCTGTGTGCCACTGGGCTAGCCTTCTGCTTCAAATTTGGAGGTAAAAATTTATATTTAAGCTTAAAACATTTATGAAAAATGAAAATAAACTGTGTAGCAGCAAATTAGAGCACCTGGAGCTGTGACCTGCCCAATCCAACAGAGGGGACTCCCAACACATCACTCTCTTGACCTCAACAGTAAGGAGGTACAACTCGAGGACAGGCAAAGCCAGTCCGAGCGGACGACAACTACACTGAAATATCTGAGAAGCCCCCTGTGTAAGCTCTTTGGGCTCCACACTGCCAATGGCAAAATAAAAAACAAAACCAAGCTATGTGTCAAATATCTGCAAAGTAGCCAGCCCACTCCTCATCCACAACAAATCCAGAGGCCTACTTCTCAGCTTTCCACCAGCCTGTATACTGAATTGCCGGTTTGGGACAAATTAAGAATCTGAATTTTAATCAAACTAGCTCTTTTAGCGCCAACCAGCATGGGTGCTTATTGTAAACATTTTGCTGGCTAATTCTACCCTGGCACACCAGATGGACCGGTCAATATATTTCACTAGTCCATCTGGGAAAGAGCCCATAAAAAGTGTTTGGAAAAGGGCAGAACCGTTGAGAAGTTTATTGGACAACTGGTTTGTCAATCACATTTATTAAGGGCCAGTCAGAAAATGCAGTAGGTGAGTGCTATTGTGCTACAGAACGTGAGCTATTTCACAAAACAAACTCAAGGCAAAACATGCCGGAAGTGGAGCTGTTTGTTCATTTAATAAAGAAATGTGCTCCAGATCTGACAAAACTGATAATGAAGCTGTTAGCATCTATGCTAATCTCTGTACGAGCAGCCACTTCCTGCTGTCATCTCACTTGTAGCTCTCTTCTGCTCTAAAGGACTCTGACTAGGCCGTGCTGTCATTGTAGGTTGGAGGTTGGCAAGATTGATCCAATCCATTACAGACACTGAATCGGGCAGATCCAGCTGCTGTGCAAGGGTAGGCTAATCAAACATTCCTGCTTCTTAGATGCTACTGCAAAAGAGAATACAAAAACTATTTAAAGGTTTTAAAGTGAATTAAATCAACATCATGCTGTTTATATCTAACAATACTTAAACATAATTTCATTCTATATTGAACATTTTTGCCTCAGGTTACTGCAGCGAGATGACTTATATGGTAAAGTGGCTAAAACAAATGATGGTAACCAATGGCAAACATAAAGCAAGATTGGCATCAATATGGAACAAAGTTTCTGTTCACCCACAAAATGTCAGCCCTAAATCCAGTCTCACGCAAGCTCTGTTTTGGATTACACCCACTCTTTCAGGCAACATCCAAATGCAAAATGTCAACAAAGCAGATCACTTATGAGCAAGCCCTCTCACAACACATGAAGTCACTGGATCAGTTGCTGACACAAAAACATTGACCGTCTGTTATGATGGAACCTGAAAGAGCTCCAAATTATGAAAAACAATCTGTCAATAGAAGGAGTTCATTATTTTTAAGAGCTGTGCACAAAAACAAAGCAAACAAAGCAAAAGAGATGACTTGTTTGTACTGTCATGTGGGCATGAGGTTGAAGAGCGAGTCCCGTGCGTCACTGCTACGCTTTGGCTGGACACCCAGGACACAGATGATGATCGGAACAGATACCAGAGGCCTAATGCAGAGGAAGGTTCAAAGAACAGCTGAATGGGAATAATGACTGCATTTCAGGGCAATCGACCAAGTGGAATTTTAAATAAATGCACAAATCTCATTAGCTTTACATTGACTTTGGGGATAAGACTATCTTATCCTTTCAGGTATTAAGTCTCTGACATCATGGAGGAAACACAGAGATGATTCCTTTTGTTTTCTGAGGGGAATAAACGCGATTAAAAGGCTCAATTATCGGAGCTTTGCGTAAGGCAGAGGTTTTAATAAGTGCTTTTTGAAAAGGAGCGCCTCAGGCCTAAATAAAAGGCTGCAATAAGGAAATCTACAGGAGTTAAATGGGCTCTGTCAGGACTATTGTTAAAATCATACACTTATCTCAATTGAACGTAGGCACAAAAGATGATCCACACAGGAATAATGAGAATCTGACAATGTGAAGTTCTGTTATCGAAAATCAGTGCTCTATGAATTATGTATGAAGTCAGTTTTGCAGGAAATCAGCTGCAGCTACTGCCTGACAGTTTAATGCCCTGCAAGGTAGGGCTGAAAGATTGATTGTTCTTGGATCGAAATCGCAATTTCAGACAACACAATCATGTGATGGCCAAAGCTGCAATTTTATGCACAACCAAGGATCCATTGTGTCAACTATTCAACACATGCTGTTTTACAAATTTGCAGGCAATGCATTTATTTTTCCTACAATTAGATCTTTTCCAAAAATCGTTCAGCCCTATTATGAACCTACAGTGTATTATGTATAAAACCTTTTGTTCCAAGAGACGATCCACAGCTTTGTCGATCACTGTTGATTTTGACAGCATTTTTTGATTTAGTTTCAGTCTTTTGCCTAAAATATCTTTTAGTTTTGGTCATAATTTATATAAATTGGTTTAATTTTAGTCTACTTTCAGTTGATGACATTTCACAACATTTTAGTCAACAAAATCTACTGTAAATTTAGTCGGCTAAAATATGAAGTGTAAAGTGTAAGGCATTTTTTATGTTTCCTTTAATTTCTGAAGTCATGTTTCACACCTGGATAAAATGAAACATCTAATAACCCTTTATTGAATGCTAGTAAAGTTTGAATGTATAAATAAACAAATGTAACTTTTGTGTGAAATGCAGTCACCTTTATTTAGGCTACCTGGAAGAATTGACAACAAACAGTGAACCTGCTCTACATGACTATATCAACTCATAAAGAGAGGAGCTCTGATTGGATTGCTTCCAAACTTATTCCACAACCACGAAGCTAAGGTAGTTGTGATTGGATGTCCCTTTTAACTCATCCAACCTTTCCACACAACCAAAGTAGCTGTGACTGGATATATTCCTAACTTGTCCCTACTTTCTACGTGATCAAATTAGGTCTGATTGGATTAAGTCTCCGTCAAACATTTTCGTCAAGTTTTTTATTTGTTGATGAAAATGTCAGTTAATTTAGTTTTAGTTTTTGCACTTGGTTTTATTAGCTACGGTCTAGTTTTCATCAGGGGAAAAAGGTTGTTGACAAAAACACATATGTGCAAAGTTTGAAAAAGAAAATCCCTAAAACGTCCTGTTGGTGCAGATGCATAAAGATGGAGTTGTGATACGCAGTCACAAAGGTGGGTGCATACATGGAAATGAGGTCCCAGTGTGATGCCGTCATGGTGGTCAGACGATACATTCCTGGAGGGGAGAACAGCGAGGCTCGGAGCTGTCACAGTTAGTAACAAGAGTATGAAATGACAACAACTCATTTAGCGGCAGCCAAGAGAAAACAAATGCTCCGTGGCCTGTCCTTGTGCTATCCAAACAAACTGGTGGTGTATGTTGGAACATACCTGTGGTTAACCACCTTGACAACCCCCTACCCCCTCTGTCTTAACCGCCCCCCTATCTCAGGATTACATAAATGTTGAGAAGTAGGTCAATGGGAAGGCGTGCACCGTTAACAGTAGCAGACATGGAGACCCTCGCACCACGACGACCACAAGGCTCTGGCAGCGTGCCTCGGCAAAAGAGCTGCTTCAGCCAAACCAGCACTTCACTGTCAGGCGGCGTTAACTCGGGGCTCCCAGGATATCAGGGCCCCAGGGAGGAAAAATGCCACACTTAACTCGCACTTGGACACATTTACAGCCGTCTGAATAGAGGACGATGGCAACAAGGCCAAGATCACACAAATCATCTGAGAAGAAGAGAGAGAAACAGGGTGAAAGTACTTTTGGCCTCTCGTGGTTAAATTGGTTGTTTTCATCATCGTAGAAGAATACAGTATGCGTGTGAGGGGTAATTGGATTTTAGAGAGCATAGAAAAGCTACTGTAACCTTCATGTAATTACAGACAGAGTATGTAAAGACTCATTAAAATGAAAGAATGGCTTCTCTGTGGTTAGTTTTCTATCCTTGCTCTTGAAGCTATTCATTATCTAACTCTTCTAATGTTACTCTAAAACATTAAAAGAAAAGCCCACCAGGATTGTGTCTGGTTATTAATCTTTCACTGAACATGGGTAATAGTTTTGATGTTTGATAGACGATACAAACGGCAGACAGTATTCATTAAAGAAAGGATTCCTGGATCATTGTTTTCCTGCCAACACTAATACAGATAATCTATTAATCCATTAATAGCTTCTTTGCTCTGGCTTCCCATTAAATCTGGAAAGGAATTCAAAATTCTTCTTCTCACCCACAAAGCTCTTAATGACCAGGCAGAAACATATCTTCAAAAGCATGTAGCGCTGTATAACCCCTCAAATTATTATTTTTGGACAGCCAAACCTGATTGATGAAAGAAGAGTTTTTAGCCCTTTAGCTCCCAACTATAACTCGTCTGTGTCATTTATGACAGCTCATTAAAATTTGACAGGAAGATCAACTCTGTTGTCAAAACCAGCCTCTTAAAACTAAACTGCAAAAACTTAAATCTAAGGAAGTTTCTTCATCTAATTTTAATGATAAAATTCTCACAAGACTAACTGTAAGTCAAAATTACCTGACATGTTCAGCTACACATCTTAATTCGGTATTTGAAAACAAAAAATAAATCCTGAATTGCTTGTAATAAGTTAAAATATCTGCCAATGTGGCAAGATGAATTTTACTTGTACGATGTCTTGAAAGGAAGATGTGCTACCTTAAGTAGTTTCTATACCTGATTTTGAGACCCTAATTACAAGTTATTCAGTGCTTCATTTTTGTTTTAATTCCTTGTATTAATATATCCATCTGGACTAATCAAATGAATATGAAATTTTAGTAAGTATTGTGGATATTTTTGGCTTGAAATTAGACAAACTTGCTAAGATCTGAGTTTTTGCAGTGTACTTGCTAAAGTAAAGCCTTATTTAACTAAAAGTGGCCTTGAAAGAGTGATTCATGCCTTTATAACATCTAGGTTTGACTATTGCAATTCACTGTACATCAGTCTTAAATCTTCTCTGTACAGTCAGAATGTTGCTGCACGCCTCCTCACAAGGAGCAGAAAACATAACCATATCACACCAGTTTTAGCATCTCTCCAATGGCTTCCTGTATGTTTTAGGATTGATTTTAAAATATTGACTCTTATATACTCTCTAAAAGTTTCAAAGGCAAACTCAAGACCTGCCTCTTTAGTTTGGCTTTTACCTGAATTTAATGTACTCATCTTAATGTGTTTTAGTAATTTAGGTTTTACCTTATTCTGTTTTTCAGAATTATCTTTTAGTAGTTTATCCTCTTGTTTTATCATTTTTTCCAAATGTTCTTCTTAAATGCTTTATTCCTGTTTAAACATACTGCCGTAACCTTTTGGTGGTTTTACTCTCATAACAGTACCCTAATGTATTTATTATTTGCTTATTTTTTTTACTTCATTACAATTTATTTTTATTCTATTTGATATTTTTAATTTTACACTTTAACCTAACTTCCAGTGTTTAAAATGTAAATGTAAATGTTCTTTATGTATACAGCACTTTACAACAACCCTTTCAGTGAACCAAAGTGCTTTACAATAGATAGTAAATAAAAAGAATAGACAAAACAATAAAAGTATAAACACGAAATACAATAAAATAAAATACAGTAAAATAAAAGTAAAAGTGTCACCTCCTACTGGGTATTAAAAGCCATCCTAAATAAATAGGTATTCAGTCTAGATTTAGCTTACTTAAGTTAACTTCACTCTCTCTCCATTAAAGATCTGCCCCGTCCCTCATCATGGTCTAGTCACTGCTAAAGATTTCTCCATGACTTCCTTCTTCTTCGTGGCCTTCAATTAAACTAACCCGAACCTTCTGTTATGTTGTATTTTGACATATCTAAGATTGTTTTATTATCGTGTTGGTTTTATGTTTTATGGTTTTATCTTATTTGCCCTTAGCTAATGCGCTCTATTGTCCCATTTGGCCAGTTTAGTTTGTTTGTTTTATGCCTTATGATGGCTCTCATCACTGTTTTCCTATTTTGGTCGTCTCTTTATGGTTGTACAGCACTTTGGTCAACATATGTTGTTTTAATATGTGCTATATAAATAAATTGGGTGCCACAGTAGAGCAGCCAGTGGTGCACATGCCCCAAAGCAAAAAGGTTGCCGGTTTGATGCCTGTGTCAGCCAGGACCTTTGTGTTGAGTTTGCATGTTCTCCCCATGCATGCGTAGGTTCTGTCAAGGCTTCCTCTCACAGTTCAAAAACATGTAATTTAGGTTTAATGGTGACTCCGAATGTCCCGTAGGTATGAGTGTGAGTGTGAATGGCTGTCAGTCTCTCTGGTGACCAGTTCAGGGTGGACCCTGCCTCTTGCCAAGTGTCAGTTGGAATAGGTTCCAGCCCCATGACCCTGAAAGATATAAGCTGTATAGATAATGGATGCAGGCCTTTCCATGGTACCTTTAAGATAACCTTTACCTTTCCAATCAAAGTCAGCAAATGCCTGATAGTCTGGTGGTCCTAAAGATTAATTTACCTGATTGTCCTGTGGTGTGAGGTGCTTTAATTGTCTCAGAAGATCATGCCCCGACTTGAAATTTTAAATATCAAACATACTCAATATTTACGAGAGCACTGAGAACAGCCAAGCACATCCTCTGAGTTCTGTCACATGGAACGGAACAAAGCCAATCCAGAAGCAAGCTGGACCGACATGGTGATACGTGGCAAAAAAGGACTGTCTATTCAGTGTAACCTGATATTTAAAAATACTGATAAGAAGTGGAGCTGGACTGAAATCATAACCACTAAGGATGTCATAAGAAACTAACCGCTCACCGCATTTAGCTTAGCAATTCCTTCTGAAGTTGTCCGCCATGTTTGTTTACAGTAAAGCCACATTTGATCAGACGAGATTACAAACTGTGGGAGTTTGTTGTGTCTCTCTCTTTGTAGCACACCACACACTACAACAACAGAAAAACACATCTGACATTATTTGTCTTCTTGTGGGAGGTGTCTCACTGTTTCAGAATCAGTTAAGAGTTTAAAAACCTTTATGTGAACCAGGCCTTAGTCTCTTAAACTAGAATGGGAGGCAGAGCCTTTAGTTGTCAGGCCATCATCTTGGGATCACTTACCAATCATAATTCAGAGGGCAAAAAACCTCTCTACATTTAGGAGTAGGCTTAAAACTTTATGTTTTGATAAGTCAGAGCATCAGATCCAAGCATTTCCAAAGGGGAGGGAAAAAGACCTGCATCCGATCCTCTCTAGAGATGATTTTTAGGGATGCACTGATACTCCAGTATTTCTGGTCAAGAGCATAAGCTCTGTACTTAAGAAAAATGGACTCGTTTCTTTCAGTGTTACGGTATATTTTTGTGAGGAACAGATGTAAAACAAGAAAACTGCATTTAACTCTTGCAAAAATGAAAACCTTGATTTTTAAATGTACCCATGCAGTGACGAGAAGATGCATCAATATTGTACAGTTGTGTAATTTGCCAATATTCTAGTCAGTATATGGCCGTTATGTGTGGCCGATATACTAACTATAAATATCTGGCATCCCTAAAAACTTTTTCATTTTTCATTCAATTTAAAGCAAATCCTAGACACGATGTAAACAGTTTAACACACCAGGACATGGGACCTTGATGAGAAATATGTTTTATTAAATGAAAATAAACAATTGACTGAAAACTGAAAATCCTTTACACATACCTTTAAAATTTATGGTGTGTTGCTGAAAAGTGTTACAACTACAGAGAGTCTCAGGAATTAGAACAGATCAGTGTGTTCTTCTGTTGAACTGACCTTGAAAAGTCTGTTGGATAACATCTCACCTCTGAGATCATCCTTTATCAACAAATACTGCACTTCTCAGAACAGAAAATTCATCAGGATCCAATCATCCACTTCAAAATTTCCTCCTAATGCTCGGTCAAAGAGGGGGAAAATGCAATAAGGAAACTTCCTCAATAAAAGAGGAGTGACCTCTTGTACTGTAACACCTCTCTGGGTGCTCGCTCTCATTGGGAGACACCCAAGCAGAGCAGAGAGCTGCAAAAACAAACAGAAATATGAGTCTGTTTGACAAGTCCAAAGTCTGTCCCAGAGCAAATAAAGTGCTCCCTCCAATCAGAGGGGCTGTAAAGAATGTGTCTGCTGGGTACCTCTCACTGTGACGGCTCCACAAATACAGCAGAGCTGCAGGCTAGGAGCTGCTGGAAAGCCCAGGGATGGAGGGGACTGTTGGTCCAGAATCTACGTGAGCCTCTACTATGGGGAAAAACCAGAGGGGGCTTCAGTAAATACGTCTACACTTGGCACCAGCTCCTCTGTGTTTATTGGGTTTGACCCCCACAGAATAGACCTATATACCCAAACAAGGTGGAAAAGCCAATAAACTCTCCTACCTCATGGAATATTACACCTCTGTGGCTGAGTTTCCTGGATCTGAAAATAAAAATCTTATCAAACATGAAAACACTGAAAAAAACTAAGCCAGATTAGGATCGCATTACAATCCATACTGAGAACTCATAATGAATTACAGCTTCTGATGTGTTGAAAATATTAGGCACACTGGTTGGACATCAAAATTTCTTCATGTGCCCAAGAAGAGCAGCTTGCATGCCCCTAAGGTCAATCTCCTCCTTCTGAGCAGCTAGTACTGCTGTTAAAATGCTTTCACAGCCAAGATTCCCTTCCCTGTATGACCTCAGTTGGAAAATATGGACATAATCCAAAGACTGAAGGCCAAATTAAATTCCTGTGAGTACTACTTAAGTTATAAGTCAAGTTACTTTGACAGTTTATATAAATATAGGCCATAACATCTCCCACTCAAAGTAAAATGAGATTTGTGCTCAAATTTGACTCAGAAGTACTGAAATCTTAGGAGTCACGTATGAACAAAATCATATTTCACAATACAATACACAATACATCATGTTTTGTCCAAGTAATATCAAAATTCCGGTAAAAAGCTGCACAACCTTATTTCCTTTATTCTGTCCAAAGGGAAACCCAGAGGGCAATGCTCGTCAGAGTGACCTTTGACCTACCTGGGCTTACAGGCACAGGGCCACTCACATGGAAAGTAAAGGGTGGCAAAGCTTGGACCTCAAGGTGAGTGCACGGTCAGTTGTCTAATATTGACTTGCTGCTGAAAAAACAGACATGACAGGCATAACAAGCTTTATCATAGGTGCTACATCAGGTGTAGACATTATCAATACATTCCTTTTAAAAAGGACCCATCCAGGAACCTTTAAAGCTCTGACACTGCTTCAAAAGAATCAATACAGCACTGGTATTGGAAAAAACCTAACTGGTGCCCAACCCTAGCTGTAATGCATTGTATTTAGAAAACATTAGGAGGGATTTTGTGTCATTTAGACCGTTTGCCATAATTTTGTGTGCAATACAAAACTTTACTGCACAGTAAAGTGCTTTGCCCTCTTCAAGTAATATGTTACTTGTTGTATTTGCGAGGGATGCACATCAGTATCAGTTGAACATTGGTATCGGCCATCGGCAAATTAATGTTGGATGAACCAATATCGGTTTTCAGATGTTTATTAGTTCCGTCATGCCAATTTAATGCTTCCATATGGCACTCCTATCTGCTGATTTAGAAATATTCTTTATTCAGGGCGGTAAAAGCAGCCTGTTGGGCAAACTGTGATGTGTTTTCAAGTCCAGACGTGAAAAACTATTGGCACTGAGGGAGAATTGTGCCAAAAGCACCAGTATTGACCCTGATTTTGACAAATGTAACATCACCAGCACTGGCAAAAAAAAAAGTTCCTTAGAAGCTCAAGCCCATTTATTGTTTCAAATCAGCCTGTGTTGTGACTGAATTTAATCAATCAATCTGTATTTGTATAGCGCCAGTTCATAACAAGTGTTATATCAAGGCACTTTACAATCTGAAGCTGTACTCTTTATTTAATAGATACACATATATGCCTAAATACAAATACATATAACATATATTTGTATATACACATACATACATAAATATAAATCTGTCCTCATTACATTCGTCTCTGCTGAATAAAGATTGTCAAGGTGCAGAAAAAGTCCATCATCAGATACCTCAGAGAGCTCTGAACAAGAGTCCTGATCAGCAGTTAATAATGACATATCTTCAAATATTACCTGTGTGTTCAATATCAGTTTGAAGTTGATTTTTGGGAAAAGTGACAGCCCTAACTCATACTGCACAAACAACAGATTATCACATTACAGCTAAGCAGCAATATTTACAGTTTCATCAGCACATTAGTTTCATAACAATTTGAAAATCCTATTAGCACAAACTGGTTTCAGGTTACTTCTGTTGTGTAATCCATCATATTTATCCTTAAGTCTGCCTTTGTTTTTGTGCAAATTATAATCATAATACGAAAATGAGATTTTAACCTTTTTAGATTACTTAGTGATCCATGAATTCAGCTCTTATTGTACAGTAACAAATGGGAGGCTCAGTATATTTAGAGAGACTGATGATAAAAATATACAAAATACAAAATTTACAGAGATACAGCTACCAACTACAAAATGTGAAATTAAAGGCAATTGTTTTAGTCAACTATAATTCGACATTATGACCTTGCATTTTTCTCTGGAAACATCAGCAGTTCAAACGAATACTGTTGAAACATTCAGGTGAAGTCATTTGTATTATTATGAAATACAGAACAGCTCAGACATGCAGACCGGACCAGGAAAAACAAAGTCACGTCATTCACAGAGTGATAATTCTCTTTGTAGAGGGGCAAATATATGTTTCTAAATGAACTATCATGCTTTAACCACTGGAGTTTAGTCAAGTTATGGCTGAAATCAACTCTAAAGCTACGCTGCGGCCTCTGGATTTGTAAGGACCCCCTCTAGAATAAGAAATGTGACCAAAAGAAAAATCACTGATAGGTCCGTTTATTGAGCAGGAACGGAAGTGTTTGATTCCTGAAGTGCTTTCTAAGCTGTTGTAGAACAGTCAAATAAACTGTAATGACTGTGGGCTGCATGGTGGTAGAGTGGTTTGCACTATTATCTCACAGCAGGAAGGTTCCTGGTTTGATTCCTCCAGGACAGGACCCATCTGTGGGAGTTTACATGTTTCTCTCATCCATTCATAAGTTTGCTCTGGCTACTCCAGCTTGCTTCAAAAGTCTAAAACAAGCTTTTACTGTGAACTAAAAGCTCTCATGTGACACTACACACAAGCCTCATTAGTGCTGCTGTTTCAAGGCACGACTTTATGCTCTTGTAACATTTACTTGTAACAACTGAGAGCACAGCAGAGGAAAATGGTGGGAACAAATTGACCCCCATTTGCTCCATCTCCAGGAACAGTATTAGAGGCGAAATGTTGTGAGAGGGAGAACATGGAGGAGCGCTGTGAGTGTGTGTGTCTGCCTTTGAGTGTCTGTGAAGCATGTGCTGTCTCGTGCTCTCTTGCGCACACCGCAAGCCCTATGGCCTTGGTTCCCAAGCAAGTCTGGACCCCCAAGAGGAGTCACCAGAAGCCTTATTCATACTGCTGTTTCAAGGCGTAATATTTACATTTGTTTCCATTGTGAACATCCTGGAGGTGCAATGGGGGAAACGAGTTGATCCCCTTTTTGTTCCATCTCCGGGGATAATAACAGAAGAACGATGTTGGAGAGAAAGAGAGAGAGGCACATAGACTCAGCGGGAGACAGGAGCGCTGCAAGTGAGGGTCTCTGCTTTTGCGTGCATGGTGGGGCACGCACCAAGTCGGGCGTATTCAAGCCGTACTGCATCATGAATCGACACAGATATTACAAGCTTCACAAAAATGAAGAGAATCTCTAGACATTTAACATAAATTCATATTTTAAGACCAGTTAAACCCATTTTAATGGCAGTTCAGCTAGATGCTGCCATATTTATCAACATCATTCCTCTCCAGATAATATCAATTATAGATTTTAATTTTAATATTAGATTGATCTCTCTATCTATGGTTGTATTGATTATAAATCCATGGTAACTATTTTTACAACCACATAGACATGAGGTTCCTCTTAAAAGGGAGATGCCACATCTCAGGGGCTTACCTATAATAACTTTAGATTTAACAAATATGGTGCTATACAAATGAAGATAGATTGATAAAGTCTATATTCAGAGATAAATGTGATTTTAGTCCCTTTGTCTCCGTCTGGATGGATACATCTCTGGATGTATGAATGTATAATATATGTATTTGTATCTATGCATATATGTGTATCTATAAAATAAAGAGTATGTCTTCAGCCTGCTCTTTTGTAAAGTGTTTTGAGATAACACTTGTTATGAACTGGTGCTATACAAATAAATATTGATGGATTGAGATTGACTGAATGTAGTGCTTTTGCGTGAAGGCACTGTGAATCGGACTAGAGGGTCTCAGGAACAGGGCGCGAGGCACTGTCAAGCTTTGACATGCTCAAAATTTGGTTAAAAATTTTGGCTAAAACCACAATAAAGACTAAGGGGGAACTTTCTTTCAGGGTGTTTTGCAGTATGAATTAGGCTTCTGGTGACTCCCCTTGAGGGTCCGGACTTAGGCCATAGGGCTTGCAGTATTCGATGATACCACGGGGCAACCATGATAAAGACTACGGGGGTACTTTCTGTCAGGGTGTTCTTGACAAGAATGTGTGTGTTAGTCAATTCTATATTGATTTTATTCAAGAAAACAATTAAAACTGATGTTTCTTTGCACTTCAATATGTCATTTATTGTGTAGGTCCTGGCAGAGGAGGCTGAGGCACTAAACTTGGGATACACTGCCCTTTGGCACTGTGAACTGACACCAACACAAAATCCTCTTGGAATTAATGTGAATGTCTTGAGGTGCTGTGATGTTGGAGTTGAACAAATGGGAGGCTCAGTATATTCGGAGAAACTGATGATAAAACTATAAAGCTACCTTTTTTTATAACTATTGTCTGATAAAAAATTTACAGAGATACAGCTACCAACTACAAAATGTGAAAGTAAAGGCAATTGTTTTAGTCGACTATAAATCTGCATTATGACCTTGCATTTTTCTCTGGAAACATGTTTTATCAAAGCAGTTCAAACAAAAACTGTTGAAACATTCAGAAGAATATCTGTTAATCATATCTATTATAATGAAATACAGAACAGCTCAGACATGCAGACCAGACCAGGAAAAACAAAGTCACGTCATTCACAGTGATGATTCTCTTTGTTGAGGGGCAGGTATATACACGTGGACAAAATTGTTGGTACCCCTCTGTTAAAGAAAGAAAAACCCACAATAGTCACTGGAATAACTTGAAACTGACAAAAGTAATAATAAATAAAAATTTACTGACAATTAACTCATGAAAATCAGACATTGCTTTTGAATGGTGGTTCAACAGAATAATTTTAAAAAGCAAAATAACAAAACTGGCCTGGACAGAAATGATGGTACCCCTAGAAAAGACTGAAAATGATTTGACTAAGGTGTGTCCTGTAATTAGCATCACAGGTGTCTTTGAGCTTGTAATCAATCAGCCTGCCTATTTAACGATTGAAAAGTAGTCACTGTGCTGTTTGGTATTGTGGTGTGTACCACACTGAACATGGACCACAGAAAGCTAAGGGGAGAGTTGTCTCAGGAGATTAGAAAGAAAATTATAGACAAGCATGTTTAAAGGTAAAGGCTATAAGACCATCTCCAAGCAGCTTGATGTTCCTGTGACTACAGCTGCACATATTATTCAAAAAAATAAGGTCCAACCTCCCTGGACATGCGCGAGAGGAAAATTGATGACAAATTGAAGAGACGGATAAAACAAATGGTAACCAAAGAGCCCAGAACAACTTTCAAAGAGATTAGAGGTGAACTCCAAGGTCAAGGTACATCAGTGTCAGAACGCACCATCCGTCACTGTTTGAGCCAAAGTGGACTTAATGGAGGACACCACTGTTGAAAGCAAATCATTAAAAAGCGAGACTGGAATTTGCCAAAATGCATACTGACAAGCCACAAAGCTTCTGGGAGAATGTTATGTTCTGGGGCTGCTTTGCTGCATCTGGCACAGGGTGTCTTGAATCTGTGCAGGGTACAATGACATCTCAAGACTATCAAGGCATCCTGGAGCCAAATGTGCTGCCCTGTGTCAGAAAGCTTGGTCTCAGTCACAGGTCATGGGTCCTCCAACAGGATAATGACCCAAAACACACAGCTAAAAACACCCAACAATGGCTCAGAACAAGACATTGGACTATCCTGAAGTGTCCTTCTATGAGCCCTGATCTAAATCCTATTGAACATTTGTGGAAGGAGCTGAAACATGCAGTCTGGAGAAGACACCCTTCAAACCTGAGACAGCTGGAGCCGTTTGCTCATGAGCAGTGGGCCAAAATACCTGTCGTCAGGTGTAGAAGTCTCACTGAGACTTACAGAAATTGCTGATTGCAGTGATTGCCTCAAAAGGTTGTGCAACAAAATATGAAGTTAAGGGTACCAACATTTTTGTCCAGGCCAGTTTTGTTTTTTAAAATTATTCTGTTGATCAACAATTAAAAAGCAATGTCTGATTTTCATTAGTTAATTTTCAGTAAACTTTTATTTATTATTGCTTTTTCTCCTAAACCAATTAGGAGAGGAGACATGCAGGAAAGAGGCCACAGACTGGAATCAAACACGGGCTGCATGTGTGCAGTGAGAGCATCAACACCAGGCTTTTTGAACGCTCATATCCAAACCATGAATGATAGCCACTGTCTTAATACGACTGTGTCAGTGATGAAAACTCGCCATCACTGCGCCAAATGGACAAGCAGCATGGATAATGCATGGATGGACGCACTGACTGCCGAAAAGCTGGATGATGATATGAATGAACAGACATCTGTTGGGGAGGCTTTGTGAGAAGTACATATGGCTTAGGATAGAAAAAGGAACTACATTTGAATGGAAAGTGGAATTCCTGACAACTGCCACCAGAAGACATTTCCCATAACCTGCCAAAGTTTCCGACGGCTGCGGTTAACCGGCTCTTATTGCCCTTACAGAATCCAAACTTGGCACCAGCTCACGTGTACCGAAAGATGATTCAATTGAGACGATTGGAGAAGGAATCCCCATTGTGTTTGTTTTTGTTCCACAGGTTGAGGCCCCTGGACAGCCAAAGTAAAAATACCCAGAGCTCCCACATATCTAAGCTGTTTCAACATTTGTGGGGCCCAAGGTGCGCCACAGAACGGAATGTCCGACCAAACACACTCTGCAAAGTTTTGTATGAATTTATGTGGCCCGCAGCCTGACCTACCGCGGCCTTTTCCAGGGGAGGAGATAGATATGTTTGGAGCTTGGAGTGCAGCACGAAGCGGGGAGTATCAAGCTACAAGAGGGGTCGAGTATAGAGGCGGGGAGTCCTGGGTGAGTCATGTTGAGATGAAGTTCTTGCTAAAGGCTTCCCCCTTGCTTTCTTCCCTCCCACGCAGGGAGTCCTCTTAGTGTATGGCGCTGGCTTACTCAGAGGAAGAGGAACTCCCGGCGAAGAGGTCAGGAAAGCAAAACGAGAGAGAAGGGAGAACACAGGGAGCCCGGAGTGATATCAGTGTGACTGACAGGTGCTCTTCCCTCAAAAATTCCTCCTGCCATGTGCTCTGATGCTGTTTTTGTTCATGTTTTTGACAATCGGCTAGGAATTCAGCTGTATGCTTATATAACTGCAAAATCTGACCACCTTAGATGCCACGCACACCGTCTCGGCTGTCAAGAGGATCTGTTTATTTCTTTTCATATCTGCATTCTTCTCATTGTTGAGGTGTTCCAGCAGTTATTCCTCTGTGCCCCATCCAGGGTACTAAAAAAGAGCATGGAAACACAGTGTGTTCTGCAGAAAGAAAACACCATCATACCTCAACGACAACACCCATGATTTCCAAAGAATGCGATGGATGTGATCCCTGAGGAGGGAAAAAGCAGACTTTGCCAGGCATAGCACAGGCTAACTGCCCATTATGAGGGATTTCCCAAAACAGACGTGAAGTTATATGTAGGGGAGGGGGTCTGCACGGAAAGAATGAGGGATAAAAGTGTGTGTTTTAATCTTGAGAAGGGGAAAAAGAGATGGGCTAAAAGGTTTCCCATAAATGTTAATGAAGGGCTTTCCCAGAAAGATTTTTTTTCCTCGGTCCAGCTTGAAACAGGAGGTCAGGTGCTAATGTTAACCAGCAGGTCTGGATCCAAGGGTCTGACTTTACAGAAGAAAACCATGTGGAGTTAACCATCCTGCAGGGATTTAACAGTGAGGTAGCAGAGTCTGCATGATGATGTGTTACAAGAACAGAGCAGACATAGAAGAGCCAGTTTTAGTGAATCATTTTTTACTTTTAGAAAAAGGCATCGATTACAGAAAGTCCAACCTTTCTACCTTCTTGAATATGTTTCCACATCACAAGACACGTGCATGAAAGGTGATGTCAAAATGGTATTTACCAGAGATGCAACAAAACACTTTTCTGAACATACCTCTTGGTCATGTTGGCTATGAACAAATACATTTTTATTTGCACAAAGCCAAAAAAATGTTTTCTCAACAAGCAAAGCCATGCTCTCCTTCTTTTTATTACTTCCTCCAAGGCCATTTTGTCTTCTGCTGAGGGCACAAACCTCCGCCAAGGCCTCTCCAGTTTTCATGTGCGATGAAGTTTGAAGGCACAAGGGTGCAGACCCGACACACCAAGGCCGTAGAAGGTAGCAGTACCCCAGGAAGCTTGCATCTCCCAGCTACCAAACCAACTTGTAAGTACATTTCAATTGTCAGTATACTTCGTCACACTGTTAAAAAATCCTTCAAAAAAAAAAAATCCTTGGATCCACATCCGGATTTGGGTCACCACCAAAGTTGTATCAATTTTTCCTTGTGCTATGACCAACATTCTCTGAAAATGTCATGAAAATCCATTGAGAACTTATGAAGTTACTGTAAAAAAAAGGTGGAAAACTGCCCTATCTTGTAATGTTAACAAATCCTTTAATACTTTCCAGACACCACATCCAGATTTGTATCACCACCAAAATGTATCCACTTCTTCCATCTGCGATGACCAACATTCCCTAAAAATTTCGACCAAATCCACGGACAACTTTTTGAGTTATTTTGCTAACAGTCCAACAGACAACACCTCCTATGCAGATAAGGAATCACAGCAAAGCAGAGTTTGTGGGTTTCCTGCACATAAAATGTCAAAGGTATAACTCTTTGCATATAAAGCAGTGTTTCAATTTAAAGAGTGACCATGTTAAATAAGGACTTTCCCCCTTCCTATAACAGAAATACTTGGTATCTTTGTCTTTACTGAACATCTAAACAAAGAAACATTCAAACGCACACTTTCCATCCTTTAAACTGTCTTTGCTGTGGCAACTACAGACCATCAGAAGGGCAAAACAGTGACTTTCCGAAGCCAAGAACATTGGGTTGCTCATAGAGAATCTACTTTAAATCTTTCAGAAATACACAAAAAGGCACAGCATTAATCTGGAGGATTCCTTTAAAAATGGTAGGAGGAAAAAAGCATTGCAATATCGTTTTTCCCAGCATCATTCAGCTCTACTTTACATTCCTATTAATATTTTACATAGTAAGAGCATGATATATTTGTTTTTAGATAAAGTACATATATATATAAAGATTGTGTAACACAGTTGTCTACTGCAGGAAGAAAACATCTTGCAGTAGTACCAATCAGCAACACATCAGGGGATGGCTTTTAAGAGTCTCCTTACACGTTACCTGGAGTGGCAGCTTCTATCACTGCTTTATTTCCCTCTCTAAGTCGAGTTGGCTTCAGTTTTGGTTTCCAATTCTTGCAGCAGCTCATCAGAGGCAAGCGAAATTAACTTTCACTGCATTCAATAATAACTGAGTCAATTAGAATTCCAGTTTTGTCAAAATCAATACCTATTTTCAAAGTTAATTCAGGAGCAATTATGCATAACACAAGTGCTGGCCCGGGGTTGCAGAGGCAAAGCAGAATGACAGATTTTCTTCTTGTATTGTTTGGGACCTATTAAATAACCCCAGTAACACACAATGAGAAAGCACTTACACAACCTAGCCTGCAGGATTTATTGATCTTCTGCATCAGTAAACTGGCAAAGTGAAAGGTTAACACAATGGCAGAATGTCTGGGTTAAAAGATCGGCATACAAATATGAATTGCATAAGCTGACGGGAAAGGACGCACCACAACAGGCCAAGTGTCCAAAAATAATAGAGGCTTCAAAATGATAATTCAGTTAGCTGAAGCTTGTGGCATGAAACCAAAGACTATTTAATCACAGACAGGCACAGAAGCATTTTCTAACACGTCCTACCTTAAAGTTGTTGCAATGAAAGAGTTAGAAAACATTTTGATCAGAGGCCAACACTAGAGACTTTCTGTTCTGACGCTTCGATCGCTTTCATCAAAAATGAAAATATGTCCCGCAGCGTCGCCTGAAGGGATTGTCACCTCTGCTCTGCGGTATCTTGAGCACTCCAGCTGAACTCAAACAGACGTCCTGCACTCCATTAGAGACACAATAGCAGCGCTATCGTGCATATCTTTTACTTTCACAAAATGTGACAATCCACCGGGGTTTTACCTAACGGCCATTAATCTGCCAAGAGAAACGATAAAGAGAAAGTGTTACTTGTACAAAGTGGACTTTGGAGTTATGTAAGTGGTATTAAGGATGCTTTTAAAGGTCCTGACGGTGAGAAACAGCAGACACAAATGATCTCATGAAACATCCAAAACTTATTTTAGAAAGGCCGTCAGGACAAAATCATTGACAGTCCAAATCTCTGTCAATAAATCAGGGCATTATGTCAGTACATGATACAATGATGTAATGACAGGATTACTGATAAATACCTGGACGTTGGTGTAGGTTACCATGCCCAGATAGTTTTACTGCAGCTGTTTAAAATGCTAACAGATTCTACATCACTCTGAGGTGAACAGGTACTTTGGCGAAGATTTGCGTCTTCATTGGTGCATCTTATTAAAATTTGTTGCTAGTCTTGGCTAAAGCTGCATAAGAAAGAACTAAATAAGAAAGAATGAGCTTGCACATTAAATGAGCATTTCAGTGCTATATTAATGTCTACAGGTTCACCTGTAACATGTAGATTCCTCACGTTTATGCCCTTGTGCTAATGAAAGCCAGGGGTGAAGGTACCATGTTTTTAGGATGTCCCTCTTAACACTCATACTTCAACCAGCTGGGACACTTTTGTGAAGATGTAAGCTCAAGAACATGTAAAAGGATTGTCATGAAACTTTCCACAAATGTCCACTTTGACTCTAAGATGAACTTAATTGAGTTTATTTTATTTTGCGAAAATATCCACTGTAATCCAAAGATGAAGTCATTAGATTTGGAGGCTAACAGGTCAAAAGTTGGGATCAAAACTTATGTCCACTCTTTTCTTCTGAAAGCAATGTCTCTGGGTCATCCTGTGGTTGTCAACACCAAATCTCTTGAACAACTCGAAGGATTCCCCCTTAACTATGTTGATTCAGAGTGGAGTCTTTATATTTCATTATATTTCAGAAGTTACAGGTCAAAACTTAGGGTTATGGGTAGGGCTGGTAGGGCATCATTCTCACAATTCAATTACAATTACTCAGTCAATGATTCATCCATCTATCCATCCATTATCCCTTTCAGGGTTGCGAGGGGCTGGAGCCTATCCCAGCTGACATTGGGTGAGAGGAGGGATACATTCTGGGCCTTTCGCTAGCCAATCACAGGGCCACATAGAGAGACACAAGCATTCATGTTCACACTCATACCTAAGGAGTAATTTAGAGTCACCATTATTCTTCATCCTGATACATTGTGATGCAACTCAGTGGACAGCATCCTTAGACTGATTGTGAACTTACACCTAAAGAGTGCTTTAAGCCATTTTCTGGGAAAGTTTGCAAAAAGATGAACTCTTATTTAGTGATAAACTAATCATATTTTAGAAGTAACAGATCAAAGGTCGGTGTCACTGAGCCTTTTGTTAATTATTCGCTTGTGAATTCATGTATCTCATATGTGCTCGTGGGCAGGTAGGATACTTACAACTTATCCTATATACTCAGCCTGATTTTGTAAGTGATGCTTACATTTGCTGCATTCATTTAGGACGCATTGTCAGACTTTTACAGATCAAAAGTCAAGTTCATGGCGTCTCAGGTTAATCCCATGCTTACTTGGGTGAACAATTTGAGAGACTGTCTTCAAACACAAATCAAGGACTTTGGAGGTCAGGTCAAAATTAGGGCAGAAGATGATCTCTGCAAATGACACATCTGAGTGAAAATACACATTAGGAGTACAAGGCCAAATTCACAAGAAGAAAACTCTCTCACTCTCCAGGACATATAGGGAGTTCTTGGATAATATTTACTTCATAGTAGTGACAGCTGATGGTGCTCTTCTCTCTCACAGTTGTTAAAAATCTCAGTTCTTGATAAATTAAAGAAAAAGATGTCAAAAAAGATGCCATATGGCGTAATTCTCTGCCAGCATATTTGACAACCTGTAAATTAGCAAATCATTCAGCCAATCATTCTCCATTCATCAAACTAACGAGTCTGAATGACTCCCTAGCAGCCTTTCCTGTCAGTGATAACAGGCTGCCAGCGGACAGGCCCGTCTAGCTACAGTAAGTCTTTGAAGCTGCACATGTAACCCATGTGTTTGTAACAGGGCGGGCCTTTCCCCTCACTCACCCACATCGCTCGCTCGCAGGGCCGCAGAGATCGGCCCCCTAACCTTCAGGCTTTACCATCATCACTGCAGCCGTGAAACCAGACAGACTGTAATGGAAACGACACACTTTCCAGACACTTGAGGGAATAACGAGTATCTCCGCCTGAGCCCCCGTAACAAAAAACATACAGACTACCCACCTACCCTGTCTGCCTGTCTGGACAGCGGGACATCTCGTCTTTCAGGAAATAACCCGTTTCATAATCATTACAAAACATTACAGATAATAAACTCTAAAATCCAGAGAGTTTTCTAAGATAACAACAACAATGAGAAGTCTAATTAATCAGAGATGCAGTATTCAGATTTTATCGTCTAAGTATTTGTGATGTAAGGCTCCACTGTTTCAGACACTGTGGAAGTGCAGACATTCCTCCGTCTCTTATTTCCGTGGTTTGTGTTGCATACTAATCATCAATGATGAATCACAAACTGGAAGTCTGGACCTCCAAAAGAGTCACCGAATAGTTTAAACAAAGGAGGGAAAATGTGAATTGTTCAAATAATCGTTCCACTGAGTGTCTGCTGTGGTATTTGCTGCCTCACCTGTGGGGCTGCCATGTTTAGGGAGGGGGCATTTATTGTTTGGGGGCACACTGATGGACGAGGCCTTCAGTTTTAAGATCCTCTGTCTAATACAAACACCAGACATGCTAACCTTAGTCCAGGGGTGGCCAACTTTAGTAAACACAGGAGCCACATTAAAGGGATGATTCAGGTTGAAGTGGGGTTGTGTGAGGTCCATGGCACGAGCCTGAACGTGTGCCACGGTGTCACAGCTCAGGTCTCTCTCTGTTCAGAAACCTCAGGGTGGATGCTTATACACTGCAGTACATGGTGCCAAGCTTTGCATAATAAAAAGCCACAAAAACAGTGTGGGGTCATCACAAGAAACAGTTTGTGTAAATCTGCTTGATTTGCCACTACCAAGCTACTTTGATTGGGCACTATTTTGAGACAGAGCAGAGCCTACGTGGCCTTCCACCAGCAGCACAAGGAACAAACTACAGTCTTTATTTTTGCCAAATACAAAAATAATACTTCATCTCAATTATAGATTAGCCAAATGTGCCAAATGTCTTTCTACAGTCAAAGGTTCTGGCCTCCAAAATCACTTTCAGTGAAATACATCCTACATAGCATGGATTGAACTGTCTATCTGGCTGTCAGGTTAGAATATCAGTTATACTGGTCTATAGGATGCAGTGTTAATTTTGTTGAGTAATTATTTTATCATAGTTTTCGTCAACAACCTTTTTTCCCCTGATGAAAACTAGACAGTAACTCATAAAAACAAGTGCACATAGACAAAAACTTAAACTAAATTAAATGACATTTTTGTCAACAAATAAAAACTAGACTAAAATGTTTGTCATTTAGAAAGTAGAGACAAGTTAGGAATATATCCAATCACAGCTACTTTGTGTTGGATGAGTTAAGAGGGACATCCAATCATAATTGCCTTAGCTTGGTGGTGGTGGGATAAGTTGTGGAGCGATCCAATCAGAGCTCCTCTCTTTATGAATTGATATATTCATGTAGAGCAGGTTCACTGTTTGTTGTCAGTTCTGGTATTGTAACTGAGATGCTCTGCCAGGTAGCCTAAATAAAGGTGACTGCATTTCACACAAAAGTTCAATTTGTTTCTGTTCATTTATACATTCAAACTTACTATTATTCAATAAAGGGTTATTAGATGTTTCCTTTTATCCAAATGTAAAACATGACTTCAGAAATTAAAGGAAACATAAAACATTCCTTACACTTCTCACTTTATATTTTAGTCGACTAAATTTACAGTAGATTTTGTCGACTAAAATGTTGTGAAATTTCATCAACTAAAACTAGACTAAAATCAAAAAAATTTAGAAGTCTAAATTATGACTAAAACTCAAAGATATTTTAGGCGAAGGACTATAACTAAAACTAAATTAAAAAGTGCTGTCAAAACTTACACTAATAGGACGAATGTATTTGTATCCTTAAGTGAAGGTTAAAGGGTTTCAAGGCAATCAATCAAACTTAATTTACAAAGCAGTTTTCATAAAAAAGTGTAGCACAAAGTTCTACACACTTAAGAACAGAGCAGAGCAGATAAATGTCAAGGGATACAAAATAAAACACAAAACCCCACCCACCCTCCCATCCCACATCCAACACACACAACCACACACCCACAACCACACACAAGGACACTAAGTAAAAACTCTTCAAACTGTCAGACAACTAAGAAAACGCTCTCTTGAATGAAAAATGAGGAAACACAGGACCCAAGACGAACCAAATAAAACCATGATAAGATATAATAAAGGTAATAAAGTGTTAAAAGTAAATTATAATAAAACCATCTTAAAACCAAACAATTAAAGAAAATAAATAAAAACATGTAATAAAACACAAAATACTCTGAAGCTAAAATACAGAAAACAAAAAACACAAAATGCTGATTAAGAGAATACATCAAAAATCAGCTAAAAGCCGGACCAAAAAGGTGGGTCTTGAGTTTGCTTTAAAAATAACAATATTCAAGTGGTGGAGGGCTGTCAATTTGTGCTTGGTATTCAAAAATCCATTCAAGCATGGGTATCTGTACTTTAACTATATGAACGTACAAATACCAAATAGACAGCTCAGCAGCACTTTGGGCGCCTGGAGCAGTGAACCTCCTCATCCAATAGAAAATGGAGAAGCACTTTGGGCTCCACACTGAAACACCAAAAATGACCAGGCTGTGCCAACTATGTGAAAAACAGCTGGTCTACTCCTCATCATCAACGCAGATCCTGGGCCCATATATCAGCCTTCTACCCACTTCAGTCCAGAGACACCTCGTCAAGCGCCCCCCTCTGCAGGCCCCCCTTCAGAGGCACAGAAAAAAGACCATCACAGACAAGACTGCAAGATTCGTATGCAAAGACGTGCAGCCCACTGGTGCGGCCTCGTTAGAGGTAAATAGTAAAATTATTCAAGGTTTTGATTTGTACCTGAGTGGCATAGAGAGTAATTGAAATTGTGTTTCTCACTTCTATCAGGATGACAAGAGAGTTTAAACTTGAGACAATACGAGGTAGTTAACAGTTTGTTGATTTATCGTTTTCAGATTGAAATCGCAATTTCAGACAACACAATCATGTGATCACCAAAGCTGCAATTTTTTTGCAGTGCTCCTGATGGACCCAGGATCTGTTGTGTCAACTATTTTACACATACTTTTTTACAAATTTGCATACAATTTGCATTTATGGAAGTGCTGGTAAGCAGGTCAACCACACAAAGCCCCTGTTTAGGAGTAGAAGTTGGAGGATCCCTTAAATAATGCTAACAGTTTATTTATCATCAATATTAGATGATGGATAATGTGTAATGTGTTTTTAATCACTGATTTCCATACTGTTGTCTATACTGTAAACATAGTGAATATTGCACTGAAGCTTGATATGAAGAAAATCGTGAGTCGAATTGAAATCGCAATATCTGCCAGAAAAATCGCGATAAGATCTTTACCTAAAATCGTTCAGCCCTAGTTAACAGCTTGTTGTAAACAGGCTCTCAGCACAGTGAGAGGAGTAGGAGGGGCAATGCAAAATGTGATAGAGTGAAAAATTATGATGGTAATAGAGCAGTGGAGTTTAAATAGTGCAGAGACAGTGGCTGTGATCTAATTGAAATACCTAACATTTGAGTTTAAATTTTGAGAAAAGTGACAGCCCTATGGTGCAGTAGTCCCCAGAGTCAACTTGGCACTTTTAATTAACCCAACAAGCCGGTTTTTGTCCGTGGAGGGAAGCTGAGGAACCCCAAGAGCACACATGCACAGGGCAAACATGCAGACTCCACACAGAAAGTCTTGTCAGACGGGGATTTGAAGCAGGATGTAAAATGTAACCTAACTTAATCACTCAGCTTACAAAGGTGTTATTATATACAAAAATAGCACAAATGACCTACTTCTCATGGGAAAACATACATCTAAATGGTCACAGGTTTGCAACTTTGGTACAACTGGTTCAGTTTTGGTTTCATAACTAATCTCATGTATAACTTACAATTAAGTTTGAGGTTAAATTAGGACATGTCCCTTTGCAAATTAAATTAATGAAAAAGTAGCTTAAAATCTTGTTTAAAATGAGAGGATATTGCAATAATCATAATGTGTTGGGGAGTACAAAAAAAAAGTAGTGTTGAATAAAGGCCTATGAAAGGTGGCTCAAAGATTAGAGGAGAAGCTCTAAAGGTGAAAAAGCATGCCACTCCCTGCCCCTCCATCTTATCAGCGTTATAAAAGTGGATCAGATTTCGACCTCCCCACTCCTGCAGCCCCTCTTCCATCTGATAACATATAGTTCTGTTCAGGAGCTCTTAAACCTCGCCATTCTTCACATTCTCAGGATTCTGGATGGAGTGACCTCATTGGGTGAGCGTAGCTGGTAGGAAAATAGCCCCCGGCCGAGCCTTTGCTTCGACATGGAAAGTTAAGCTAACAAAGAATGCATGACTGTGTGCAAACTTGACTGTGGCTGCACTTGTGAGGGAAAACAACATGTTTTCCTACGTGAGCTTGATTTCACTCCAATGTGCAAATTATTATGTGGATGCAAAAGCCAACTGGAAACGTGAGCACCTATGCGGTTCAGTTATGGTGCTTCACATGCACAAAGACACAAAAAGGCACAAAACTGTAACTGCACCTATTTTAATGCCGTTGATTTGCATAAGGAAGCTCTGCATGCTCAAACCTGATGAACCCAAAAAGTCATCCTGTACCCTGGGATATTTCAATCAGACAGCGTGCAAAGCTGCATGTGAAACAGCAAAAATCTAAGAAATCTGATGATGCAACTAAATCAACCTGTGTGTGCAAATGACATTTAAAGTCTTAAATTTGTCTTGACTCAAAAAAAGTACATCAAAGTTAGGAGCAAAGGTGGTGCGCCTGACCTCAAAGTTTCAGCATGATCGGCAGGAGTAAAAATCTACTATTAAGCTACTATGGCACTACAACATGGCAGTTTGACTTGGAAGCAGTTGCAATGTTTCCACCTTATTGTCAAGCTGTAACCTCTTCTCTGAGGATTTCTGCTTCATCAAATGACCTGATCAAGTTGATCCTCATGGCTGTGGCGTTAGTTGGTTATTAAAAAAAGTTTAGAAATGCTTGCGGTAGGGTCTCGGTCATTTTTGCAGTCCTTGTTAGCAGTTTGTTAGCAAATGGCCTTCAAGAAACACAATTACTGTTTAAAATTCAAAAGTGAGGGAATGTCCGATGCATGTTATAATCTTAAATTAAATAATGAAATTTTGTATCTTTGTGTCCATCATGAGGTATAAGGAAAACTTAAACATCTGAGCCTTTATCATACACTCCACGTGTGGGGATGGGTAAAAGTCTGTAATACATCTTTGTATGTCACACGGCATAAAAAGTTTGTGCTATCCTAAAATAAACTTGTCCCTTCTCTCCTTTTGGCCAATGACTATGCTAGGTCTACAAAAGATTTAGGCTAGGCCTAACAAAGTGTCATTCCATCATGAACCTCATTTCAGCAGATATAAAATTTCTGGCTGAAATTGACAGCTGATATTTTGACCACAAGAATTGAGCAAGAACATCCCATATACTGGCTGTAATATTGGAAAAATATACAGTGTACCATGATTGTTTGTCATCATGCAATGTCTACTTCTATGAATCCAAAGAGTAATTTATGAAAGAATAAAATGTTGTTTTTCTTGCTCCACATCTGTTACTAACACAACACTAAACTGTAATCATGAAGAAACATGGCAATTTTAGTTAGGTAGAGACTTTGTGCTCTCGACACAAAATATCAGTGTCAGTGAATATGTGTTTAGAAATACCAGCATATCAGATATCTGCAAAAATCCAACATAATGCATCCCTAGCATGAGCTATTTTAAAGTCCTAGACTTTCAGTCTTAGGAACCAGGAAGTGCTGATTTGTTGTATTACTTCTTCAATTTTGAACTAATTCCTGCACAACTCTATTGGACATAAAATCAGAAATCAGACGGGCTATGACGTCAAAAACAGTTTTGACAATCTATTTACTCAAACAGTGTATTCCTACAATGACGTTTTAGACATCCTCAAGCCTGACAGGGACTTTAAAGTAGGTTAAGGTGTGATGAATATTTGTGAGAGAATCTTAAACTTGACTGTTGACCTCATGACCCCTTTCAGCATTTACATTCCCATGAAATCCATACAAAACAGGCGACCGTGGATTTTTGGATTGCTTTCTCTGTTGTTTTCTGCTTGACCGGCAGTGGAGACTTGGCTCATAAGACCTTGTTTACTGGAAGCTGCTGCTTACAATTTTATATGAACAATTTATAAGAGCCGAGAGACTCGACTATAAAGTTTGCGGTATGTCAAGGCCAAGGAAGCAAAACAGCAAGCCAAAAGGTGCATAAATCTGCAAGGACAGCTGCTAATGCTAAAGACAACCACCTTAAGAATACGTGGAACAGCCTGAATAAATTAGAGCATCACTTTTAACTTGTCTATTGGCTTCTGGGTATGATTTTATCTTCAGACTCATAAGGGAAAGTTGAGGGAGGCTGCACAGGTGTAGGCAGATACAGAGATGGAAATAAAGGGAAGAAGGTGGCTATGGTTCTGTGGTAAAGCTTGTTGTGGTTGTGACTGTAGAAAGCAATTATATGGCCCCCTGCTTTGTGGAATGTTCTTGGAATACAGAGCAAGGCGATCCATTGGGTTTGCTAATCAAGGTGAGTGTGTAAGCATGTGTGTGCGTGTTTGTGTGGGAAAGAGGGAGTTGCATACCTCTCACTGAAGCACATAATTACTAGCTGGTGATAAAAATAGGAGAGGGGGGCATTGTTGGATTGCTGTGGTGTGAGTTGCCATTTCTGAAAGCTTTACTGAATGACCATGGGTGAACATTATTAGGTGCACTGATAGGGGCTCAGGTATGCACAGGCACTCTCACACGACCACATAAACCCACACGTGGACATGCATACACGTGGAGCAGCATTCATCATCCCACTTGCCATCACTTATCATAAATTGTACCTAATTACTACATGTCTCATGAATATTCACAATAGTCCCAGTTGTTGCATCAGTCATACACTCGACTTACTTATTAAACAGGCCATGGACCCTCTACAATTACACCAAACAACTTAATCATCTCCCTAAATTCTCTTTCTTATTTAAGGCCCTCTACTGGAAATCACCATTACTTTAGTGACAACACAGTTGGAAAAGTGGCATATTTAGACAAGCAGGAAGAAAGCAGACAGTTTATATGGGGGAGTTGAACACAACTTGCACAGGACAGAGAGAAACAAGAGCTACATCAAGGAAAAATGCAGTGTTGATGTGTGGACAGGTGTTAAACTTGGTCCAAAAAAGGAGGCAATGACGGGCAAGTAATCATAATTTAAGCTTCCAAGAGATTGAGCCTTGGCCGTCCATGACCCTGCCACAGACCACCTTAGATACTGACCACTGCAGGCCAGGAACACCCCACAAGAGCTGCAGTTTTGGATGCTCTGACCCAGTTGTCTAGCCATCACACTTTAGTCCCTGTCAAGCTCGCTCAAAATCCTCACACTTCCCAATTTTTCCTGCTTCTAACATCAACTTTGAGGACAAAATGTTCACTTGCTGCCTGATACATCCCACCCACTAACAGGAGCTAAGATGATGATCAGTGCTATTCACTTCACCTGTTATGGGTGCTGCAGCCCATCAGTTTTAAGATGTAATTTGCTGTGCACTTAGAAATGGTTGTAACGTGAAACAGTTTGAGTTACTGTTGCCTTTCTGTCATCTCAATCCACTTTAGCAATTCTCATGTGTCCTGTCCTCTGACACTACTGCCCTGAGAACCGACTCTCATTGGATATTTTCTCTTTTATGGATCATTCTCTGTAAACCATGGAGATGGCTGTATGTGAAAATAGATCTGCAACTTCTAAAATATTCAGCTCAGGCCTCCTGATACCAACAACCATGCCACGGTCAAAGTCCCATTTCTGATGCTGAATTTGAACTTCAGCAGGTTGTCTTGACCATGTCTACATGCTTAAATTAACTGAGTTGCTGCCATGTGATTGGTTGATTAACCATTTGTGTTAACAAGCAGTTATACAGGTAAGAAAGTGGCTGGTGAATTCACATCTGGAATGAGGTACACTACATACTGTGTATTCTGTTATTAACTTATATATATTCTTAGCCATTCTGTGCATTTTCGGAGTTAATTGGTACAAAACTGTGTATAAGAGACGCATCATGCCTTTGTTTTTATCATAATAAATAGTGTGCTGGTCCTAACTGTGAGTACTTTGCCTGGTTTATCACATAATGCAAGTACACAATGGATGCACCTGCATTTTTACAAATACTGTATCAAAAGACTAGAATCTGCAAATGCAAAGACAATGGTGCACGTTTGAAAAGAAAGTGTCACGTCGTCCGACATGTGCTGCACGCACACGTAGACAAACCACAATATCTTGAACAATAACCACATGAGGCCAGAAGAAATGAAAAGGAAAGCTGTTTATACTCATATCTAAGCTCTGAAAACATTCATTTCGTCAGGCTCTGCTGAATCATTTACCAAAAGCTGAGGTGGAAAAGAATATATAAGCTCAGGGTCTGGTTTTTACGTAATGCCAGCAGCCAGTCAGTCAGAACCACAGGATGCATAGAGGGAATCAGAGAAAACAAACACCCAGGGATGTCCTTTCTGCATACTTGATGCTTTTCCCAGCCACAAATACCAAAGATCGCCCGGGATGCTGCAAAACAGATTCCCTCTAAGGTGACCTGCGATGCTACCTTATAAGGGTTGAATACCTTGAGCCTTAGGCCGCGTTTAGACGTGTATACGTGTCTGCCTGTGCGTAGGCCTGCAGCGGGAGTTCGGTTAGGTCAAGAGGGAAGAATATTTCACAGCTGGTTGGACTTTGTTATCATCTAGAGACAGCATCCGTGGAAGCATCAGCAGCGGCGGTTTAGGCAAAGCTTAAAGCAGATGAGGAGAAAATACCACGGTTACCACTCGGTCTTACATCGTTTCATTCCAGCCATCGATGCCAGCAGCACACACAAACACAGAGAAACCCTCCTGGTGGTGGGTCTGAAGTGGAACATTGTTGGAATTCTAGTAGCCTCCATCCAAAGCCTCCTCTTCCTCTCCAGCTCTTGAAGGTTTTGCACCGTTAATGCTAATAAATACTGCAGTCTGCCACACTGCTGCAGGATTAAAAGTATTCAGCACTCCAAACATCACGGGCGATTTAGAAATGCCCACCCTGGGTCTTTTTGCAGGTGGATTTTTAATAAGTCTCCTCTGCAGCAGACTCAACCTTGTTGGAAGTTTAGGTTTGAATTTGTTGCTCATGAGGGTTCAATGGTGGATTTTAATGCAACACTCAAAACAGTAACCTCAAAACACCTCCTACCTCTTTCTAGGAATGTGTCAGACTGTATTAACCTGACATCTATGGACGCCTACGCTCAAACTTGAGGTGTAAAGAGAAAAGGGTCCAAAACGGAACAAATAAAGTGTCTGATGGCGTGAATGTTAATGCCTGTTTACAGCATTGGCAATGTTCCTGCTTCTAATCCAGCAAGAAATTTCATTGAACTTACCTTTTCCTGTCTGTATTTTTACTGTGACCTATCCAGTGAAGGCAACCTGCCCAGAAAAGTCTTATAAAAATGGCTTCTACAAATCCTTAAGATTTCCTTTACCCTTGAAGAGGAGGATAAGAAAACAAAAATCATGTGAAAGACCAGGTTTTTTTATGGAGAATAACAAACTCCTGTCTACTCAGGGAATAACTTGAGATAAATCCTCTGCAGGAGGAAGATGTGTCATGGTTCTGCCTGGGTCAGAGCAAACAGAGCAAACAGCTAAATTCCTGCAGGAAAAAAATGTGAAGATAGAGTCATCAAAAAAATCAGCATCCATTTTTTTAAAACAGCTTCAAGCCATTTCAAACCTCTCTTATGACAGTCTTTACCTTTATTATGACACAGTTATGAACAAAAGGCAATCAGATAAGATAAGATAAGATATTCCTTTACTAGTCCCACAGGGGGAAATTCCAAAATCATTAAGCATTATATCACCACTGGGGATTAAAAAAGAGATTATCTCATTCAGTGCTGCAATTTGACACCACGGTATTTTAGATATATTAACTCAGATTTAATACTAATAATTCTAAAGCTTTAAAGGGCTAGTTCCGTTTTTATAAAGTGGGGTTGTATGAGCTCCATATGGCCACTAAGTACCTTGGATGCAGTAGAAAGTTCTCTCCTCTCCCTCGGTAAGCCACAGTCTGTAAAAGTTTGTGCTGCAGAACCAGCTGCAAAGAGGGAAGTATTGTACCAAATACATAGGGTATTTTCTCCGCCTACAAGAACTCCCATCAAAAAATAATACCACAGTTTAAGAGTACGCTACCTAGAAAGCTTTTTGAGTGCATTAACTTTTCGGAAAAATAATGTTTATCTGGAACTAACCGACTCATGTCATACGTCAAAACGTGACATGAGTCGGTTAGTTCCAGATAAACTTTTCTCAGTAGGTTGTCATTACTTCACAACCGGAGGCATGAGCATCAGGTCAACAGTTGGTTAGAGGGTCCCAGAGGCAACATGATGCCATGGACGAAGAAAAGCTAATCATGAGAGTTGAGAAATACAACATTACATATGACCCCAAACATCCTTTCTAAGAGGACATGGGTAGATAGAAGTGATACAAATCACTGAGCTATGTAGTTGGAACCAGCAAAGCGACCTTAGAGAAGTGAAGTTATGTGTTGTTTATTTCTTTTCTCAGTTTATAACATGTTTTGTTATCGTGTGATATCCCAATTCACATGAGAGCTTGAGCTCTCCGGGGATCTTGTTCATTCTCCCCTTTCAGCTACACAGGGCTGTACACCGCGGCGTGGAACTTCTAGTGGGCGCTGTTGCCAGCCATTTGGTCGGAGCAAAACCATGGTGCTTTGGTGCGTGGTGCGTTTGCTTTATGTGGAAATCCAGGGTAAGTCCAGTGAGATTTGTTGTCTTGAAATTGGACAAATACTCTCACTTAGATCTGAGTTTTTTCAGTGTGTAGCTGATTTTTTTGACCCACCACTGTGAGTTTACAGTCTGGTTTCTGGTACCAACACATCACTGTTGATATCAAAGGCAGGGTTGGTAATCTCGGAAAACTAGTATGAATTTGAATGTAGTATCTCCTCAGGATTCCACCTAGCCCCTCCCACCTCGCCCTGGAGCTCCTCCAAAATGATGACCCCGCCCTCATGCACGAGCGCCACTGAGTCGAGACCATATGACTGACTCAACTCAAAACTGGTCCTCAGCACATCGTGATTGTTTTGCACTACGCCAACTCATGTCTCACTCAGCAGTAAAAAAACACCAAAATATTATTATGGTAAAGTTAAAAAACAAACAGACAAACATGGGAAGTTAGCTAGTACTCACAACCCGGTGTTGACTCTCATTTTTGCCTTGGTTTTGTCCAGATTCTGTTTTGTTTCGGCCTTCTCTGCCTTTCTTTTCTTGCTCTGTTTAGCAGGAGGAGCGGTGACAGTAATCGGAGTACAGGTAGTTTCTCTGCCATTCTCCACATAGCTGTCAAGTCTCCCTTTTTGGCCGGGAAACTACAGTATTTTCCGTATTTTACCCCTCTTTCCCGCCGTCCTCCTGTATTAGTAATCTCCCTTAAATCTGCCATGTTATGATATAACAATACAAAAAAAAAAAACAACCTCCAAACTGAACTGTCACTAGCCTCACGAGAGTGGGGCGGTAATGCTCCAAAGTGATGGATGCCAACCACTGTAAAACCGAAGAAGAAGAAAAAGCCTTGCGAGAACTGCCACCTGCAGTAGCCTGGGTGGCAGTTGTCGTGAGATTAGAGCCCACAGCGTCAACAAACCAAGAAAAACAAAGTGTTTATTTTAGATTTCTTGTACAGCTGTTTTAAAATGTAAGGGATACTGGAGCTTGGTTGGGGTTGTGGGAACGGCTCACAGCGAGCTTCCCTTATTTTCAAAGCCAAAACTTGACTGGTAAGCATTCTTGAGCGCACTTGGATCCCTCTTAACTTGGCTACGTGCATTGAATCAGGGTCGCTGCACGCCGGCAAAATGTATGCGCAGAAGCATGGGCAGAATGGCAGTACGGGATTTGATTGGTTTGATAAATACAGTGCGGATAACTGTGATTGGTTGGTGTTTTCCCTGGTTTACTCCTGCTGTAGACAGCAGCTATTTTTCGCTCTTTTTAAGAACACATCATGCATTAATTGCCATCAGGACCTAACAATCGTTTTAACCAGTATAACAAAAAGTGTATCTAAATCATATTACCAACCCTGCCTTTAAGCATTTTGTGCAGCAGGTTTACAAATGAGATAAGTCTTTTCTGCTTTATGGATCATTTTTCTCACCAGTTTGCTCAAATGATCCGTCTTCCTCAAGGACAGAGCTGTCTGAGAACCAGGGCGTCATATCAGTGCTGTCACCAAAGTGAACCTACAGGCTGTCAGATCCAATCCTGGCACTTCAGACACAACCGCAGGACTTCAACAGAATACTGATTAGGGCACCCAGACACTTGAGTAAACGTGACAGAGGAGCACCTAAAGAGTGCTCATAATGCAGGGCACAAAAGGGCAGAGCGTGCCCCGTGTTCTGCCTTACAGGGCCAAAGCAGCAGAGTTCAACACTGAGGTCAAGAGGACACACAGAGCTCTCCAAACAGCCAGCACACGCTCACAGAGCCATGCATGCATATAAAATCAGACAAGCATTCACGTGCATACACTCAGCCCGAGTCAAAGCCTAAACTGTCTTATCAACAGCTGCTCAGGCGCACATACGAGAGTGCCAACATTAATACCTCACTTTGGTGTCTCAGGTCAGGGCTGGACACCATGGTAAATACCTTTGTGTGTGCTCAACAAAGGCTGCTCATTTAGGGTATGGGCTATGTTTAGACCCCCACTCAGGCCATGAAGTCATTGGACTGAAGAGCACATCCATGAATGGTGTAAAATACTTGACACACTTTTGTGAGCACTCACAGCAGGAGCGACACGGTGAGACAAAGTGACCAGCAGCCATTCGAACAGCTAAGGGGACAAAGATAACAGCGGTGGAAAGTGGAGCGACGGCTGGTATTAAAAAGCTGTTGAGAGGCAGACAGAGTGAAATGGGATTTTATTGGTCCTCACTTGAACTTGAGTTTGATTCCCACCCACTGGTTTAAGTCTACAGCAAGGGCTGGGAGATTGATCAAGTTTTAAAAAACGACTGATCTTTTTTTATCAATATAGTTGTTGAAATAGCATTAAGCCCCATAGCCTGAAAACAGAAATTATAGCCAGAAAATTCAAATGTTTTGGAGCTGAAATGTTTATTTCACTTTCTACTGAAATTCAAAAAAACAAAAACTCCCATAAAATTTATCATATATATTTTTTGTATCTCATTAGGTGCATAAGGTGTTTTTGGCAACTGATAATCCACTTGAGGATATTTTTTTATCATTAATCTGATTGTATTCAGATGTTTTTTTAGTAATTTGTTGATCATATTGATTAGATAGAGGTATCACAAAAGTATGTATCAAATACGATAAAACAGGCTGTAAGGGGTTAAGTGAGCCACCATTTTTGGGTAGTTCTCTCAACTGCGTGTTTGGCCCTCCTTACCTTTTCCTGCTCCACAAAAGCAAGATTCAAAGGAACACTACAACATTTTTGTTGTCTTTGTGTCTTGCCTCACTCCTGAGTCCATGACAAGTAGGTAGACACCATACTTTCGACTGTGCGTGCACCAACAAGTAAGAGACAGACAAAGCTCGCCCACTGCTAGTTAGCTTAGCTCAAACACAGGGAGTCAATGGGTAGCGTTAGCCTGCCTCTGCCTACAGTCATCAAATAAACTCTTCAGCAACTCTAAACAATCGTGTCTGTTTGTTCTGACTCGTTTTTTTTTTTTTACCGCGTTATGTTACGTTATCTTCTACTAGCTTCATATTATTTTCTAATACTCCTAAACACGATGAACACGATGAGAACCGATTCATAGTTGTGAGTGAGTCATTCGTTTTTCGAGCCAAAATTAAATTTGTAGGCAATTTGCATTTAAGAATGGCTTGAAACAAACAGCTCACCCACAACTGTGAATCGGTTCTCATCGTTCACTGAAAAGAGCTGTTCAAAAGATTCGACTCGTTCACGAACGTCACATCTCTAGCAAAAACCACCGTGGAAGTAGGTCAGCAAAACAAAGCCTCTGTCTAGGAGTAGAAGAAGATAATACGCTGATAGTAGAAGATAACGTAACATAAAGGGGTAAAAAATGAGTCACAACAAGCACACAGGACCATTCAGAGTTGCTGAAGAGTTTATCTGATGACTGCAGGCAGAGGCAGGCTAGCGCTACCCATTGACTCACACTGTTTGAGCTAAAGCTAACTAGCAGTGGGTGAGTTTTGTCGTCTCTTCCTTGTTACTGGACGCACAGTCGAAAAAATGTCTGCTTGTCATGGACTAGGGAGTGAGGCAAGACACGAAAACAACGAAAATGTTGGAGTGTTCCTTTAAAAAAAAACAACAGCCCACCCCATCCCCCTGGCTAACAACTTCTATCCTGTCAGCAGAGTCAAAATGGAGGGAAAGAAAGATGTGAGTAGCATTACTGAAGAGGAGAGGGCTGGACAATAAAATAATAAAGGAGAGGCTCATTGACTTGTGTTCAAGGTCTCAATTTTTTGCTGAGACTGCCAAAGAGGTGGCAATTTTTACCCCCTCTCCAGGAGGGTTTTGCTGTTTGAACTTCGCCCTGTAGCAATAGCCGCCTACTCCATTATCCAATTGGCGTATAATCAATGTGATTGACAGACCAAACATCCAGATCCGTTTTGGAAAGATTCGGCCCTCCTCAAACACTTTTTTCAGGCTGTTGCCTGCATGGAGTTGTGAAATATATCATGTAAGGCATATATTGAACTGTCTATTTGGCATGTTCTGCCACAATCACAGTATAGTTTTGTGAACGCACTTCCAGTTGATCTACACCAAACATCCTAACTACTAAATAATCTCATGTAGATAAAATGGGTTGGAACTTGTCCCCTGGCTGGACTTGTAATCTGGCATCCGGATTATTCATCCTTATGGGCTGCTGCTCTGAAGGGCAGGTATGATTCTTTTAATTATTTTTTTGGCGTTTTGCCTTTATTGATAGTATAGGGAGACAGTGGATAGAGCCAGTAAGGTGATGTGAGAACAGGGGGGCACGCTGTAAGCTGGCCTGGGGCTGGAATTGAGCCCAAGGATTTGGTAAGGGCTTTAACATATATGAGCCTGTGCCCTGACATAACCACCAGGCTCACAGCACCTGCCTATAATTAGCTATCTTAAATATGATTATTTATAAAATTATTGTTCATGTTGCACTTGTGGTTTGCTATTCCTGTGAAAACCTGCTTGTCGACAGCTTGTTGTCACACTTTGAACTCACTACTCTGTACTTTTGTGGACAATGTTGAGCTGATTCTTTTCTTCTTGATAGCAAAGTGAAGACTTATTGAGTGATTAGTTTATGTTGATAATAATCTATGTGTTGTTATATATGGTTAAAGGGTGGGAACAGAGAAAAGTTTGGGAACCACTGGTCTTTACTCTTAGCAGAGCCTTCTTTCTTGTTTTTCCAGCACAAAACAACTTCTAAACAGATGTTCAAATACTGTTCTCTGATTAAAAGCACCATCCCTGACATAAAACTGGATCTTTGTGGTTGGTGGTTGGTTGAATCATCAGTGAGGACTGTACCCAGAGAGGAAACTTCTGATCTAAAGATTTGGATGCACGCGAGGCTGGGGTACGGGGCACAGGGAAGTGCAGTTATATGACACAGACATAGAAAAACATTGATCAGAGTTATGTAAAATATGAAAATCATTCGGACACAGATTATGAAATGTCTCTGGACAGTATGTCCATGACATAAGCAATGAATAAAGGATTAAAGTGACATATTTCTGCTCTATCCAGTAAACCTCTAATACATCATTTCTTTGAAGCTTAAATCTCAGGACTGAGAGCTGAGTACGGGATGAACCGTGCTCTTCTTGAGGGAGTTCAGACCGTGGTTAATTTCTGTAACAAATCGTGACCCTGTTGGTTCAGTTACAGTTATTCAATCAGGGTCTCTGCAGACACCAAACCCCCCGCTGGATGGCTTGAGGAATCTGCACAAATTGAATGGTTGCATCATACAGTAAATTACAAAATAAAAAGTGATTTAGGTGATGTAATTAACCATTTTTGGGCTAAAAACTTCAACAAATTTAACATTAAAGATGGCAAACTGCTGATGAAGTTGAAAGACACACAGCAGAGAAGCAGACTCCAGGCCTGATGGGTGTTTGAGTGAAGCTCTGCTTTCACAAAGAACCCCAAATGAACTTCTGCTTTAATAGGCCGACTATGACGGGCTTTATCCTTTTTCTATAAGCACTGGAAACCAGGACCAAATGCTCTGATGCACCATAAAGGAAAAAGACGTGACAGAAACAGTCTTTTCGTACATCATTGCAAAACCTTTCCAAATCCCTCAAACTCTGTTATGATCTTTGGTCCAAACTGGTTAAGAGTTTCCCCCAAAGAAGCTGCCGGCTCGCACATTGTTATCATCCAATGATGTCATGGTCCCAATCTGAGGGGATTACGTGGATGGAGGGAGAGATGAAGAGTGGATTCCTCTGACAAACTATGGCAAGAATGACGAGGAATTTGGCTTCACAATAATCTCTTCAGTCTCATGAGGGAGGTTTTTGGCCTCACACCAAATCAGCCCATTGTAAATGGCCGCCATGTGGTTTTATTTCCTGTAACAAAAGTCAATTCCTCCACTAGCCGGCAGGAAAAAGAAGAAAATAAACACGTCTGGGACAATGGGAAGGGGAAGCATGTAAAATGTCACTCAGTTTCTGAAGACTCATTCAAGGATCTTCTGTTCCATTAGTCATGATTCTTGAACGAGAATCACAATAAAGTGGAAGAACGAAGCAATTTCATAATTGTTATTCCACTTCCATGACCTGCAAACTTTGTTACAGCACAAAGGATTTTCCAAGAACAAAAGGAAATGTTATGACCGAGTGAGCGATCAAATACGGTCATGTACGACAAAGCAACAATGGAATATTTCCCTCTGCTGGAAATAACACATATTTAACATTCCTGTTGTTTTATTGAAGTATGCTGTCACGTCATAGAATAGCTGGTAAATAAGTCATTCATCATCGTCCTCTCTGCTCTGCCAGGGTCCATATATGGCACGTCTTCCTTTCTATTTCAGGAAAATCTTGACTGCTTGTTGTCTGCCTTAGTCGAAAGCTTTTTATGGCCACAACAGCGGTCAATGCATCCAAATCTATCTTCCTGCTCAGTCCAGATGGTACATATATGGGGAACATGAATGAATCATTTGAATAACAACAGCCTTGTTAGACTAATATTTTGTAAATGTTAAGAGTAAATTCAAGCCATGACATGGCAAAGGAAAAGTCATAAAGTATATATTCATACACTTAAATGTTCATTTTACTTTTAGACTAAACACAACCTCAGTTTCAGAGAATTTCTCACCAGTTCTTAATGTTGCTTAAAAACATTTGCCCTGATTGCACTAAATTTACATAAAAAGCTCATATTTTGCCTTAAATAAGGTTTATATGTGGATCATTGATGACTGCTAGGGTATGTTCACAATCACTAATGTTCAAAAACGCCTCAGTTTTTAGAGTACCCCTGAATTATCTGTATGTATGAGATACATTTAGGCTGTGGCCATCAGACTTTGCAACTCCTCACTATAATATCACTGCTCCATCAGGTCCTAGACATTAATTTTTTTTTTTCAGTTTTCACCTCTGATATTAGTTAATATTTGTTATAAGCAAACATAATATCCATTGCAATGCCCAGTCAAATGTGGTCTACCGTCACACAGCGCTGTCATATCATATTCATATTGTAAATAAAACTAAAGTTAACAGAGTAAATTCTTTGGCTTTGTTCATAGGCTCACTTTTACTTATTTTATTTATTTCCTTCATAAGGAAGTTGATATAGCTTCAAGATTCTGCATGCCGCAGCCTTATTTTTTATGGTCTTATCTATCTTAATGTCTCATCTATTTTAATGTTTGATATTCCTACTGCTATACATATGTATAAGAGAAACTGAAACTAACAAATTTCAAACACAGTATTTCTGGTTCTGATACTCCAGAGGTCCTGCTTCTTCAAGCGCCCCCTCCTCACCTGGGCCAAGTCCACTTTGACTGGTTGACAGGTCTACACTGTCGTAATTGGTCAGTTCAGCACTGCTCAGCACCATGTTGTCAAAAACTCTGCATTCATTCTAATTTCTACACCATCTAACAGACTTGCTACCATTTTGTAATTCTTAAAGTCAAATAAGCAAACAAAAAAAATTCTTCATGACAATAGTTGCTCAGCATCCAGAGAGTATTTGTCAATCCTAGACCTAAAAGTTCAATCAAATGATCCTTAGGGTTTTTTTATGCATGTTAAAACTGTTTTTGTGTCGAAGAAGGATAATAATTCATCAAAGAAGGGCATTGGTAACCCTAACAGTCTAAGGAACAGCAGGTGTCCTCAGTGTAAATTCTTGCTCCATGAGTCTGTCTGAAACCATGGATAAGAAAGTCATGAGTCATGATCCAAACTGGCACCAGGGCCTTACATGGTCAAACTGTCCATTTTCATTTCAACCAGTCATGCTGACTAGCAGGTGATGGCTGAGGGCTCTCAAACATTCCTGCAGAGACCTTAATGCTGTGCCGCCATGACAAGAGCATTCCTGGGAGCGATGCGTGACTTCCCATCTGTTAGCAGGTTTATCTGTAACGTGGCCGGCATGTTGACAAGCATGACGTAACTGCTGAAGTCTGCTCGAGCTTCGCTTCATACATGGTGAAAGCACCAATGTTGATCTGATCTGCGAGACTTCAGGAGGCACTGACATTTCACAAATCAGCAGCGGAGAGATAATCTTTTCATATTCATCGTATCTGAAAGCAGCTCACACAGCTGGAGATCTTCTTGAAGGTTTCTGACAGAAGCCTCACCTTCACTTTTAACAGATTTTCTGATTTTTGGCTGTCTGAATTCTCTCACTTTGGTGCAGACCAAGTTTGTACAGAGGCCCAAATTTTAAAATTAAGGCTTATCTAACTGTGAATGGAGGTCAATGTCATGGCCTTACAGGATCAGTATGAATGTCTTAAACCTTCATGACAGCAAAGTTTCACTGCGGTATTTAGTGGAAATGATCCCTGAATAGGGCTATCTACTGAAGCAGATCGAAAACAGGTATTTTATGGCGATGACTCATTAAACAGTGATCTGCACGACTCTTTGAGGCACACCATGGTACAGATCAATCCACTTTCTAAACCTGCCAAATCATAAGCTGTGATGTGCAAATATAGATTTTAATTCATGTCCACAACAAAATAAAAATCCTTCTGTCAGGCAATTAAAAGAGATATAGTGATCTAATGAAAGAATATGACAAAGTAAAACAGTAAAAGCAGAAACTATTGAGAGCGAGGGTTCACAATTAGTGCCTCTAAAACAGTTTTAAAGAGCCCATATGTTGCCTTTACATAGGTTTATATATTCAGTTTTTATGATAACTAGAGTATGTTCACAAATCTGGATGGGAAATGATAAGATTTTATTAATACAAATGCCATAATGCTTATTGATCCGATTGCTCTGTCGGCCATTCTATGAAACATTGATAGCGACATTGGTAGCTAAAACACATGACGGTGACTGACACACAAGATGGACATTTCAATTTATTTGATACAGAATATTTCACTAGTCCATCTGTGCAACAGCTCATAGAAAGTGTTTTGGAATGGGCAGAACCTCAAAAAAAGCATACGTGGCAAGTGATTGGAAGTCAATCACATTAATACAGGCCAATAAGATGATTTATGTATGTATGAAAGTAGAAAATGGATAGGGAAAAGTAATGTTTGATATCTAAAATATGCAAATATATTGTCGTCATAAAAATATTATACTGATATTCATATATTATAATAGAAATACAAGTTATTATGCATAGTTAAACGAACTTGACATAGAATTCAAGCTAAGTTACCCAATGTACAAAGAATTTGAGCCATTTAAGCTATTTTTTAAATCAATGAAACAATGATTGTTTAAGCACAAATATTTTACAGCTGCCATTTCCTAAATATAGTTTTGAGAAATACTTGATGTAATGTTCTAATGTTACATGAAAGAGATTTAGAGACAGTATAACAGCAGTCTCGGATCTTCTGTTTGAACTGGGCTGAAAGGCTAACGTAAAACTCAAAAAGCAGAATATTTTCTCTCTAAGAAGTATTATGTCTGATCATTGGTGAGTCTCTGAACATACGCAGACTTTAAAAAACATGATCATTGCAGAAATTGATCAAAAAAACTGTAAGAAACTAAAGCAGCAGGTAAAAGAGTTTAAGGATTTATTCCAAAAGTGATCTCAGTCTTGCTCATTAATTCTAAAAACTAAAACTCAGCATATACCAAAACTAAATCATTCCTTTGGATCAAACTCAGAGAAAAATCAACCATGATATATCTTCAAGAGTTTGATTAAGACTATGTGACATACAGCACATAGCTCAGGCCAACGTGTCACACTGTAATGTATTTCTAACTTGCACTTTGCAGTAAAAAGAGTCAAAAGTAATTGAGCCTGAGTCCATAATGTGAAATTGTGCATTTAATTGTAGTTTATTATTACTGCACTCTCTCCAGTTTTCCTCATCAGTCTGCATATGATTTCTGTAAGTATGACCTAATCCAACACTGCGAGATTTCACAGAGGATATAAAATATAATCTCTGCGAAAATCAATAAAGAGGGGATCAGTGGAGGGGCCGTGAATTGATTGGCCTGGAGGTCAGAGTGTTAAAGACTATTGTTCCTCTGAGGAATGATCATAGGACGGTCAGGCTAGAACAAACACGTCTTTAAAACTTAACGTGTCATTTATTTTTTTTATAAACCCTGAATATGATCATATAAAAGCAGACGTGCTGTCAGGGGATTGGAATGTGAAATAGAGCACAGTGGGAATGTCTCAGGCTGTGAGTGTAACGCTCCAACCCAGGGCCAGGGACAGGTGTGCTTCTGAGGATAAACCATTACCTCTCCCTGCCCAGTTTGACTCCAACAAACCAAGTAAACTGCACCCAAATACGGATAAACGGGTCAGAAAGAACAACCATCAATCACTCCGAGGGCTCATACCCATCACCTGCCAGTAACACGCTCACAAACACAACAGAAAAAAAAGAAAGGAGTCCAGCAACACAAAGAGCAGAGTGTATTTTTGGAGGAATATCAGCTTTTTCCAGGCATGTTTCTGTCATTATCATTCCTGGAGTAGCTCATGTTTGAAGTCAGCGGGCCGTAGAACAGCACAGCACTCGCTCCGCACAGAGTGGGACGGCTGCAGGGAGATGATGGGGAAAGCAGGTGCTGTGATTTGGGCCAAGCGAGTGCCAGAGAGGTAGAAAAAGAGACGGGGAGGAATAGAGAGGAGGGGGCCAAGCGACGACGACAACAAAGAGAGAGAGACAGGGAGAGTTTTCTGACCTTATTTCCCTGTCCGGACCTCCAGCTCCCCCTGATTAGTTTTCGTTTCCACTTCCCGTTACAGTCAGATCGGTTGGTTTAGTCTGTCACGCTGCTGGTCTGTACGGCTGTGTTTACATCTGACACAGAGCAGCAGTGACAACAGCAGGGAAGCTGAGCCGTTTTCCTCTCCTCACCTCTTCTGTGTCTAAAGTTCATGCTGATCTTTACTCAGCTCTACCTGAACGGTAAAGAAGTTCAGTCAACCTATCAAACAACCTCAATTCAAACATCCATTGAAAAATATTAAGCCTAATTCACTTTGCTGCGAGAACTTCTGCCTGGCTGTTGCACGCTTCCACAAGAGAATCTGGGGTTCAATATCCAGGTCCTTCAGCCACAAGATGTCACTGACAAAGAATTTGAGTATTTTTTTTTTCTTGACTTACTCCAGTCATAAGTTGTTGCTTGGTAGGCATTGTCAGGTTTTGCACAAGCACATTTTTTTTTGCTTGTATTTATTTTTTAAATGAGATTAAATCTTTTTTCATGTTAATATTCTGTGAAAATAGCTCAGCTCTCAGTGTTTATGTTGACAAACCTGCCAATGTTTCAACTGTATAATCAACATTTATGACACACACTTTAAAAGTGCAGTGTGTAGAATTTAGCATTTGAGCGACATCTATCGTTCAGATTCTAGAATGAGCCCAACCGTAACCAAAACGTCACATCGCTGAGCAACGGAAACCTGTGAAGACCAAAAGGGATCGTGAACACGGCATCATTTACGAAAGTGACAAGGTTTGTAACCATTATTTTTATAGATTATAGGTCAGTTGTTAGCTGCCGTCCAGGTAGATTTCAGAACAGGCAGACAGATTCGCTTTTCGTTCTTTTTGTCCCTAAAATCCACCCGTCAACAACACGGAGGATCGTTATGTCGGCCTACATGAACGAGGCCCATGGTAATGTAAATTTTTTGAAGCTTTTTCAAACTAAATAAAAATAAAACAAACGTTTTATGGGGATGATTGTACTGCTATTTTGACGGACTTTACATACAAATAAATACATTATATCCTATATTCATCGTTTCTGTCCAGCGAAATGCTGCCAAATTCTACACACTGCACCTTTAACTTTAAGAGGGAAATTCTGTTTGGTTTGGAAATATATTTTGACAACATAAAGGCAAACTTGATTCATGTCATTTTTGTATCATTTTGAGGGATTCTTTTGTTTGTTTTTGAGATGGAAAAAAACTCAATTAAAATTGTAAATCAAGTGTTGTGGAAAAAAATTGGGGATTTTAATTTCAGGCCAAATCCCCCAGCCCTACAAAGACCCTTAACTTAAATGGACTTTTTTCTCTGTTCTAGCATGTGCACTCACTGGCAACTTTACAAAAGACTAGGGATGCATGGCCCTATAAAATCAGTGATCAATCAGGGTCGGAATCACTGAATTAGACATTAAAAGCTGAATTCAATATAAACGCGGGATATCATGGAAATGGCCGACATTTTACGTAATTTTTTTTTTTTTGGTGGGGGGGAACTAAAAGAAACGTATCTCAGGAAAAGGCTCCAAGGGAGTCACTAAGGCTGGGGACAATGTACGCTTCATTTCCCCTCCCACTCCTCCTACCCTCATCAACAACGCAAACATGTCGAAGCAGCCGCCTGACACACCGGCTAAGTTGGCAAAGAAGCTACGAAACTCATGGCTAGCTCCAAAGCACAAGGAGGAGCAGTTTCCAAATGACTATTATGCATCAGGCTATCAAATGTTCTGCAAATTTTGATTCTGTGGCTCTTTGCGCTACATCTGACATTCATTGAAGAAGCTACCAAAGCTGCGTCCTTTTCAGCTGAAACACTGTAAACAAGGAGAGGCTTCACTGGAGAATGTGAGCATCCTTCATCAGCATTACTATATTTGTCTACATTAAACTTCTTTATATGGTTTCTCAGGGTTAAATGTGCGTAAAATACAAATTCTCAAAAAAATTCAAACCGAAAAAAAACAGAATCTAGGACAAATTTTAAGATTTTTGATGTAAATTTTTAATTTTAGGCTTTTCTTGGCCAATATGATCACGTGTTTGTGAGATCATCCAGTACTGACCATTTGTGCTTTGTTACTGTTGTTTTAGCCTGATAAAATAGTAAAATAAACGAGTGGAAAAGCCTCGTGACTGTGTTGCATACAGGTTGGCTGAGGTTTGAATATCTTTGAACATTAATGTGTATGTTTTAAAACAAGCTCAATTTGATTTTTCGGGAAAGTGACAGTTCAGGCCCTACCACAAGGCAAGTAAATTCTAGACAATGGAGACAGGGATGTCAAAACTTGGAATCCACCTACTTGTGAAGGATCACTAGCTGGAACTGGATTAAGTATGTGCACAAAGGCCTTTGACACAGTTTTGAAAACTTTCCCTTTTCATAAAACAAAAATGCCATTGTCCTGTTAACAAGCAGCCAAAGGGCAAAGAAGGTTACTGATTTCTGCAACAAAGTTGTAAACTTGTCCACCATCTGCACATTGACAGCATTATGAGTTTCAAATGGTTATATAATACTTGACCTAATGTAGTGATGTTTGCCCGATGAGGACATCAAAGATTGAAAACAAAGGTATGCCTGACATTTCCAAGAATATATTGGATGTGGATGACCTGTTCTTCTCCCTGAACCCTGCTTTTTATAACAGCCATAAACTTAAAAAATACAATCTCTAAATTCTAGATTTACTGTGATACATGAAGCAAGACTTACTCAATGTCTTTTCTATGAATTTCACAGCCCAAAAGTTGAGCTCAGCTGTCCTCCTGTGCTCAGACTGTTTATCATGAGTGGGCAGCAGCAGCAGCAGAGGAGACTGGAGTGGAGGATGGGGATATTTGGTCTGCAGAGGAAGTGTCTCCCAGCAGATATGGGGCTGATGTCATCTCTTTCTCACAGACAGCAGTCTGCAGAGACAATGACTGCGGCGAGCGCTGACGTGGGCGGTCGGGTCGTAACAGGGGTCAGAGGGGAAAGTCTGATGTTACCTGATGGTTTGATGGATAACGCCAGCGTGACCTCTGCTGCCTCCGTGCATGCTGGTCCAGCAGAGCTCTATTTAAAGGGGATGACAGGGTGCAAAAAAGCTGGCTGAGTGTGTGTGTGTCAGAGTAAGTGAGAGGAGGCAGGTAAGTGTGTCAGGGCTGACGTAATGCCTGCCCCCTAAGTTCAAGGCTCATAAACATTTAAGGGGGGGGGACGGATGAAGCAGCTGGAAAACAAAACCACAACAGCCTTGAAATTATGTAATTTGAGGTTTTGAAAGAATCCCAAAAATGCTAATTAATCAAATCCAAATTCTGCACATTCTTCTGATATTCAGGTTGGATTGAAGGGATTAGTTTTGAATACTCATCGCCTTATTTATGTTGTAAAGTGGTATGACCTATTTGGACCTTTTACAGAGAGAGAGCTCCAAGAAAGTCAGCTGGAGGTGATTACTGATGGCAGTAGGTGTTAAGGATAGACTGTGGTTGTCTTCTTTTTATAAAGATTATTTTTTAGCATTTTTGGGCCTTTATTGACAGGAGAGAGGGAGATAGGCTTGTGAAAGAGGGCGAGAGAGAGTAGGGGAAGACACGCAAACAGGCCACAGGCTGGATTCGAACCCGGACTGGCAGAAGCATGTATATGGGTAGTGCTTGGTGGCTTAACACTCTACACAACCAGCATTTAACCATTGTTGGAGTTAATTGTGGGATGCTAATGATCTATTATTGCAGCAGGCTGGCGCATGCTGAAGAAGTGAGTTTAAGTGTAGCTTTACATACAATATACAAGTTCAATGACTGTATTTGTTCAAGTTCATGCAAAGACCTAATGTCTATTCAGCCCTTTTCACACATGTTTGTTTGCTAATAACTATTTGATCTGTTTATTTTAGGTTCCCTTCTCTCTCACTAGGCCTGTGCTCAAAATATCGATACAGCAAAATATCGTCATGCACTCCTTGAGGATACATGTATCGATACAGATTCTACAGAATTGATACGGCCTCAATGTTTTGACAGTTGTTGTCAGTACATTTTGGGTAATGTTAGCAACGGCACAGTTCAAAGTAAAAGCCAAACTAGGAGGTGTGTCACAAAAGCCAAACTTAAAACTAAGAGTTTTCCCCTTCAGACGATCAACCAGCATGTCTACAAAGAGCTACTGCAGCGTTTGCTTCATTCAGTGCGCGAGACGAGGCGAGAGTTGTGGCAGGACAAGTCGTGGCTGCTTCACCATGACAACGCACCTGCTCAAAATGACAGTTCCAGGCCGAGAAGAACATCGCCGTGCTGGAGCAACCTCCGTACTCACCGACCTGGCTCCGTGTGATTTTTTCCTCTTCCTCAAGCTCAAGGGGGTCATCAAGGGGACCAGTTTTGAAGACGTGGACGACATCAAAAAGGCAGTGACGACCGAGCTGTGGAGGATCCTCGAAGAATCCTTCCAGGAGTGCATGAAAGCGTGACCGAGAAGGATGGGAAAGTGCATTTGACTCCAGGGGATTACTTCGAAGGGGAAAATTGTAGTTTGTATTCTTAATAAATCTTTTGTGACACCAGTCCTGGAAATTTCCTGACACACCTCGTACATGATGAAGCACACGTTCCAAAGTTGAACTTAGGTCTACCGTCTTTGAGGATCTGAATTTACGTTTCTTAAGTTCTAGAATTTTTTTTAAAAACTCTTTCTTGTTCTTTTTCTTGAAATAAAAAACAAAACTTCAGGAATTCTTTTAAAAGCTTAGACAGTGTTCACAATTTACATGTATTGGGATACATATCGTAATGTGGCCTCAGTGTTGGGATGCGTATCGTATCGTGAGGTTGCCTGAAATACCCAGCACTATTTCTCACTCCCCTGTTTGTGCTTGTTGTGTAATTTTTACATCCTGTTCAAGTTCAAACAAAATGTAAAAAATACATTAACCATAAAAAAAATCCCACAAGTTTATATCAAGCTGTGCTTTTTGTCCATAACAGTGGTGACGGAGATGAAATTGTGTTTTCTATTTTTTCTATATCCAAATACATAAAAGGTTAACCAATCTTTTTATTACAACACTTCAGTAACAAAAAGCTGAGGTGTATCCTATCTGCTTAACTGATTTATTCAGTGAGGATCAGATGCACAACACCCCATGATAGAAACTGCTGTTCACGGCTCTGGAGTTCAGATCCAGGTGTGATAAAAACACATTATCTGCGTCTGTTTCTCCCTCTGATTCTCAGCAGGCTGAGAGGGTCACATCCATTATCATCTCAGTAAATAAGAGGATCACTTGCAGTACCTCGCTGCTTCAACCTCAATTACAGGGAATGTCAGAACAAGCTTCAAAACATCACCGCGTCTCATTTCGTATTCATGAACACAATGCCTTTAGTGGCACCAAAGCTCTTCAGTCAAAGATATCTTCCCTACCTTACTGTTCAGAGTGGGTTTGCAAAGTGAATACTGAGTGACGGGGGACAGGCACACTGAGGGTTTCAATCATGTTGTGATGAAAGAAAATCTGGTGCATGTCAAACTCAGCAGAACTGAAGCAGGATAAGAAAAGCCTTCGTAGATGTTTGGCACCTGCTGCAAATCAGAAGCATAATGATGAAACTGATGTGACAAAAGCTTTTGTATGTGAAAATCTTTAGGGACACAGCTGTAAATAGATGAACTATAATTGTAATATGACAACAAGAAAAACTTAATTGCATGAAACACCTGAGCAAAACTGTGCTGATGCTCAATTTTACCATCCTACAGTAAATGTGCTCCTCCAGGAGATTCAGAATTTCACAGAGTCACGTGGATTTTATCATCTGTGGCTCAAAAGTTTTCAATAAATCAATCAATCAATCAATCAATTAAGCTTCATTTCTAGCGCCAATTCATAACAAGTGTTATCTCAAGACACTTTACAATAAAGCAGACTGAAGACAAGCTCTTCATTTTATAGATACACATTTATGCATAGATACGTATATAAAATTCACATAAATACACATACATACATCCAGACATGTATCCATCCAGGCAGAGACGAAGGGACTAAAAATAATAATTTATGATAGAGACAAATCCATGGATGCCCAGATTACAAATCTGTCCTCATCACATTTATCTCTGCTGAATACAGTTGATCAAGGTTAGCCTCTTGAGATGTGACATCTCATTTTCAAGAGGGTCCTCACGTCTATATGGTTGTAAAGGCATTTATTATGCAAGTATAATAAATACAAGCATCTAGCTGAACTGCCATAAACTGGGTTTAACTGGTCTTGAAGTATGAATTTATGTCAAATGAAGTCATTTCTTTATTTTGCCATCTGCAGTTTGGAGCTCAAAGTGCTTTCACAGAGTAGCTTTGCCTATCCTCCAATTTTTTGAGGTGTACTTCCTGTTATTGAGGTCAAGAGAGCAAATGATGGTCAGGTTGCCCTGGGAGCACTCTCTGTTGGATCGGGCAGTTCACCGCCCCAGGTGCCTTAAGGAGCTGCAGAGCTTTATATTTCAACGAATAATTACAGTTCAGGTACAGATTTTTACCCCCATGCTTAAGTGGATATTTGAATATTGAGTATAAGGTGATTGCAACAACAGAAGCTGGCCCACTCCTGATCTACAGATTTGACATAGATCAGGAGTGGGCCAGCTTCTTTGCACATAATCAACACTTGGCCCAGTCTTTCTTTCTTTTGCCATCAGCAGTTTGGAGCCCAAAGTGCTTCCATAGAGTAGCTTTGCCTAGCATCCGTTATTTGAGGTGTTCTTCCTGTTATTGAGGTCAAGAGAGCAGTTGTTGGTTTATTTAGTTTGCACAATAAGTGATTACATAAAATCAAATTGGAAATGTTAAAAAAGAAATGTGTCAGGAGAAGTCAAGAATCCATTAGGCTTATGCAAGGGACCTCACCTTTCCATGAGAAGAAAAGATAAAAAAATAAAGAACAATCAAGATTTCAGTAAGAACACACAATAATACACGCATACACCTACATGTGTTCATTCATGTTTTAAAAAGAAAAACAATTGATGGTCGGGTTGCGATGGGAGAACCCTCTGTAAACACCACTTAAATATGTTTTATTTTATTTTCATATGCAAGTTTCTTTCTTTATATTTATTCTCTGTATTTTATCACTGCTGTAAACTTGGAATTTCCCCCTGGGGGACTAAGGAATATATTATCTTATCTGTTGGATCAGGCAGTCCACTGCTCCAGGCACCCTGAGGTGAAGCAGAGCTTTATATTTTATATTTCAGTGTTTAAGTACAGTTCGATTTTTACCCCCATGCTCAAATGAACACTTGAGTCCGCTGCATTATCTAACTGGATGTCCCGCCACTTATATCTGAGAACTTCTCCCTTTTGAACTTATCTGAACATTTTCCATCTTCTGTTATTTCTGGTCATTTTGTGATCCAGTGATCTCCCTCATTCAATCAATGGTTGTTCGCCCTCCTCACCAACACATCCAGAACAGGCCACAGTATCATACTGTACCCACTGTCATCACAGGACCAGAGTTAATGAGGCAGATAAATTAATCAGCTCTCATGATGACTCCTGGCACATCTTTAGAAGTCTCTGACAGGAACATACAGCCACTGGATAATTGTCCATTCATGTTTTGTAAGCATTAAGATATGAAGCACATTCACATACACACTGATGAACACGGTGTTGAAAAGGTCAGTCAATGGCATCACAGGGCAGAGCAGTGACAGAGGGGAAGTGTGCGGCCTGTTATGGCTGGACAATGAGCGCGGCCCTCAGCCAACAGGAAGCACACCACACCGCTCTGTTGGCTGCTGCATGCTGGGATACACCAACCTGTGAGTCTGGAGGGGATGTCTGTGTGTACAGGTTTGTATTTAGGGAGTATGAGACACTGCTGTGAGGGTGTGTGCTGCACTTAGACCTTTGTTATCTCGTCTGTTGTCTTTTCTGTCAGTGTGTGTGTATCTGTCTGGATCTGAATGCAGCTGTGTATTTATCCGTCTGCTCTCTGTGTGTTTGTCCGGGTGGGTCTGGGGATTAAAACATGTGAAGAAGAGCTCAGCATGTTCTCAATACTTCCTTCCAGACTGCTTATGTTTGTATCTTGTGTAGTCTGTAGCAGGGATTTTCAGAGTCTGAGACTGTGGGGCGAAGTTAGGCGGCTTGTTAAAGTTTGTTAATGTGCAAGAAATCTCTCTATTTGAGCAGACACGCTGTCACTGTTTAAAGACTACAATAATCATTCCTTTGGTGTGTTCTGATCCTGGTACCAGTGTTAACTTGGTTGAATAATTATTTTCATCATAGTCTTCGTCAACAACATTTTTTCCCCTGACGAAAACAAGATAGTATCTAATAAAAACAAGTGCACATGGACAAAAACTAAAACTAAATTAACTGAAACTCTTTATGAATTGATATATTCATGTTCATCAGGTTCACTGTTTTTTTGTCAGTTCTGGTATTGCTCTGCCAGGTAGCCTAAATAAAGGTGACTGCATTTCACACAAAAGCTAAATTTGTTAATGTTCATTTATACATTCAGACTTTACTAGCATTCAATAAAGGGTTATTAGATGTTTCATTTTATCCAAGCGTAAAACATGACTTCAGAAAATTTAAGGACACAAAAATTCCTTACATTTTACACTTCATATTTTGGTCCACTAAAGTTACAGTAGATTTTGTCGACTAAAACTAGACTAAAATTAAAACAATTTAGATGACTAACTTATGACTAAAACTAAAAGATGTTTCAGGTAAAAGAATTTAAAACTAACATTGAAGAGTGGAAAATTAACACTGCCTGGTACTGTCATAAAAATTCGAATTTTGTATTGTTTTGTCAAAGACTTCATTACTTTTTTCTTTACCTGTACCTCACGAAAACAAGGTCTTGATATTTCAGGGACAATAACTTAAAGGGATATGCCAACTTTTTCATTCTTCTTGAGTCTTGCCTCACTCCTGAGTCCATAACAAGCAAATAGACACCATTCTTTTGACTGTGTGTGCAGTAACAAGAAAGAGACGGTCAGAACTCACCCACTGCTAATTAGTTTAGCTCAAACACTTGGAGTCATTGGGTAGTATTAGCCTGCCTCTGCCTTCAGTCATCAGATAAACTCTTCAGCAACTCTAAGCGGTCCTGTGTGCTTGTTGTGACTCGTTTTTTTTTTACCGCAGTATGTTACGTTATCTTCCTCTATCTTCATATTATCTTCTTCTTCTACTCCTAAACAGAGGCTTGGTTGTGTTGACCTTTTTCAGCAGTGGTTTGCGCCAGAGATGTGACGTTCACAAACGTGTTGAGTCTTTTGAACAGCTCTTTTAAGAGAACAATGAGAACTGATTCACAGTTGTGAGTGAGCCATTCATTTGCAAGCCATTCTTAAATGCAAATTGTCTGCAAATTTAGACATAAATAAATCATCTCACTCAATTAGTTGTCTTTTTTCTGGTCATTCTTCAAGTTAGCATTACAACTTTGTAACACATCATTTGCCTCTTCATTGTAGTTTTTTAAGCCACAGACTATAAGTGTCAGTTGAATACACATACAACACAAGCAAACAGTTTGCAAACAACAGACTGTAGACACTAGCTGAGCAGAATTTATGTTGAGTCCTTTAATATCGCTGCACATTCAGTTGAGGGCTTCACTGGATGCTAGCAAAGTCTTCGCCACCCTCTGCTTGTCATCACAGCACTATGTGTTATACAACTGTTCTGTGGCACTTACATCATGACCCAAATAAACACAGGCATCCCACAAAGATTTAATTCTATTTCGTGTGTACTCCCTTGTAAACAGCCCATCAACTCCTTTTTATTTTAGATGTGGAGAAACGGACATCCAGTTCTTTGCATTGATGAGTGTTCGACTCAAAGGCTTGTCAAATAAAGTGAGGCAAATAAAGTTTTTCTCTTGGTGTTGAAAGTGAAAATAAAACATTTCACTCACGGAAATAGATCAATCCTCTGTTATAATCACTTTACAAAACAAATTTACAAGCTCAACTGAGTAAGAACAGCCTGAGAAAACCATTCACATCCCTCTAGCACCTCCATCTTTTCTTGATTCCCGTCTGCATTGATGCAAGTGAAAATGAGAAGAACAGATGACGTGGGGAAGGAGAAATATCGCACCACATTGCGTAGCTTTCTGCTGTGTTTTTTGTGGGCAGGGGATTTGACTCAGGCCCTGTCCAGCTCTAGACAAAAATGGCCTTTGTAAAGACGACATCATTTCAAGAAATGTGTCCATCTACATGAAAACACTGAAAATGCTGGAATACATATGTAAGGCCTGTACATGGCACTGTAACACTGTGGCAGGCATACACCAAAACCAGAGAAGAAGGCATGAAAAATGTAGAAATGTCAACAAAAACTGGCTTACGTTGTTCTCCAAGGCCTCCTAATGCTCATGGTGGTCGTAGAGGAACAGATGATTTTGCTGTAAGAGCCGTAACAAGCTCAGCAGCTTCTGCAGCGTGAGCGCGACGCTGTATTCCGTTATCGTTTCTGTTGTTGTCAGGGTTTGCGCATGTGGTTTAAGAAGAGATGGGGCTATGACTCCATCATTTTCGGAAAATACCTGTATTCATTGTCCACCATGAGGAAGCACTTGGCATTTTCAGATTTATCCACTCTGGGACCCGTTTTCAAAAATATGCATTTTCGGGCACCGGAACGCTATACCTGTGCGGACGAAACGCCTACATGACTAAAAACTTGTGGGAATACGCCTGAATTCCTCTCCATGTGGACGGTCCCTCAGTGTAATATACTCATTTTGTGGCTGTTGCTTGCTAGTATCACATTCAGTTAGGACCAGATATAAGAGTCCTTTAATCGGAGACAAAGCCCACAAAACCAAATTCCTTCGAACGGTTGCTTTAAACCTCACTTTCTAATATTTCTTACTGTTTCAAACTTGACTCAAATACTCTTAAAGAAGCTCTGAATTACAACTTCAAGATTGCTTCTGTGTCTGTATCTTAGGCTGCACTGAAGCTTCAGCTAACAACAGATATGATTATTGAAAAAACAGATCTAGCCGTGTGCTATTGAGTTTCTGTTCTATTTTTGCAGCTGGTACAGCCGGGAAAACCTGTGAATGTGGTTTGTTCACATTATCGCTGGCAGACAACACCCAAAACACGACCTGCACACTCCTCTCAATCACATGTTGCTCTCTCTGCAGACACGTTTCACTGTATAATGTGATTTATAGCTTTAGACAAGCATTTTTGAGCAGATTTCCCAAAGCTCTATCACAGATTAATTGATTTTGCAGCAGAACTAAAGTCTCATACTCAGAATTGACTGCAACAGATGCAATCAGCTCAGAAATCCCCTCCTCTTTAACAGCATCTGACATCTCGGCTTATGGTGAATAATTGCTGTGCATCTCAACAATATTATGTAATTATCTTGGAGCTGTCGGGTGACTTTTTCTTGAGTGTTTAGACTGTTTCCACAAAGTGACAAGAGTGTAATTTAAAATTTATTTGACCCAATGGTTCCAGCAGACATCAACCTTTAGAGAATAGTTAGCGCTTAAGGAGAAATGGAGCCATTACGACTGAGGGGATGATGGCAGATTCTTCCTAATAGCCCTGCTGTAATGACCGCTGAATCTGCGAGACGTTGCACCATCTCCAAAACATTACCGGAGCTGCTTGGAGATGGTTCAGCCTCAGAGCAGAGCCTCTGCTGAGAAGTGTGAGCCCTCGCATTGGGCGACCCCCGGGCTAAGAGATCAAAACAAACCTCGTTTACTTCTGTCTGCGCTGTATTAGCTTCAGGCTATTTGAGTCATGAGCACCTTTCAAACCATTAACAGATCCCTGAGTCATAGCCGGCCCTTTTCCTCCATCTGTGATCCACCTTCAGATCTCTTACATTTACAGTATGTTGCTGGAAAACAGATGTAACCACAACAACTGTGGAAATCAAACAGCTCAAAAAACCCAGAGAAATGAAAAAGAATTACCGGAAAGCACCAGGGTGATTGTACATGACATAGTCATTATATCAAGTCCAAATCTCCCAGAATAATCGAGAAGACTGGTACTTTTAGAGCTTTAAACATAAACTTATCTGGTTTTTAAAATACTGGTAGCAGAGTTGAACCAGAACACCGATGCACCAACAACTACATGAGGACTGCAATAGCAAGACAGTCCAAAGAACAATTGGACAGTAAGAGAGGGGATGGGGTGTTTCTCGAGGTGGTGCGATTGATGACATGTTGTTTCCTCAATGTTGTAGGTGCCTGTTTTGCGCCAAGGTCACAGCAACTTTGACCTTATGGCTTCAAAATGTACTCAAATCAACCTTGAGTCAAAAGGGACATTAGTGCAAATGAACCTTGAAGAGATCATAGGGTCTTTCAGTTGGATAGTTAAACCATTTTGGCTGTGTTGAATGAATGCAGCTCTAATTTTTCAGAGGATATTTGTTTTTTAATCAAGTATTGTTGTCTATGTTCTTTAAATTACAATTAAATGGCTAAGCTACACAAAAAAAGTCTAATTTGTTCCTAGCGACAAAAAATGTCCCATTAAAAAACACTCAAAATGACATTTTTGATTCCACACTTATCTCCACATAAACTAATGTACTCCTTTATTTTTAGAGTTCATTTTGGACTACAAGCTTTCAATTTTAATTTCCATATTATGCACCAACTGCTGCTAATTTTTCTCTTTTAAAGCATGATGCAATATTTCACACTTTTTACCATTTTCTACAAGTGTGCCTCCAAATGAGTAAGTGCCTGCAAAAAGAATAACAATGCACCAAAATCATAACGGTCCCAGCCACTGAGCCATCTCAGAGCCTAATAATTTTAAAGAGTCATGGAAAACTATTTAATGGAAATTAGTTGTTGTTTTTTTTAAATAAAAGAAACAGTAGATATATGTTCTCATATTAGCCTTTAAAGGGTGAAAAACAGCAAAATATAGTTGATTTCTCATCAAAATGGTTGGCAGCTGCCCTAATACTCTTCTTACAACAAATAAATACTGACCAGAAATCATTTTTTGAAGTTAAAGCTTTGTTTTTTGTTATTTTAGGAGTAAATAACAACAATTTCCTCTGCTGTCTCTGAGTTTAGACTTAAGAGACAGCTCTGGGCATGACCATAAGCTTTATTCTGATTATATGTTAGATGCATGTTCACATGCCCTGTTTAGATTGTGTCCATGTAAACAGTGAATCGGAAAAATCCAATCAGAATTATTTCAAACAGGTTGAAGAAAAAGTGCACATGTAGACATGGCTGGGTGACAGAATTAATCAGATGTTGTGATGTAAGATTTTATGATTTTTTTGTTATCTAGTCAGTTACTGCAGAGTCACTATATCATAACCGTGGGCCATAAAACCTTTAGTTATGACATGGAATGAAACAATATTGAAATTTAACCTCTTGTACGGCACCATTAAAAGATACCCTGTTAACAGTTCTTACTAGTGAGGCAACTTCGAGAGCTTTTAACTTCACTTTCCACCATTACCATGTCATCATTGTTTTGGGGTAATTTCATAAGAAGTATGAAATTCTGTTACAATTGGCTTCACTTTTTCGGGGGAAATCTTTTAGTATTGTGGACGAAGAAGAAAACAATCAAAAAATCTTCCACATCTATGATAAATCCCTGAAGAGGGCAGGTTAACACTCTCACTGGAGCAGCTCCAGGACCAGTCAGTGATATAAGAGTTTGACCCGTTAAGCTGACTGATACGGGCCATCAGGCTTCCAGCAGAGTTAATGTGCTGATCCAGTCTGCTAACCAGCTGATAGGAACATCCTCCTCTGTCCAACAGGTTTCCAGTCCATCAGTCTGCCTGCTGACCCTGCAGCCCCTGACCTGTGATCACCTGCCAGCTCCGATTCCAGTGAAGCCGGGCAGAGAGCGAGAGCCCGGCCAAGACTGATCCGCCCCCTGCAGCGTTTTTATTATTAACCTGATCTTATGACAGAGATACAATGGCACGCTTATAGAAACACACGTGCATATACAGAAACACATGCTCTCTCGCTCGAGGCTATCAAACATTTTTGGAGCAGTCGAGCAGAAAATTAGAAGCAAACATGAATGTGTCTAAATCAGGAGTTTGATTTTGTCCAAGACAAACTCCCCCTGTGAGTGTATACGTGCACACGTGGGAGAATTTTTTCAGATTTTCCGGAAGTCTGCCGGAGCCTCCCGCAGCTCGGGGCCCCAGCGGATGACTTCTTATTGTGGGTTCAGAGCCCCAGAGCAATTAGATGAGTTTATGGTAAGCGCTAAGAAGCGGAGAAGGTTGTCATTCTGTCAGAGCTGATTTCCCCTCTCGCTCTGAATGCCGACCTCTCTGGGCTGCCAAGGATGGACGTGGGCCACAGCCGTGCATTTAAATAAAAAAGGGAAGAGTCAAAGGAACTGAGGGGTTTCTAAATGCTATAAGAACATCAAGCAAGAGCTACTCCTGCCAAAACTGTGACTGCAAATTTTAATTATATTAAAATTACATGACTGTCTGTCATTTTATAAGCTAACCCCATTCATAACCCCCATTCATTCAAAAAACCCTGAAATACCTGGATTTTACGCTTGTGAGCTACATGTGTGAACGCAAAAAGCCATGTTTTTCACCCGGACTCTACCTGGGTTATTTCTTTTGTTATTTCTTTGCACACTCCTACTATATCAGAATCAGAATCACAATCAGAAATACTTTATGAATCCCAAAGGGAAAATTTAGCTGTTTCAGTTGCTCTTATACCCAGTATAGCAGTAGGACTATCAAAAAAGACATTAAAATAGATAAAGTAATAAAAAATAAGTAAAACAATTCAGAAACATGCTGAATCTTCAAACTGCACTGCCTGGCCAAAAAAAAACAAAACGGCACCAAAAAAAAAAAAGTCACACACACTAATATTTCGTTGGACCTCCTTTAGCTTTGATTACAGCACTCACTCGCTGTGGCATTGTTTCGATAAGCTTCTGCAATGTCACAAGATTTATTTCCATCCAGTGCTGTATTAATTTTTCATCAAGATCTTTATTGATGATGGGAGAGTCTGACCACACAAAGCTTTCTTCAGCACATCCCAAAGATTCTCAATAGGGTTAAGGTCTGGACTCTGTGGGGGCCAATCCATGTGTGAAAATGATGTCTCATGCTCCCTGAACCACTCTCTCACAATTTGATCCTGATGAATCCTGGCATTGTCATCTTGGAATATGCCTGTGCCATTAGGGAAGAAAAAATCCACTGACGGAATAACCTGGTCATTCAGTACATTCAGGTAGTCAGCTGACCTCATTCTTTGGGCCAGAATGTTGCTGAACCTCGACCTGACCAACCACAGCAGCCCCAGATCATAGCACTGCCCCCACAGGCTTGTACAGTAGGCACTAGGCATGATGGGTGCATCACTTCACCTGCCTCTCTTCTTACCCTGATGTGCCCATCACTCTGGAACAGGGTAAATCTGGACTCATCAGACCACTTGACCTTCTTCCAGTCCTCCAGAGTCCAATCTTAACGCTCCCTTTTTCCGGTTAGCCTTACTGATTAGTGGTTTTCTTGAGGCTACACAGCTGTTCAGTCCCAGTCCCTTGAGTTCCCTTCGCATTGTGCATGTGGAAATGCTCTTACTTTTACTATTAAACACACCCCTGAGTTCTACTGTTGTTTTTCTTCTATTTGATTTGGTCAAACGTTTAAGTGATCGCCAATCACAATCATTCAGGATTTTTTCCGACCACATTTCTTCCTCGAAGACGATGGGTCCCCACTATCCTTCCAGTTTTTAATAACGCGTTGGATAGTTCTTAACAAATTTTAGTAGTTTCTGCTAGATGTTTTCTCTGCTTGATGCATGCCAGTGATTTGACTCTTCTTAAACAGACTAACATCTTTTCAACAACCACAGGATGTGTCTTTCGACATGGTTGTTCAAGAAATGAGAAGCTACTCCTTGCATCAGCTGGGGTGAAATAACTTGTTGTCTAACTAGTGTGACGATTTTTCTAGTGGGAGCAGACTGGAAATATTTAAGCCTTGAATCATTACTTTGGCACCCAGCGTCATAAGAAGATGATGTTTTATTAGCCCTCTGTGCTGCCTGCTAGCTTGTATTGGTGATTCATGTTTGCTTCCAGTTTTGCTTTGTTTCAGCTCCAACAATGTTGCTGTTATAACAACAAAAACATTTTGTCAAAGGATCTATAACAATAACAAATCACAAAATATGACCAAACAAGCCAATCTCACTCCAATGCAGGCCTTTCTGAGCAAATGTAGATTCTGGATCCCTTTAAAGACATGGGTCTTTGGTGGTTTTGTACGCACAGTTTTTAAGACTTTACTGTACAAGATGTAAATCGAATTGCTATGGAATCCCCAACGCTGAGCCTCCTGTCTTATCCACTGAACTGTAACATCCATCATCATACAAGCCAGGAGCTTTGGGAGCTTTAAGGTATCAAAATACTTCTGAGGGAATCTGTGTAAACACTGAAGCTTTACAAGTTGCTTCCAAAACCAATAAGGGTTCAAACAACATGGATGTATCCTGCTGTGGCATGACACAGGAGCCACATCCAAAACATTCTTTCCACCTGGAGGGTAAAACACATTATAAACAATGAAAGCAGAGGCATAGCATTCCCCTACATGAATGAAAAAAAGACTCTACGTTGCACCTCCCCATGCAGTCCCAAGACAATTTCCCAACACTGTTGATGTCTTTTTTCCAAGTGCAGTGCCAACAAAATACTTCATCCGCTCCACCTCAGAGGCCTGTGTATCCTCCGGAGTCTTTCTACTGCGTTCACCTCTTTACCGAACTATTTGCTGGAAAACTAAATAAACACAGTTACACAATGGAAAGGGGGTCTTATGTAACCCACACCAGCCATGCTGCGGCGCAAATGTAACAATTTTCACGGCCCTGAACTCGAATACAACCCCCCCTCCATCCCCTCACCCTGTGTGTACACAGACGTAATGTACATACAACACCGAGCTGCTATGTCACATGCAGCGCTGCCTCTTCACATCCGCTGGAGTTGTTATTGTAGCTGAAGATGACATCAAGGACAGGAATTTGCAAGAAGATCAGTGTCATTTTTTAACTTACAAAAAGGAATAAAGAGGTTTATTTTGCAGCAACAATAAGGTAAAGTGTTTATGCACATCATGCATGAAACTCAGCAAACTTGGGAAAAATGGTTGTGTTTGTGGTGGTATTGTGTCAGTTTTTAAGTCAGTGTCTTATATTTATCTATTCAATATTTATTTGTATAGGGACAGTATGAAGCAAATGAATTTTGCACACACTACAGCATTTATAGCCTGAGCTAATTTGCAATGCCCATCCCTAGTTGGACCTTTAAAGACATTAAAAACAATAAATACTGTTAAAAGAAAAAAAAAAGTTACTGTATATTTAGTTTTCTTCCTTTAAATTACTCCTGTTAAAACTTGGCACACCTGATGATAATAATCTGTCTGCAGATCTATAATCAAACATGCTGAATCTTAACCTGTGCATGTATTGGACCATAAAAGAAATTCACTGCTGCTTTAGAAGCAGCTTGATCCACTTGCTCAAGGTTCACCAAGCACCAGCCTGCAGACTAGTCGTTGGCCACTGATCATTAAATCCTCGGCTGTAAAAAGATTTAAAACTAATTTAAAGTCTTTTCTTGACTGAAGCCTGCAGTATGTTTTACTGTTTAATTTTTTTTATTTATTTATTTATTTATTTCGAACATCTTAAAAATTAGAGAAAAAAAATACATTGGAAGACAAAACAGAATGATACAGTAGAGCAAGATCAGTATAGAATTTTCAGAATGAGTCCTTTTTTTCTGTTCGAAAAGGGTGTAGGATGAAGTACATAACTTGTCTAGTCCTAACCCTATTTTCCAAAAATGAACTAAAAAATTTAAGTCTCAGGAACTCAAGGAAACATCAAGTAATATGGCTTAATGCAGCTAACAGCAAAAATATAACAGCACATCTAAACATTACCCACAGTCCAAATCAATCTAATTTTATTTACACACTATTTCAAAGCACACCTTTGTCTTTTACTTCATACCATCCTAGCCTGGTATTTTGGAAAACGCTTTGAACCTACCTGTTGTTGTACATGTTTTTATTTCTTTACTGCAGCTCTCATATTAGTCCTGACTGCTGGTTTTTTGAACATGTGTAAACCTCTGAGATTATCTGGATTCTTCCTAAGATGGAAAAAACTTTTGAATACGTTTGGGCAACTGATTATTTTTAACTTTGTACATGATTTGGATTGTCTTGACATCAACCAGGTCCTGAAATTTTAGTGTTTTTAGTTTGATGAAGAGTGGATTTGTTGGTTCTCTGTAACTTTATGATTCTTACTGCTCTTTTCCGGAGGATAAATATCGGTTCAGTGTTTGTATTGAATGTGTTTCCCCAAACTTCCACACAGTAACTTATGTATGGCATGTATAACTTGATTCTTTCTCGGTCAACACCAAACACATTGTCCCCAGACTCCTGTCACAGATGTGATGTCTTATTTTATGTTGCTCGGTTCTTGTATTCTGGGTTTTATGACACAAGAACAGGTACTTACTGCGGGGAGGGAGGAGGGAGCTGGGGACCCAGGGAGTGGGCAAAGTCAGTCCAGGTCTGGCAACGTCAAATACTGCTTTTACTGAAGCCAACCTGAACACATCACAATGTGTCCAGCAGGACATCAAATGCATCACTAAACACAATGTGCATTTGTGTTTGAGAAATCTGTCACTCCTGGAGCTAAGCTGATTAGCATTTATGCTGTTGGCCTCAGTGTGACTTTCAGTACAGACTCAGACACTGGACTCATGTGTTGGGCTGAATGGACTGAAGACAAAGTTTTGGAGACTCTGCTTCAGTTTATGTAAGAGGATGACAGCATCAGGAGCAACAGACAAGCAGATGGTGTTCACTAGTAAACATGAGGCTAATCCTATTAGATTTACTACTCTTTTCATGATTATCATTGATTATACTTCTATAAAAACTGTAACTACAATCATACAGACATGAGGACCCTCCTGAAGACAAGATGTTGCATCCCTCTCATAAATTTGTGTTCAGCAGAGAGAAATATGACAAAGACAGGTCTATGATTGGCCCATGGATCTGTTACTAGCTTTAGTTCTTACTTTAGTCCACTTGTCTCCGCCCACCTCCCTTCCTTCACCCACACATCCAACACAGCATAGTGTGGATGGCTGTTCATCATGAGACTGGGATCCACATCCAAGATTTCCTGCTGCTTAACGGAGGTTTTTCCTTGCCGCCATGATGAGGGAGTCCTGATTGGCTATTGGATTCATGTTGGATGTATATATTTGTATATGTGTATTTCATATGTATATATACATACTATATGTGTATCCATAAAATGAAGAGTTTGTCTTCAGCCTGCTCTTTTGTAAAGTGTCTTGAGATAATACTTGTTATGAATTGGCATTATAAATATAAAGATTGATTGATTGAATCCCCATGTGATCAGTGGAAGGTTTCAGTGTATACAGGCAGTAATCCTGCTTTTTTGACAGAAATTGTTCAGTATAGATAGGTACAGATACTGTCGAGTAAGGCTGAAAGATTTATCCTTTCAGATTGAAATCGTAATTTCAGACAACACAATCATGTGATCGCCAAAGATGCAATGTTTTGCAGTGCTCCTGACTGACCCAGGATCTGTTGTGTCAGCTGTTTTACTCATACAATTTTACAATGTGCAGCAATTTGCATTTACGGAAGTGCTGGTAAGCAGGTCAACAACACAAAGACTCTGTTTAGGAGTAGAAGTTGGAGTATCCCTCAAATAATAAGAACAGATTATTTATCATCAATATTAGATGATGAATAATGTGTTATGTGCTTTTGATCATTGATTTACTTACTGTTGTCTGTACTGTAAATGCAGTGAATATTGCACCAAAGCTTGATTTGAAGAAAATTTTTAATCGAATTGAAATCACAATAACTGCCAGAAAAATCGCAATAAGATCTTTTCTTAAAATAGTTCAGCCCTACTATTAATCTCTAGCATGTGTCTGTCTCGCTGTGCTACTTCAGTAAGAGTAAAAACTGGCCTCTTACTTTACTTTCTATGTCACAAATCACTCTGCTGCACTACTTTCATTTACTTGGCTTGTAGTTCTAAGCACTTTGCTATTAATGTGGTGTCAGTCAAGCCACCAATGAGTACAACACACGTTTAAGCCAGCTTTAAAGGTGTTGCAGAAATACAATTATTGGCAGAAAAAATACCAGCGATAGTAGTAACACCACTTTACCGCACAGCACTACTACCAGTAGATAAAGCACTAATCCACAGACTGAGCTTCTAAGGTGTGAATGATCATTTAAGCATGTGTTCATTTGGACAAACATGCTCTCTGTTTGAGCACTTGAGTCCTCTCATTGTCAGGTCCAGGAGGTGAGTCAGGGGAGAGTATTTGTCGACTGGGTGTTACAGTGTTGTCAGAGTGGTGGGGGGAGTCAGGAGGCCAGGACAGGAGCTCCCGTGTGATGCATCTCTCTCACCTACGTGTAGTTTGTGCATGTGTACAGTAATGTGTCTCAGCTCTGAGTTGCTTCACCAAACAACCCAGAGAGGAAAAGTTTAAACAAAACAGCAGAGATATACTTTTAATCTACCTGCTGCGTATCCATGGAGCCGGTCTGTTTTTTCATGCCAAATCCTTTTAAATCCGTGAGGTTTCTTCTGCCAATTAGTGCAATAGTTCTCATTCTGCTTTAAGAGTTTGTTGCCAAGCTTTATATCAGCTAAGAAATAACACTCTTTCACTCAGTGCATGACCCACAGCCTGGAGCTACATTGAGCAATTACGATGATTTTTGGTGTTTTGTATGCGCATCAGCACCGACATTCACAGCACCGCAGGGATTTGGGATGAGTCTGCCATTATCCCCATCACCTCTGATGCCAGCCTGAATTTAGAGTACTGACAAGCACAGGGAGAGGCTCAGACTTGAGGCACAGTAATCACCATCACTTACTAAAGGGGTAGTTTGGGTTTTTTGGAGTGGGTTTGCTCCAGGTCTGTGGCACCAGTAAATATGATAACCAAAAAGCAACTTACTAACTTTACCCATGAGGGAAGATAGCTGAGTATGGATGCTAGGCTAAACAGAGTAGTGAATGGTGCCACTAAAAGCCTTGTAGTTACCCTCCTTTTAGAGTGAAACTACACAAAAAAACATTGGCTCAACTGGACGCTAGAGTAAGATCCTTCACAGCGTTTCACTTCTCCTCAACAAAGCCCCTGTGCTTGGAATATATGGGCTACATATCCTGCTAGAAACGCACTCTAACCAGCTTTTCAGATCGTCAGAAGTAAAAAACACTAACTTCACTAAAGCTGAACTACAAATGAGCATTTTGACTCAAGTGACGACGACATGCTGCCAGTCCTGGGTACAAGAGGGTCTTGATGAACCAGAGTACACAGAGGAAGAACTTCTGTAGATGAAGCCACAGGTAGAAAGAGAGAGGGAAAACTGTTGTAGAAACTGAGGAGCAAGACAGAGTCTCACGAGTGAGACTTAGGCTACGTTTACACTGCAGGTCTTTGTGCTCCTTTCTGATTTTTTTGTTGAAATCTAATTTTTTTTTTTTTGCATAGTTGCTCATATTATAATTTAAATGTGTCTGCCATCAGATTTCAGTATGAACTGTCTCTGGCCCTGAAGTGACATTACACGCAGCACACTGTTGATGGAGGTAAATATGGATGCTACACATGTCAGCGTATGTATCAGTTTTTAAGTCGTTGTGCAATCAGAGCAATAAAATTACGACAAAGTGATGAGGAGGAGAAGATTGAGAAATAAGAAAGCACACACTTAAACAGTGGCATTCTGTGGAGCAGTGGCTGCTGCCTCTGTACAGAGGTATGTGTGGATGAGTCTGAGCCAGGAGTGGTGGGATCGTGACGTGAGGGGCTTCACTGACTCAGAGTTCATTCATAATTGTTTCGTCCACTGCTTACATTGAATCTTGCCACGTCTTGCCTCCTCTGACGCAGATTTGTGACGTCTGTCTCCGATCAATAACGTGAAAGTCAGATGAAATGAGACATGACCATTCAGAGTGAGAAACATTGGATATGGATCTGATTTAGGACCACATATGAAAGTGGCCTGGGCCTGATTTTAAAAAATGGATTGTGCTGTTTAGACTGTAAAAAAACATATGGCAGAACAGAGTGTCAGTATTTTTAGGAGCAAACTCAAGACCTCCTTTTTTAATCTCGCTTTTGAACAATTTCTTCTCGATTTTAACATTTTAACATGTTTTATTGAATCATATATTTAAGCATTCTTACCAAACAAACTTTCATTATTTATCTAAATCTTTATATTCATTTTGATTCTACTATTACTTATTTTCTGTTTTAATTTTTCACTTTTATCTCCACTGTTTTCTTATTTTGAACTCATGATGACGTTTCCAAGACGGATTCGCTTTCAATTTCTCAGGATAATGTTGGGTCCATGTCTCTATCATCAAGGTAAATTTCATCAGGATCCAATCCGGATTGACGTCACAAAAAAACATTGAACTTTATAATGGGAAATCCCACTGACAACAGTCAATAATTCATATTAAATCAAAATATTAAGTGATGTTCCCATAACTTGTTATGTTCATACAGGATAACAACCTCCATGTATGTGCAGAGTTTGGTTCAGATCCTGGATCTATTCTGGATCGCTTGGCGGGGGTCTGCCATTGCTAAGTGCTTTTCTAGTTGGCAAATTATATTTATAAGTGCAATGGGCCTCAAGCAACCACTCATAAGAAAAACCAGCTACCCCTTTAACGACATAGATTCAGATGTTTTGTAGCGTCTGATGGAGTTAGACATTGCTTGTATTTGGCATGTTCACAAACAGACTCCAAGAAGCTAAATGTTTGACTTTTTCTGCAAAGGGTTAAAGAACTAAAAGGTTAGTCTCTGTTTTCCATGGCCCGCTTGGCCTCTGTTAGCGTATTCATTCACATGTGTACAGTGGGCAAGAGTTTGAGCGTGTGTGTGGATGTGCGAGAGGTCGGGAGGGGCAGGGGCAGGTATCAGGGGGCCCGGGCAGGGAGGCGAGTGTTGCCTCTCCTGTCTGCCCCTCGGCTGTCACAGTGTGGTGCGATGTCCGCTCTCAGTCTGTTCTCACGCCAAGGATCACACTGAAAACACACACGTCTTCTCCACTGGCCTGACACCTCAGTCACGCACGGAGCAGAAATGTGTCAACACTGGGAAGGATTCGTTGATCAATCCGTCCGTTGAAAAATGTTGGAGTGAATCGTCATTCAGGTGATTCATGAGGGTTTTTCCATGTGCAAAATGGGGCAAACGCAAGATAATCGGCCTGACTTTAAGCCCCTCTTCCAACCAGAGATGTAGTGCAGAGGTGTTTCTAAAACTTTGTGGATTCATCACATTGATCAAACCTTCGACTCTCAAAGCTCCTGCAGAGTTTTGCTTTATTCATAGCTTCAGTTCAGCCAATTTAATTTGGACAGGTTACCTCAAATGATCTTTTTAATATATCCACGATCAGAATTTCTATTGAAGTAGCTGTAATGTAATTAAAGTTTGAATAGCTTCAGTATCATAAAATTGATAAAAGCTTTATATTTAATCCTTCCAAGGTCTCATGAAAAGAAATTATTTTCCTCACTTCAGCTTGAAGCCTGTCTGAATGCTATCTTCTAAAACCCTCAAAATCAGTGGATCATTGGCCTCTCCTTGATCCCATTTACTGCCAATTACTCTGATTCGGGAGTGCAGTTTTTCAGGGGTTTAAACTGGATTTGGCTGTTTAATATGAGACTTCTTACTCTCTGTTATGCCCCCAAAACATGACAGCCTGCCGTCATTATTTTTTGATATTGTCCATGCAGAAAACCAGCCGTCTACCTGGGCAGCTCTTGTTTTCTACTTGGAAGGATTTTTTTTCTACTTAGCACAGATGACTGATCAGTGGAGGTGGGCCGAAAAATCAATTTCATGTCACATTTGAAATTCTTGCTCTCTGATTAAAATTTTCTTAAAACTGATATCTAAAAAGGGGTTTGTCCTACTATTTTGAGTGCCTGAAAACAAGTTGTTTGTTTGCCTAGCCTGTTAGCTTGCTGCATCCCCTGTTTATAGTTTGCTGCTTAGCTTGTTAGCTTGCTGCTTAGCTCGTTAGCTTGCTGCGGCGCCTGTTGGCCCATCAGCTCGCTGCCTAGCCCATTCGCTCCCTGAGTTCACTGTTAGCCCGTGAACTTGCTATGTCCCCTCTTAGCCCATTTGCTTGCTGTGTCCTCCATTAGTCCATTAACTCAGCACATTCCCTGTTAGCCTTCTATGTAAGCCTGTTAGCTTGCTGCCTAGCCGATTAGATTGCTATGTCTCTCATTAGCCTGTTAGCACACTGCATCTCATATTGGCACATTAGTTTGCTGCCTAGCCCGTTTGCTTGCTGCATCCCCTTTTAGCAAGTAACTCGCTACCTCCCCTGACCCCTCTTTGCCCAATAGCTCGCTGTGTCCCCTGTTAGCTCACTGTCTAGCCCATTTGCTTGTTGTGTTCCCGATTAGTCTGTGAACTCTCTACATTCCCTGTCAGCCCCTTAGTGCACTGCATCTCCTGTTAGCCTGTTAGCTCGCCGCTGAGCCTGTAACCTTGCTTCACCTTACGTTAGCTGGTAAGCTTGCTGCATCCCCTGTTTATAGCTTACTGCTTAGCTGAGAAGTAGCTGTGCCACCTGTTAGCCTGTTAGCTCACTTCCTAGCCTGACAGGTCACTGCATCCCCTGTTAGCCCATTGGCTTGCTGCCTAATCTGTTAGCTCTCTGCATCCCCTGGTAGCCTGTAAGCTCGCTGCGTCGGTGATGTTTCTTAATGGACAAGCAAAGAAAAATCTGGCATGTCCCTCCTTCATTTGAAATGTGTGGGTGCATTTTAGATTCTACAGTGTCATCATGGGTAATACACATGATTCAACAGACTGCATATGAAATGTCAGTGATTATCTTAGACGCCACCACAAAAGATAGAAACAAAGAAATTAAAACAAAGATTAAAAAGAAATAACAGTTGATTGAACCCATTTTAAATATGGAAGCTTAATTGTATTTGACTATTATTTTAATTTGTTATTTTACTTCTTTGACAGTTTAAAACCATTTTTTTAGCTGTGTCAATGTCAGGCACAAAACAGATTGTACATAATCTTGACATAAACACCCACACAAAAATTGCTGTGATTGAGATTTCTGAATTGGTCAGAACTGAAGAGCAATTCTGAATCGAATTGTGAGGTGGGGGATATTTCCCACCTCTACTTCAATTTTGGAGGTCATAAGCTCTGTACTCATCCTTTAATTGTGAGTATTTCTCAAGAAGGTGGGAAAATATTAAAATATTTGTTGTGTATCATCTTTAAACTAAAGAAATCGAGATGATTTTAGTCAATATCGCCCAGCCTTTCACTGAACACAATGAGAGAGTGTGCCTACAGTAAAGTGAATAGTTTTCCTCTAAAAACCAGGAAATGAACCCCATCAGGACAACAAAATATCATAGTGTTGGACATCTGAGATCCACACATTGTTAAGTTGAGTTTAGGCGTGCCCCACTTTCTGGAAAAATTAAAAACTACTCTGCAAACGGCATTAGTCAGACTGAATGATGAAGAAGAGAAAAATGCTAACTCAGAGAGGGCGTTTCTGGAGTACAAACAGAATCCAAGATTCATCACTTTCATCTAAGACCGATGAGAAAACCTTTCCAGTGGAGAGTGCACCAGGAGTTCATTCAGTGACAGCAGCATTCACTCTTCTCGGTGATGGATGAGCCAAAACCGAGACGAGGACATTTGAAGCCGGCATCAAAGGCAATGAATTCACATAAATGATGAATTCAGATCCGTTTCTGATTAGCGCTGTGTATCAACAATACAGACAGTTGAATTCCTTAGTTTCAGTCTAAATCTTGATGCATCAACCGCAGCTTTTCTGAGGAAGCAGAAAGATTAAAAGTAAATTTTTTGGCCAAGACACAAGACGACAAGAGAGAGATAAGATGACGGGAATAAAGTCAAAGCTGGAGCGTGCAGCAGAGACAAATCATTTCATGTTCCCGTCAGAGAGATAATTCTGAAACAACGTTGGCTGTATTTTTGGAGAGTTTAGCAGATGTGAGGACAGTTTTGCTGCTCTGGATGCTTTACAGATGAACAAAATGTGGGCAGACCTCGCTTCAGCCTGTCCTCCTTGGACTCCAGCCAGCACTGAGACATGAAACTGACATGATGGAGTGTACCCGTGCTGTCTGGGTCCATAAAGGAAGATGGATGGGAATATTTTGCAGGTACATCTGCAGGTGGAATCTTTTTCTATGTGTGGAATTTATCACATATTTTTATGCATACCACTGAGTTAGCTGTTTTGTGTCTCCTGTTTGGTTTTCCATGGTTCAAACAAAGATGAGTTTTATTCTGAGGGGCTGAAAGGGTGGGAAAGTCAGCTGATTTTAGGGTCTTTGGTGGAACAGATGATGGAATCACAAAAATGTAATTTAAGACACTTACATGCAGTTAAATGGACACGTTTTTATAACTTGATATGGCAAAAAAGTGGATTTTCTGTTTTTGTCTCGGTATAAAAGCATCAACATGGAGTTATTTTGTTGATTCTTAAGGCTGTTAACCTTGCACAGCAGCTGGATCAGCCCAATTCAATGTCTATAATCAGGCAGATCCATTTTGCCAAGCTCCAGTCTATGACTGTGAGCGGCCCAAAGTGGGACGGCCCAATCAGCATCTTTTAGAGCAGGAAGAGATGGGATCTACAAGAGAGACAACAGTGACTGCTTTAATAAACAAAAATAAATAACACAATAGAAAGGGTCATTTCACTCCACTTTCAACATGTTTTGACAAGATTTTTTTTTAGAAGGTGGCCCACGTTTTGCCCTTAACACTGCCACAGTAGTGTCCCCCTGCTTCATTATCTGATTGGTCTGTAATGAATGTGATTGATGGAACGATCGTCCAATCACATGCTGGATATGTTTTGAAAGGTTCTGCCTATCCCACGATGCAAAAACTCAAATCTAAGGAAGTTTATTCATCCAATTTCAATTCTAAAAATCTCACAAGACATATTGTAAGCCAAAAATGCCTAAAATGTCCAGCTACATATCTTATTTCAGAACTTAAAAACAAAAAATAAATCATGGATTTCTTGCAATGAGTTAAAATATCTGCCAATGTGGCAAGACAAATTTTACTCGTGTGATGTTCTGGAAATAAGACGTGCTATGTAAAGTAGTTTCTATACCTGATTTTAAGATCCTCAAGGAGTAAAATTTTGCTTGTTTCATAGACAGATATTTTCTAATAATTATAAGTTATTCTGTGCTTTATTTTTGTTTTTTATTTCTTGTAATAAGATATCTATCTGGACTCATCAAAAGAATTTGAAATTTTAGTAAGTATTGTGGATATTTTTGACTTGAAATTAGACAAATAAACTTGCTAAGATCTGAGATTTTGCAGTGCAAACACTCTCTACGGACTCTCTCCAAAATGCACTAGTGAAATATTGAACAGGTCATTGGCGTGTTAGGTTAAATATACTATTCATCCCTAATTAACACTTTTTTTCTTTTAAAAAGGACTGATTCAGGAATTATTTGGGCACCAACACTGTTTTTAAAAGTTCATTTACCATCAGAATTTGGAAAAATCCAATCAATACCAAACATCTTAAAAAGGACATCATAAGATGCCTTATAAGAACAAATATTCAAAACCTGATGAAAAACTCACTGTTTGGGCGGCACAACCAGCCAGTTGGAAAACTCTGCCCTACCTCTGTCACAAATGCAATGTGCACCATTTTTCTAGGGCTGCTCAATCATGACAAATATCATAAATAGATAGATAGATAGATGATAGATAGATACTTTAATAATCCTTCACAGGAAATTACATTTGTTACAGCAGCTGTGCATTCAATTCATTTCAATTCATTCACTCATTGTAACAACATAAACAATAAAAGCAACAGATCAAATACAAAAAACATGTAAGAAAGTGCATAATAAGATAAGAAGAGTCAGAGAAAATTAAAAGCTACGACTGGATTGGAAAAGTGCTGGAGTATTGCACATGAAATAGGACAGGGTAATTGAGCTATTGCTCATTAAAGAGCTTGACAGCGGCTTCAATAGGCACTGAGATAAGGATTATTAAACACAGGAGGTATCGATCACCCAAGAACATAATCAGAGCATGATATGTAGAGATCATTATTAAAAGACTGGTACAGTTTCTAGAAGAAGGCGTTTTGCTTGATTTTGCCTTAACAAGCATGAAATTATGAATCTCAAAATCTATATATCTATGTATATTTATCAATATCAACACTTTTTGCAAAGTGCACAAAGCCTCCACTTAACTAAAATCGACCTGTTCTTGTCTCAGTTACAGTCTAATTGTGCTAAAAATGGATATGAAGCTAGATTTTTTTATCATACTAAATGACACTTTTTGAATTATAAAAGTAGGCAGTCAGTTATGACAAGGTAAACATTGTGGAATATTTGTAAATACTGCCTATATTACAGCCAATTTATGGGATATGTATGCACAATAATGCTGCTAAAATATTAGCTGTACATATCTAGAAAAAATGTAATATTTGTTGCTAGAAAAAAATCAACTTTTTAAGCATTTATCTGCAGATACCAATGTGGCTCTAATAATATTGTGCATCCTTGGAGTCAAGGGTTTATAATTTGCTCACTATCTCATAAGTTTACTCAGAAACTCCCTTCAGTGGAATCAACACTGAGGGCCTTTATTTACGGCAGCACAGGAGGGAATAAACAAAGAATAAGTGCAACTGATAAACTAAAGTTTTCCGAGTTCCTGGTCTTCATCATCCTAAAGCTTATTTTCAACATGTGACCTAGTTCCCTTGTTTTCACCGTTACGATAAAGCTGGTCCAGTTCAGTGTTTCATCACTTACTTCACTCTTGATGAAGCTCCAAGTCGGCTCAGTTTCACACAGACACGCCACGCCAGAACCGAAAACACTTTTAACCGTGTTCTTTCAACACAGCGCTGAGACCAGCCCACGCTACACGTCTGAGTCGTGTGCAGAATCTGATTATTTCAGCAAACATGAGCTCATTGGAAACCAGAACATTCAAGTGAGTAGTCTGATGTCTGGTCCTTTGATACTCTGTCAATATAAAGTGCCAACTGGGGAAAAACGCCATCACGTCAACCTTGTGATAATTACTAGTGGGATATGAGGGGTGTTTTGACAGGCTCACACCTGCAGACACACACGGGGGAAGAGGAACACGTTCTGACATTTGCATATTAAAGTTTAAGCTTACATGCCAAAGCTTCTTTAGTTATAAGTTTGTGAACATGATGATCTTTGCTTAAAAAGGAAAACATTCAGTAAACTGTCTGGAATGTGCAGCCAGACTCACTCAGTTTTCTTCATCCATAAATTTACTGTGTCTTTAAGGTTAGAAAATGGAGGAAAATCCCCACACGTCTTCACATTCCTCTGTGACATCTATAATTTGTTGTCTGTCTGATTGTCATTACTCATAAAAGTCCCACATAGAAGAAAAAAAAGGAAGAGACATAAACGAGACAAAAGAGGATGTAATTACTTTAGGAGGCTGTAAATCACCACCAAGTTACAGAAGGAAATATCTCAACAATTACGGTCTGGATTACAATGTGGTTCAGATTCCCTAGAGGGTGAGCACTCAAGACTTTGGTCTTTTAACTTCACAAAAAAATGGGACAGATAATTTGTTGTTGTACCGAAACACAATTTGGATTTATTACAACTTTGAGCATAAATTCATTTTCAATAAGAAGAGGAGCTAGAGAATGATCACAATCACTGATGTTCAAAAAAGCATCTTGTTTTCTCATGCTGGGCCCCCCTGATCCAGCTGTATTCTCAGTCCATCTGAGATGCCCTGGAAGAGTTCCTGCCACTCGGGGCCCGGTTGGCTCTGATTTGTTGATCAGTTAACTCAGTGGTAATTCATCATTCACTCTACCTTCTCTGCTCTGCTACAATGAGCCAATGGGCTTAGCTGATGAGAAAACAGTGATATGATGTCACACTGGTAGGTGTCTTTATGGGGGCCAGGGGAACAAGCTGTTTCTGGCAGCTACTGGCACCGATATACTTGATATACTTGTCTTCTGTCCTCGTGCTTGTGTCTGTTGGCAACATTTGTTGATATACTTGCCTGAAAGTGACGCTTATTTCTGGAGGACACCACTAGAAGGCTCACAAAGACTTGGGCCTGTATGTAACTTCCTGCTGTGTGAGAAATAAACTAGGGTTATATTGGATACTGGATTTTTGCTGATATCTGATATGCCGATTTTTCCAAAGCCATTATTGCCAATACTGATATTTTGTAGGCACCTGCTGGTCAAAATATTAAATTCTTGATATGAATATATACCATTTGGTTTAAAAAATATAGTCTCCATTATCTTTAATGATGTTTAAAGTATTTTAAAGAGTAGAAAAAAATACATCTTAGTCATAAGGACAGTAACTTGGAGAGGACTTAATCCCTTAAGAGACGCAGGCAACCTACAAAAACAGTCTAAATTGCACAAATTTACATGGGCAACATTTTGGCACTGTAAAATTGCGACTAGGGATGCATGATATTGAAGTTTTGCTGATATCCGATATGCCTAAATTTTTAATTCATTATCACTGCTACCCATAACAATATTTCTGGTCAAGAGCACAAACTCTGTACTTAACAAAAATGGACTTGATTCCTTCAGTGAGGAGAACAGATGTAATACAAGAAAACAGCATTTAACTCTTGAAAGAAAAACGAAAAAAAAAAATGAAACCCTTGATTTATAGATGTACCCATGCAGTGATGAGAAGGTATATCAATATTGTACATTTGTGTAATTTTCTGTTATCCAGCCGATATATGAATGATATGTATACTTACATTTTTAGGCTTACATCGGCCGATACCAATATCAAAGCAATAATATTGTCCACCCCTAATTGCAGCCATATTTTTGATATTCAGACAGTGTGGATGAGACTTCCTACAATTTCTAATCACTGCATTTGCCCAATTTTAACATTAATATGTTTCTTCAAATAAAAACCATGACGTAGCATCTGCTGACAATCTATGGTCTCATCAAATTAAGGGATTTTGTTGCTGTTTCTACAAGCATTAAAGTTCAGAATACAACTATCATGACCTCCCATCCTGATCCAGCAATTCTCATTTTTCAGCACCAGAGGAAGCAGCCTAATCCCATCAACAGGCCTTGAAAAAAACAAAAGTTGTTTTGACTGTTGCCCTTCGGTGGCAGCAGACAAAATAAGACATTCAACTTTAACTGTGGACTGCAGTGACAGTAAAGCCTGATGGTTGCAGTCTGGGAGATGTGAAACATTCTTTCTGGCTCTGCGTCTTCAACACTCGATGAAGTTGATGTTGACAGTTTGTATCTCTCGGGGAGTGTGTTGTTTTAAAAGAGTGAGAACAAATGGGAGGGGGTGAGAGTGAGGTTTCAGAGAGTGATGGAGAGAGCGGAGATTATTGGAGCTCTGTCTCTGGAAGTCTGGTCATGTTTACTGAGAGCAGCAGAAAGTAGCGGAGGCAATCATAGTATTTACTGTGATGTATTTGTTTGGTTAAGTGAGAGCCTCTGCTAAGTAAATAAGACAGTCCTACCATACCCACTGAGTCCTCCGAGGAGAAGATTGTTACGTAATCTGTTCCCAAACAACACCTGTCAGCTCTTTTGGATGAAAATAAATAAGGCCGGTGTGACTAAAACAAGACACAAATAACAAATAAATAACTTGTTACATAAAGAAAATCCTAAATATGTGTTTCTGCTGACATTAAGGTGCTTCTGCAAGTACAAGTAATTTTAGATTCATGATATTCAGTTTGTGTTTTTGCCATTAACACTTAGGGATTAAAATGTTCATAAGGCAATCTGTTAAAGCTCCTGTGAGTGTTTTTCTTTGTTATAGATTGGAGGGTATTTTGGGCTTTTATGCCTCTATTTAATAGAACAGTGGACAAAGTGGCTGAAGTTTTGTCAGCAAACATAATTTGCAGTTAAATCATATGCATATATATCCTGATGTGCAGGGAGGACACTTCACACATCATTCTTCCTTTTGCCAGTCCTGAAGATGGGGGATCAGCTCATGGTTCTGCTCTCACTGTGTGTGTGAATGCAGTTGTAGGACCAAAACATCAAACATGACAGAAAAATCCGCCCGGTCAGTCGATATCAAGTGAATTCTGAAAAATTGCTTCCAGCCAATCATGCATAAACATATTTTTCCCTTTAATAACAGCCTGCAGTTGATACTTGGGTACAGAGTTAAAATCTCTCTTTACCAAAGTGAACATTTGGTGGGATGTCTCTGATTGAATGGTGCAAGAAAAACCTCCAAGCAAATAAAAAGGGCTTTTTAAGGAGTATAATGTGATGCAGGGAGGTGCAGATCTGCAGAGGGAAGTCCAAGGAAGATGCCAGGATGTTCTTTTATTTATTAGTATTATTATTACTTTTATTTTTTAATAAATATCGAAACTCAAGAAACTAGTTTGCACTCTCAGAAAAGAAATGGATCTATTTTGGGAAATATAACAGGAACTAGAAAAGCACTCAGAGAGCACAGACCTCCATCAAGCAGCTCAGTGGCTTTTCCACAACCCTGTAAAAGAAGTTCTGGACCACCAGATCCAGAATAGAGCCAGGATCCAGACCAAACTCAGCACATACATGGGGGCTGTTATCCTGTAGTTTTGGGAACATCACTTCATATTTACATTTTATATGAATTATTGAATGTCGTCAATGGGATTTCTCATTATAATATTCAATGTTTTTTTGTGACGTTAGTCTGGATCAGATCCAGGTGAAATTTAGCTTGATGATAGAGACATGGACCTCATATAATCCTGTGAAATTGGGTGATTGAGCTGTGATTTGACGTTGTGCTCAGCAAAATAAATAATGCACAGCCTGGCTGAAATTTGGCCTGATTTTACAGCCGATCCTTATGAGTTAAGAAGCAGGTCAGAATAACTTCAAAAAACACAAGTGTACGCCTGGCTGAAGGTCAGAATCAACAAAGACTGAGACTGCTCCAATTATTCGAAAGCTAAGCCGTCATGATTCCAGGATTTCAAATTCCAAAACCAAAATTGGCCATTTTCGGTTACTTCTTTCAACCAGCACATTGGAAAAAGTGACTGAATACACTAAAACTAGACTTACTGAAAATAGGAATTCGCTTGCTCAGTGTGCCAGAAGTGTAAGCACATTTTTTTTCTCTAAGTACTTTATTATTTAGGTTATTTTATGGGTAGTATCTGTGTGTCCCTGACACTTTGAATAACTACTTTTTTAACATTTCAACACTCACTTTTCCTATTTGTCTGCCCAACACGAAAGGGATCACTCTCTCTGTCTCACCCCGTGTCAAGTCTATTTACAGCGGGAGGTGCTTCAACTCTGGGTCATTTTCTGTTAAGCAGATTGACCCAAAACAGGAAAACAAGCCTCCAGAGTTTCAGGGTCATTTCAAAATACAAGAGGAGTAATGAAAATACTGTTGATGCCTACAGCAAATATGACCTGATGATTACATGTTGCTCTTCCAATCTCTTAACTCACAATTGCCAAAAGAAGTTGAAGTTACCTCATGATCGTTAGGATCCCGTGTTTCAAGCTTTCAGGGCTGAGCTAAGCTTAGTACTTAAAAACTTCCGGGGGGCAAGGAAAAGCACCACCCAACGAGTCAAAGTCGAAGCATGGACAAATGCTATGCCGGTGGACTATGTGGAAATTGGGGGTCAGTCGCCTCTTACGAGCAGCTTTTGGATGACGATTTGAAAATGTATTTGTTCATTTTTTTCATTCATAACTTTGGTACTTTTGGTACTATCAAATATTACAATTAAAATATCAGAATTTTGACAGCTTTTCAAAATACAAGGACAAAGAGTCTGTCTTCCAGATTTAGCTTAAGGAGTAAGACTTCACAGTCAGGTGAAATGTTCCCTAATATTCTGCCCAGCCAGAGAAAAGTGTTTAATCTGTTTATCTTGAATGATTATACCTATTTTCTTAAAAGGAACAAAATCTCATTTAAATAATGGTATCCGGGAGCTCTACCAAAGCCCCCTAAATCTTATAATAGACCTGTTTTATACAAAAGCCAGAATAATGAGGAAGAGAAGAGGAGCATAAGTTTAATATAAATCCACATTTATCCCGAGCCTTCAAGAGAAAAAAGGGGTTTTGTCTCAGCTTCTGCGGCGCCCTCTCTGACCTTAGCGTGACTTTTCTCAGCACTGCAGCGCCTGGCCCACTTCCTGTGTCTTCCACCGCTCCGTCTCACATACCAAACCAGACATTCACACACCCACGGTGACGGCTGAGCGTGACCCGGTCATCCCGCCGGGCTGAGAGGAGTTCCTGTTCACGAGTGTGCCACAGCTGTCTCGCAGGCTGCTGCACCGGGGTTGGGTTGGAGGGTTGAGGTGGGTGAACCTGTGGCCAAGAGGGGGCAGGGTCCAAGGTGAGGGGAGGGGTCGGGGGGGTAGAACTGTCTGGTCTATTCATGGTCTTTACACAACACTTTCCTGGTACACATGGGGAGCAGAGCCGTGGCACGTGTTCATTGACCCAGACAGAATGCACAGAGAAGATGCTAGAAGAAGGTAAAAAAAGGCCCGGTATGGGGTCCTTGCAGCTTTCTGTTAATCTATAACTCAGTGTGTGTCTAAGGTCTCTCCCAAGATATCCAGAAGAAAAGCCAAAGCAATGAAGGACTGGAAATGTGCAGAACAGTAGCTCAACAGCTATTGCAGCAATGAGTCTAAAGCACCAACAGATGTGAACACAGCAATGCAAAGTGAATCACATAAAGATCTGGTGAGACCACCCTTTGCCTTGAAAACCACATCAACTCTTCTGGGTTCACTTGTACACAGTTTTTGAAGGAACTCTGGTATGCTGTTCCAAACCTCTTGGGGAACTAGCCACAGATCTTTTGAGGATGAGAGCTGGCTCAAATCCTTCGCTCTATCAGTGTAATCCAAAAATAGACTCAATGGTGTTCAGATCAGAACTTTGTGAAGGCAAAACCATCACTTCCAGTTATAGATGGGAATCAAAAAACAATTCCAGTTAAGAATAGATTAAAAAAAATCGCTAAAAGAATCAAAATAATTTGTCTTTATGCTTCACAATTCCTTTCACAAAGTTCTGGGCGCCTGCAAATCAAAGAGGTCATGCTCCCATGTGAGGCAGTCAGCATGAACAACAACAAAAAAGTCAACATGACAGACGAAAGCTGCACTGAAGGCACAAAGTAACTGCTCCAATTAGGGCCGGAAATTCAATAGCATGGTTGCACAGCAGGTAGTGCCCATTCCTCATAGCAAGAAGATTTCTGGTTTGATCCACATGTCCAAGGGCCTTTCTGTGTGGAGTTTGCATGATCTCCTTGTGCATGCTTGGGTTCTCTCCTGGCACTTCAGCTTCCTTTCACAGGCCAACACACTCCTTAGGTTTAGTGGTGACTCTGAATTGCCCTTAGGAGTGAGCATGAATGGTTATCTGCCTCTCTATGTGGCCATGTGATTGGTTGGTGACCAGTTCAGAGTGTACCCCACTTCACGAATGTCAGCTGGGATAGGCTTCACCCCTCGTGACCCCTGAAGGGATGAACGGTTTAGATAATGCATGGAGGGATGAGAATTAATTGATAAGATTTTATTGATACCAATGCTATTTATGATTCTGCTTATCAGTTCAACTCTTCAACAATTCCCACATCAATTCCTGCAGATTTTCTGTTTGAAAAAAAAGGGTTTTCAGTGGCAACAACGTCAAACACATGACACTCCTGATATTCAGTGACGTACTGCATAGATGGTGTTTTCACTTACTGAAATTGTGCATTAAGCGTCTTTTTGTTGAAAGTTGAGTCACAATTTTGACCACTTCTGCCTCCTGTCTGTCATGTGTTTTGTATTATGTGTCATTTCTACTGACTGCTTCCCAGGACAGCATGACATCCCTGATTTGCAAAGCATGTGGGACAAAGTAGAAGAAACTGAAAGCAAAAGCAACATGAAAGCAAAATGACTAAAGATATTGATCCCTTGAGGGAATTGTTATCAATTCTCAACTGGGATTGGGCTTTGATTCCAGTTCCTTACAGTATTTTAGAACATTTACAATGTTACATGATAGTCAAATGATTAAATATCTTTACCTCTTAACAGTTTAAACCTGCAAACACTGGTCTTTTTGGTTAGCTTAGCACTTCTTAAACATCTAGCAGTCACTGAGTTTAAACAAAGTCTGTGCAATCTCTTCAATGCCCCTCTTTCAGCTCTGATTTTTAGCCTGGTTTAAGCCCAAAAAGTTAAAACAACACAGGTACTTCTCAAAATCTGACAAGCCAGGTTAAGATGTCAGCTTTACTGGCCTATATTAGAAGGCAAAGACCTACTTTCTTTCAGCTGCTTTTTCTAAATGTGTTTTCAATTCCAGCGCCCTGCCATGCCGACACGAGACATCCTGGCAGCGCAGGAATTTACTATCACTATTATCATATTATGGGACATGGTTGGGATGCAATTTTCCCTGTAGTGAAAGCAGGCTAACCTACATTACTGAGTCAAGGATTTTTAAGTTCTTTGCTGGCAGGATGTCTTCACTGTAAGTGGTTGATTCAGGCGGTTAGATGTAGCCTGAGTAAGACCTTAAAAGACCTCAGCATTCGTAAGAAAATGAATCAGAAACAGGCTGGTAGCGGCGGCAGGACTGTGATGTATGAACAAACACACCAGACGAAGAATCAGACAGACAAACAGCAAGAGGAAGGGCAGGTTAAAGTTTTGTAGGAATGTGACAGACAGTTGGGGAAGGCGCGTTGACCCCAGCCTAGATGCTGCACGGCGAGTTCCAGGTGTCTCGCCCTCCTCCTCTGTTCGCAAGCGGATGTCAAGCCTCCGTGAGGGAAACCAGGTCGGTTCCGTTGGGGAAGTCATATAAGAGCTTGGAGGACGGCGAGGAATCTGCATCAGCCTGCCTTCTAGTCAAAACAAGGCTCCTGTGCTGTCTGGTGTGAAGTTTGGGAGCAGTTACATGAGGCAGGACGAGAAAGAGGCCCTCGCGGACGTATAAACTGAGAGGACTGAACCTAAATATTACATCTATAAAAACATGACCCACATACTGAGTCGGAGGAGCTGAACTTTCCATCCGCTTCAGTTAACACTTAGGGCCATTTACACTTGTTATGACAGATTCTAGCACCTTTTAATGACCATTATTTCCTCAGAATGTAACCTGAACTTACAGTAAAGGCTCTCTGCAGTGTGCCATAAGAAGATACTGCAGGTATTAACGAGAACGTCCAAACAGATAACGGCCATAAATTAAGTCATCAAGCAGTGTGAGGAGCACCAATAAAAAGTTGACATATTGAGTAATGATTTAATGGATTCAAACTGAAGTTCAATGTTTGATAGAGCAAAAATCACACACTGACGTCCTTATTACAGCTCTGATGATCGGTCTTTATGTAATCTTACGGTGATATGGATGGATTTCAGTCTTTATCATTCATGCTGACAGGAGTCTGAAAGTTTTACAGCATATCTGTAAGTTTTATCAATAGTCTTGTCTGCACGCAGCATTCTTATCTCTCAAGCTTTATCACTGTTTGAGATAAATATGACAGCGCGTAGGGCTGAACAGTATTGGGGGAAAATACTGCAATATATTTCCTTGTGTGATAAACATGCACTGGCCACTTTAATAGGTATCCCCTATCCACTGTTAGTTTAAGGCAAACAGCAAATCAGCAAATTACGTGGCAACAACTCAATGAATTTAGGCATGAAGAAGCAGCAAGCTACCACTGTGACATCTCTATTAGTGCATGGTCATAGGACCTGTTTGTGCATGTGCATATCATATTTTTATTTATATTAATTTATAATTATATTTGCAAATTGTTTTTACTTTTTTTTTACTTTTCTGATAACTGTGTGCTTGTTTTACACTGTGTGCTTGCAATGCTGCTGGAATCTTAATTTCCCTGAGGGGGTCTACCCAATAATAAAGTTTAATCTAATCTAAGCTAATCAGTCCATGTGTGTTTAGCATGTTTCTCAACAATAACAGAGTATACAGAATTTAATTTCCCATGAGGATCAATACAGTATTGCATAACTCCTTCTTGTTATTACCTAATGGGCTTGCACAAATGAGAAAAAGATGCAATAACACTGTTCAACATTGCAATGACAATAATTCTTGCAATAGATAAACATGTGTCAAGAGAAAATTTTAGCTCTAAGGTTTGTATGACTTTGTTTTAAATTGGACCAAAACACTTCTTCATCTTAAACAAAACATGAATGTATGGTATGTAGGTTTGTGTCACTGTGCAAAGCTGCACCTAGTGTGTCATGATGGAAGCAGGACGGGGTTTGGTAATGACAGAATCAACCAAAGATGTAACATTTTAAAGAAAACAATGTTATAGTCTAACTGAAAAGACAGAAAATCAACCACATTTCTTTGCTCTTTTTTCATCAAAATGCAATAAATTTAATGGCAGGGGTGGAAGCATTGTAATTTCTGTTTTTCCAGTATCATTGAGCCAACACGGGAGACAAATTGCTGGTGGCTTTGCCCGGCAGAGATAACTGTGAGCTTATTTTAAGTAACCAAATAATTGGCCAGCTAATTAATTAGCCATGGGCACAGATGGCACTGCTTTGAAGAAATCACATTTGCAAACCCATCCTGTCTCTCCAGCTCCACCATTTAGTCCAAATATGGTCACTTCTGGCACCAACAAACCATTATGGCGATGACCCAAAATGCCAAACTCCAGGCCACCAAAATACAGTTCATAAATCACAGATTACAAAACAGCTACAGCCTGATTATTTACACCGTGAAATGTTTATGGCAGTTTCTCTAGTTTGCACAAAATCTGAACCTTGACCTATCTTGAAGTTAAAGCCTTGTGTGGCCCATTTGTTCTCTTCTTCAGAAATGAGATGGACAGATAATCCCTTTTCTCACTATTACAGGCTAAAGGAGACGGTTGACCTCCTTTACTTGAGCTGGCGCTGAATAATCATCAATAAAATATGTAAGCAAGCAAAAACTTGTGAGGTTTGATTGGCACAAGGAGTGTTGGCACTTCAACACTTGAATTTGAGAAAGCACAGAGCAAATCTCTTTAAGGAAAAACAACAGCAACATAGAATTGACTGTAATTTCATCCATCACATCTGCAGCGCATTCACTTCCTCTCCTGTCAAAGATAAATACCTGAGGACAGTATGAATGGGACAATTAACAAGCTGATTCACTCTTGCTTCAAATTCAAAGAGAAGATTTCAGACTGTGAAGGTCACAGGAAGAAAAAATTGGCAAAATCTGCTTCTCTGCTGCTAATGATTGAGAGACGAGGGTTCAACGGAAAAACTCAACATCGTGAGCATGCCAGGAGTATATTTTCAACTCAGTCATGGTGCGCACGAGGAGTTCAGCCTATTGAAATGATCATTGTGGTTCAGCTACTGGAACATCAACAGAGAGTCTTTATGGTACATGATGGGACATTGGCAGTAAGTGTGTACCAACAGAAATACAATATTTGAAATCATTTTTCAGAGACATTATCTTAAAAATTGATGGGTGCTGGTTCAGCGGAGTGGTAAGCAACCAGGCACGACCCATATACATACTTCTGCCGGTCTGGGCTTGAATCCAGCCTGTGGCCAGTTTGCAGAGTGTCCTCCACGCTCTTTCGTCCCCCTTCACAAGCCTATCACCCGTCTCCCTCTCTCCTGTCAATAAAGGCCTAAAAATGCCCAAAAAATAATCTTAAAAAATGTTTGAAATAAAAAAGCAGTGTGTAGAAAACAAGATCATGACTCAAGGCAAATATCTTTGAAATCATGAATCTGATTTTGGGTTTAGGACTTTTTCAACTCTTTAAATGTTAATATTATACTGAAACCCCCCTCAAAAAGACCTGCGAGTGTCCTACTTATTGACTGTATATGAAAATGGACCAAAATGGAAACCAAAATCCTGACAAGCTCTGACTAACTGCACAGGCGATGTTATATGTGGCCAAGAAATACCCAAACAGAGGTGGATGCTGGTACCACATAATGGAAGCTGTCACCCTGATTATGAACAGAAGCATCGATTTACGTACATGTTTGGTGTCAAAAATCTGATAGGTTGCTACAGTCCACAGCGGAGGACGTCCTCATGTGTGTTTAAGTACCATGTAGGGAGACGGCGTAATCATCTTTGCCTCAGTTCCCGTCTCTTTTTTTCCATTGCTCACAACAATGCAGGTAAGGAACAAGGAAAAGGAGTCACTGACAAGATGCTGGAGGGATTTCATTTATTTTCATGGTCTTTTCTCCCCCAGCACAGATTGTTCACTTGCTTTAAAAAGTGGAGATAGTGGAGCATCCTTTCCTCTGGGTGAGTTTTTTTTTACTTTCACTTTCAACACTGAGGGAGAAACTTCATTTGGCTCACAGAGAGCTGTGTATTGACAAGCCTCTGAGTCAAACATCCATCAATACGAAGCACTTCACATCTGTTAATTCACCTGTTCAATAAAAAGGCTTGTTATACTGTTTACAAGAGGAAACAGAGCACGGACCTAACTATTTAACAAATGCAGCATGGAAGGCGATGGTGCGACGCTGAGCGAGGCAGCAGGATATTTAACACTCACGTTCAGTGAGGACACGGGTTAGCCTTGAGATATGCTTACTGTTAACTACATAACTTCCCTTGCGTCTAATAGAAATAACATGACGCAGAAGCAGTCTATGCCTGACTGGAAGGATCAGAGTAGAGTCAGAGTGAGACAGAGTTGGCATGGCAGAAAGAACGACTACAAACAGAGTCTAAATAATGACACAAACATGACAGTTCATCCAACCGATGACCGATGATCCTTTTTCAGAAGTTGGGAAATAAATATTAATGAGGACATTAACAAGTCGATCCACTGCCCTGGTTACAGTAGTTGGACATATGTCATGCGACAATTCGCAGCACAATTGTCACGTAAGCAACGCACATTTTTGTGCGAATGGATGCAAATTTTCATGTAAGCACCGTGGCCTTTCGCCACTGTTCAAAATATCGAACTTCTGGTGGAAAAACAAATTCGCCTGAAGCTGTGGCACCACAGCCATTCAGCATGTCAATAGACCTCAGAAATGGACCAGCTCACGTGTTCACGCTGACTCCACGATTTTTTCCACAGTCCTTTTTTGTTTTAGCTCGGTATTTTTACACCAAAAATAGTCCTAAGACCACCATCATTCCCTCTTTCATATTGCATGTTGTGTTTTCGGTTGTAGCTTTGTTTCTTCTTCTTCGTTTTTGTTAGATCATTTGCTGATCGTGCGAGATTTCTGTCTTGGAGGACTAGAGTCTAGATCGCTGGTGGGACAGAATGGTTATGTGTGTGATGTGCTGTGTTGAGATTATCTGAGCACACCACACACAGTACGATCAAAACTGTTCAATGACTGATTTTTTATCTTCATGTGTGGGGTGTCTAACAGATACAAAAAGCTCTTCAGATTTAGAGAATCCTTATGTGTGTAAGAAAGGAAATATTATGAAAACAAAGGAAAACTGGTGGTGTTACAGAGCTAGACTAAATTTAATAAAGGGACTAAAAAACTTTGTACATTCAAAACATCTGCAAGCAACTTGCACAAGATCATGATGTTCAATAATAAAGCAAACACGCTGTTCTTTACTGGAGAATTATGTAGATGACATTTAATCACAGCTAATTACCATGTGGAAAACCTGTGCTCCTTTTGGCCTTGAGAAAAGAGTTCCTCAGAGATTCAAACCCTCTGACAATATGGAAATAATTGCCGATTTTATCTCATCACAAAGCAACCAAAGCATGAAACCACATCCATTATACTGACGCAGTTTCTCCTAATGAATCCTAAACAGGGTCACAACAGAACTTAAAGGTCATCAGACAAACTGCAGCTTTGGATGCAGCTTAGTAAACAGTTTCTTCAGATTAATTTGATGTTTAGCAGCATGTAATAACTAACTCTGGCTTCCTTTTTGGAGAGTTTTATAACTGCTGCCTCCTGTTTTGTTGAATGGTGAGCATTCCTCTCAATAATACAGCTCTCAGGCTTCAGACTAATGGATAAGATCCCTGCTACCATACACAAATGTTTGGAAATGCAGTCCACTCCATATTGACTGATGGAGTTAAACAATAATGTACTCGACAGTGCAGACAATCAATTACTAAAGCATATGGCCTCCCCCAGGCAGAGAGCACAACGATCAAACTATGAGAGCCAACTACTGAATCTCTCCTGCAGTGACTCTAAAAAACTTTTAAAGAGGGAAAAAGGGCCTGCTGAAAGAAGCCAATAGACCAAAAACTGAGCCTCACAAAGAGTCTAAGAAAGCACTTTATGTGGAGAGTTAAGGAGCCATGGCACAAACTGTCCAAGAAATCAACTGAATAGCAAGTGCAGCAAGTAAATCAGCATTTCCACAAATAAACTGAATTCAGGCCGGTCGACTGGGTTCATTCGTGATACCTGAAGTCCAAAGCTGATCTTTATTCTTAATCTATATATATATATATATATATATATATATATATATATATATATATATACTGTGATACGCCAGCCATCAGTCCAGGGTCTACCACCCCTCACATCTCAACTGGGACAGGCGACCCCAAAAGGGGACAAGCGGTACAGATCATGGATCAGAGGATATGTCTGCTGTTATGTCCCCATTTTAATTTGTGGTATACTATTATAATACTTTAGATACTAATGCCAGCTACTTGATAACCTGGTACACCAGATGGACCAATCAATTTATTTCACTAGTCCATTTGGAAAAGAGCGCCGTAGAAAGTGTTTTGGGAGGGCAGAACCTTTCAGAAGAATATCCAACAGGTAACTGGAAGATCATTTCGTCAATCAACACTGATTGAAGGCCAATCAGATTAGCGATGCATGATGTTATCAGTTTGATATCGGTACTGGCCGATATCTACCTAAAAAGTTAAGTACTGGTATCGGCTATTACTGAAATTTTTGAAGATATTTACAGCTGATACGTTGGCCACACACATCGACCATATATCAGCTGGAAAATCTGCAAATTACACAAATGTTCAATATTGATGCACCTTCTCATCACAGCACGGGAACATTGAAAAATCAAGGGTTTCATTTTTGCAGTAGTTGAATGCTGTTTTTCTTGTTTTAAATCTGTTCATGCGATAATATACTGTAACACTGAAGAAACAAGTCCATCTTTGTTAAGAACAGAGCTTGAGCTCTTGACCAGAAATATCGGTATTGGTGATAATAAATTAAAAAATATCGGCATATCAGATATCGGCAAAACTTCAGTATCGTGCATCCCTACATCAGATAATGTAGTAGGCAGGAGCTACTGCACTACAGAGCGGGAGCCATTTTGTAAAACAAGCTCTCACCAAAATACCTTAGAAGTGGAGCAGTGGTGGAAGAAGTGGAGAAGCGATTGTGAGTGGCCCGCTTTGGGCCACTCACAATCGTTATAGACTGGAGCTTGTCAAGATGGCTCTGCCTGATAACAGACATTGAGGCGGATCCAGCTGCTCTGCAAGGTTAGCTACTTGATGCCAACGCAGTCCTGAACCTGTATATTTGGTATAACGCCATGTTTTCACGCACGGATGTATGTATGTGTACTCCTAATAATAAATCATAGTAATATAACGTGTGTCTGGAAAACTTTCCCACACCAAAATGTTTTCAGATCATGCTTTAAATATGTTGAAAATATAGAATTTTTGCTGTAATTCCACAGAGACAATATCACTATGTGCTAACATAGCTAACAGTAGGGCTGAGCAATTTATCGTTTTTGGATCAAAATTGCAAAATCAGACAACATAATCATGTGATCGCCAAAGATGCAATTTTTTTGCAGCACTCCTGACTGACCCAAGATCTGCTGTGTCAACTATTTTACAAATGCTATTTTGCAAATTTGCAGGCAATTTGCATTTACAGATGTGCTGGTAAGCAGGTCAACAACACAAAGCCTCTGTTTAGGAGTAGAAGTTGGAGTATCCCTTAAATAATGAAAACAGATTGTTTATCATCAATATTAGATGATGAATAATGTGTTATGTGCTTTTGATCACTGATTTCCTTACTGTTGTCTATACTGTAAACATAATGAATATTGCACTGGAGCTTGATTTGAAGAAAATCGTGAATCGAATTGAAATCACAATTTCTGCCAGAAAAATCTCAATTAGATCTTTTCCTGAAATCGTTTAGCCCTAGCTAACAGGCTATTTCATTCCAACTAATGGGCAACATTAATTGTTGAGTGAGTTTGCATTAATTTAACAAACCTTGTATTGATCAAGAACCCAAATGGTCCCTAATCAATACATTTGAAAAAAAAAAAAAAAAAGGTTGATGATGACCATTATGTCTTACTGGCAAGTCACTGAACGTTTGTTGTAAACTGGCAGCAACAAATGTTCCAGACAAACCAGCAGTGGATAGAAAGGCCATTAACTGATGGCTGTTCATTCGTCTCCCACAGTGCCGCCTTATTCTCCATTATAAAGTTAGATTATCTGGACTCAGTCTAACACTGAACCAGTGACACAGCATAAAAAAGTGAAGTTGTGCTGAGGCCTAATCTGCATGTGAGGCTGTTAGAGTGTCAAGAGGGTAATTATGTGATAGAAATCAGCCCTCGCCATTCAATCACCGGTGAAAAAGAGACAGTAATTATTTCAATACAGGAATAAATGGCGGCTTTTCAGCAGAGCCCTCAGACATGAGAGTAAAACTGTAACTGATGGAGAGGCATTCCTCATGACAACAGAAAGTGACTGATCACACAACCTGCACTTCACTTCTACCTCCTCCAGCAAAGATCTGTTCTCAAGAGGGAGAGCTGAATAAAATCCTCTGCTGTGCATTGTTCTGGAAGTCTCAGGTGAAATCATAAGGTTTCTAATTACAGCAACAGATGTTCACCGTGAATAATGAGGCTGCGTCATGTTCTGCAAGTGCAGGCACTATTTTTGGAAAATTAACCACATCAACATTAACTTGTAATTTATGCTCAAGGGAGGTTCAGTGAAGCCATCTGACTGCCGAGTGGAGGAGGGATGTTAAGTTTTATTAATGCTGAGAGTCCCACTGGTATCCATTCAGGATACAAGTTCTTATCAATACTGATTATTTCCTGTCATCACAAGAAAGATGGGTTACAACTGAGAACAAGGGCCACAAATTAAAATAAATACATGCAGGAAATAATCCAGAATTCAGGCATGAACTCATGATAAAATATCATTAATAAATATACACCAACAATATTTCATCTATGACTGCCTGCCTTAATTAATGCATGAACTTTGGTGTTTGGCTCATGAGTTATTGATTATTCTCATCATTTTCTCTTTGACAGCTCTTCAGTTTAAGAACAAGATAAAAAAAAGATCACTGGATGAATTAAAATGTATACTGATTATTTCAGAGTTATTTCCTCTTGACTTCATCATGTCTGTGTACTCTCAAACTAGGGCTGGGTGATATGGCCGAGAAAAAAAAACAGATTTCTTTTTTTTCCTCTCAAAGAAAAGACATTGTAGTGACAAAGAAACTGCATAAAACAAGTTTTGCCCCAACTTTATCAAATATATCCCAAAACTTAACTGAATTATCTTGTATACTTGAAGTGCCTGCTGTAATTCTGACAACAATCTTAATTTTGTAGTTTGGATGTAGGAAGGCTCAGTATGAAAATGAAATAAAACTAAAACAAGCCAAGAAATGTGCTTGTAAAAATCCTGACAGGGCCAACTGTCAAATGGAAAAAATGTAATTTTTCAGTATTTATATTTTCAAACAGTGTCACATCTATTAAGTGGATTAAAGCTAAGTCAAGAAAAAAATCTTGCTTATTAATTTTTCAGTCTTCTGCAAAAATAAATTGAATTCATCATTTTGATCGATATATCAGCCAGCCCTGCCTTAGATATATCAGAACACTGATTTCTTTCTAATACTGTTAAAAATAAAAAATAATGATCTGTGATGACTGAAACATCTCCACTGATGATGCCCATGATGTATTTCAGTTTGATTTGGTACTTTGACACCACAGGCAGAATGCATTACAACATGAAAATGGAAAATATTTCCATAATATATTCATTAACCGATTTTTATATTACTTTAAAGAAAATTTTGCATTCCTGTTTGCATGACTTCCTGAAAAAGGTTTAATGCCAAAAAGCATTGAACTGTGTTTTTAAGGTCTACATGACCATGCTGTTAAATAAAGGCATTTTAATAGTTTAAAGAGAGGTATAGGAGTCTTTTCTTTTTGCTTCAATGACTTTTTGACTCCTGTTCCAAAAAGCACCTCAAACAAACTCTTCTTTAAGTCCAGGAGGTTCTCCTTTCTTGTGTCTCTTGTTGAGAATTTCATTAGTGAAAATGTGGAACTGCCCTTTCTCACAATGTAAACAAACTTTCTGAGAAATTCCTGGATCGACATCTAGATTTGGTTCAGCACCAAAATCTAACCATTCGGTCCTTGTATCATTTCTGATCTATCCTGAAAGTTTCATCAATTTCCATACATAACTTTATGAGTTATCCTGTTAACAAACAAACTAACAAACTAATGAAAAACTGGCAAAAACATAACTTCTTTTGCGGAAGTAGAAAGAAAATGATGCCAGTTTTTCATTATTTTCTTATTTCCAGATGTTTTTGATCGCCTTATTGATCCGTTATTTTGATTTTTCCTTCTGAAATGTAGAATAACAATAATGTGGCCCACGTTGCTCCAGAAGTTGTCAATCTCTGTATTAACTAATCAGTGTATAAATTCAGGACTAATGCGTGTATATGACTGACACGTCATACTGAAATTCAGGCTTTTTTATGTATGGACTTGTGAAAGAAATTCAAAGTTCAGAGCTAATTTCTGGACTTTTCAAACAGACTTTATGATGAAGTAAAGGCAGCAGATGAGTTGATTTGATTCACAATCCTGATGTCCTTTACACCTGCTGGCTGGAGATTCAATTCCCTAAATAAGAGACCAGGCAACTGTTTGTGCACCAGTGCTTTGATTGAGATGATGTGACTCAACTTGAGATGTAACATCACATTAAAGGACCCGCATAACTCAGTAGTGGTATTGATAAACTCAAATGCTATTGATTTTTATGAGATGGAAAGGGAGAAGTGTATTTTTATGGAGCTTGGCGTCGTGTTGAGGCATTCCTGCATTGCTGATAGCATCTGCTGTAGCTGTCATAAAAAGTGGATTAGATAAGAGTTCAAAGAAAATGTGATGTTGTGTAAGTCATAATGTATACACAGAATAAAAGATTTAAGATGCTTGGTAATAAATTATGTGTATTTGATGCATGCACTTTGTTCTATTAATGTTGTGAACAGCTCATGGAGTGTAGCTCCAGCGTCTACAGCAGCAGACAAACAATATTCACTTTCACATCGTGCAAGCAAAGGCCAAAGAAAATCACCTACTTCTCTGCCTCATTCCCTGATTAACCGTGTTGATCTTTGACCAGTGAAGCAGCATTTTTAACCAAGATAAAGAAAAGGCTGCTTTTGACCCCACTTGGCACTGCCCACAATCTGCAAGTGACATTACTGATTCATCCAAGAGAGAGAGAGAGAGGGAGAGAGAAGGTCTTTCACCCTATTCAAGGGGTATGACTGCGCCTTTCTTAAAATACGTCCAGTTTCAATAATAGATTAACCCTCCTGAGAGCTCAGGGGAAGAGAGGAGAAGAGGCTCCTTTAGCGTGTCTGTAAATAGAAGCAGTTTTTAAGTCAGAGACACAGATGCTGCTTAAGGGCCCGTGTCCATAGAAAGCATCTACCTGAAGCTCTCAGCAGAAGTTTCAGAGAGTTTCTGGTGCATAATGTTGCCAGGTAACAAGAGCTGACATCCACATCCCTCAGTTACACCCGTCAGGCTGTTTAAAATTGCTCTGTGTGCACTGTATGTTTTTTTATTCACTAAAAAATCACCCACAAAACATAAAAACCAAGTCAAGAAATCATTTTCTGTCACTGATAGAAGCTGTAGATTGGAGAAAGTTCCCTTGTAAAGACGAAGCAGCTCGTTTGCTCCATCTTTTCTTAATTCTGATTGCCCAGTGAGGGAGAATTGACACTGATGAGTGTGGGGCTCCCTCAGAAGATAAAGGGAGACGCCAACTTTTTTCTTCTTTTCTTGTCTTGCCTCACTCCCGAGTCCATGACAAGCAAATAGACACCATTCTTTCGACTGTGAGTGCAGAAACAAGGAAGAGACGGGCAGAGTTCGCCCACCGCTGATTAGCTTAGCTCTAACACTGGGGGTCAGTGGGTAGTGTTAGCCTGCTTCTGCCTACAGTCATCAGATAAACTCTTCAGCAACTCTAAATGGTTCTGTGTGCTTGTTGTGACTCGTTTTTTTATACTGTGTTATGTCACGTTATCCTCTACTATCATCGTATTATCTTCTACTCCTAAACAGAGGCTTTGTGTTGTTGACCTACTTACAAGCACCGCGGTGATTTGTGCAAGAGATGTGATAATAATGAATGAGTCGAGTCTTTTGAACAGCAAATGGCCTACAAAAACAGTTTATTATTGTTACCCATGAATTTTCAAATTTACTGTTTAATATATTTATATATAGGCTATATATATACATATATGCATTTACATATACACATATATACATATACATATATATGTATAAATAAAAGAAAAAAATGTGAAGCACATTATTATTTCTTGATTAAGATGTGTCAAATTACAACTGGCTCAAATTTGGGTATATAAAGGTGAATTCAGTTTGAACTTATTCATTCCTGTTGAAAATGTACGTCCAATAACAAAAACATTTTTATGTCTGAACAAATTCTTGAAAGATCTCTGAAAAGAAATGTGTTTTCTTGTATAATGACAGGTGGTCCAATTCATTTGTTAAGTACTGAATGTGACATTATTTGAGAGACTTCTTAGAACAAACGGCTGATCAATTCTGTAGAAAGAGCAGCAACAATCAAATATAAACACACAGAACGAAGCGGGACAAGCCCACCTCCTCCATCTGGCACCTGTACCACCAAAGAACAGATTGTTTCTGAGGGAAACACGATGATGCAGCCATCTGTCATCTTGTGTATTGAGAAAAGTCTGTGATAAGCCAGAACTTGTAAACAAGGAAAAAATGCAGAGCATCCTCCAAAAATACCAAAAAACAAAAAAAAACTAACTGGTGCCAGACCAAAAAAAACTTGCAACAAGAAAAACACAACAGTCAGCACTCAGAAATGTCCCTTTTCAAAGTCTTTTGAAATCTGGCAAAGGCAGCTCACATCTCTGAGTGCTGAAATGTGTTTGTCCTGAGCTGCGAGTTGACTTTGCCCAATTAAAGAGAATTTGTAGGAGGACATTTCTGTGTGCAGACTGTGACGTTTTTTCAGGAAAAACTTAAACACAGATATGATATACAAAATGTCTAAAGATAGTTGACAGCTAGAGGGGATGTTAGATGGCTGGTAAAACTGTAAAACTCCTGTATGTCCATGATTCTGCTATTTCTCAAAGATATTCACAAACACATCAGGTTTTCTTTTCATTTATTGGTAAAAAAAAGAGTTTTGAATCCCTCCTGATTTTTCAGCTTTATGAGCATAAAAAATATGAACTTTAACAGAACTCTGAGCTTAGAAATGTCCTGTTATTCATTATCACTTCGTGTTTCAGGACCTCAGAGAAGGTAAAATGTTTGATTGATGATGCAAAATATATCTCAACCACCAGAAAGCAGAGATATTAAAATCACTTTTTTTGATTATATCTCAGGTGTTGTTTTAAAGTGGTCTCTATAACATAACAATCTCTATTGTGTGGAGATTGAAAATAAAATAATTCTTCAGCCAAATCCTGCAGTTCAGCTCCCTGACTCAAACAATCCACCTGGGATTCTCAACAATCCTGTGATTTTTTTTTTTACTCAAACTCTTGCATCTCAGCCTCAGACAGTTTTTCATTCATCAGCTGGAATCTCCCACGGGCTCAACACGGACGAGAAACCAAACCACTGCGAAACTTTTGTGGCAAACGGGGAACAAAATGGAATTGCTAATGGCGTGCAAATATGTGCATGCAAACGTAACCCCGTGCCACATGCAGCACAAATGAATGTGGTGGGGCGAAGGAAGCAGCGCTCCAGCTTTTCAATCAATAACTCTGCTGCCAGAGCGGCCGGGGACCATTAGCACCAGTGAGCAGAGTGGAGTGACTGTGATGTGAAATGACAGGAGCTTTCACAGGAGCCGTCCTACCGTCCCCACTCATTGTCACTCCCTCCCTCACACACAAACACACACACATACTGTTACCCTACATTGCAGATAACCTCGCTAGGCAACCAGGACACCCACTGTTATCCTGCATCCAAAAAATGTCAAGACTCATAAATCTCAGGGTCTCACTTTCCAGCATACGTCTCTATTCTTTAGATATTGGTATGATTCCCCACCAGGTATGGAGACCATCCTCCTGGATGCTTCAAATGACAATCACAGGACCAATACGAAACAAACTGGCTGGAACAGAATCATAAACAACTGAGGAAAATGGACTGGGAGGACCCTAAACCAGCAAAAACTCCCCCTTTGTCAAACTGACACCTCATGACAGGGTGGGCAACTGGTGGCCCGGGGGCCACATGCAGCCCTCCTACTCTCTCAGCATAAGATAAGATAAGATAAGATAGGATAAGATAATCCTTTATTGATCTCCAGAGAGGAAATTCAGGTGTTGCAGCAGTGCATGGGTTGGTACAAACAAACAAAACAGAAGAAGTAGAGGTATTCACAATAATTAAAAAAATAAAAATAAAAAGTAAATAATAATAATAATAATAATAATAATAATTAACAAAAATTAACGAAGTAATTAAGTAAGTGTGGCCTTGCACAAGCATGCCAGCCAATTTAAAATATCAAAAAATGCTTTTTAGTGAAGGAAACATGACAAAGTCTACCATGAAAACAAAAAAATAGCAATATTTCCAGGAAAATACAGCTGTACTTAGTTGTAATTATCTATTTAAAACATCGCCTCTGTGCATTACTAAATGTTTGTTGAAATTAAAACTAAAGTGTTAGAAAAATAAACAAGTTTATTGTTCCAATTTCAACAATGCAGCCTCCTGTCACTAAGATTAAACTTAACGTGGCACTCTTGGTTACCAAAGTTGCCCACCCCTGCCTTATGAAGACCAAATGAAAAGGCACTTTGATAAAGCACTGTCCTCTCTTAAATGGGCACTGAATTGAGCTTAATCATATTTCTCTTTAGGAGCTGCTGCACAGTAAATCTGAATGTGATCCTGTTACAGCACAGCAGGTTTTATTCATGTCCTGCTGGAGTATGTGACACTGCATGTGCCTCGTTCAAACAAATACCTGCATAAAGATATGTTTGGTATAACAGGAAACATCTGTTGGGAAGGAAGAAGAAAAGGGATGTGGACTAAACTCATTATTGCTGACCAGATAAAACACGGTTGCCTCATGGCAACCGCAGTTGCCCATCCCTGATCCAGAGGAAAGTGAACTGCACTATATTATGAACTGAATTTGGGAGCCAATAATCACCTCCAGAAGGCCATATGCGCAGTCCACCTTCATATTAATAATGCATTCATGCAGATTGTTAATTGGATGCTTTGAGCACAGCAGGCGAGCTAAACAGAGGGAGGACGCCCTCCTTTCTAATTTTGCATTTTCTTTTTTTTGTGAAATCAGTTTTTCAAAATATCACTTTAGAAAAACAAAATAAAAACACAACAATCCAGGCAACCCAACACCCTTTCAAAATCCATTTTAATGTGATTCAAGTTAATTAATGACTGTTGACTGATGCCGCATTTTTATTATTATTTCATATTGCTGTGCTTACTGTTACAGAATAATGTGCATTGAATGAAGTCGAATTCAAGTAGATATTACTAAAAAGCCATCAACAACATTGCTGGACTGCTGAAGGTTACAAATCCAGTATTTTAAAAAGCTTTCTGGAGGTAAAAGACACAAGAATATGGTTGAAAAATGTCTATCAGTAGTTTGTATGAAGTTAGCGGCAATATCTGCGGATTTATCAGAAACTGACTGAATTTCTCCTTTAAAAGAGGAGCAAAGAATGTCACGTAAAGCTTCTTTTTACAGGAAATCATGTTTTAGCTCTTCTCTCAACCAGGGATCACTGCTGGGAAACTGAGAGAGATCCACAGATGAAGTCGGTTAGTCTACGGTAGTCATGGTTACTCAATGATACCTGGTGAAACAGGGTCTAGCTGCTACGTCATACTGAGGCTTGATGAGGACTGGTCTGTGATGAGTGTGACTGGCAGAACGATCGACAATCACCAGCTGCAGTTGTTTTTGAAGGTTCTGCCCCTGAAAACATTTTCTAAACTGAGTATCTGCCAAGCCAGAAGTGAGTATGATGACAGAAAATGGACTGCTCATGATTATTAAAGCCAAGTTTATCCATTTACAGATACAACTACAGTAAGCTTTAAACAGTGGAGAAAACAGCATTGAGTGGAATATTAGTTGACAAATGGTAAACTAAACTATGCACTGTACACAACTTTCTGATATTTGTATCATTTTAAATATCAAGCACTTTCTTCAGGATAAAATCAGCTCTCATGAATCTCGATTCTCATAACTGAACCAAAGATTTAAAGCTTTTGAGAATGAAGCATGTGTCTTGCCCATAACCTGATACTTTGAAGACCCAAATATTCTAAATCACCACTTAGACATGCAGATATGTGCAAAATGCATGAATGATATCAATATCCTAAAGTAAATGATCTACAGGGACCCTTTTTTATGCAAATGTGATTTTACGCGAACTAAGTAAAGCAAAAGATGCCTGAATACGACTTTATTCCAATGTAAAACAGGAAAGGCATGGTGTTGTTTTTTAAGTGATGAGTAAAGAATTCTTAAAACATGCAAAATGTTTGTTTATCAGAAAATATTGTTTCTGATATTATAATCTCTTTTGGGGCTGAATCAGTCACAGGCCCTCAAAATCTCCCTAACTATTCACCTCTTCACGGCTCCCTGGTCTTTCACAGCAAAGTGAGAATAGTTTAGATTTTAGTGTTGGCAAAATTTCAGCAAGTGCAGAGTGTATTATAAGTGTATTATAAGAGATCAAAAATAATCTTGTAATCAATGCATCATGATGTGGACGCAGATGAAGATACATCGATGCAGAGGCAGTCAGCACTCGTTTAATCTTGCAGAAGCTGCTGCTCGACTGCAGCATCTGTTTTGTTTCTGGGGAAGAAAAAAGCAAGTACAGGAAGACGAGAGCTGAAATTCTGCAGTTCATCTTAAAAGCCATTTCTAATTAATAAAGGGAGTTCATATTTATCTGATAGCTTGTATTTTTTATCTATAAAGTATGCTTGTGCAGTAACATGGAAAAATCAAGGATACTGCTGACTGCATTGTATCATGATATTGAATAGGACTGAATCATTAACTTAATAACTGTAATCGAATCTTAAGGCTATTGAGGACACACAGCTCTATTTTAGATGGAGTCAAATCCCTGAAAATTTACTGTCAGTTGAAAAGTAGTTGGTGTTGAAACAGGTGTAACAATGATGTTTCAGTAAATAAAATCCATAAGTCTCACTGAAGGATCTTTAACACTGAACTTTTCACTCTGAACCTGTAAGTGACACTTGTAGAGTCAATCAGCCAACCCGTCCCCCACTATAGCAGATGTACCTACAGATGCCCCCATCACAAAAACTGCAGTAGAAATGTTTTTATCAAAATATATCTGCTCTGACCAAACATGGTATTTTTGTTTTAGCTAATTCCCCCATTAATCTACAGCAGGGTCGTCGACTAAGTTTGCATGAGGGACAGTTTTTTGCTTGATGGATGGGTGACATGTTTTGGCTCCTGCTCTTTGGGGCTGCCATGTTTTCCATGACTGTGTGTGACCCTCATTTTACTCGTCACCCTCATTCAATACTGGCCAACAGTGGCTGTCAGGTGTCGGTTCAAACAAGAACTCAGTCCTTATAAAACTCATTGTCTTAGTCATTGTCTATGATCAGGCAGACCCATCTTGCCAAGCTCCAATCTACAACAACCCAAAGCAGCACTGCCCAATCAGCTTTCTGTAGAGCAGGAAGAGGCGGAGCTACAAGCAAGACGACAGCAGGAAGTGACTGCACATACAGAGATTAGCATACATGCTAACAGCTGGCGGTTTGATCAGATCTGGACCACATTTCTTTATTAAGTGGAAAACAAATAACAACACAACAAGCCTCTCAATAGGAAGGACATTTTTGCTCCACGTCCGTCATGTTTTGCCAAAAGTTTGTTTCACAAAGTGGCTCACGTTCTGTCCTTTACACACCAGCAGCTGCGCCCGCCCAGTATGCTATCCAATCGGCCCGTAGTAAATGTGATTGACAGAACCATCATCCAATCACCTGCTGGATTTGCTTTTGAAAGGTTCTGCCCATGGACTGGTGCGGGAATGAGTCCAATAACGTACACACAAAAGATTTTCAATGTTTAATGGGGAAATAATAAAATGCATCTGATGTCACCAGCTTTTGAAACTTAAACCGTTGTTGTGTGTTAAAAAGAAAGTTGCCAACAAAGTGCTAACAAGGACTACAAAAATGGCAGGGGACCCAAGGGCAAGCATTTCTGATTGCTTTTTAATAAACAGTTATGCATTCACTACTGCCACAGCCATGAGGACCAACTTCATCAGGTCACTTGATTATGGGGAAACTACCAAAGAAGAGGTCACAATAAGATGTTACACATGGGAAATATTGTAGTTACTTTCAGGTCGATCCACCGTGTTGTAGTTTCATTGTACCTTACTAATAGCTTTTTACTCTCGCTGATGGAGCTTAAAGTAGAAACATTAGTTAAGGTTATAACAAAGAGCAGAACATGTAAGTTCCATAATTCTTCATTATCTACAGAGTTATTTTCAGCAATGATCCAAAACACAGTGAAAAATCCCACTGGCTTTTAGTAGGCTTGCAGTAAAGGGAACCAGCGCGATGTTAACTACCACATTGGCTTACAAGAATACATCCTCCCTGCATCACTCTGTTCCCAAACACTTTCTATGGGCTCTTCCCCAGTTGGGCTGGTGAAATATATCAAAACGGCCAGCTGGTGTGCTAGGTTAGCATTCATATATAGTTTTAGGGATTTTCTAAAAAACCACAACAAAACCTCACATTTCCTACACTTGATAATATCCTATGGGCCTAAAGAGGGGCTGTGGCCGGCCTGATGTGACCCCTAGGCCGCCAGTTGATGATCAGCGATGTACAGCAATGATTAAACTTTGCAGAGTTAACACTTCAGAAGTTAATATATCTTGGAGTTTTAAAATTTTGACTCTAAAAGAGTCAATAATTACACTTGTCTTGAAAAAGAGTAAAAAAAGAATACTTTGTCCCGTGGATCCAAATAGACACCTAGGATGTGTTCATATTAACTCTGATCGTGCTAATTGTTCATATTAACTCTGATAGTATTATTTGTTAATATCAGCTCTGACAGAGTTTATTGTCTATACAGACTTAGCCCTGCAGAAACAAATATAAGATAAGATATCCCTCTATTAGTCCCTAAGGGGAAAATTCCAATTGTAAAGCAGCGATAAATAAAAAAAATATATATAAAGAATTAAACTTACGAATGCAAATAAACAACTACAAGTGATAGCTGTTCTGTATGTTTGATATATTACAGGTGGAAAAGAGAGATATTTGATATATATGGCACAAAACGCGCATATTAAGCCCCAATTAACCCACACTTTTAATCATGCTTGCAGAACATATCACATGGCACAACACTGAATGAGTAGAAGAGTAAAATATTCCATTTTGAAGCAGAATCCCACTCTAGCGGAGCGCATAAATGAGCTTTAGAGCTTCAAATCCTGCACAATCACCTCCAGAATAAGCCACCTTCATACCTGCAGACAGTTAATTGCATGCCGTGCGCACAACAGGCTAAATGCGGGATACGCCTCCTTCTCCACTTTCATATCAAACTTTTTTTTCGTGCATTGTTTGATCGCATGAAGCAGACTGTGACACTCACCTCTCCCCTCCTGCTCTCGGCTCCGGGTCTGGTGAGCAGCGCCGTGTCCCCGCACACCACCGCCGCGTCCTCCACGAACACGCAGTCCGGGAGCGCCTCGTCCGCGGGGAGCTCGAGCACCTCCAGCCCCAGCCTCGTGCCCAGTACCTCGACGTACGCCTCGTGCTCCCTCCGCGCCTTGGCCAGGTCCACCTCCACCCCGTCCTGGCTCATCCGGAGCGCCTCTTTGGCCAGGGACGAAGGGATTCCCCGGACGATCGCGTGGGTGTAATGACCGAAACCTGCCATTAAACCAGCCATGTTTGGTTTCTTTTGGCACTCTCCAAACCTGACACACAAAAACAAAAGACCAAAAAAAAAAAAACACCTTCAGGGAATGAATGAGAGAAAGTGCCGTCAGTTAACCCTCTGCTGCCCGGCTCGCTTGTTTGTTCCCCTGTTAGTTTTGGATCTTTATTTACACTGTAGCCCGCTACAGTCGGTGTCAGTCAGCTCTGCTCGGTCTCCAGGCGAACCACGGCTGCTGTGACGCGCGCGGACCGTCACGTGCTGCCGACGAGTCTGTCAGCCGTCCGCGAGCCGCTCAGCCCAACAAGTGACAGTGAGAATACAGAGAGCATGTGGCTCCATCAATTTCACAGAGGATCAGGGAGGCAGAGCGAAGTACTTCATGCTTTAAAGGAGGAAAAAGAGCAGAATAATCAGTTATCTCTACCTCATTTTGTTCTCCTTAATATTTCTATGGTAAAAAAAATACTTCAAGGAGTATATATATGAATTAAATGGGCCTTTAAATTTTAGATAATTACAGGACAAGTGAGCAGAAACATAAAATTGCACTTATTTTCATGTTTTTTCAGTGCAAAATACAAAAGAAAATACATTTGTCTTAAGTGAATTCAACAATTGGTTGAAAAAAATAAAGGGATCTGTTTTGTTTTAAAGCATTAATGCACATATGATATTCCAGGTGAATATCAATCAACAGGATATTAAGGCATACAACCATTGGCTTAGGGCTGGGCTGCATGGGCGAAAGAGAATTAAAGTTAAATTCAAAATAAGCACCTTGAAAGTTTTTAAAGTTTGATTTTACCTGTAGGAAATAAGTTATTTCATGGTTGAATCCACCTGCCACACAGGCACTCTTAAAGGGCTAGTCCGGGTTTTATGAAGTGGAGTTTTGAATGGCCCATGGCACTGGGAAATATAAGAAGTGCTGAAAGAGCAAAAACCTACACAAAGGCATTTCCAACACTGTCAGGCAAGTCAAAATATGGAAAACCGCCCTGCCTGTCATCGTTCGTAAATCCTTGGAAAAGTCCTGGATCTGCAGCCAAGTTCAGATCACTACCAAAATCTATTAACAACTCTTTTGTGCCATGACCAACAGTCCCTGAAAATGTCATCAAAATCCACGGAGAACTTCATAAGTTATTAGCAAAAATGTGGAGGAGTTTAGAAATCCTTGAAAAATTTCTGGATCCGCATTTGGATTTGAATCACCACCAAAATCTACTCACTTTTTTCTTTTGCCATGGACATCATCCATCCACCTATTATCTGTACTGCTTACAGGCATACACCTTGAACCGGTCACCAGCGAATCGCAGGCCATAAACAACAAAGGATGACTCAAACACTGATGAACATATTAGGGTACAATTTTCAGGGGCCATGAACAACAGTCCCTGAAAATTTTACCCAAATCTGTTTTCCTGTTCAGAGTTATCCTTCTCACAAACAAAGCAGGCAAAAGCAGACCCTCCTCCACACGCTGTCACACATACCCAGTATAGCAGGAGGAATATCAAACAAAGACATTAAAGTAAATAAGAGTATAAAGTTAAACAAACTAAAATGAAAATAAATTAAATTAAACTTAACAATAAGTAGGCAGGTTGCCACATGGAGAATCTTTAAGCAATATAAACTTCTTTATGATGGAAAAATAAGTAAATTAAACATGTTCCAGAAAAGCTGGGACAGGGGCAAGTTAACCACTGTCTCACATCACCTTTCTTTTTAACAACACTCAATAAGCTTTTGGAAACTAAAGGCACTCATTGTCTGTGAAGTTCTCTCCAGTTTTTGTTTGATGGTCAACTTAGGTTGCTAAAAAGTCAAGGGTCACCGCTGTCTGTGTTTCTGAGCCAAAGTGGTGATATCCTTTACAGAGTAATGTTGGTTTAATGCAGAGCTGCCTGAGGAATCAAAGGTCACAGGCATTCAATTTGGTTGTTATCCTTTCTGCTTATATGCAGAGATTTCTCCAGATTCTTGGAACCTTTTAATGATATTATGAACTGTAAGTGATGAGTTCCCTAAATTCTTTTTTATTATATGTTGAAAAATGTTGCTCTTAAACTGTTGGACTATTTTCTCACACAGTTGTCCACATAATGGTGAACCTCACCCCATCCTTACTCGTGGATGCTCCTCCTATATCTAATCAGGACACTCACCTGTTTCCAGTTAACCTGTTCACCTCTTGAATGTTTCCAACAGGTGTTTTTGAGCATTGCTGATCTTTTCCAGTCTTTTGTCGCCCCTGTTCCAGCTTTTTTGGAACATGTTGCAGGCATGAAAGTCAAAATGAGTAAATATTTGCAAAAAACAGTAAAGTTTTTTAGTTTGAACATTGAGTATCTTGCGTCTTCAATTGAAAGGTAGAAATCATTGTTTCTGCCAAGGAGGTTATGTTTTTGCTGGTGTATGTATGTTTGTTTGTTTGTGAGCAAGATTATGCAAAAAACTACTGGTCAGATTTTGCTGAAATTTTCAGGAGATGTTGGTAATGGCCCAACTTAAAAATGATTAGATTCTGGTGGTGAGCCAGATAACTGCCATGAGCAAACGATTGTTTTTGCTCAATAACTGTCTAACTAATAATGATACCTGAGCTCCCAGGCAGCTAGCACTGTGCATTTTAGCATTTGGCACTTTAGCACTTTATAATTCAGTGTGTATCATACCCATGGTCCCCCAACTCTCAGCCTGTTTTCATTTTGGACTGTATATCATCTATATTGTTGCTTGTCTTTTAACACGCTCTGTGTGTTTTATTCCTATTATTGATGCTTGTTTTGGTTTTATGTGTTGACACCAATCTGCTAATGGGACTGGGGATGGAAATTAGCCACTTGGCTATAATCCCATGCATTTACATGTAAATGTTCCTTCATGCATACTATCCCATTTAAAAAAAAGATAAATAAATCCTAAATCCTATATCAACATGATTCTTAGTGCTCGGTGTGGGTTTTCAGGGTCATGAATCATATTATGATGGTAACTTTATCATGGAATTATTGTTTATAGATGTAACAGCAATATGTGAGCTACCTTGGTGGAGGTTTGCGCTTTCCAAGTGCTTTCTAGTTGTATTCTGGTTTCATTTCTGTTTCAGACAACGTCCAAACTAGATCAGAATAGGGGTTTGTGAGAACAAGATGAATAAAACATTGGTATCAGAGACAGACATCAGCTAAACTGTCGTTTCAAACACTGATGTCTGCCCTGACTTTCACAATCAGTATATCTTAAGTATCTTCAAAGAGCTGTCTGCTCTCCCTGCCAAGTACAGTGTGTGAAAGGAAGAGCGGTGTTAGTCCGATCTCGTTTGTGCATATAGGAGGAGGAAGGAGTGATATATTCCCCATGGTGCCATCACAGGCAGGTTGTGGGCCCGCTGCAGCCGTCTGAATGGATGGAATGTTTCTTCAGACGTCCCGGCAGCACATTCTTCCACCACGGGACCTCGGTTTGTCTTTTCTTGTTCCAAATTCACTCAATTATCCCCAACTGCTCGAAACATTCCAGTACGTTCCAGGAGCCCCACATTCCTTTTTCCACTCCAGCCAGGACCACCACCCTCCTCCTCCTCCTAACACCTGCCCACACCCAGACCTCTCTTTTTTCCATCATTCTTCATCACAGACAGACGTGGCCAAAGAAAAGACCCTCTTCTCTCCGCTCCTCTCCCCTGGCTGAGGAATTTGGGTTACTCCAGACGAGGGAAAGCCCTCATACTTTAAGCACACCTGGCCGCCTCTCCGTGCAGCTTTAAAAGAAATGAGTGAAAGCAGACACGGTCCTCCCAGCTGCACATGAAGCAGCACCAGAGGCGGCAGCTCATATTTGTCTGCCATGATTGGACGTGTGGTGAGATCCCAGACGTCTAATGTGACACAGACACGCGTGATTACACAGGTGTGTGGAGCAAATTTACCTTTAAGCATTCAGGGACAGTTATGAACCTAATGACCATTGAGCATGGATGGATGGGCTGATGGGAGGTGATGATGAAACATCTGTTTCTGGATGTTAAAAACTGCAATTCAGTGTTTTAAATGTAGATCCAACTGGGTCAACGTGAATCCATATCAGAAGGAAAACCAGGACCTGGTGCTCTAGACTTGTTGTTTTGCTTTTTAATGCTTTTAAAATACATCTGTAGAAATAAAAATCTAAAAAAGGAAAAATGTACTATATTTCCTCTTCACAAATGCACAAAAAACCTGTGCCGAAACTCGCTCATTTCAGCTACATTTTATAAATGAATGGCCAGTGTTATCACCATGTCAGCTCAACTTTGTTGTTATGGTCATCCGGGGCTTTACAAGGATGGGTAACTTTTGGTGACGTCATAGACATGCGCCGCAAGAGCGCAGCTGAGTAGAGCCGCTGTTGTTGCTAGGCTACACGGCTACACGGCTATTTTTGTGCAACATGGTGGAATATTTATCCAATGTAGAAGTGTCTGACGACGACTTTGATTATAATGGGTGCCCGTATCGTTTTGAGCCAGAATATACCGACGAGGAGCTATTTGAAAGGAGGATGCAGAGGGAAAGAGCCGAACAGCTGGCCAGAGAACAAGCAACCACTGCACGTCCACGAATGGGGGCTAACTGGTGATGTTGTTGTGGACATTTCACGGCAATGGCAACAGAGGAGGAGTGAGTTTCGCAGCAGATAATGTCTAATTTAGGAGCTTCGATTTCTGGCCCCGTCCGCTACCTTGGCATGAGAAAAAAAACGCCGTCGGATGGATCTAAATTGCTCGAAAACGGCTCCGAACCATTTTAATCCACATTTTGGTAAAGCCTGTTGTTTTGGAATATTTTAAGCAAGTCAAAAGGTCCAGATGAATATATTCCATCATGATCTTATACCAGCCACAGAGTGTTGGGGGCTTGCTGAAGGTCCAGTGAAGAAATATGACCTTTCTACTAATTAATCCTTTTTCTTTGATGTGCATCAATAACCTGAGCATAAGAAAGACCAAGGAGGAGTGATCAGGATCAGGTTTGAGTTCAGTTCAAGAATTTTCTTCTATTCAAGCAGTACAGCTTACCAATACTGTTGTAACTTAAGGCAGAACCAAAGACGATGAGTGAGATGAGCTGTATTTATGTTAGGGCATGGGGAAGAGAATACAGGATTAAACCTATGTAAGTTGCATTGTTCTGGTTTGGTTACAGACCAATGTTTTTTTTTGTGTTGTTCCAAACATTTTCACACATCCTCTCTGAAGTTCCTTCTCCCAGATCTCTCTAAGCTCCTGCGACTCCTCTCTCATTAAAAATCTCAGCGGTGCTTTGTGTCTAACTGTCTGATATGAGTCCTGACATGGTTTCTTACACCCTGTTTGGTTGGTGTGACCTTTCGACGGATACTGCCTTATGACCTAACTGCAGAGAGTTTCACTGTATATGTCTCTAGAGATATATCCCTAATTCGGCCATTCCCCCTCCCCTCTTCCTTTATCTACAAAAACTCATGAAAATGTAACTTTGAGCTTCACTGCAGGCTGCAATTACACTCTGAACTGTTGCTCCTTCCACTTGCAAGAGAATAAAAAAACAACAAATTTGATTGATTAACGCTTTGGATAGAACAACTCTTGTAGAAATTTCCAGCACAATGTGTGAACACAAGCAGACAGTCCCTCTGTACTCAGATCTTATTCCAAAGTCTCCTTGCCATCCAGGTAATATACTTCTTCAAAAAAGTTGGGAAACCATATTTCAGTTCATAATATCTCCCCATTAATAATGGTGTTGTATTCATATCACTGGAAAGCCTGTGTTTTGTGCATTTGTGGAATGAGCAGCACGGTTAAACATGTGGACCACCTTCATTTTGGCAGTTTTTGGGGGTCCTACCCACAATGTTCACAAATGCACAATCCTTGAAGTTGAACCTCGATGTAAAGGTGACTAATCGGGCTTTCAAATGATATATGATACAATTTGGTATTATTAAAGTGGAGAAACAGTTCATCGATAACATTGCCAAACTTTTATTCAGGAGTATATTTTCCCTTTACCCCACCCTTCCCATGCCTGACAGGGAAAACTTTCTGCTATGTAGGACAAGTGTGAACATGGAAGACAGGGACTTTTCAGTGGAAATGTCCCTGTATAAAAACAGCAAAATAAAAAAAAAAGTTTAATTCTGACTAAAACTGCCTGCTGCTTATAATCCTTGCAAGTACACAAAGGCTACTTTTGTACACAAATGATCCTCTGAACTTTTTTCATCAAATGTTCATGTTCAGACAACAGGCTTTTGAATAACAACTGCAGTGCAAACACAAACACACCAAAAGCCAAAAATGCTTTGGTGAACCTCCTGCCAGTTGTTGGTGGTCTGACTTCCAAATAAAACAACACATGTATGAGCACATACTCTTCCTTCGACAGACTGGTGATGTGTAATGCAGGGATCAGGCTTCCAAATTTTCGCCCAACAAAACATTTGCAAAGTTTTGGATCCGTCTGTTGTTAAACACAGTAATGTCGTCTCGTAAAGGGTATCGTGGCGAAGAAAAATCAAAATCCCATCTGGGACTTTTCATGACATCCCAACAGAAAGTCTGGCACAGGGACGGGCAACTTTGGTTAACATGAGGGTCTCATTATTGTTATTTTGAATTTTAAAGTGCCCAACAGATAAAATGATACTGCAATCAAAATATCTGTTATTCAACAAAATAATGAATATCTCATTTCATTAAATTTTAAGGTTATATATTCAGACTCAAACTAGCATCCATCCATCCATCATCTTCAAGCTGATCCCTTTTCAGGTCACGTGAGGCTGGAACCTATCCCAGCTGACATTTGACAAGAGGCAGGTACACCCTAAACCCGTCGCCAGCCAATCACAGGGCCATATAGAGAGACAGACAACCTCCTCAATTATCACACTTGTACTTAAGGGGTCACTTTTTAACCTAATGGTCTACGGGAGGAAACAAGATTGGCTGGAGAAAACCCACGCAGGCACAGGGAGACCATGCAAACTCCACACTTCGAGACCTGGTTGTCACGGGGCATCGAACCAGCAATCTCTTTGCTGTGAGGCACATGTGCTACTGTGCAGCTCTAGTTGAATCCCTAATTGTGACAATTACTTTGTACCTTTAGGGCAGCTTTTGTCTGTCATGTTGACTTATTGACGTCATTCATGCTGACTGCCTCGGATGGGAGCATGATCTCCTTGATTTGCAAGGCACCTAGAACTCAGTGAAAGGAGTTGATATGGGAATTGCTAAACACATAGAGTAATGAGATCAGTTCTTTTGGCTATTTGGTTGTCCAGGGTCAACAATCTTGTAGTGGGACATGTGCACTAACCTGCTACGCCACCATTTTTTAACTTTTGTTAAAACAAAGCCTTGCCAAATAGTCACACACTTATAGATACAACATCACTGCCTTGAGTATACAAAAATATCTACATAGAAAGAGAAATAACACCACATGTTCAGGGATACATCATATAACTTCCACATTTAAATCTTCTCCAATTAAGAGATTACAGATGACTATTTATTAAAGCTAAATTCATAAATTAATGTGGAATTATAGCCAACTGAAGGTACTCTGTCAATTCAATAAACTTGTACATAGTTTTTTCATTAATTAATTTTGCCCAGCTTTGTTTTATCAGGAATAAAAGTAATGTATTTCAAATGGAAACTTAACAAAGGTAATGGTTATAAATGAAAATGAACAAAAATCTGATTATTGACAATTATTTAAGTTAATTTGACTCACTTTCATTCCCAGATGCTTTTTTATGCTTCAACAAGATCTCTGCAGCTCTATGTATGATTTTTGTAACCTTGCAGTGCAGCTGGATTTGCCTGATCCCATGTCTGAAATGACCAGATCAAACTTGCAAAGCTGGGACGACTGAGCTTAGACTGCAAAGGAACGGCCCCGTCAGCATCCTTTGGGGAGAAAGAGGCGGGAGCTCCAAGTGAGACGACAGAGAGAAGCAATTGCAAGTCTACAAACAACTGCTGCTCCTGAAAAAGTTAGCATGGATGCTGCTTGTTACAGTAGAAGTGTTGTCAGAAAATGTCAGTGTTGCTTCATTAAATGACGACCAAAGAAAAACACTGAACAGTTTTCCTGATGGAAAATATTGTCATTCCTCTTCTGACAGGTTTGGAAAGAGTTTGATTTACTAACTGGCTCACATTATGTACTTTGTTCCTTAGATTAGATTAGATATAACTTGATTTATTCCTTGGGAAGACTCCATTAGGAAATTTAAGATTCAAGTAGTATTGTATAGTACACAGAAGGAAAAAACCCACAGGATATCAAAAAGTCAAAACAATTTGCAGATGTAAATAAAAAACATAAATAAAAATAAAAATATGGCTACTGCTCCTTCCCGTCCTCTGTCTTCCTGTAACTCCTCTTCCCCTCTTGTGAGGAGTGGTGCAGTCTGATGGCCTGAGGGACAAAAGACTTTCTCAGTCTGTTAGTCCTGCAGCCTATTACTACATCAGCTGATTGATCCATAATGAATGTGATTGACAGAACGATTGTCCAATCATCTGCCAGATATGTTAATGAAAGGTTCTGCTCCCCCCAAACACTTCCTATGAGTTTTTATATGAGGACAAATCTCAAAACCTTCTGCTGTGCAAACTGTTACCAAAGCTTCCCATTAGAAAGTAGAAAAGGCAGAAGAACAGTAAGAAGTATTAATGTCATGCAGGAAAAGAGCTGCAGAACGGACTTGAACTTTAAGGACAAAAGCCTTTAAACACATGAGGTGCAACTTAAATTGCTTTGAGAAGTATGGCAAACTCAATTCCTCATAATCATTGCTGGAAGATGAATTTTTGATAAAACAGTGTTCTCCTTTGTTTTTTTCTTCGGCAGAGGTTTAAATAATTCAGATTTATTATATGAGAGGATGGCATGAGAGTTAAACAACCCTATTTAACCAACAAGAGTTCCTGTTCTCTTCCTCCCTTTATTACATCTCTGCTTTACATCACTTCACGCTGCAAAAACACTGTTGGCAAAGAGTATCGGAGGTAAAAAGAAGTTCTGTTTCATATCAGAGTTTGATATTGTGCTTTGCTTTCATGGTCTCGACTTTTCACCATAACAGAGCATTTTTACTGTGGAGACGGGCTCTATACACTGACAGAAAACACTGAAAATGATGGAAATGTAAAGCTGCTGTACATTCTTTTATGGTAGTCAACACTATATAATAACCTACTTTTATCAGGTTTGTTTCCATGTTGGTCTTGGCAGGGTAGATAGAGCACATATTTCACTGCAGATTCCTGAACCTTTGTATTACAGCAGATTGGAGCTTTACATTACAGAGAAAAAGCATCTCAAGCTCCCATCCTCATGCCTTGATAATGGCAACAGGAAGGAGACGTTATATTTTCAGGCTGTGTTTCCATGCATCAATATACTGTATATGTGTCCATAAATAATGTTTTTTAGAATGGAATATCTCCACATAACTTTGAGGGATTTTCTTCCAGTGTTAATTTTGTCGACTAATTATTTTCATCATAGTTTTTGTCAACAACCTTTTTCTTCTGACGAAAAGTAGACAGTAACTAATAAAAACAAGTGCACACAGACAAAAACTAAAACTAAATTAACTGACATTTTCATCAACAAATATGAAAATGTTTGACATAGACTTCATCCAATCAGACCTAATTTCGTCATGTAGAAAGCAGTAACAAGTGAGGAATATATCCAATCACAGCTGCCTTAGCTTGGTGGTGGTGGGATAAGTTGGGGAGTGATCCAATCAGAGCTCCTCTCTTTATGAATTGATATATTCATGTAGAGCAGGTTCACTGTTTGTTGTCAGTTCTGGTATTGTAACTGAGATGCTCTGCCAGGTAGCCTAAATAAAGGTGACTGCATTTCACAGAAAAGTTCAATTTGTTTCTGTTCATTTATACATTCAGACTTTACTAGCATTCAATAAACGATTATTAGATGTTTTATTTTATCCAAGTGTAAAACATGACTTCAGAAATTCAAGGAAACATAAAAAATGCCTTACACTTTACACTTTATATTTTAGTCGGCTAAATTTACAGTAGATTTTGTCGACTAAAATGTTGTGAAATTTAATCAACTAACACTAGACTAAAATTAAAACAATTTAGATGACTAACTGAATAAAAAAGTGCAGTCAAAATTAACACTGTTTTCTTCAATCTTTTGTCCACTCAGACTTCCAGTTAAACTAACCAGATTGTGGAGGCAAAGCATCAACGTCAAGGAGTTTTACATTCATCCTTTGTTTGTGATCCTTTTGTTGGTCGGTACACTATGACTGAGCATGCTCAGGCAGAAATCGAGTGATTGCGCATGCGCGAAGCAAAACATGTTTCTGCATCCGTTTGAGAGAGAGAGAATTGTGTATTTGTTGTGAAAATACTGAAATTTCATTGATTAAATCTTTAAAGCAGCACTGCAGATCTGTTGAGCCTTCAAATATTCTCTCCAAAGTCTGTTCAGTGGAGCTCGGCGCTGTAACAGAGAGAATGGACCCCCCACCTTCCCCCCACAGCGCTTCCCTGCTCTGTTTAGGGGCTATGTAACTTTTGCTCCCGTGACGGGGACACATATCGCAAGATGCTGCGAGAAGTGCAAACTGCTTTACGGCACTACGCGAGATTTGGCTTCCAGCTAAAGAAGCCGGTGTTTTGCATGTAGTAGTAGAAGCCATGGCATCCGCAAAGCATGTGAGGAGGACTCTTTCTCAAGATTCAAGGGCCAAAAAGAGACTATCGGACAACGCAAGGAACCAAACTAGAATTAACATTGGAGCCCACTTTGCTCGGTGTCGAGAGCATCGGTTGCAAGACGGATGCCGAGCTTGCAAAGTTACTGCTGGAGAGGTAAGTTATGTTTTCGTCGGGTTTTCCCCCGTTCAACACTTGGTTTCAGTCGGTGGTTGCTCCATAGCATTGCATGCTTTGTGTAACTTGGCGGACATCGTTTTGTCACTAAATGCTACCAGCGGTTATTTGCCGGCAAGTTTCTCAGATTGCTGGAAATATTCATGGCGCCGTGACGCTCGGTCATTCACTATTTCACTATTTCTTCTATGTCTTCGGACGTCCTGTCGACTCGCTTCTCCCGGCTCTGTATGTCAACAAATGCACGTTGCTGTGAGGCGCTGTGTTACGACAGTGCAATTACACCCAACGACCAGAGAGGCCCCTCGAGAGCAGACAAACCTGAATCTTACATAGTGGGGCTTTAAATAAAGGTAATTTTGAGTTGTCTGAGACATTAAAGTGTTTGGGCAAACATTCGGGTGAGTGTTATATTCGAGTACAGTGTTTTTAGGCAAAAATCGTGAAAATATGAGGTGCATGTTATAATCAAGAAATAGAGGTGAACAAAAATATAAGTAAATCTAAAATTACATAAATAGGAATATGGCTACTGGCTGGCTATTACTTCTCCTTACTGTCTTCATTCTTCCTGTTAGTCCTCCTCCCCCCTAGTGAGTACAGTACATATGATTTATATGGGTATACGATATTGATGAATATCTCAGTACAATTTCTGCTCTGACAGGCTCCCGAAGAATAGGTTATTACAAGAAAACCATAAATGCTAGGTAAAAAGCAAAATGATCGTGAGCATCACAAGGTTCTGGGGAGCGTGAAGATATAAGTTTGTTTTAAGATACTGTGAGAAATGACAGAGTAATGCCGAAACAGTCAGCTCAATAGGAGTTAAAAAAATAAGTTTACATTGGCTCTTATAAGAAAAAGTCATGGACTTTGGGCTTAGAAGCTGGCTCCCATTTCATTTTAAAAAGAGGTGGGGCTTCAAAAATGGGTACATATAAAGCCCAGGAACCGTGGCCTTATGCTATGAAAAAATCATTTGCCTCCTATGTATGGTTTAGCTCGATATTCTACAGTATATATATATTCCTATACATGGAATATAGGAATATATAGCCAATATAACATTCCTGACCTTCCTGAGTCAGACAGTGACTTAAAGGTGACTTAAGCTGTACTGAATGTTTTTTAAAAGCCTGAAACTCAAATTTAGACATCAGGACCCCTTTAAATATCTCAAAGTGACAGAATTTCTCAATAACATCCTCAACCTAAAGACAGGGTTTGCTAGCATCTCCTTCATGGACATAATGCAGACTAAGGTGAACAGACAGCAGAATATTTCATAATTATCTGGACATTTTTCAAGGACAAATGGACTCTCTGCAGCTCTGAGGATAAACTGTCCCAAAAAATCATCATGGAAAAATTAGACAATACAGGATATGAAAGAATTACGTGCTAACAAGATTATGAAACAACTCTCCTCTCCCAGGACCTTTTATTTGATTACAACAAGCTAACAAAGACAATATGACCAAACACTTTGCCTGTGCCTTTTTCTCCTTTCAAGAATCAGCAAATTAACCAAACAAATCCAAAGAAATTCTCGTGGATATGTGATTGGAAAGGTTCTTCCCTCCAGCACCAGTCAGATCTAGTTTTCTTCAGAGCTTGACTCAGGATTTTTATCGGCGGGCTCATCTCTTTCACATGAGAATGACCCATAACTCAGCAGACTTCCTGCTGCTCCATGGGCTGACACTGGGAGGAAGTGTTATGAATACAAACTGCATACCAGTTATGACATTTATCTTGAATATATTACAATGGAATCTGTTGTTTAAACACGCAGGGCCGTCCGGTCCTGCTCCATCTGTCACTTGGACTTGAAAGGCCGCAGATTTCCTGAATGTGATTCTCTTTCTCTCCAACTGTGAGAGCTCCTGGAGAGATCTGACAATGGCTTTCCATTTCATCTAGCTCCCTCAGACTTTGAACATTAGAGGGGTGCTCAGTCCCCAGTTTTAAGTGCATTTTCAATTTGCACATGAAAAATCCTGGGTGGAAACTCTGCAAATATTAGAAAATCAGAAAATGACCTAAAAATCATCTTTACATTGGAAAAAGATGTACAGAGAAAAAAAACAACTAGAAGTGCCTTAAGAGCTCAAACCTCTGCCAAGGCATCTCCAACACTGTCAAGCAAGTTTCTGTCAAAAATGTGGAAACTGCCTCATCTCACAATGTTTACAAAATTCCTTCAAAAATTCCTGAATCCACATCCACATTCAAATCATCACCAAAATCAAATCACCCCTTCCTTCTGCCATGACCTACAGTCCCTGAGAATTTCATCAAAATCTGTTCATAACTGTTTAGTTATCCTGTTAACAAACAAACTCACTGGCAGACTAACGCAGGTAAAACATGACCGAATAAGAAAGATGGTGACATGTTTAAGTGCAGCAGTTTGGCATTTCCAGAGTCTAACTAGGTAATAGGTTTCCTTAACTGTAGGTTGATTTTTTAATTATACTTTTAATCAGACAGTTGTGCCCTTTTTTATCAATCAATCAATCGCCTGTAGATACACATATATGCAATATACAAATATGTAAATACATATTTGTATATCTAATACATATATTCAGAGATGTATCCATCCAGGCAGAGACAAAGGGAATTAAAATAAGAATTTAGGAACGCAACACACCCATGGACATTCAGATCATAAATCTGTCCTCATCACATTTGTCTCTGCTAAATATAGAATCAATCAATCAATCTTTATTTGTTTAGCTCCATATTTGTCTTTGTCTAATATAAATTAATTAAAGGTAAGCCCCCTGAGATTTGGCATCTCATTTTCAAGAGGAACCTCATGTCTATATGGTTGTTAAGATAGTTAACTGTAGGTTGTTTTTTAATTATACTTTAAATCGGACAATTGTGCCCTTTTTAGTGGATCTTTCATTTTTTAAATGTGCTCAGCTCAGTAAATGAGAAGTTTCCTCTCTCCCTTGGGCCTAAAATTACAAAAACACAAAATATAATCCAAATCCAAAGGTATTAAGTCAAAATATTTTCAGTTCCTACTGGATTGAACAAAATACACTGACTCACGTAATGTACTTGTTGTAAACAAGTACAATGTTTTGTTTTTCCTTTTTAAAGGAATACGCCAACATTTTTTTTAAATCTTTTCATGTCTTGTCTCACTCCTGAGCCCATGACAAGCAGATAGACACCATTCTTTCGACTGTGTGTGCAGTAACAAGGAAGAGACAGACAACAGAGCTTGCCCACCGCTAATTAGCTTAGCTCAAACACTGGGAGTCAATGGGTAGTGTTAGCCTGGCTCTGCCAACAGTCATCAGACAAACTCTTCAGCAACTTTTAATTATCCTGTGTGCTTGTTGTCATCATCCTTGTCCTCTCTTACAAAGGCGGACACAGTCATTAGTACCAATCTTCTTCTACTCGTGAACAGAGGCTTTGTTTTGTTTACCTACCTACAAGCTCATCCGTGGTTGTTTGCGTATGCGCTCTGCGGTTCAGTTTCGTATTATTTCTTTTGAAAATTACACAAAGTGCTAATCTTAGTCTAAAAATAGATAACCTAACATAACATTGTAAAAAAACAAGTCACAACAAGCACACAAGACTGTTTAGAGTTGCTGAAGAGTTTATCTGATGACTGTAGACAGAGGAAGGCTAACACTACTCATTGATTCTCAGTGTTTAAGCTAAGCTAATTAGCAGTGGGTGAGCTCTGCCTGTCTCTTCTTTATTATTGCATGCACAGTCGAAAGAATGGTGTCTATCTGCTTGTCAAGGACTCGGGAGTGAGGCAAGACATGAAAACAAAACAAAATGTGAGTGTATCTCTTTAAAGACTAGAATATAATGTAACATTGAGCCCTCTTCTTCAGCAGAGTTTCACCATCCCTTCATAAGTGGCTGAACCCATAGTTTGACCTTTTGACCTTTTGACCCCTTGTACTTATGTGACAGATGAGGATAGAGATACACATAAATATACTTTTTCTTTGGACAAATTAAAAAAAATGTGAGTATAGTTCTGTTATTCAGTTGAAAGCCCTACCAGTGAAATCTTCTGAGCATGGATGCTCAGAAACAGACTTTAAAGATCTGCAAGTATAATCCAATCATAATCTCAGTAAAGAAGAGAAACCCTCCCTCAGTTTAGGGGGGCAGAATCATCCATGTATGTTCTGGGGGCTCTTGGGCAAACTTGATGGAAACTCTTATACCAGGGTAATTACAACAAGGAGACGCATGTCCAGCTTTTGGAAAACTTCCTGAAGTGAGTGCGTAATAAAGAAAGTACAATTACTGCATGTTATTCTCCGCTGACATGCAGTGACTACAATGTTTCCTATAGCTGGAGCACATGGGCGGATGCACACATGTAGTCGTAAATACACATGTGTAGGCTCACAGGCTGTGTGAACACACACACAAGAGGCCTGGGGTCAACACAGACAGCATGACATAAGAGCTGCTGTCCAAGCAGAGACAAAAAAAAGATTCATGACAACTTTTGTCACACCTACAGACTATAAAAGATGTCATTGACGTCAGCCAGTGGTTCCTGAAGCTATGCTGCAAGGCAGGTCAAAGAAGAAGCTAAAGTTGGCCTCAGATCTCCTGGTTAGCAGCCACAACACACCAGCGTGCCAATCAGATCTGTCACACCCCCAACGATGCCAATGACCTCATAACTATGAGGCAGAATATTGAACAATTTAAAAAGCATGTATAGCTCCCATATCCTGCTAAATCAATTTTCTTTGCTTTCACATAGAAATGCTCTCTCCCTCTTGAAAGAAAATGCCCCTTATAACACTCTGTTTTAACTTCCTGTGTTTTATGATGTCATAGTGATACAGCCTCCACCTACATGTGTGTTTTCTGCTCAGCACAGGCAGACACCATACTGAAAGTCCTCTCTGTTGCCTTCTTCTCCCCTCCTATCAGACATCATTTGGGCAGAGCTCACTCCCTACCCCTTCAGGTCCGAGCTTTTCCAAAGGGGAGGGAAAAAGAGCTACATCTTAACCTCTACAAAGATTAATTTTTTCATTTTTTATTCAACTTAAGTCAAATCCTAGCTTAATCCTACTGTCCTATAGGATTTTATCTTGTATATATTTTCTACCTATACTTTTTACAACTATTTTATTCTTTACTTCTGTTTTTATGTAACTATCTAATGCACTGGAAAAGGAGAAGCCCTCCAGTTTTGTACATTTTGTATGATGACAATAAAGGGCATTCTGATTCTGACTGATTCTAATAGACACCTGAGACATGATGTAAACAGTCAAACACACCTTTCTGCCATCAAGATATCCCTTCTTGCATGAGTATAATCAGGATTTTGGGGGCTCTTGTAGCCAGCCTCAAGTGGACACTCAAGGAATTGCAGCCATATTAACTTCAGATTTTCATAACATGACTTGCCATTCAATTACATCTCAACTGTAAATATCCTTATTCGAACAGTTGGTGAATCCTGACTTTTTCAGATCTAAATTAAACATGCAATATTGCCATTGATTAAAATGAAAATATTACACTTGTCAAATCATGTGGCTTTTTTAATGCTTATTTCATTCAGGATGTATGGCCTCACTTTTAATGCTGCCTTCTTGTTAATATTTAATATATGCATCTATGCATCTACTGTTGGAATAACGGGATCTTTACTGTGTGCTTAATTTGAAATGAATGTGTGTTAAAATTAATGAGTAATTAAATATAAGGGATTGTAAACTAACAGACATTTGTTGTCTTAGGATTTTAAATTAGTGATTGTGCAGCTGGATCAGATTTATTAATGCAGCAATATATAATTTTGTTGTAGTATATGTTTTATTGTTGCCTGTTTGAAAATGCGAGCATCCTCATTTTAAGACGCATGATCCCTTATTTTTGTCGTATTATTGTTGATCATTAGCCTTGGGAATCAGGATCAGATTATTTATTTATGCCATAGGGTAACTAGTGAACCATGCACCCTTGTGTGGCCCCTAAGGTGATGAAAAAAAAAAACTGCAGTTATGATGCAGCTGGGTAAAATGTCACTTTTTGATCAGTAATGGTCATGTGAGCAGAAATGCTGAAACCAATCTGGGGCCCATTTCAGAGGCTTTTCTGGGGCCCTGCCATGTCTGAGGATGAGCGCTTTTTGGATTCATTTGGTTTACATGCTGCAAACTCAAGCAATGTCAGAAAAGATGTACAAAACTGAGGGAGAAAAAGTGATGCACAGACCTGATTTGATCTTTTTTCGCCCCAGTATATCACAAAAGAACAAGTTCTAATCTGTTTTTTTCTGATATGGTGCAGCCCTGTATGTTTCTTTCTAATCATAAAACAGCACTGAGACATTTTTTTCTTTCTTTCAGCTAAGCCAAGCCATGAGCCATCAGGAGCTGCCAGTTCACTTGCCAGAATCAGCCAATTGAAGCTAATGCTGAAAATAATAAAATCACCCTCCAAAATCTTAAATTCTACATTTTCATCTGGGCAGGAAGACACCCACATTAGCATAACTTGGAAAAACATACAAGAGACCACAGCACATGTGCTCGCGCAGACACACCCCCTGTCCAAAAAGTCTGCACACACCCCCGGTCTGCATACTTTCCGCAGACGCAGACTACACAGATCTGTTTATGTTATCATATAAATATCAGATTTCAAATATGCTGTGAGTTCTGACAAATGGTTTTAACAACAGAATACCAGACAAAAAACTTTTTTTCAGACAGAATGGGGACACCTACAGTTTCCCTCAAGTTTATCCATATCGGGCGCGGATCGATGCGCAAAAACAAACTTTTCGGTTATTTACCAACTTCTTTTTTATCATCTTTTTACTCGTTTTAGGCGAAATGACACGCGCTTTGTTTAAAAGAAAGCGATCAGAGATACCTCATGGAATATCTAACGTCTTCAGAAGAGTAAAAGAAGTAAAAACTCACCGGAGAAGTTCTCCAGCCGTCCGCTTTCTGTGCTGCTGCCCCATTTTATCGTCATGTCAAAACTACACACGAGTCTACAGGGGAGACAGCCGGGACGTGTCCGGTCCCTATAAAACACAAATAAACACCCTGCTGTCATGAAAAATCTCTCCTTTGGCATCGTCGAGGCGGTAATAATGATTTTATGTTGCGCCTTTACGCACATCGTTTCCCTCTGGTCAAAGTTTCATCAATCGGAATCACTTTAAAAAAAAACTTCTCTGGACTTATTGAGACCCCTGATGTTCAAAAAGAATCCGAGACAAAGAGTAAGCATTTGTCTCCCCCCACCAACACCACAACATGTCTCGTGGAAAATTGGATCACTTCTTTACCTACAACGGGACCCACTTCCACCCCCCTTCCAAACGTGATGGACAGATTGCGTGAAAAAGTCAAATTGCCACAAGGAATGAAAGCAGAGGAATTTTTTCCCTGCTTGAAGAACATATTTAACAAGGCTTTAAGCTGTCAGGAATGCTTTGTGGTCGGCTGGCCAAAGGGGAAAGAAATATGTTAATAATGTAGGCTACTGCCATACCAAATATGGCAATATTGTTACGTCTGAGCTCTGGTGCGCATCTGGAAACGCTTAGCTCCTCTGAATAAAGGCGCTGGAGAGCCAGAAATAGACGCTGTTAAACGTATTTCTGCCCACACCTCTGGGCTCACAGACACCTATTTTAAACGTGGCCATTGCTACATGCTATAACTGTGACTCAAACAAATGCATTGATGAGGAAACACTTTTACGCACAGAAAAAGCACTTGAAGTACGCGGAACGCTGCAGTTAAATCAAGTTTACAACACTTTTGAACCTTTTTACGCACTGTGATTTCCTTTTTTGGCATGATTTGGCTTATTTTGAAAGATCACGTGGATAAAATATTCCAGTGGTCGCCATTGCAGCGTGTCACCATATTATTTTTGACACGGTGTAGTGATCAGATGTACTTTTACGCTCACAAAAAATAATTTATGTATTTTTGAGTACATTTTTAAGCACTGAGATCTCATTTTTGGGCATTGTTTGACTTGTTTTCAAAGATTAAGAAGAATAAATATAATAAATATAGCCACTGTAACATGCCATTAAAGTGTATTTACCGAGTCAGGAAAGTTTTACGCAAACAAAAATGACAACATGTGTACGACTATAACAGCTTGATCATCCATTTGACACATTTCACGCACATTAATATGGTTAACATTATGATTTGGCTCATGTTAAACAAAGATTAAAAGGAAAAGCTGTTTCAAATTAAAATGGAGGTCATGAAGTCGAAAATACAAAATGTTTATTTTAAGTTTTAAGGAAGTAAAGTAGGTAAACACTGTCTGGGAGGATCAGGACGCACAGAAAAATGACAGTGGGGCATTCAAAATTAACTATTTATATCTAGAAGTAAGGGGGATTTGGGTTGATAGATGTGAGAAGTGCGCAGAGGAAGAAAACGAAAGGGGGGTAAACAAGAAGGCAAAAATGTGAGACGGAAAAGTGTGTTCAGATGGGATCCAGGGGGGGAAAATCCATTTGAGAGAGCGAGAGAGGGAGAAAAAAAGAGAAAGGTTTAGACAGGGTGGAGCTTAGGTCTTGGATGGAAAATGCGCCGAGAAACATTCCTGGCATAGTTTGGGAACAGTTCAACAGGCAGCCCAGGAACGACGTCAGCTCCACTATGGTATAAAAGTCCTGAGGTGGCTGGAGCTCAGCAGACTGCAAGCGCTTTACCGAGAGATTCAACTTCTCTAAAAAAGGAGCCTGAGACTACCAGCACACAAACAGAGCGAAGAGCGAGGGAATACCTAAGGACTCCTCCGAAGACAGACTTTACCTACTTTTCATACAAGCGAGCACAGGATTCCTCCTTAACGCGCAGAAGACATTTATCCAAAATGCTGATGCTTACTGTTGCCGTTACCTTCCTCGGGAGCCTCAACTTGGTGAGTTATTTCTCTTTTTCTGTCTGAATGAGAAAACCCTTTCGCTGTGTGGGAAGAGAGTAAACTTTTAGAAGATCTCAGCCTCTAATTCAAGATTATGTTACTGCTTGTGTAGGTTCTGTCCTCCTCCTCCTGCCCCTCCGTGTGTGAGTGCCCCCTGGAGATGCCCAAGTGCGCACCCGGCGTGAGCGTCGTCCTGGACGGCTGCAGCTGCTGCAAAGTGTGCGCCAGGCAGCTGAACGAGGACTGCAGCCTCACCGAGCCTTGTGACCACACCAAAGGGCTGGAGTGTAACTTTGGAGCGAGCTTTGCTGGGGCTACTACTCGTGGCATCTGTCGAGGTAAGAATCTGAAGCTCCAGATGTGCATGCTTTAGAAGTTCTTCCTGAAGTCAGGGTGGGTAAATGAGGGCAGATTATCTAGAGTGAGATAAGGAAGCTTCTAGTTAAAAAGTTAATGTTTTAATCAGGGTGTGCGGGCAGTTTGGGATATGCATGCCTTCCCATTTGCTTGAAGCTCTTGTTAAAATAAGTGGGTTTGATTCAGGAGTTTGGGAAGCTGTGTGATTTCAACACTGAGGAATGCAGTGAGAAGGAAACTTAGACTAAACTCACAGCACAGACAGCCCACTGTGGAGGGAAAAAAGACTCCTCAAGGCAGCCTCAAGAATTTCACAGTTTAACTGATCCTTACCTGGCAGCCATGTGATGTCTTCTGCAGACTTTTCCAAGCAGAGCAGGAAAGAATAACATTCCTTTCCCCCTCCTGTTTTTTTCTCCCCCTTGCAGCCAAGTCAGAGGGCCGACCCTGCGAGTACAACAGCAGGATCTACCAGAACGGCGAGAGCTTCCAGCCCAACTGTAAACACCAGTGCACATGTATAGACGGAGCGGTGGGATGCGTCCCGCTGTGCCCGCAGGAGCTCTCCCTGCCAAACCTGGGATGCGCCAACCCGAGACTGGTCAAGGTGGCGGGCCAGTGCTGCGAGGAGTGGGTGTGTGATGATGGCAAGCAGACAGACATCTTGGAGAAGATCTTTGGCAAAGACATGCTGACTGATGATTCAGAGAGAGACCTCACCAACAGGAACGAGCTCATCTCTATTGTGAAGGGAGGACTCAAGTCTCTACCAGGTAAGGAGGTTGGCTGTAGTCATGGATTTATCAACAGAACATCTTGAAGATGCTGGAATCCTTGATGCTAATGTTTTCATCTCTCTTCTTCTGACAGCATTCAGACCACAACCTGAAGTCTACATGTTTGACAGCCAAAAGTGTATTGTCCAAACCACACCCTGGTCCCAGTGCTCCAAGAGCTGTGGAACAGGGATCTCCACCAGGGTCACCAACAACAACAACGAGTGCAAGCTGGTCAAGGAGACAAGAATCTGTGAAGTGCGGCCATGCACCCAGTCACCTTACTCCAGTTTGAAGGTAAGCTTGAGGCACCCAGACTCAATGGGATGGACGCATGCTTGAAACAGAAAATGCATCCTTTCTGAGCCTGACAGTCAACTAACCATCGTCTTTCTGGTCTTTGTTTCCCTGCAGAAAGGAAAGAAATGCAGCAGGACCAAGAAGTCCAGCCAGCCGGTGAAGTTCACCTACGCCGGCTGTTCCAGCCTGAAGAAGTACAGGCCCAAGTACTGCGGCGCCTGCGTGGATGGTCGCTGCTGCAGCCCCCACGACACCAGAACCATCCGCGTCAAGTTCCGTTGCGAGGACGGCGAGACCTTCAACAAGAACATCATGATGATCGAGTCCTGCAAGTGCACCTACAACTGTCCCCACGCCAACGAAGCCTCCTACCCCTTCTACCGCCTCTCCAACGACATCCACAAGTTCAGAGACTGATCCTGTGGCTAGCATCCAAGCGGAAGACATCATCAGCAGTACTGGCGGCCAATGGCGGTCCAGATGAATGCAGGGGTGTAAATAGACTACCAATCAACTACCGGCTTCTTGTTGTAACTAGATTCCCAAGGAATTGTTGGCTTACATCATGAGGACTTAAATGAAGTGCACTGTTTGCTGTGACTCGGCAGCATTCCTATCTAAGAACTGCTTCGTATTTTGGAGCATCCGAAGTAGCTTCGTTATGGAGCAAGATGTAATAAATATTTGTACATTTATCCTAGTCTCTGATATCAATTCACTGTGTATATTTTGATCCTTTACATCAGACATGACACAGACTGTAGACTTGTGTGTGTATATGTAGATATGCACATGCGCAACTTCAATTAGCATACCATCCTGTATCTTAAGAACAAGACACCGAGATGCAGCCGCTCGACTTGTTTGACAAACGCGCGGTTCCATTCCTTCCTGACGTGGGCATTATTGTTCATGTTTTGTGGCAGCTATTGAACTCCTTTCATGAAAAAAAGACAAAGCGAAACATGTCAAAGGATGAATGAATGTTTTTATTATTGTTATTAATATTATTTATCAAGAAAAATGTAGCTTCTTTATTTGGATATTATGTGTCATACTGGAATAAATTGTAAAATGATTTAATTTTATATGCTACAAATAAAACTGGTTTATTTATGAAATATGACACCGTCTGGGGTGAGTCTTTCTTTTTTTGTTGGAGCGAGTCTGCAGGGCAGCACAAAGGACAATGCTGGTCTGCAGCGGGGGCCGGGGGAGGATGTTTAAAGCCACGATTCCCAGAGAAAATCCCCCTGTTATATCATTCTGGAGAGCCAAACAGATTCTCAGACAGACACAGAGCAGGGTCACTCTCTTCTTATATAACACAAGCCCTCTCTCCTGACTTTCTGTGCGTCGGAATGCCATTCTGCAGCAGGGCTAGTTTTCTTTCATTTGATCTGGCTAAGCCGTACACTTGACTGATTCTGAGAGAGAGAGAGGGGGAAAAAAAAAGATTAAGTCCACGAGTAGCAATGAGTATGGGAGTATGCCAAGAATCTTAAGTGCTGTGCTGAATGGGCTGGGATTAGACACCATGCAACAAGGACAATGACTATTATTGTATACAAAGGGCTGTATACAAAGAATGCATTCCCAGAGGAAGCTCTTTTTTTTTTTTCTCACACAGCGGCGCAGCAATACCAAATTGACCTAATTCATTAGCAGTTGCCTTTAGAGGAGAATTAGCAGCATTGGCCTCTGCTGGCTCTTAAACTGCAGGGGTCTGCTAAACAGTTGTAAACAGGCCTGCAAAGTCGTGAGGGATTAAGTCAGCCTTCCAGGTCTCATTTTAACAAGCATTAAGAAATACTATTATGAGGTGGAAGCAGGAGGAGGACCGGAAACGGGGGGGTAACATACTTTCTTCTATGGTCATAGAAACTTTGAGTTCCAGCTACTGAAACAGTCACAAACACCACCTGAGGAACAAAATAAACATCTGAAAGAGATGTTATTTTGGGAGACTGACCGTGGATTCATGCTCCTGGTACAGAAAGCTACAGAGTAGTCTGGAGTAGGGATGGGAAATCCATCAGGTTCTGACATATTAATATATTTTTAAAACAGATAGTCAAAGAAAAGATATTCAAACATTAGAAAGATGATCAACACCAAGAACCACTAACAGTGACAAAAATATCATAATAAGAACTTCATTTGTGTAGAACTTTAATAACAGAAGTTTAAGAAGTGCTTTGAGAAAAAAACAGAGAAATGTAGATGTAATGTACACAAAATAAAAGACCCTCAGCACAAAAGAAGCAATTCAAGAACAACAAGAAGCACAAATATGAGCAAGAAACCCATGCAAACATACCCAAATTATGTATATAAACCAAGCATAGTAAGTACCTGTTTAATATATCATAAGAACCTGAGCAAGACAAGAACCAAGCCACATAAGTGAAACCATAAGGACTAATATAATAGAATAAATTAAAGTTTTAAACAGTAAAAAATGAAAGCTGTGAGAAGACATGAAAGCACTAATGAGAAATTAAAAGCTTTAAAATAACATAAAAGTCAGAGTTAATACAACTTGAACATTTAAAGGGAGATAAAATAAAATAAAGTGGAGCAAGGTCCAAAAATCACCAATAAGAGAGAAAAATGTACAATGTGATGTAAACATAAAATCATAAGCATGTCATGAATTAAAATAGGAATAAAATATAAAAAGGGCATTAAAATGTAAAAATAAAAAAAATCCTACAGTGGCTGAAATGAGATTATAGAGAGCTAAAATGATAAGAACAATAAGGACAGAAAAGAAGACAAAAAACAGTTAGACAGAAATAAGAGTAGAAGTGCTCTGCGTGCACTAATCCCTGCCAAAGGATTTCTCACATTGTTGCTGAGTTATTATTGAAAATGCAGAAAACTGCCTTATCTCAAACTGTGAATAAATCCTTTAAAAAAATCTGCATTTGGATTCAGATCATCATCAAACTCTTATCCCTCCTTCCTTGTTCCATGACAAATATTTCCTGATAATTTGATCTAAATCTGTAGAGAATTTTTCAAGCTATCTTGTTCTCAGACGAACAAACAAACAAACTCCTTCCTTGGCGAACATAATGAAGTCGACTGCATAAAAGCAGTCTTAATATGCTTATTGATCACAAGACTATTATTTACAGGACTGATGCAAAGCTCAAGTGTCAAATATTCAAGTGAACACAGCAACTCACTGAAATTAAAACCTTATTTCCTCTTTCATAATGAATGATAAAGTCAATAGTGGTTTATTTTAAAGGCCATTTGAGAACTAAGACAATAAAAACAGACTAATAAAACCACAAAATGAAATAAATATGAGACTGTGCATCAGTGAGCAGCATTTCTATACTACAGTGGCAATAACAGCTGGAAAGCACTTAATTAAAATACCAGTTATATTTTGTTCCAGTGCCTCGCAGCTGAAATGTTCGTCTAATTGCATCTAAATGAGTGAAAAATCTAATTATACTGATGTGTCTGATACCATGGTGATAGGACTGGACGTCCAATACTGGGCAATATTTATCCTTAGCAATCAAAAAGAAGAGACATTCTGCACAGGATGTGAATCCATACATTCAGCAAAATGGGTTACTGAAGATGAATATGTTTCTGTAATTTTTGGTTCCACTGATCAATTTGATTATGACGATTTTACCAAACTGAAATAGGTGATATTCAGGTTTTGACTACTTTAGATATCTTCATTGTATGAAAGTGTTGCCAGAGTTTTTGAACAATGGTGTTGGAGTTTGTCTTCAGTTTTGTTCTAGATGTATTATTGAGTTTTTTGCCCTTTTTGAAGGAACAGGATAATAAAATGAAGACAGAGAGTGAGGAATGACATACAGGAAAGGAGCCACAGGTCCAATTTTCTCTCCGGTCACCCATTTTGAGCAAGATGACGGTGCATGCAGCATACTTGAGCTCCTTGTCTCAGTGCTTTTTGTTTGACTTTTTGAGTCTAGAGTTGCTACCTCGATTTGCTATATCTGTGCAAAGACACTCATTTTTATTCTGATTCTGGTTTCAGGCGTCCGTGCAGGGGCTCACAGGCAACAACAACTCAGCTACCAGTGCATCCTGTCTTGCTGGTTTACATCTCATGTGGAGGTTGTGGTTCTCCCTGTGCATGTGTGGGTTTCCTCAAGGTACTCCGGCTTCCTCTCATTGACCAAAAACATGCTTTTTAGGTTAAATGGTCCCAAGAGCAGAGTTCACAAATGTTTGTCTCTTTGTATCAGCACTGTGACAAAAAGTGACCTGTCAGGTAATGCCAGTTTCTTGCCCAATGACAGCTGAGATAATGGATGGAAGGATGGATCATATCAAAGTTTATGATTCTAATATGGTGGCAGAAAGTTTGATCTCATCGAGCAATGGTCACATGTTTATACGATGAGTTATTCATGTTTGTGAGTGTGAGTAAAGTGACTGTAAACTCTCCTCAAGCTGTGCATGTGCTCTAGTGCTGACACAGTTCTGAGTTGAACATTTGTTATTCATTTGCAGCACAAACACAACAAAATATAAGTTGTAGGCTGCCATTTAGGTAAAAAACAGAAATATGATTTATGGTGCATGTTGCCCAGCCCTAGTCTGATCTGGGGTAAGGAGAGCAGAGCTCAGGGGCAACGACAGAGAAGGGTTTCTTCTTTTTTTTGATCCAGGTAGAGGGAGCGGCTCAGGAATGCAGCAGTGGCTCAGAAAGCAGACATCCTGATGGGCGGCAGATGTTGGAAAATATTTCAGAGCAACATGTTCACTTTAGCTGGGAAGATTTTTCCAAATATACACAAACACTCCCGAGTGCTCGCTCGAATCCACAAAAAGGCATTTTATCTCCAAGAAAACAACCATAAAGAGCTGTCTATCTGAGGCTTCGTGCACAGCATTCCTGCATGGCTGCTGGAAATAAAGTCTTAATCGAGTGTGTTTAATAAGAGGTTGAGCAGGACACATCTCCTTTGATTGAGCTGCATACCGCACAGGATGTGCCCACTGAGGTTTTACAGATCGCTCACATGAAAGGCTCCTGAGGTTTACCTAATCACAAAGATGTGTGGCCGCCCCATGCAGCCGGATTTACAGTCCAAACACTTTCAGGGAGCCCTGTTCTGCCCTCTGTCTGCTGATGCTATTTAGGTGCTGAAGAGTTAATGTGGTTGAGCAAAATATGATGAGAAATGTTTGTCAGGGACTTTTGAAAATGATGAAAACAAGATAATAACGAGCTACAATAAAACTTTAACAATAAAAACTGGCAATATATCAAAATTATGTCTGTGTTCCCCTGATACAAATATTGCTGTCCTTAAAGTGTGGAGCCCAGAATCAAGTCTAACCAGTGGCTCCTTTTCTGTATGCAGTTCCTCTGTCTCTTTCTCCCTGATGTCCAACTCTATCCACTTTCATGCCCATCAAAAAAAGACACGAGTCCATGAGAAAACATCCAAATAACTATCACAAACTATGTTTGTTTCTGTTAGTGGCAGTACACAAGACTAGGAGTAGGTATTTGTATCAAATTGAACTAAATATCTTACCTTGATCGGTCTTAAGTTTGAAAGTATGTCATCTCTAGCTGATTTTGAAGTTAGCATTCTCATTTAGATGCATAATATGAGCTGCTGCTGCTGCATCTTCTTCATCCACTGAAATCAGCCACTGTAAGATCACCCAGAACGTCACAGCAAGACCTGCAGGTTCAAAATATTAATCCAGTGTTGAAAGTCTTGTTCAAATGATCAGGATAAAAGCCAATAGCTGACAAGATATGTGACATAAGTTACATTATGATGTGTTTTAGGTAGAATGGCTATAACTGTAGGTGAAGGAAAAAGGGTCATCTGGAAATGTTCAAATGCAGCTTAAAAAACAGGTTTGAGGGAGATATTTGATTAAAAAATAGTTCTTTGAATAAAAAAAGAGTATTACCAGCAGTACAAAGAATGAACAAGCTTCATTTGAGGAAAAAAAAGTGTTTTTGTCTAATCTTTCCATCAAATAAAAAAAGCACTGTTGTGGTATTGATAAAGACTTGGGATAATGAGTGATGTTATGAAGATATTAACATCAATAAAGATTATCCAAAGTATTAAAACTGCAGTCAAGGGACAGCATGTAGATTTTTTTCATTCAAAACACTTGTTGGTCCCAACAGCCATGACAAGACACAACATATTGTATTGTTGTTATGGATGCCCCCTCTCAGAAACAAAACAAACAAACAAACAAATGAACTAGAAGTACCCCCAGAGCACAAACTACTCACTAAGGAATTTCTGACATTGTTAGCTGAGTCATTATTGAAAATGTGGAAAACTCCCCAATCGCTCAATGTGAACAAATCCTTTGAGAGATTCCTGGATCAACATCCAGGTTTGGATCACCTACAAAGTCTAATCACTTCTGCCATTACCAACATTCCCTGGAAATGTCATCAGATGAACTAACAGGCAAAATCATAAACTTCTAGGCAGAAGTAACAAACAAACAAAACATTAGTACTGCTAAGGATGTGGGCTAAAAGCTCCGTCATCTTAAAGAGCACATGTTTTGCCTTACCTTAGGTTCATATATATATTTTGATGAGTATGTTCACAACCACTAATGCTCAAAAATCCTTCTAGTTTTCACATGCAGAGCACCCCTGATCGTGTTATACACTCAGTCTATCAGAGATGCTCTGTTGGAGCTCCCACCCCTTAAAGGCTCCCTTACCCATGTGGGCCTGGTCCGTTCTAATTGGTTTACATGCCAACTCTGTGGTAATTGGTCAGTTCAGCACTGTTCAGCCATGTTGCAAAAACTCTGCTTTCATTCTGATGGCTACACTCTGCAATAAGCATGCCACTCTGAGCCAATGGGCTGAAATTGCAAAAGCAATGATGGTATGACATCACACTGGTAGCTTTACTTATGGGGGCCAGGGGAATGAGATGATTTAGGAGAGCTGCTGGCATGGTAAAGAGAGGTAGAGGGAGAAATCTTAACGCTGCAGACTTTTGTTTTGTTCAAAGAAGAGCTCGATCATGCAGTTGGAAACATGTTAAACACACCAATAAAGCATGATAACAGCACTTTCAACTGGACTTTTAAGGTTAGTTTAATTCAAGAGCAAATATTTTGACCAAAGTTACAGTTTAGATTTTATTACTTCTTAATTGAACTAAAACTGGACAGGAATGCTTTTTGAGTTTTTTGTCTAACATAAGACTGAAATAACAAAGAGTAAAAATAAGTTAAATGTGACAAAAGTTTACCAGAATTTTGTCTAAACACAAAGACAGACTTGGAAATATCTGCCAAACTCAACACTGTAGCTGATCAAAGTCATTCTTCCTGCTAACATAACGCAGCTAACGGGGTTATGTAACGGATCCTTAATGTTATGTGAGCCATCCTTAATAAGCAATCATTTATAAAGCTCAGTAGACCACAATTATTTTGCCTTAAACTCTATCACAGACCAAAAAGATCACATCATACTTGTGGTAAATTAATCGCCTTGTCTCAGCCAACGCAGCACAAAACCTGTAAAAACTATCACACTCTCACTGCTGCAATTAAATCACCCAGAGACTACCTCATTCCCTGAACTCGGAGAGTGTTTATATGACAAAGACATTAGCATTAAAGCTTCATCAGGCACTACGTAATGCTGTTCGACCAGGAGCTGAGGGCTCAGAGAGTGGTCATTACAACATGCTGGAGGCTACTGAGCACTGATGTCAGCTTTTTACAGCCCCCTAGTCTACAAACTCAGGTTAATACTCAGTGTTATTAGGAAGCAGTGGGCAAGAAGAAAGGAGGGTGAGAGTCTGGCCATCAAGTGCTCCTGTGGAGGCAGAGGTCTTGATTCTAAAGGCTCCATCTGCTGGAGGAGACAGAGAACAGCACCCTGAATGTTGAGTCCTTACACCTGAGGGAGCCTGCATGTTTTTTTCCCCAGTATTTTTATTGAAAAAATACAGTATGATACTTCCAATCACAGATATACAATTTGCCTTTTCTTTTTTATACACATGCATATGTACACAGTCACATATACACATATAGAGACGAAAATGACCAAAAACCAAACCAAAACAAACTAGAGAGCACAAACCTCCGTCGAGGTAGCTCACATATTGCTTTTACACCTATAAGCAATAGTTCCATGATAAAGTTACCATCATAATATGATTCCTTGACCCTGACAACCCACAGCTAGCACTCAGAATCATGTTGATATCATTATTAGTTAGACAGTAATTAACCAAAAACGATAATGGTGGTTATCTGGATCACCACCAAAATCTAATAAATTTTCCTCATTCTCCTGAAAATTTCCGCAAAATCTGTTCAGTAGTTTTTGCATAATCTTCCTAACAAACAAACAAACAAACAAATATACGCCGGCAAAAACATAACCTTCTTGGAGGAGCTAAAAAACACTCTGCTAAGAATTAGAATAAATTATATTTAAGTGTAATAAACAATGAACAACCCCCCCACCTACGCCCCCACTCAGCTCATCATGACCAACACACATACTGCTGGTTATTTATGCAATATAAAAGATACAACAATGATCAATTCTGCTTTACAAGTCGGGAATCTGGGAAATAAGTTGGTGTCCTGATTCCACCGGTTACCATGTCCATTGGTGACTTGGAGTTGACACCATGGTTGACTTTGTGTTAGCTTGGTTTCCTTGGCTGTATTTTCTCACATATAAACTAACAGGCACTCATTCAATAGGGTACTACCTATAAATTAGCAAAATAGGAAATGAATGGTTGCCATTTGTGGAAAAATTTGACTGTACATCCTCTCAATATGCATTTAATTTTCTCAAGTTTAAGAAAAAAACATGTCTTTAAGGATAGAAGGAAGAAAGATGGAGCCTGCATATTTTTGAGTGCAGTTGCAATTAGTTTTTACTGTTATCATTTGCACTGCTAATGTATAATATGAATAAAACAAAATTAAAAAACGTATGCCAGGGCAGCCATAAAGGTGCCTACTTCATTGTTAATACCCAGTTTGCTTGTCTCCATGTGCTTCTCTTTTAGCATCTCCCTCTATTTTCCAATGGTTTTCATAATTTCAATGGAGCAGTTTTTTAAAATTTGTGTTGCACCAATTTACAACAAAATCAGCCAAATCAAAAAGAGAAGGGTCTAGACCAGCGATGGGCAAAACACGGCCTGGGGGCCACATGCTATGCTCCCTCTGTCAGGTGGTTTTCACACCTACAGCTCAATTGCTTTGTCTGGTTCAGTTAAAAAAAAAAAAAAAAAAAAGGGAAATTAGCATATTTCCCTCACAGTGTTTCATGTTCACATGCCAGTGTTTTGAAGTGACCCCTAAAGGATGTGGGGTCTACAAGGGAAAAGTCCATTGATCGTTCTATATTATGACAAAAATAGCAATGATTGAAGAATTATGTGCAATATCAGCTGCAATGCATATGTGTGATAATAGAGGGATCACGAAAATACTAACACTAACAGCTACAATGACTATAAAATGTGGCAGAACACTAATAAATATGATGGATGTTCAAGTTGGATGTTGGGATGTTGTGCGAAACATAAATACAAGCAGAATACAGTAATTCGAAAATCCTTTTCGACATATTGTATATTCAATTGAATGCACGACAAAGACAAGACAAAGGAAAATACAAGCAGCCTGTTTAACACAATGTACGTTGGTTTTAGAACATTATAATCTATGTACGCACTGTTAATAAAAGGCCAATCAAGGTTTAGATTTTGGTTTTGTGCCTAGAGTGGCCAATCAAAGCTATCATCTGCCAACATCCTGTGCAGATAACCCCAAACATCCCTAACTAAATAAATGCTAGGTCGTTGTAAATAAAAGAACAACGAGTATGTGATAGACTTCTACTTTTTGTTAAAGGGTTAGTTCGGGTTTTTTGAAGTGGGGTTCCTAGAGGCCCATGGCACTGGTAAATATTATCACCAATTAAGGGACCTGCAAGCTTTGTCCCTGGGGGAAGATATCAGCCAGTACATAGCAGTAGATGGTGCCATGAAAGCCTCAAAATTGACCCAGTTACAGGTTTAAACTACTAAAAAAACAAAGTTGGCTTAACAATTTGCAATAGTAAGATTTTTTACGTTTCCTTAACCAAATCACTGGTTTAGAAGTATTTTGAGATGAAGTGTAGGGTTACGTATCCCTCCGCCAGCAGCTCCCCATACCACTTCAGGTCAGAGTGCTACATCGGGGTCAGGCAGTGGTCACTAGAGCAGAAACTGATATAAATTGCAAAATCTGGACTCATGTTTGCAGTGCCCACATTACCGATCAGGAGTTCGACACATGACAGCAGTTTGAAGGAAAATGAAAGAGGTCTGATGAAGGTCCGGGAGAAGCCATGTTACTAAGTCCCATTTGTGACAGGAATAAGCCTCAGAGTTTGCAAACACAGGCTCACATTTCATGCATCTGCACCACCAGGTAACTTGTGATCTGTCCTGCTCCTCCATTCTCCATCCCTCTTTCCACTCATCTGCAAAAGCTCTTCCTCTGAACAATCTGGTTCATAAAGATATGATGGTGGATGGATACATAACTCCTTCGCCACAACAAACTAAAGTTCCAAACACAGGGGCTTTGTGGAGGAAAAGTTAAACATTGCAAAGAATCTTACTGTAGTGTAGTGTCAGGCCAACATAGTTTTTTGAGTAGTTTTAACCTACAAGTGGGTTAATTATGAGGCTTTCAGTGGCACCATGTACTGATATGTACCATCTAATGTCCTCCTTGGATACCTCCCCAGAGGGACAAAGCTCGCAAGTTCCTTTACTGGCACTCATATTTACTGGTGCCATGGGCCTCCAGTAACCCCACTTCACTAAACATGAACTGACCCTTTGAGTTACTGGAGAGAACATTTATTATGGATTATTATGGATAATTATGGATAAGAAAGATCAGCTGATTGATAGAACATGAAACACATTATGGTGTCTTGAGTACGAAATGTCCTAACCAAAGTTTGATGTTACTTGACTATGAACTTGAAGCCAGATCTAGCAAAGCCCCTCGAAAACTACAAATTTTAAGTAAAATATAACAGAAACAAAATAATACTGAAGATATCCATTAGCCTGAGGGTGTGGGACCCTCTTGTATAAATCAGCATGAACACACACACATACAGACACACTACAGTGACAGTGATGCAACTATTCGGACACGCCCGCCACATCCACATCTGTAATTACATAAGAAGGACTGATGAGCAGGCGTAAGGGGGAATTCACAATCCAGGCTCCCTCCCAGGCAGTTGGAGAGCTCTGTCGCTCCCCGGAGGGCTGCTGGCTACCGGAGCGATTATTTCTCTCAAACAAGCCGAGCATTGATGGAAGAGGCAGAGCGGATTCTTTGTGCGTTTAAAGTCTCGGCCCAAAGGAAACAATGTTGGACTGAATCGTCTCAAAAGGGGGCACAGGCCGTCAGCAGCTGAGCTAATGCTGGTGTGTGCTATCAGAAGATATGAATTTGTCTTCTGTTCATTTGAAATCTTCAAGAGACAAAAGGCTACAGATCATTCGGATCAACAAATGCAGTTCTTTCCCAATACGTGAAATATTGTTGGCATGAAGTAGTACATCTTGGAAGGAGTGAAGGCAGATGTGGTGTTTGGTTCTTTCCAGCTATTGGCTTCCTCTATCCTCATGATGCACCATGATTTTGTCAACAAGAGTCAAGTACAATAATAACTAACAATTTTTATGTTTTAATGATCAGGATTCCTGAACTTTAAACACAGCTTTTTAGTTGTATTTTTAGCTGAAAGCTACTGTAAGCATGTCAAATTGCTTTATTAGTCACTATTCCAACCTTAGCCAACATATTTGTGCAATCTCAACAGTGTGCAGCAGCTTGTCAGCACATTTTAACAATTATAAACAAGAAATTATGGGGTGCTGATGGCTTAGAAATGAGGTCCACTTCATGAATAGAGGCAATAGTCCTCCAAAGACTGGCACACACATAAGAGTTACACAATATTAAAAATACAAAATATACAAATAAGAAATCAAGTGAATAAAATCTGACATTTTGTTAAAGTCTATAAAGTCTATAAAGTGAGTTTTAAAAAGTGATCTCTAAAAGATATCACTGATTCTGCATGCCTTATCTCCTCAGGCAGGTCGTCCCAAAGTCAAAGAGCTCCGCTGGAGAACGCCTGATTACCTTTGGGTAGGGTACACACTACAACAATTATGGCCTGAGTTCTGACTCGGATCCCTTCTCAAACTCAGCTAAGGCTTAGTTATTTAGAGATCCTAAAGATTTTTTCACCTGATTATCCCTTAATCTGAGGTGTGTGAAGAGCCATTTTCCAATTCCAAGACGGGGCGGCTCCATCCTCTGAAGAGGATTGGAGCCGCCCCGTCTTGGAATTGTAAATATTAAATTTGTTGAATACTTACATCCTGAAATTCCGATGTTTGTGGAGTGAAGAGTAGCTCAGTCTGTAACGGGAGATGCAAACTGACTTCTTGGTCCAGTTGGTAACACAGCTGAAAGCAGGTTGGAGTCCCTTGCCTCCAGAGCTTCGCACCCTTAAAATTCATCACACATAAACACCTATAAATAAAGTAGGGTTGATGTTGCTGGTGGTGCAAGTGAGTCATCAGGAGCATCCTCTCTGACATTGAGGACAGCCGAGCATGTCCTAAATGTCAGAGAGGATGGAGCAAAGCCAATCAGGGCGCAAGCTGGTGGAGGCAAATGTAGCCATGAGAAGTACAGTGAAGGTGAAGCATAAAGTTAGACAGACATCTAGAACAGATGACCAACTTGTTGATATATGTCAAAAACACAAGCGTTTAAACAGTGTAACCTGTAAATGTATATGACGGACTAAGAGAGACAAACCTGGACTGGACAAAAATCTATCTATAGGAAGCCAAATACTAGTCACATGAAGCCTAGCAATTCCTTCCCATCTTGTCCACCATGCTTATCTACATTAAGGATGCATTTGATCACACCAGATTATAAACTGCGAGAGTTGAGGCTCTGGAAGTGAATGAATCAGATGGTGTGTGGTGTCCTATGTCTCTAACTTTGTGACACAACACCAATCCAAGAACAAAACTGATAAATCTGTCATTATTTGTCTTCATGTTTGGGCTCTTTCACTGCTTCAAAATCTCCTTTATGGAAAAATAAATAAAAATAAGTAAAAGTTGGAGTATGTATGAAGCACAACGAATTTACTCTTTAACAGTATATACAACATAAATATAAATATTAATGCACAGTTTGGATGGTAGGGATATTGTACTTAAAGACTGAAGATATATTAAGCATATATCAGAATATAAAAAGAGACTGCCCTGTAAATGTGCTCATATTCAACCGCTAAACTTTCAGTAAAAGATGGTCGCATAAAAGTTTGAAAGCGTAGTTATTATAGTGATCATTTCAAGCCACACCACAATAATCAGTGTCATAAAACCAAACTTTCTGGGTTAGGATATAAAAATGTGATTATAACTTTCTAGTAACGGTTGACCAAAGGATCAGAATTCAGCTGATGGTCCCGTGGAACAAAAGTGATGCATTTTCCTTCTCCTCCGTCGGCCCCATGCTGGGTAATTGCTGCCCGGTTTCCACTATTGTGAAGACATAAAAGCCTGAGTCATTACACCGTCGCAATCTTTCCTATGTGACAGTATTTCTGATTTCTTCTGCTGCTTTTGATCTCTGCGGCTCACAATAGCTGTACCATGAAAATGATGCTAATGAGTGGCAACTATGACTGTATGGGCTTCTCATGTCTCAAACTGCAATTAAGTGAAACAATGAAACAGATGTGAAATAAAGAAAGAGGGAGCACAATCACTCAATAACTGTGCGAGCTGTAATATCTGAAAAACTTGAGGGATACCTTTGACAGTGAGACAGAAAGATAATGAAGAATAATGTATGTAAGAATAATAATGACATACAGGATATTGCTTTTTTGTGCTCTATCTTTCTTTTTTAAATTCAAATCATCTACAACCAGACATTCCCTTACACCGTCTATACATTAAAACAAAAGAGGAAATTGCCTGAGCATGAAAAATGGCTGTGAATAAGTATTTTTTTCCATTTTGGTGTTTCTATACCTGCTCTGTGGTTGTTAATTCAGTATGTCAGGCTCAGGCTCATGCTGGTCTTCAGCATGAGCCTGAGCCTTCGGAAGGTACCAAAGCAATGAAGACGTGTTTCTTGCCTGAGAGGCCACAAGACTGTGCACTGAGGACGAGAGACCAGTGGCACCAATGTCCAGGGGAAAATGGAAAACATCTAATAACCCTTTAGTTTCTACTTTCTACGACCAAATTAGGTCTGATTGGATGAAGTTTCTGTCAAACATTTTCGTCTAATTTTTATTAGTTGACGAGAATGTCAGTTAGTTTAATTTTCCGTCTAGTTTTTATTTGTTGATGAAAATGACATTTCCGTTTTCAGTTTCTGTCCATGTGCACTTGTTTTTATTAGTCACTGTCTAGTTTTCATCAGGGGAAAAAAGGTTGTTGACGAAAAATATGATGAAAATGACTAGTCAACAAAATTAACAGTGCTCCAAACAGGATTAACATTTATTGAAGAGTCTAAAACTGGCAAAGTTTTGATCAGAAATGTGAATTTTGAACAGTATATTTAAAATGCCAGGAGATTTGGTGCCTCTGTCTCTCTAACACTCTCTCTCCGTCCTCTCTCTATATATCTCTTAGCCCCTTTTTGTTGCTCTTGTTCTCGTCTCTGGTTCTTGTCCTGTAGTCAGCCTGGGATCGCTGATGCGGATGGCCTGCTGCTGTGGACCTACAAAGCTTCAATTACCACAATACCTTTACAACATATAGACATGAAGACCCTCTTAAACTGGAAAGACAGAAAAAGTAGGACGATCTTCGACTTTACATGATCATAACTGGAACACTTTTAACTGGGATGGGATGTAATTCCCACTTCACACGTATGAGGTAAAGGAACCACATTTAGATGTGAAAAGGCTGATCCATCATTGATCTCAGTTTGATCTGTAAAGAAGTTTGTGAGATTTAGAGTATCAAATTAATAACACTGTGACAAAAAAAATCCAGGTAAAGTAAAAATAACGAAACAAACTTGGAGTTAGAAGGTGCTTAAAAATCAAAACTTTTTGTTCTATTCAATATTATGTGTGGATTCAGTATTTACTTCTTCTTAAGTGAAGCTTTTTGAACTTTCCCTGAACTGACAATTCAAGAATAAAGTTTATCATTCAGAACAACAGGGAGCTTGTGCACTCCTCAGCAATGATTTAATAGTCTTATGCCATATTGAAAGCACATTACAGTTTAAGTCCAAGGCCTCCTTCTTCTGTATGAATGCAATACAAAATAAAACATAATAAAGTTGCAATTCAAAGTATACTGCTGGGAAATAAGAGCCGAGGTTAGACAGATTGCTTTACGTTAAAAGATAAATCTTCACGTTCTGCTTTTACCGTGGGAAGTCATAAATTTGAAATAAAAATAGTCAAGGTCTATCAATGCCACTTCAATAACACAGCAATCGAAACAGAGCAGAACATCTCAGGAGAAAGACAGGTGCTCTAAAAAAACAATCCTCATGATAGCTTTGGTCTGATAGTAAAAGGATAACAGACAACATGAAGCTCTGTTGGTTTGGACTGTCAGCCTGAGAGAAAGCAGACATCAGGGAACCAGTGAATCACTTCCTGAAAATGACCTACAGGGGTTCGTCTCCACGGTGACAACACGGCTGCTCTGTTTGTGAATCCTTAAAGAAGACGAGATCAATCGACCAAAAACTCTTCCTATTATATGTTAAAAGAGCAAAAGTTCTGAATAGTCGTGAATTAACATGCTTTGGAATTTTTGTCTTATAGAGTAAAATCTGCCTTTTCAGCTTATCTCTTATCCTCTGACAAAGGCAACAACAGCAAGAACAGAAACAGGCTTCACTTACCTCATTAGTGGTGGTGATGGTTGTGTTGGGCCCCGTTGCAGCACCATGAACAACAAACTGTGATGCTTTGTGTTTCTGACCCCTTAATATCAGAACCAGCATGAACTTCTTCAGCAGTTTGAGCAACAGTCTGTCGGATCAGACCACACAGGCCAGCCATGTGCATCAATAAGCCTTGGATGAGCATGACCCTGCTGCCGGTTCACCACTGTTCCTTCCTTGGACCACTTTAGTGAGATACTGACCACTGTAGACCAGGAACACCTCACAAAAGCTGCAGTTTTGGAGATGCTCTGACCCAGTCTTCTAGCCATCACACTTTGGCCCTCGTCGAACTCACTCAGATCCTAATTCCTGCCCACTTTTCCTGCTTCTAACACCAACTTTGTGGACAAAATGTTCACTTGCTGCTTGATATATCCCACCACTAACACGTTCCAGGTAGTAAAAAATTAAGGCAAATCGTGAGCACTATAACTGAGTAACTTTGTTTTTGTTGAGAAAACACATGCAGGTTTATCTCTTTACCAGAGCAGCTCTATGCTTTAGCCAGAGAGAAAAGGACAAGGTTAAATCACTCAAAATATAATAAAAACTTCAATTTTCAAGCACAGATCCAGCTTGAATCCAATAAACTCTTGCCCACTCTGACATCATGATTGATAACCAGCTGACTTTTAAGGTCCTTGTGGCCTCGATTGCTCGGTCTTGTCGATATACCCTCTATAACATCAAAAGGATCAGGCTTTACCAGACAGAACAGGCAACACAGCTTCTGGTACAGGCTCTGGTAATTCTATGCATCACATTTAAATCTCTGTAGATGATCCAGAATGCAGCAGCACATCTGGTCTTTAACCAGCCCAGAGCAGCACATGTCAGTCCTCTGTTAATCACTCTTCAACAAACAGCTCAGATCAAATTCAAAGCTCTACTTCTGGCTTACAAAACAGTAACAAGGACACCTCCTGTTTACCTGGAATCCCTCATCCTGGTCTACACTCCCTCTCACCAAACATGGATCAAATCACTAGACTCTCCTTTGTTGTTCCCAAGTGTTGAAATGAATGACCAAACTCATTCTACCTGCAGTCCTGATCTACTTTTCATAGAAAGTTGAAGATTCAACTGTTTAGGGAATTCTTCTGCACTTAGTCTGACTCTTCCCCTCAGTGGTAGAACGAGTCAGAAGGTTGTTTGTGAATAACGTAGCACCAAGTTTGTGGATGTTTGATATGATGTTGAAGTCAATGACATGGGGACTTTATGATGATATTGGGGTGACTTGACGAGGTTCTCTTCCAGTTGTTTGGTTGGGAAAAAACTTTGTCACTGCCTTTTGCACTACATGGCAGCACCTGAGTCCAATCAGACTTAAAACAGACTGTTGTCCCCTCTGGTCTAGATTCCTGCTTTTGTTAAACTTACTCTCAGATGTACGTCACTTTGGACAAAAGGGTCTGCTAAATGAAATTCTAATGGTAATTGTAAAAACTTGTTGAAGAAGCTTATTTTAATTGCAAACACAAATGTAATGATTTTTGTAGGCTTTGTTGAGGTTGACAAATGGCTCTTACCGTGATCACGAATGACCTCAATGTTTGGAGTCATGATGTTGTGATTTTCAGTACCTGCCTCTCCTGACTCACAGCCCTGCCTCTTCCTACACCATAAAGCCACTTCAGAGTGGTGTCCCAAACCCGCTCTCATAAAAACCAGCTCACTATGCAGCACGAACGAGCCCTGCCCATTAAATCAAGATGAATTAACCCAAACCAACCATAGACATTTCAAAGGCCTATTTACTAAAGCTGGAGGAATTATTTCCAATGACTGTATTCTCCACAGACTAAAAACAGCTCAAATTGACTTTTAACAACAAACAGAAACAACAGCAGAGCTTTTGTGTGGTCACATTAAATGACTTTATTGAGATAGAAAATTAAGAGAGCTGCTAAAATAAAATGAACGGTAATTTAAGCCAGGCCAAGCAGTGACAGAAGAAGCAGATGTGTTGGACCCCGAGGACTTCACTTCTGTACTTGAAAAGCTCTGTGATATACAACATTAATCTCCGGATCAGAGGATCAGTCTGCTCAAATTAAACCATTAATTAAACCACTACATTTTTTTGATTCTGGATTAACAACAACTTCAAAATCCAGTTTGAATTCATTAGAAATCAATGTTGGTCAAATGTTCTCACTGCTGTGGGTGGCATGAGAAGCCCTGTGGTGGCAGAGGGACACAACATCTTCGTCCCATGTTTAAAGCAATACTTTAAGTCTTAATAGAGAGAGAATTAGGCCCTGTCCACACGGAAACAAAAAGGATCCACTTCTTTTTCGTGTTTAAGACGTTTTCTGTAAACACAGTATTGTTTCAAGACTCAGTGGTAAATACACAAAAGTATTCACTCAGCCTTCCAAGTCACTGAATTCAGGTGTTCCAGTCACTCCCATGACTACAGGTGTATAAAATAAGCACCTTTGCACGCAGACTGCTTCTGCGAACATTTGTGAAAGAACGGGTAGATCTCACCAGTGTTAACTTTGTTGACTATTTTAAAACAAGTGCACATGCACAAAAACTAAAACTAAATTAACAGACATTCTTGTTAACTAATCAAAACTAGACTTCAATGTTTGACAGAGACTTAATCCAATCAGACCTAATTTGGTCATGTAGAAAGTAGGGACAACTTAGGAATATATCCAACCACAGCTACTTTGGTTGTGTGGAAAGGTTGGATGAGTTAAGAGGGACATCCAATCACAGCTGCCTTAGCTTGGTGGTGGTGGGATAAGTTGTGGAACGATCCAATCACAGCCACTCTTTTTATGAACTGATATATATGTCAGGATACGTGAGCAGGGTGAATAAAAAAAACAGGAACAAAAGCAGAAACAGGAGACTCAATTGCAGATTAACAAAAAAGCTGGGTAAGAACAATCATCGATCAGGTGTGACAGGACGAGACAGGAAGCAAAACCAACGGCAATAAGGGGAGACAGGAGGACTTTCAAAATAAAATGGGAAACACGAAGACAAGACAAGGAACGAGAACAGGTAACTTGACAAGGACCAAGCAGGAACACAGAAGACACAAGACAAGAGGACAAAACCAGAAAAACAAACAGCAGATAATACAAAATAAAACAGAACAATGAGTAAGAGAACAGAACACAAGAAAAAGGCATAATAAACAAAACAGAACTACAAGAATCAGGACAATATATTCATGTAGACCAGGTTCACTGTTTGTCAGTTCTGGTATTGTAACTGAGATGCTCTGCCGGGTAGTATAAATAAAGGGAAGTGCATTTCACACAAAAGTTCAATTTGTTTCTGTTCATTTATACATTCAAACTTTACTAGCATTCAATAAAGGGTTATTAGATGTTTTATTTTATCCAAGTATAAAACATGACTTCAGAAATTCAAGGAAACATAAAAAATGCCTTACCCTTTACACTTCATATTTTAGTTGACTAAATTTACAGGAGATTTCATCGACTAAAATGTTGTGAAATTTCATCAACTAAAACTAGACTAAAATTAAAACAATTAAGATGACTAAATTATGACTGACACTAAAAGACATTTTAGGCAAAAGACTATAACTAAAACTAAATTAAAAAGTGCTGTCAAATTAACACTGGCTCTCAGGAGCGACCCAGCGTCCCTATCTAATAGCAGTAACTAAGGCTACAATTCACAAGAGCTCACCACACTGGAGAACAGACGATTGTAATGTTGCCTGGTCTGATGGGTCATAACACAGAAGCGCGGATCCATCCTGCCTTCTGTCGATAGTTCAGGCTGCTGCTGGTGATTTAGTGGTGTGGGTGATATTTTCTTGGCACATTTGGTCCCTTCAGAACCAGCTGAGCATCGTTCAAATGCCACAGCCTACAGTGTACCCATCTTTTGAAGGATTTCTCCAGCAGGATAGCACGCTGTGTCACAAAACTCAAATCAGGGTTCACTGTATTACAGTGGAAGTGTGGCACACAAATCTGCAGCAGCTGTGTGATGCTATCACGTCAGTATGGACCAAAAACTCAGACTCAATGTTTCCAGCACCTTGTTGAATCTATGCTACAAAAAATAATGATGTTTTGAAGGTAAAAGATGGTCCAAACCAATACAAGCAAAACATATATTATAAGCGGCTGGTGAGTAAACATCTTATTTGTTGAGTTCATAAATGGTGGCTCAGGCATTTAATCTGGATGCCTCCTGGACGCCTCCCTGGTGAGATGTTACGGGCACGTCCCTACAGCAGGAGGCCTTGGGGAAGGCCCAGGACACGCTGGAGGGACTATGTCTCTCAGCTGGCCTGGGAACGCCTCGGGATCCCCGGGGGAGAGCTGGACAAAGTGTCCGGGGAGAGGAAAGTCTGGGCTTCTCTGCAAGGCTGCTGCCCCCATGACCCGACCAAGGATAAGCGGAAGAAGATGGTACGGTATGGTACAAATATTTTTGTCGAAAGCTAAAAAAAACTTTGGCACGTAGAGACAAAGCCATGTGTGATGTGAAGTAATCTGACTCAGGCCTATTGGTTTGATTAAGCGTTTTTCATCTTTGGATTTTAATCAATCTCAATCAATCTTTATTTGTATAGTGCCTGTTCATAACAAGTGTTATCTCAAGGCACTTTACAATAGAGCAGGCTGAAGACAAACTCTTTATTTTATAGACACACATACATGCATACAAATACATATATATATTTGTATATACACATACATCCATCCAGAGATGTATCCATCCAGGTAGGGACAAAGTGACTAAAATCACATTTGTCTCTGCTAGATATAGACTCAATCAATCTTAATTTATATAGCACCATATTTGTTGAATATACATTTATTCACGGTAAGCCTCCTGACATGTGGCATCTCATTTTCAAGAGGGTCCTCATGTCTATATGGTTGTAAAGATAGTTACTATGGAGGTATAATTAATACAACCATGGACAGAGAGATCAATCTAATATTAAAATTAATATCTGTAATGAATATAATCTGGAGAGGAATGATGTTAAATAATATAACAGTGTCGAGCTGAATTGCCATTAAAATGGGTTTAACTGGTCTAAAAGTATGAATTTATGTTAAATTACGTCAATCCATGATTTCTGTTGATGCAGGACAGAGCACATGGAGTCGAGCAGGTCCACGGCAACAGGCCATCCATGATTATTTGTCATGGCTTTACTAATATATGAGTGCTGTTTGCAGGTTGGGAGAATCGTTGCAAACTGTAAAACAAAAAATGGCATATTTACGGGCTGTTGGGTGGCATGAACATCTAAAACTCTTCTATTTGTTATTTTGTTTTATGTTAATGGAACATTCTGTTTGTTGTGCATGCCTATTTACTGGCAAAAAAGAAGGAGAGAGAGATAATATAAAAAAATCAATATATTTTTAAGGAGGAAAAACATGAGAAATTTTCCCCAAAAGTCGATTTATCTTTTTTGAACTTATCAGCCTCTTTTTTTTCCAAACCAAGAAGGTCCAAGAAAGAGCCTTGAGGACCATTCCTGCAGCCAAAATAAATCTGAGCTGTGGAACGATGTTTATCCATAAAACAATGAAGAAATACATGAAAGCCTGGCTGGACCTTGTTTGCGCACACGGTCCATGAGGAGCGCCAAAACGTTAAATCTGGACTCTGAAGTGTCAGTCAGACCGAGGGGTAAATGGGTTTGGGGTCTCTGCGTCATGGCTCACAGCGGGATGCGCAGTCAGTTGTGAGATCATTGCCTCTGACTGCAGAATGGTGGAAAATGCGTCATTCCAGCCAAGGCATCAAAGGGTGCCCATCCAGAGGGGTTAACATCCCGAGGAGGTGAGCGGAGGTTATAAAAACACCTCTACAAACACAGCGAGCCCTCCAAGCAGCCACACTGTCAGTTATTACTGGCACTCGGCTGTCGTCATAAACCAACATTAGGTCAGAATACGATCCGCAGCGGCTCCACATGTGTGAGAACATTCACACAGGGAGACATCCCGAGGTGTGAGGAAAACGAGCATGTCAACATTAATGTTTATGAGCTGAAGGAAAAATGAGACCAATGGTTTGACTGAAGGCCGACAGAAAAGAATGGTTTTCAGCTTCAAAAGTCGACTGGATCCAACCAGGGCGGGCTTGTTATTTGACTTTTCAATAATGGTTTAAAAAAAGATAAATTATTTAATGAGGCAGCAACATCCTGGAGGTCTGAAGTTCAGCAGTGAACAAATCACTCTAATCAGGGGTCACCAACCTTTTTGAGCCTGAAAGCTACCCTTTAGATAAGGAACAGTGTGGAGGGCTAATTGTGTGATTTAATGTTCTTAAGTCATACAAATTATATAATTAACCTTAAAATAATAGATTTAATGCATTTTATAGGCTACAGAAGACACTGTATGTTTATTTCTTCCTTATAATTATCCTAACAATAATTTTACCACAGATTATTACATTGCATGAGAACTTTAAACTTAAATATAAGGGCTCTGGCTAATACCAGTGGTATTCTCACCTTAATTTAATTTCGAAACTTTTCATTTAAAATGTTAATTCCTACCTTGTGATTTCTGCTTCTGTCTTGTTTATAATATAGGATATACTCTGTGTGTATCTATTCTGTACTTGGACAATGAAGTGAACCGGTGCCAATGTAAACTTTGCCCCAAGCAGGTCAAAACTAAGAAAAAAACAGGTGATTTTAAAATCGGATGCACGTTACATTTGTTATTTTTGTATTGATTAAGTGTGATATAAAATATTTAAAAAAAAATATTAAAAATATGAAGCTTAAGCTGAGTAACTACTTACTGAAAAAATAACAAACACTCTTTGATTGAAATGTGTGTCAATTAGCATTACATGTTTGTATCACTGCCTATTGTTAAGGAATGTGAGCAGACGACCCAATACTGCATAAAAAATTCTCCTTTAAAATAAAAGCACAGGACGTTTTTACAAACCTTTTTTTTTGCCCATGCTTGCGACCCATTAAAAAAGTGTCCACGACCCACTTTTGGGTCACCACCCACCAGTTGAGAATCACTGCTCTATAGGACTTACCCATTCTATGTAAATACAGTCAGATTGTTAGCAGAGGCAATTTGACACAAATGAGGACATATTTGTGAATGTAGACATTGTTTATAGCTCATATGTTAATTAAAATACTACTCATTGTCCCTTTAAAACATTTCTGGATCCACATCTGGATTGTGATCAGCACCAAAATCTAATATGACTTTAGATCAAACTCTACCCAAAGCTCCAGAGCAGTTGCATATCATGGTTCTGAATTGGGAATTTAATATTAAGCTCAGGAAAAACTACCAAGAAGTTACTGAATAGACAAATGTATGTTTTTAATAAAGATTCCTCAGATGTGCAGCTGTAAAATTAAAGTCCTAAAATGTTTCATAGAAAGTCTTTATTTAAGAAAGTATGTTTGCAGACAGATGAGCTTAACTTTGAATATAAAACGAAACACTGAAAATATTTTCATAACAATAATTCTTCATAAAAGTCTCTGTGAAATAAAACTTAAACTTCAGTCACGTTGGATCGCTCTGCCGCTCTGACACATGACGGATGTCTTCCTGTCAGATCCGTCTGCCTCCTCATTCATTTCATTGTGAACATCTGGGCATTATCATTCCGATCCACAGCTGTCAGCAGTGTTCGCTGACTCATTTTCATCCTGACAGTGACGGGCTGTGAACGGGCTCCAGCTCTTTCACTGCGACCTCCTTAGTCATGCCGACCTCAGCGCTCTCTCTGACAGCTGCCTTGTCATCATTTGGACTGGAGGCGTCCATTTTTATACCCGGATCTGAGCGGCTGTCTCTGTGTTTAGCCAGACTGTCATCAGCATTAGTGTCCACTCTGTCTGCTGGTCCATCTTTAACCTCCACAGGGAGTTCGTTACTGCCACAGTTCTTCACACACGAGCTGTTCTCCTCAGTGTCACTGTCCTCCTCTTCATCACTGCTGTCCATGATCTCCCCCTCCTCCAGGTCCTCCTCCTCCTCGGCCTCTCTCTTGGCTCTTTTTTGTTTTGGGGGTTCAGCCTCAGGGCTTGTCTCTGGGGTTGTCTTCCTGATATTGGTACCCTGAGGAGTTTTTGCCACCGCTGTGGATGATGAAACCTGGCCTACATCCTTCCTCTCATGGTCCAGCTTTTTGGTTGAAGTGCTGATGGCTGTTGCTGAAACAATATGACCAACGTTTTTATTGAAGTCGAACAGCAGGGCTGCTCCATCATGGCCAAAACCATAATCCAGATTATTTTAATGGATGATGAAAACAAGGTTATAAAGCATAAAAACACACTGATGTTAGTACACACAGCTCATGCAGCCACTGGAATTAAACACTATCATTCTTAAAGGCTTAAAGGGATAGTTCAGGTTTTTTAAAGTGGGGTTGCTCAAAGTCTTTGGCACTAGGAAATATAATAGCTGATTTAAAAACCCCAAAATATCACTTCGACATCAAATATAAAGCAATACAAGCAAATATATGGGAAAAATGTATACAAACCCCAATTCTAATGAAGTAAATTCAATTAAATACACTACAAACACAATATATTTAATATTCAAAATGATAAACTTCATTGTTTTTTGCAAATATTCACTCATTTTGAATTTGATGCCTGCAACACATTCTAAAAAAGCTGGGACAGGGACATTTTTCCCACTGTGTCAAATCACATTCCTTTTAACAATACTCACCTGTGAATTGAGGACTCTAATTGATGAAGCCTTGTGGGTGGTATTCTTTCCATTCTTGCTTGACGTACGACTTCAGTTGCTCAACAGTCCATTCTCATATTTTTGCGCTTCAAAATGAGTTCAGGTCTGGACCGCAGCAGGTCAGTCTAGTACCTGAACTCTTCTACTACAAAGCTACGCTGTTGTAACACGAGCGGAATGTGTCCCATTGTCTCTAAAATAAGCAGGGACAACCCTGAAAAAGATGGCAGCATGTGTTGCTCCAAATCATGTATTAACATTAATGGTGCCTTCACAAATGTGCAAGTTACCCATGCCATGGGCACTAACACCCCCCCATGCCATCACAGATGCAGTCTTTTGACCTTTGCTCTGATAACAGTCTGGATGGTCCTTTTCCTCTTTAGCCCGGAGGACACCACGTCCATGATGTCCAAAAACAGTCTGAAATGTGGACTCAGACCACAGCAGACTTTTCCACTTTGCCTCAGTCCATCTCAGATGAGCTCGGCCCAGAGAAGCCGGCGGTGTTTATGGGTGTTGTTGATATTTGGCTTTGTCTTTGCATGGTAGAGTTTGACCTTGACCTTGTAGATGTAGAGATGAACTGTGTTATCTGACAATGGTTTTCTGAAGTGTTCCTGAGCCCACGTGGTGATATCCTTTACAGAATGATGCTGGTATTAATGCATAGCAGCTGAGACCAAAGGTCATGGGCATTCAGTGATAGTGTTCTGCTTTGACCCTCACATGAAGACATGTTTCTGGATTCTCTGAATCTTTTGCTGATATTATGGACTGCAGAGGATGATATATCCCCGAATTTCCTGCAACTGTGCATTGAGAAACGATCCTAAACTATTGGACAATTTGCTCATATATTGGTTCACAAAGTGTTGAACCTCATCCCATCTTCCTCACTGAGCCTTTCCAGGGGGCTAATTTTATACCCAATCATGACACTCACCTGTTTCCAATTAACCTGTTCACCTGCTGAATGTCCCAAAGAGGGGTTTTATGAACATTCCTCAACTTTCCCAGTCTTTTGTTGAATCCGCCCCAGCTTTTTGGAACATGCTACAAGCATCAAATTCAAAATGAGTAAATATTTAAAGAAAAAAAAAACAAAGGTGTTTATCAGTCTGAACATTAAATACCCCAGCTTCATTGGAATTGGGTTTTGTATATAAAAAGAAGATGAAACAAGAGCGACATGTCCTGTGGTCCTGCAATCTTTTAATCTTGATCATTTTTTCTGATAATTGTGTGAAGCAGTGACGATAATTGAAATTGAAACTTAATTAATTGGCCGGCTCCAGCATACAGCGGATGTTCTGTTTGCTGTTTAAAGCGTGCCTGATTTTGGCAAAACCAGTGTGTACCCTTGGTGTGGAAGCGGGTTTTAAATACTGCCAGTCAGACAGCACAATCAGTTCTGTAAATGATGGTGTTTTGGTTCCCTGTCACGCTAGTTTACAGGGTGAAGCAATGGGCAAATAAACAAGTTATGCAACAAAGACGGAAAACCATGAAGACAGAAGAAAGAATAAATGATTGAGTAAGATAATTGTTAGTAATAGGTCTCAATCTCCTGCTAAATCTCCCAACAGTCTATGACAGGAAATTGACTTCAAACCACTAAAAACTCTGACCAAAATACTTTTGTCTGAATCTGATGTGTGTTAATCCAGCTGAGCCTTCAGTATTACAGAATAATGTAATTCAACATTTCTCTCTGGTGCTGTCACAGAAAACATTGTTTCAATGCTGTTTGCCTTACATTGAGCATTCATAATGGGAATGGACCGTTACTAATAGAATTAAATCATACGAACATGAGGTAAGAGGCTGAAATGTTTTGTTGATTAAATCCTTAAGAAATGATCGAGTTGCTTGTGCAACCTTTGTTCTCAGAATATCAGTGAGTTGCGTGACATCCAGCCCTCCATCGTCACTAATCCGAGGATCAAGTCACCGAGAGCCTCTTCACCTCGCAAACACTTATTTAGTTATGCAAACACATGTCCTTTTTCAACAGACCAACTTCCCTTTGAAAACTGTTAAATTTCAGCACTTTTTGATGTGTTTAAAAACTATAAAATCTGTTTTTTTTAATGATTAATGGTTTCGGAGGAAGGCCAGAGCTTTAATAAAAGAGCAGATCCCAGTCACTGTTTTCATTTAAAGCTGCAAACAGACAAAGAGCATGTTTAGTACAAAAACACAACATTGTTGTGCCCTTAAGACCACGAGCAGGAGGTCTTTTATGCTTTTTTAATTAAACATGACATTTTATAACATTCTGTGCCTTGGGAAGGACAGTCTTGTGCAATTGTAGCTAAACAGTTATGAAATGATATTATGTGACTGAAACAACCACGACAAAAGACCAAAGTGCACCCAATGGACTAAGACTCGAAGCATAATATTTATTATGTATCATTTAATTTAACTGCATATTATGGGGGCAGCATAGTGGCACAGCAGTTAAGAGCAAAATGCTATTAAGGTTGCTGGTTCGAACCCCCTGTCAGTCAAGGCCTTTCTGTGTAAGTATGTATATTTTACCTTTGCATGTAGGGGTTCCCCCCAGGATCCCTTCTACAGAGAAAACATGCTTGTCAGGTTGACTGGTGACTCTAAAGTGCCCTTAGGTGTGAGTGTGATTGATTCGCCTCTCTATGTGGCCCTGTGATTGGCTGGCAATCGGTCCAAGATACCCTGCCTTTTGCCCAATGTCAGCTGGGACAGGCTCCAACCCAATCAAATATAACACAACAAAATACTGATACAATATTTTGCTGCAAAATATCTTGTATCATTAATTTCTTAAACCCTTTTAGTTTCTTTCATAGATTCTTGATCATGAAGATGTGCAGTGCTTGTCAAGGCCGGTATATTTGTCATGCTGCAAACGATCATTTTGGCTAGAACGACATGCTCAAGACGGCACAGGCCACCAAGGTGTTGGCATAACAACGTAGCGTCAACCCAGTCGCATAAGCCAGGCTCAAGTGTAAGGCAAGGAGAGGCTGGTTTACTTGTGAAGAATATTTCATACAATAAGGTAGGGGTGAGCAATATGGAAACAAAGGTATCACCATAGTTATGGCAGTATCAGGATCTCAGTTTTATCAGGATTCATTTGGTACTCTAGTAAACACTTATTTGCAAACTGCCAAACAGAACCAGACTAACATCCATAAATTTAATCTAAATGTACAAAAACTCAACTAAAAATATACCTTAAAGGCTATTTAATTAAAAACTGATTTTGCCATTTTACCACCAAAACGATTAAGTCATTCATTTGGGTTTGGAAGTCCATGATATAAAACCTTAAACTATTATTTCCCTGCTTTAAGAACAATTTTAGTTTACAATTTCTGGCATTTCGGCACAAGTTCGGGACTATGATTTAGTTGTTTGTCCTCTTTTGTGATTTTTAATCTATTTATGCGATATATATATATATATATACACACATATGTGTGTATATATATGTATGTATGTGTATATATATATCGCATAAATAGATTTATATATATTTATATATAAATATATATATAAATGCACACACACACATGTATATATGTATGTATGTTTATATATATCTATATATATATATATATATATATATATATATATATATATATATATACACACACATATATATTTATATAATATATTTATATAATGAGGAATGCATTCGTCTCAAAGCATATAGTAAAATATCCAGTGTTCCTGTACTAAATAAGCATGACAGAATTTATCAATCTGTAACTTTGCAAAGAAACTCAACAGAATAAATGCATCTGTGTAAAAATCTTAATCTCAAATTTCAGTTTCATTTTTCAGCTTGATTCCCACTTGGTCATGAGGAAAGAGGAGAAACATAGAACTATAGCTGACAGAAAGAGTCTTATGGACATGCTATTATCTCCCTGCTTTGGTGGATCACAGATGTGTTCTAGTTATTCAGCATCTAATATCGTCATATCACAAAGCCCTACAATAAGGCTATTAAAGTCCTAAACACTGATTTACTAGAGTTGGGATCACCAACTTTATTTTTACAAGGGCTAGTTTTTTTTCTTGACCTATGTTCCATGGGCCAGAATTTAAGAATAAATCGGAATTAAACAACTATTTTGGTGTAACTGACATATTATTAGTTAAATAGTCATTTTTTCCCCCAATTTAATGTTTATTAGCATTTGATAGTGAGATCAGTCCCTATCACCCTTACAGCTGCAAGCCACATGAAGTCAATTGGGATAACTTGGTATCTTGGTTTTGGAACCGTCTGACTCCAAAGTACTCATATTTTTGGTTAAATATTTGCTGGTGTTGGTTTCTTTAAACCAATCAAACATGAGGTCAGTTCTGATAAAATAATTTTAATTGTTGTTGGGGTAGTGTAAACACTAATAGGGACAAAAAGATACCCCAAAAACCACAACAGATTTTTCCCCATTATTCACCCATGGTCAAAAGTTTTGAAAATGACAAAGATTTGTTTAAATTGTTAGATGTTTATGGTTCACTGAAGTATAGTTAAAAGCATTTCATAAGTTTGGCATACAGTCAATCAACTTTTGGGCTAAAGCTTGACTGATGGCAGCCCATTCTTGCATAATCACTGCTTGGAGTTTGTCGGAAATCGTGTTCTTTTTTTGTTTGGGGATTGACCATCAGTTCTCAGTGGGATACAGTTCTGCAGTTTCCTGGCTATGGACCCAACATTTTGATCTTTTGTTCCTTGAGCCACTTAGTCATCACTTTTGCCAAATGGCAAGGTGCTCCATCATGTTGGAAAAGGCATAGTTCGTCACCAAACTGTTCTTGAATGGTTGGAAGAAGTTGCTCTCAAAGGATGTTCTGTTACCGATCTTTATTCACGGCTGTATTCTTAGGCAAAACTGTTAGTGAGCCCACTGCCCTGGCTGAGAAGCAACCCCACACATGAATAGTCTCAGGATGCTTTGTGAAATTACTGTTTGAGTCATTCTAAAACTTTTAGCCATGGGTGTACTTTCAGAATTTAATAGTGGCTGAGAGGGGCCTGATGTGGGCCCTAGGCCGCCAGTTGATGATCACTGTACTGAAGTATAAATCAGTGGGTGCAAAGTAATGTAATAAAATGTTATTCTGAGCTCTTCCCTCAGTATTGTTAGGGCTTTTTTTGCAGCATACAGTAGCTGAGGCTACATTAAACAAGCTCAACAAGATGAATTCAAGTCCAATTAATGGTTTTGTTATTTTGCTTAGTGGGACTTTTTTGTTTCTAAGTTATACCACATAAACAGTGAGACAAAAACAATATCAACAAGAGTATGAATTATAGCCAGTGAGGTGAAACTGCAGAATCAGACTGTGCTAGCTCTTGTGGCTAAATGTACTGAATACCCAAGAACTGACCGCTGTAGGCTGTTTGGTCTGAGCCAGCTGGACCTTCAACTTTTCTTTATCTTCACTGAAAATGCCGCTGACACAGTGTCCGATTGCTCTTTATCACTTCCTACCCAGCTTCCCAGGCCTCAACATGGGCTATTATCAGGATGTTTCTATGGCTAACATTCCAGCAAAACAGTGTGGCACCAAGGCCTTATCACTGAAAACACACACACAGACTAAATTTACCTCATTCGTCATTTAGCCTGTCTGGATCTCAAAGTATAAGGATACTCGGTTTGCTTTTGTCTTTAGTAAACAACTGAACCCTATTCACACATTTGAAGGCTTTATGCTTTATCATAAAAGACAGTTATACTTTATCATTATCATTATGGCCCAAAACATCCAGACAAAGAGTCACAGAACACCGCAGGCCGATGTCCTGTTTTCCTCATAATTTTCATGTCAATCCCTGAGGTCACCGTTCAACTGAAAGCCACGTTTGATCCCCTTTCTAGACACGGTCATTGCTGAGGTGAAGTTGGTGTGAGTGACGCTGAGCAGAACATCCTGGTTTCCGTTGGGGTAGCATGTTGCCATAGTGAAAAATAAGGGTGCAGGGAGTCTCAAAGTCTCAGCTGGAGAAACCAGAACATGATACAATGCTGCTGGAATTGGGGGAGTGGAGAGAGGTTTGACATTTGGAGGTTTAAAGGCATTAAAGTCATGCTATGGTGTCCACCCTTTTGTTTAGTGACAGAAAATATGGATGGAGATGGAGAAGCAAGACAAGTGATAGAGAGATGATTAATTAGTGGGTTAGTGTTGGTGCAGGTATTAGCATGAAGCTGGATATTTTTTTCATTTTTAAGGCCAGATAAATATGGTTTACTACCTGGTCCTTTGAGTGGATAGTTGTCCCAGTGATCTCTGAGCACAACATGCAGCACAGGATACTCAATCAGTGTTTTGTAGCTCAGGTTGTCTCTCAGGCTTTTGCGGACGTCCAACTCATGGTACCTTAAAATGAAGCACAGAAAGACAAAGTAAGAAATATCATGTGGGGGAAACTGTGTAAGAGCAGTGTCCCTATATTTTATACAACACTGAATCTATGAACTTATGCAAGGTATTGAGGATTTGTTGAATGAGCTTGTACAGCTATACTGAAAAAAGGGCTGTAACTGTGTCTCATCATCGATGGAAACATTTAAAAATTGATAGAGTTAAAATTAGGCATACTGCACTGCTGTAAAACTAATTGGTTCAAAGAGGAGGTGGTGGTGGTATAGGCTGAGTGGGAAAGTGAACAGAAGAATATTCTGCTCCCTAGTCAGCATTTATCAAAGTGTGTGGCAACTGTTTAGAATCATTTTATACCAAAAAAATAAGAGCATGGTTTTACAATCACATACAAGAGAAAAAGTCTTCACTAGTTTGAATTTTAGGGGATTTTATGACCATATATGTCGACACTCTAGTCTGCAGTAGATGCAATTCTCTTTAATAAAAATTATAATATTGTTATCATGGGTTTGTTTGGCCAAGATAATCATGAGGTGAAGGATTAACATCTTGATCATTTTCCACTTGGACTGCATAATATCAGATTTTTGCCAACATCTTGTATGCAGGTATTTCCAAACTCATTATCACCGATACCAATAAAATATTTTTAATTTGTGTTAGAAGCAGAAATGAAGCAAGAAAAGCAAGTCATTCTTTTGTAAATCATATTTTTGATTCATAAAAGAGGACATTCAATAATGACGATATAAAGCATTATGGTACATTTCTTCTACAATATTTCTTCCAAAATTTGGGATATACAGGGCAAATATGTAAGGCCACAATGTCTTTGGTAAATATCAAAAATGTTCAAATCTACTGATACAGATAATCAACATTTTTGGCAATTATCTGCTGATGTCAATATTATTCTGATTGCAGCATGAATCCCTACTTTCCATGCATACATGAAGTGATGAAGTATTCAGTTGCAAAAATTGGCAGGCCAGGATGGTCAGGCAGGTTCAGAACGGCACTGAATGATACCGGACAAAAACAGAGAAACTGCAAAGATGCATGTTTAATTTTTTAACCAAAATCCCATGCTTCAGATGGCTATAAAGCGAGAGCCTTTTGAGCTTTCAGGAAAATAACATTATAATTTTTTGCCAGCCTCAGATAGTATTACCTTGATTGATCAACATTGAAAATGAAGCTTTATTTTGTAGCTGAATAGCTCATTGAGCTTTACATCTTCAGGATGTCATGCTCTCATCTGAGGCAGTCAACAGAAAAGTTGACACAGAAGTCAAGACCATGGCACACAGGCAGCAGAAGTGGTCAAAACTGTGGCTTAATATTCGACATAAAGATGCTGACTGCACAACTGGAGACACAAGCAACTTCCAGAAGTGTTGTTAAAGCAGCACAGCAATGAATACAAGGAGAGTCATGTGTTTGACACTGTTGCCCCTGAAAACTGATGTAGGCCATCTTTTACCCACACAGGATATCCACAGGAACTGATAAGGGGATCGCTGAAGAATCAAATCAATAAGCAGAATCGATAGTGATGTTGATATCAGTAAAATATTATCAATCCCATCCCTAACTGTTGTCAATTCTCTACTGGAATTGATTTTTGATTCTCATCACTAGATATTAGACAGACTTTCAGTGATTATAAGTTATAAAAACAACAGAAAGTGCAGTTCTGGTTTCCATAAAATGATGCAGAAGTAGAAGCCTGGTATGTGACAGGTGCTCAATGGGAAGGCAATGTCAACCATCCTCACAACAAAAATTCTAGACTAAGGCAGAGTTTTAGATGGCTGCACTTCATCAAAAAGTCTCAAAGATGCCATATAACAGTAGATTTCCAGTCATGCAAATTAGATTCGTCACCGTTTCCCTCCAGGAAGTTGGACGGTCTTCGGCAACCTCACCTTTACCAACTCATCACAGAAACACATTTAACTGGGATGTGATGTCGGTCCCTCTTCTCCTGTCCGAGTTCGGAGGTAAATGGAAGGCACCATTACTCCCCATGTTGTTCTCCATTGTGCTGACTCTGAGGCATGCTTGTCATAAACTCTGAGTGTCATGACAACATAATGATGTCTTTGTGCTCAGGCACAGCCGTTGCCGGAGCAGGGTCGATGGTACTTTGATATTCTCTTGTGGTCCTGGTCTGCTCACTTCCAACATTACAGGGTAGCAACAAAGACAAACAAGGAAAAAGGAAGAGATCTTAAGTTACGGGAACAAGTGTAGCTCCTTAGACCCACTTCTCACAGCTGTTTGCTTCGCTTAGATAAGTGAGAATCCATTGAGGATTGATCCAGGTTTGAGTCATCAATTGGCACATCGGAGGTCCTTCTTGTGTATTTCTCTCAAGAGGTGAAAACTGACACTACCAGGAATCAAAAACATCTCTAACAAGCACATGGCGCGGCTGTCCCACCCCTCCTTTAGCTCTCTGAATGAGATGACATCAGTCCGGTCTTGTCTCTAAGTCGTACTGTCATGCATGAGGGATGGTCGTAAATCACCAGACTAAATAGTTGACTGGATTCCTGGGAGAAGTGGACTCATTCAGCTGATTCAGAACCATTCAGTTTCAGCTGTCAGCACCAAAACACCAGCCGTTATATGTTCTGGATGTATGCTGGAGCTGGCAGCATCCCCACCAGCTGTCAAAGCCGTGCCAGTCATTGTTTGTTTTGCTAAAAGCCTGAGCAGCCTGAGAGGTAGACACCCACTGCAAAAGCCAATCAAAGCACTCGGCTGTAATGGGACTTTTACAGGCCTCTGCTGAAAGACCGGCTTCCAAGAAGCTCTCCCTCCTGGGGGACTTTATTTTAGGTGGGCTTAGGATTGCTTTGCTTTAACCCACAAATAAACAGTAAAATGTGCTGTTACTTCCTGTAGGACAGGATTGAGGAAAGAGGGGAGCCCACAGGAGGGGCTGTCAAAATCTCTGATACTTTATGAAACCACAAGTATTAAAACAATAAAATCCACTTATATTTAGGAAAAAATGGTGGCGTGATTACTGCAGTGGTATAAGTTAGGAATGCACAATACTATCAGTTTGCCATCGGTATCAGCTAATATCAGACTAAAAAGTTAAGTTTCGGTATTGGCCAATATTGAAATATTTGCAGATATTTACAACCGATACATTGGCCACACATATCAGCTAGAGTATTGGCAAATTACAGAAATGTACAATACTGATAAACCTTCTCATCACTGTATTGGTACAACTAAAAATCAAGGGTTTCATTTTTGCAAGAGTAAGATGCTGTTTTTCTTGTTTTACATCTGTTCCTCACAAAAATATACTGTAACACTGAAAGGAAAAAGTCCATTTTTGTTAAGAACAAAGCTTGTGCTCTTGACCAGAAATATCGGTATTGGTATCGGCAATAATGAATTAAAAAATATTGGCATATTGGATACTGGCAAAAATCCAACATTGTGCATCCCTAGTATATGTGAAGATTATGTCTGTTAAAGTGTCGTGAGGTCTTTTAACAAGCTTTGAATTACAAAGTTGGTTACATGTATGAGGGTAAAATAGATGCCTTTAATAAATATCCAACAAGAATTTCAGAAACAGTAAAAATGTTTGTCGTAAAAATGAAAATTCAAATCAGGCCGGTGGACATGTGCAACATGCTTAAGAAGGGTTCAGGGTAACAAGGCCTGGTGTGGTGCCCCTTAGATTTCACATATACAAGACAGAAGTGTGGCCACATGGTGGTGCAGCAGGTAGTGCACATGCCTCATTAGCAAGATGGTTGCTGGATCGATCCTCATGTTCGTCAGGGCCTTTCTGTGTGGGGTTTACACTCTGTGACTCTGAATTGCCCTTAGGTATTGGTGTGAGTGTGAATGGTTGTCTGTCTATCTATGTGGCCTAGAGATTGGCTGGTGACTGGTTCAGGGTGTACCCCACCTCTCACCAAATGTCAGCAAGGATAGGCTCGAGCCCCAGGACTTCAAAATGGATAAGCAGTATAGATAATGGATGGATGAAATAAAGTATGTATATCTTGTCTCCAGCAGGCTTTGGTTAAAACAATGAAAAAGGTCCCATAACACTTGAATGCACAACAGTGGATAATTTGCTGATATCCAGTTTTTCTGATAGTCTAAAACATATTTTGTCCAATACTGATACCAGTGTCAATATAAAGAGGTATATGGAGGAAGTTATTTGGATTGATTGGACAGTATGTGCAAATCTGGGGAGAGTATTGGCAAAAATCTGATGATTCCATATGTATTACGATATATATTATATGACAATATATAGTGATAATGGATGGATTAACTTTGTCCATTGCAGTGACAAAAATAACAACGGTAAAGGTTTTATAGGGGACAGACTGAGCTAAAATACAAAATAAGTGTACAGAAGTACTCATTAAGTTGATTGATGACTCTACATTGACCTTAGGTATGAGTGTGAGCGTGAATAGTTGTCTGTCTCTCTATGTGGCCCTGCAATTGGCGGGTTCAGGGTGTACCCGCCTCTCGCCCAATGTCAGCTAGGATAGGCTCCAGCACCCCATGACCTCAAAAAGGATATGATGATGGATGGATGGAATACATTAGCTTCCGACTAGAAACCTTGCCAATGTTTGTGCAATTGAGCAAATAATTAAAAACAATAAAGTACCCAAAATAAGGTGCCTCAAAATATTATTTTGTTGCCATGGTAAAATCATGTTTACAGCTTGGTATCATAACTTTATCTATGGGTCCTGGGAGTATTTTGCAGCTCTGTGTATTTCATGGTTTCAAGGTATTTCAGGTGCATTTCTACATCAAATGAGAAGAACAGATCTTATGTAATGATGGACATAATATTTGGCTCATGAAGTGAATGGCAGAAGAAAAATTGCTTCCTCAAAAGGATCAAAGCTTGAGTATTGAAAGCAGTTTGAAAAACTGGTATGCGAAAAATGTTTATGAAAAACATTTTGGAAAGCAAAGACAGAACACCAGCAGAACCTGCATCTCTTCTCCATGTGCATACCAGAGAAATACTGTTCCATTTCACTGGTTTTAATGTTCAACTTGTGATAAAATAATGCCCTTGGATGTTTTTTATTTGGAGTTTATGTGAGCTAAACTAAAACACAAGTGTCTGCAGACATCAGTGAGAAGAGGAGAAGGATGGTAGAGCAGATTGTGGCTCCCTGTGGTGTGGATGGGATTGTTAAAGCTTTGGCCATTTCTAGAAACACGGCTCAATGACTCAGCCGAGAACACGCACACATCTGGTCTCTATATAGTGTTCTAGTGAATGAACAGATCAGGAGACTGATGTTCTCTTCAGGGTGGTTCCTATTGTTTTCATCTCTGCAGGGACCCTGCAGCATGGATAGAGCAGTGGTAAGGTGCACAGACAGAAAATACTGCAAATGTGTTGATATACAGATGAGAATCTAATCAAGTGAGTGCTGAATCAACTCTTCTTTGGGAAAGTGGCTCACTGTAACGTATTACAAGAAAAATGTTCTCCATGTTGAATTTGGACCCTGTTTTCAGGCTGCTGACTGCAACACTTTTCCACCTTTGCGCCGTAATTCTTTATGTCACCTTTTCTGTAGCTGTTCTCGCCAATATAACTGCATGTCTTCTGTTTTATGTGTAATTATGTAATGACAGGAGAGGGCCTCATTTACAAATGCTGTGAGAGCAAAAATCAGACCTTGAATAATGCATATGCGCCTTATGTCGGGGCTGGAATGTTAAAAAAAATGAGAGTTGACGTGAGAAAGTGCAGATCTGTGAAAACGTGTGAGACAAACGTGTGCACAAATTAAAAAGCAGACACATGGTAGGGTAAAATGTTCATATGACAGAGCAATTCAATTTACTTTACATTCAAATAAAAATACTGAGAATAATATTTTGTTTTATCATCTTATAATTGCTTTATTTCAACAGCCTTCCAGCACCCTGTAGATCATCTACCTTTGGGAATAAAATTACATTTATGCAACTTAAATATGGATAAATAAGTCAACAAAAACTCTCACTATTCCACTCTAAGAATGGTTTAGCAAATCGGACAGAACCGTGGTATTACAATTTATTGTTGTCCTAGCTTGTGCAATCCAATTATCATATGCTTGCTCCAATTATTTATATTTCACTTCAAGTTATAACCACTGAACTAAATTTCTCTTTCAGTTTGACTCAGCAGGATATAACTTTGTGATCCTTGTGTCAGTGGCTAAAAGATAAATGAGAGTAACAGAGGTGGAAGTTAATCGGCCAGTGAAGAAGTTGACAGGGAGAAAAGAAGCAGCCAACGGGCGGGCTCTTGGGCTTATGGCCAAAAAGAAATTACAGGAATAACTCACCTTTTTTTCAGTCCCAAAGATGTTTAAAATTAAACTAGGGATGTACTATATTATTGGCACCATCTTGGTATCAGCAGATAATGGCTTAAAAAGCTGATTAACTGTATCAGCAGATCTCAAGATTTCTGCCAATATTTAAGGCCGGTATGTAAGTCCTACATATAATCCTCAAAGAAAGTTAAGGAAAATTATTTGTTGATTATGTTTCCTTTTTACTAATATCAATTGGTAGTTTCTTTAACATTGTTAGAAAGCCTGATTAACCATCTTTACAACAAGGTAAAGTATGAAGGATTGTGCATTTACGGGATTGGTTGGCTGAATTCTGCTAAAATCCCTTGCATTTGGAAGCTGGTGTTCTGGTACACAGAGAGGCAGCATCATTCAGTGTCAGCCCTCATACCATTTCCAAAATTGGGACCAAGTTCTGTGAGATTGGTGAAGTCAAAGACAGACTGTTAGGTGGGCCGCCCAAGAAGACAGCACCCCAAGAAGCCAGTTCCTCACCCTTGCTCCATTTGAGGAACTGTAGACTTTCCTCCACGGGAAGAGGGGATTTTCACACATATTCTGGGCACTATCCACTTATTTAGCTGTGTTACTCATTTCATTAATGCATGATCCTTCCAAGTTGTACCTCATTGTAAAGGTGATTAATAAGGTTTTCCAACGATATAAAGCCCCAGTCACACATTCCCGTTTCTCATGGCACACCCACTCACTTTCACATTCACTCACTGATGGTTGAAGTTTCTATGTCAGTTGTCCATCAGTTTCAAATAACACATTCGCACCCTTTCATACACCACTGACGCAGCAGTGGGAGCAACTTGGGGTTAAGTGTCTTGCCCAAGGACGCTGGCCTTGAACCTACAACCTTCCAATTACCAACCAAGCGCACTATCAGACTGCGCCATGTTACAAGGAAAGGAAAAGATAAATAACATTATAGAAGACACCTTGTGCCCTTAACGAATATGTGTACATATCAATATCTGTATCAGTATCTTTGATTATGAGTTTGAAAGTATCAGCATATCTAATATCGGCAAAAATCCAACATCAAATTTCCCTAAAGTAAACGTTCTTGGTGCTTCTGTGAGAAAAAAGATGAAGATTAACTCCTGTCAGCAGAGAGTTAACTCACCATGATGGGTTGACTTTATTTGTCAGTGAGAAGAGTGGAAAATCTATCACACTATGGGTGATGCAGAGAATATAACCAGGAACTTTCTACTGTATGAAATTAAAAGCAGACAGAGAAACGCAAAAAAACACAAAAAGCATTGTCCTCCAAAAGGAGAGACAACAGAAAAAAAAAGGGAACCACTGCCCAAAGACAAAGTAAATCCACAGACTGAGGAATCAAAATTATGCTGCCGAAGAGTCTGAATGTCTTTAGATGTGATGACAGCGGAGCTTTGTCAATCAACCTGACACACCAGATGGACTGTTCAATATATTTTACTATTCCATCTGGACTACAACCCTTAAAATGTGTTTGGAAATGGGCAGAAACTTTCAAAAGCATGACAGGTGATTGGGCACTTGTTAAAGACTGTTCGCATCGATGCTAATCTTTATTGCAAGCAGTCCCTTCCTGCAGTCATCATACTTGTGGCTCCCACCTCTTTCTGCTCCAAAGGGTGCTGATTGGGCGTCACCGCTTCAGGAAGGGCACAATCATTGTAGATTGGAGCTTGGCAAGATCGATCTGTCTGATTACAGACACTGAATCAGAAGGATTAAGCTGCACTGCACGGTTACTTTGTCATGGCCCTGCTGCAGAAATTCACTGTGAAAACAATTTTGCATTACTCCTATGTTGCCATCTATATTAGAGCAGCCTGGCACCAGTATTTCCCTGATGGATTATCTATCTTATTTTATTAATCATAATAAATACAAATATATTCAGCTCTAGACTTTAATCATGGTTTAATGTCAAACCACTTTAAAATCTTTGAAATGATTATTACATAAACCCCATTTTTCTGCCTGCCCATTTCTTGGAAACATGTCTGCAGGGGAATGTTCTTCTAATAATCAGATAATCACCATAAATTTTCCAAATCTGGACCATTTAGTCGGTTGCACATGAAATTGTTATGCAAACCAAGTTCCACATTTTGGTCCAGATTCCTGTTCTAGCCTCTTCTCAATGCGGCCTTGGTTTAAGTCCAATTTATTCTTGCACAGAGAAAACTCCACTGTCCCTGAGGCAGGATTTGAGTAAACAAAATGTCTGCCAAACTGGGGGAGCATTACAAGCAGCATTCCCAAATTAATTTGTTTTTAATAACATCAGCGGTTAAAAGACTAAAAAATTAAAAGTTGTGGAGGCATTATTAGAGCTCCATTTAGCATGAGGGTGGATTTGGCAATTATGATAATTGAGGACTATTCTGGGGTTACAGCTATTCTTAAATAAAACCTCTGCACCACTTGGCACCCTCACTCTGTGGTGACATGTTGACATCCTTACATTTAGCAAAAACTGTTAATAGAGGCATTTAACATCCACAATCATCCCTTGTATGACCTATTACACAATAAATCTGCTACTTTTAATGCTTTGCTATTTTAGTAAAAATACCCAAAACCATCAGAGCGCTGCAGGAGACCTCAGGAAGCATCTGCTGCACAGAGACAAACTTGAACATACTGTAGCTTCAGGGCAGGCTGAGGGAGAGCAGAGCAGTGGGCTCAGGGAGGCTGAGGAGAGGGTTTGCCACAAATATGTGGGAGAAAATGTTTGGACAGGATACAGAGATCGCTGTCTGATGGGTCCACAGATTAGAGTATCAAACATGAATGCACACACATGCACAGGTCTCTTTTTATAGTCAACAAATCTTTTGTTTCTATGCTTTCCTGTTGAACTTCATGTCTTGGACTCAGATTAATTTACTTTCTGTCTGGGTTAAACCTGCTTTTATTATGAAAGAAAAATAAATAAATTTCAAGAGGTAACTAATATTAGCCTAACTGAGGAGAAAAACAACTTTCTGCAGACAATCAAGTAGATGAAAACAGCTAAAGGTAGCGTTAAAATACAAAATATTTGATATCACCAAGTGCAGATTAGTCTTTAGTCGTCCACTGAGTGGTCCCTGAGTTTTTGAAACTGCAATTTGTCATTCAAAGGGGCAGCAGTGTCCTTATATCCATGTGGGTACACGAGAACTCTCAGGTAAGAGGCATCTAGCTGCTGAATACAACAGATGGAAACTTTCAAGTATGGCCCGGAGGAGGGCTCTCTGCATCTCTTGTTCTTTGTCAGGTAGTACCTTGAGGTTTTAAAGCTGATCTTTCAATTCAAGAGACACCTTCCTTTATCCATTTCTTCATGCTTGCCATGACATTACTGCTGCTTGATTTCTGAAAGTCTTGGCCAGGTTTAGGATAAAAATTAAACAATGTGCATGTGTTAGACCCGGTTTGTACTTCTCAACAAATCCATGCTATACCTGCAACATGGTGCCAATCATGGCTGCACAGGAGAGATAGATGAAAGGAAAACACCACCAGTATTTAATGTTGTGTGGACTTATTTTGGACTATTGACATGACACAGGGGTACACATAAGAGGAAAACAGTGGACATATGGCTCGCGCCACTCAGCACCACCTGGGGACAGTGAAAGCTAATGGCAGTAAAGCTAATGCTAAGCTAATGCTACTAATAAAGCAGCCCACACTTGACCTGTTTAGCTTGTCAAAGCTGCCTCCGAGTTCTGAGCAATCTGAGAAAATAGCTCAGTCTATTAGAACCTTTATGTACAAAGATTCAAGGCCTCTCCATGGTGAGGAAAACAAGGGTTTTTCTTAAATACTGGCTGTCATCACTTATGGGGCTTATAGGGCGATGAGTTCAGTGGACAAGGCGGTATGGTCCTCACGGTATCTGAGCATGCAAATGAAAGTCAGAGTCTTGTTATACTCTTGTAAAGCCTGGACATTGACCAGTGGGCAGAGATGCCGGCTGGGCTCCTTCATGACTATTTCCCTTTGAAGCATTTTTGGATATCGCTGGCAGGACCATGTGTCTAATATTGACGTGCTAAGGAGGACAGGAATAGGAAAGGTCAGCTGCTGGATATGGGCTTCTACAGGCTCCTTGGTTGGGCCAGACCAGAGCTGAGACCATGTGCATCGTGGAGGGGTTAGCTCAAAGAATACCTGAAGAGTTGGAACATGGGGCTGGCACAGGCCTGGACAAAGGCCATCAGGCAGTCGAAGGAGTACAGGGAACAGGTTGACAAGGCGAAGTACTGAACCAGCATACGATCCAATAACTGATTTTCCATCTCTAAAGTATTACTTCAGTGACAGCAGCACTGTCATTGAAGTAGACAGTGAAGCTAAAAGTTGAAGAAAGGCTGAGCACAGTAGAGTGGGTTGCATTAACTGGCTACATGTGGACATCAGTCTGAGATTTTCTCCTCTTTTTAGTAAAACTGAGGTGACATGATCAGGTTTATTACATTTTATAGAATTCATTTTCTTAAGATGTAAATATGGAGAATAAGGGTTTAAAATCACAATTACCACATTGTTAATTATTGCAATACTTGGCATAGAATTACAATAAAATCAAATCAGGACTCAAGCTTGTGAAATTATCGTATTGTGGTGCCTCTGGCGAAGGGCTTAATGATTTCAGGAAAGATGTAATTGCAATTTTTCTGGCAGATATTGTGATTTCAATTCGATTCACAATTTTCTTCAAATCAAGCTTTAGTGTAAAATTCACTATGTTTACAGTACAGACAACAGTAAGGAAATCAATGATCAAAAGCACATTACACATTAGTCATCATCTAATATTGATGATAAATAATCTGTTATCATTATTTAAGGGATACTTCAACTTCTAATCCTAAACTGAGGCTTTGTATTGGTGACCTGCTTACCAGCACTTCCGTAAATGCAAATTTGTAAAATAGTATGTGTAAAAAAGTTGACAAAACAGATCCTGGGTCAGTCAGGAGTGCTGCAAAAAACTGCAGCTTTGGCGATCACATGATTGCGTTGTCTGAAATTGTGATTTAGATCCGAAAACCATAATGGAAATGGAAATGTTTGTTTTATTGATTCTATGTACAGCACTTTGGAGACATTTTTTGTTGTTTAAATGTGCTATACAAATAAAGTGGATTGGATTGGATAAATCTTTCAACCCTACTCTGGCGATTCCCACTCCTAGTGCTTGGAGCTGATTTGAGCAGTATGTTTGTAAATCTGACCTTTTGTATAGAGCAACAGTGAAGAAAATAAGTCGTGCTATTTTTTGCCTTAGTCCATTTGTGTATCTTCACCAGTCTGGCATGTGCTTCATCCATCACTGCCATACTTCAATTTGGTTTTAGAAAGTTGCTACGGCCAATTAAAGACGGGTGAAGGTTGGACCCAGGACATAGATTGGACATCCCTGCTATGAAGTATCAAAACAGTGTCATGGCAGCAGTATCAAGATGAACCAGAGTATTATATTTCTCAAACCACTATTCAGGATGTGTGGCTGTTCTGTGGGATTTGACCAGCTCAGAGGTAAAGAGGAGGTACGGGAATGGCGGAAAGGACATCCTCTGAGTCTCAGGAGTGGAATGAATAAAAAGTATAAAGCAAACAAACACCCTGAGGAGTTTGAAAGCCCCTCTTGATGCTCAGTCACTCTCATTTCCAGTAAGCGAATGTTGACTGGTTACACAGCTATATTTGGTTTAGCACAGAGGATCTTTTATTCAGAGCTGGTTGATATTCCAGTACACATCCAACAACAAAAACAAGCACTCAGACCCTTTGTGTCAAACTTGGCCTCGAAGCGACCATGACTGCTGCTGTCCATGACTTCATAACCATAATAATAGGTCTCAAAATTACTGCTTTTCTGCTAAGACGGCATTATTTAAAAGCATGGAGGCCCCTCTGTAGTCGCAGGGCTCTGACCTTGTTTTGGAGCCCTTAAATGTGAACTATGAGGCCTCTTGTCTTATTAAAGCTAAAGTCAGACAGGGCAATCGTCTTATGTAACAGCAGAGTTAATGTAAGGTAATTCCCCTCCTGAATGAGGAGCCTAATTTTGCTCTACCTCCATTCATCCTGGTTATATTGACAATACACGCTCTGAGAATTGAATTACAGCCTAAACAGATGCTCATTATGCAGCCCATACCCTGAGCTATTAAGGTATGACTCGAATGGTTTGGGAGAGAGGGAAAGAGGACAGGAGAGGGTAATTTATGCCTCTGGATTACTCAGTATCACAGATCTGACAGGACAGAGTCTCCTAAGTATGATTTACAACTGTGACTAGGTTCTACTAATGGCTGTAATAGAAGTCATTTATAAAATCTTTCTTTGGAAACTGGAAACACTGTTGCGTGGACGATATGAAGAGTATGACTCATTTATTATAAACGTCTGCGGAAATGGCAGGAAATGTCTGTGTCTGCATACCTCTCCACCTTGAAGTGACTATTTCATGTGAAATCACTGCCACAACAACCAAAGTGCACGAAAACACAGAGTTGAGTTGAAATGAGGCCAGAGGTAGGGGTTAATGAAATGTTTTGGTTGTTATTTTTGTACCTCAGTGTGGAGGAAATAACATTTAACAAAGCCTGAGGAGACTGGCAGTTAAGCACTAGGATATGAAGTATAAACCTGACCTTATTTTAATTACTTCTTTTATGCAATAACAACAAATCAATGGGCAGAAAACAGAGAGGGCATCAGCTGTGCATGTCTTTATGAATCTAAGAGCCCACTGTTTGCCTCAACTCTGCCTCATACATTTATTTTTGAGCAAGCTCACAATCACTAATGGTCAAAAAACCTTCTAGTTTTCACATACAGAGCAACCTTGATACAGCTGTTCTGTTAGAGCTCCTGCCCCTTTAATGCCCCTTTACAAATGAAGCAAAGTTCACCCTGATGGGTTTTCAGGTCAACTCTGTGATAACTGGTTCGTTCAGAACTGCTTGCCACTCGGCGCCATATTGTCAACAACTCTGCATTCATTCCAGGCAGCACCCTCTAGATAGATAGATAGATAGATAGATAGATAGATAGATAGATAGACACCTAGATACAGTGCTCAGCATAAACGAGTACACCCCTTCAGATTTATCAGAACACCTTTAGTTTCCTTTCAAAATCAACATTTTCTATGGCATACTATACCACAAAATACTCCCCCAAATGTGGGCCATTGATTTGCAAACAAGATTTTCGAAGATGTACACAAAGAAGCTTGTTTTTTTTTTTTTCAATTTACAATCAGGATGCAAAAATGAGTACACCCCAGTCAAAGGGGTGGGAGCAAAGCTAAATTTTAGTTATCATATTACCCCTATTTTCATCTTATGGTAAAAAATGTTATGTTAAAGTCAGCTTTGTCAAAACTTTGCAAACTGTTAGTTCATTTAGATATTGATTAATACATTACTTTTAATAGGGGGTGTACTGATTTATGCTGGTCATAATAAATAGATAGATTAGATAGATAGATTAGATAGATAGATAGATTAGATAGATTAGATAGATAGATAGATAGATAGATAGATAGATAGATAAATTCCATTATCCATACTGCTTGTCCCTTTAGGAGTCGCAGGGGGCTCGAGTCTACCTACACCTAATTAGGTTGATTGGTGACAATTTACAGTCACCAATCAACCTGATGAGCAGGTTTATTGGTCGGAGTGCCCGGAGAGAACCCACGCATTGCACAGGGAGGACATGCAAACTGTACACAGAAAGACCCTGACCAACATGAGGATTGAACCAGCAACCACTACCTGCTACACCTCTGTGCTGCCCTTATAATCCATCATGCTACAGATTAATCAGAAAATAGCTGTGGTAATTTGATCTCTTGGTCTTATCTTAAATGATTCTGTCAAGAAAAACAAAATTATGACTTCTCTGGTGGACCACCTATGCAAATTTCTTTAATAAAATATATTCATATTAAACAAATGTTGATTTTACAATACATACTTTTATCAATTAACTCCTCTATGAGGGCGGGGAGTCTGTTAAAAGGTTTAAAAGGGGTTTATTTTTGCTCTAAATTATTTTTTTTCGAAAAAAAAAAAAAAAAAAAAAAAAAAACAGTAGAAAAAAAAACAAAACAAAAAAAAAAAAAAAACATAAAACCGTTTGGTACTTTGTTTTAAAATTACATACAAGAAAAGCATAAACTTTCCTATTGTTGAATTCATGATCTTATACAGATTGAAAACAAAGATGAGCTCCTTCTTTCCCAAGTTTGAGCATATTTTTCATTTTTACAGAAAAATATACTCACAGGACACATATAGTAAGTTGAAAATATATTGAAAGAATAATTTAGTTCAAATATCCAAACATTTCAGACTTTAATTATGTAAGATACATGCAAAAGCATTTGGGCAGATTATGACTTCATGTTTGTCAATGCAGAGAAAGAGACAATGATTTCGAAGCAGGGGGTCACTTAATCATGCTATTTTGATGCTCCATTGAAGCTCCTTGTTAACTCTCAATACCCTCATGTTCAGTGAACATGTGGAAGCTAAAAAAAAAAAAACTACACTAGTTTTTAGGTCCTGCGTGTTGCTGCTTCTTTCACTCAAACTTTGCAATCTTTCAACGTTAGCAGAGTTTTATCATCGCACTCGCACAGACATGAACCGAAACCTATCAGGACAGAAATGAAGACACGGCAGGGGGCCTTTTCATGAGTGTGAGACCCTGTAAGAACAGTTTTATCAGGCTTTAGAAATCCCTGCCCTCTGACTCACACTTATGTAACATTGTAGGAGAGCGCAGGTGCACATTGTTTTTGTGCAGCGTGTGAGTTTAAGAAAGTATGCACCAATATGAGTCTTTAAACAAACTTAAGACTGAAGTTCTTCACTCTCATGCACAGTGGAGGGCACTGACTTCATGCAACTTTGTCTCTGTGCACCATAAATGATTAAAAGCAAAGACAAGGATTTACTTTTGGCCAGAGATCGATACTTACTAATTACAAGTTTTCTTTATAGACATATATCCAGGTTAACAGTGACCTGAACCCCTTTATCACAATCTGAAGAGCAAAGCTGAACGATAACTTTCGGAGATTTAACTCCAAAACAGTGCCACGTTTTTGCCTTTGTTGGATGTTGTTGATTTTTTTTGTCTTCATGTTCACATGTGGATGTACAAATATGAAGAAAATAATATAATATATATATATAAACTTAAATAAAAACCTAACTGACAAAAGGATAAAAAATATTCCTACTTTAATGTATGTTAGAGGAAAGACAGGCCGTTTTACGGCCATATTTAACACGGATACTGTAGTTACTGCATATTAAGACACATTTTTTTGATAATTCTACTCTATATTCTGCAATAAAATAAGATTTAATACCAAAGTAAGTGCGTGCAGCTCAGCCCAGTGGGCAGAAACAAAAGGGGTGTGTGTGTTAGGAGGATGAAGGATGGCAGGTTTCATGACGTTTCATCCTGGCCGGAGGGGTAATGATTATGAGGATCATCATTCGCTCCATGACTAAGTGGGAATGGAGGACAGCCAGAGAATCTGAACGTAGGCGAGGCAAATGCGTGCTATCAGCACCCTCGATGACCCCCGTGAAAAAAACAGAGACAAAAGCGAGGTTGAGCTCACATGACAGAACTTGTGGGGACGCAGCAAGCGAGAAAGTGAGAAAAAGCAGACGGGGGATGGAGGATCTTCAAAGTTCAGGAGAGTTGTCTTGATTAGAGGAATATCTGAATGTTGGATCAAACCACAAAGTGAGGAGGAAAAAACGTTGAGGTCCTCCCGCCAAGAGTCTGAGCTGCTTTTCAGGAATTTACAAGTCAGTGATGTCATGTTCATAAACAAATTATGTTAATTTTATACATGCTGGATAAATCTGTCTTGTCTGTTGAGTCCAATTGAAACAGTCAGATTACACAGGCCGTGTGAATGAGCAGGAGCAGAGATCTGGCTCACTCTTAAATAAGTCTTTTTTTTTTAATATTCTGAGAACAGCTACACATTTAAGACCATGAACAAACCCTGTGATTTCAGATACTCCATATTTTTCATATTAACCCCTGGAGCTAAAAAGTGACCCTTAGTAAAGCTAATTAATTCGATTCTTTCTAAAACTTGGCTTCAGCAAAAGAATAAAGACAAAACTACAGCAGGGTGTATGTCAATGACTCAAAATCTTTGAAAACCTGTTAAAAAAATTCAATTATTACTGATGTCTCAGAAAATGCTTTTACTGCTACAACTTAATATCAATAGAGCACAAAATACCATCAGTATTATTCTTTAAAAACTTCAAGTGCATGCAAGCTTTATTCAGCTCGTTCAGCTTAGCGGATTTGCTGCTGGTCTCAGAGTGAATTTATTTATTTTTTGATTTATTTCGAACTTGAATGAAAAAAAACATGTATATATCTGTATGCATTTATACATATACAACAAGATAATATAAAATTGTAAGTAAATGCAAATACCTATTATAGCATTTTCTTCTAAAACCAGTAATCCTTTCAGAACCAGATTCAGTTCGAAAAGGGTGTAGGAAGAAGTAAAAAAAAAAACTTATCTAGTCCCCCTTGCTTATTCCTTATCAAAATGTATTGCTTAATAATTTAGTTAACAACAAAAGCAACAGCAAAATCAGATGAATAACACCATAAACCGCAAAATTCAAAACAAAAACAAAAATGACATCACTGGATACACAATACTCATGATGTTACTGATTTTCCCTTTGCTTTTCTGTTCTTTTTCTATTCTGCATCTGTTAATATTTCAGTTTTAAAGATGTATTTAAACCTACCTATTGTTTTACATGACTTCAGCTCATCACTGCAGCTGTTCCATAAAGTAACTCCTTTTATTGAGACACAGTGAAGTTTCATATTGGTTCTCACTGGTTGTTTCAGTTCAGACTTAGACACTGGATTAACATTCTGGACTTAATGGGCTTAAGACAAAGTTTTGGAGACTCTGTTACAGTTTATTTAAGAGGATGTTGGTGCAACGGGAGCAGCAGACGATGGCGTCCATGAGTAAACGTGGTTAATCCACAGGTGATCTCTGGTAGGTATCGGTGTTTACAGGCATTAATTCCGATCAACTGATCACGTTTTTTTTTTGGCAAAAATTGGCCGATACAATGGAGGCACCCTTACATATCCCCAAAGACACACTCCACTAACAGTCACCAGCCCACATGGTCACTGGTTAAACTCAAACACCAGTTTATTGGTATTGGTTTATCAGATAGAAATATTGACCTCTGTTGTAGGCTCTTGCGTCTGCATAATAAACAGCAAGTATATCTTCAGCCTTGATGTTTAGTCTGTTGTTCAGTCCTATCAGATTCTGATCCCTATTGAAACTGCACCCTCATTTCCATAAAAAGGAGACTGAATATATAATTCTCTCGGGGTATGAAGGATAAATTGCATAATAATGAAAAAGGGAAATGAGAAAAGTGACAGGCAGAGCGTAAATCTCACCTCACAGAGTTGGCCTTCCTCCCCTCTGCTTTCATGAAGACTTTTATGTGATCAAACGGAGCGTGAACGTACATCTTCAGCCTGAAACAGAAATTCTTATCAGCACAAGAGATTTCAGAAACTTAACTCCATCTCACCTTTAAGAGAAAGACAATCAAAAGAACATATGTGAACATGGACTGTGCAGCGTTTCCCTCTGTGGTTACTATAAAGGTTAAAACACAAAGAGCTCATTGAGTGAAGAACAGGAGACTCAAATGTACACTTGTCTGGTATGCTGGCTGATATACTGTGTGTGTATAGGCTTCTTGTGTGAGGGACAATCCCCCCCGCTACTGACGACCGCGGCACTCGAGCTCCCTGTAAACAGCCAGCCAATGTGCCGTTAAGTGTTAAACCCCAATCACTTGAATCAGGTCTGGGTACAGTCTGTCCTTACACGGCTGGCAATGAACCACTTTTTGTCTATTTAAGAGAGCTCATTTATGCTGCTGTCGTAGGGTCTATTTCTATTGATCAGCCAACAGTTTAACCAAAAAGAACAGCCAAACAATGGCTGCCAATAAAAAAATTAAATCCTACTTCACCACCAAATTTGCTGATTAATATTTTCTGTTTCAACCACTAATAGAAAACTAATGTTTTAAGTATTTAGTGACAATGTGGGTCTGTGATATAACCAGTGTTCTGTTTTGGAAATCAAATTAATGCAAAAGAAATGTTCTTTATGAGGTACTAATAGCCGAGTGGGTCGTCTGCACACTTTGTTTTGAGGCTCTTGAGGGCGGCCTGGGTTTGATTTCCGCCTGTTTTCTGCATCTTTCCTTGCTCTCTTGCACTCTTTTCGACTCTATCCATCATCCCTCCACTTCCAACTAGAAGTACTCGCAGTGCGAAACCCATTGCTAAAGCATTTTTCTACATTCTTAGCCAAGTTATTAGACAAAATCAGGAAAACTGCCCCATCACGCGATGTTAACAAATCCTTCTAAAATTGCAGAATCCGTATCTGAAATCGGATCACCACAAATCTGCTCATAGATTTTTGAGTTATTTTGCTAAAAGATAAATGCCAGCAAAAACATAACGTTCTCGCCAGAGGTAATAAAAGCAAAAGGACAAAAAATAGCTTCAAGCAAAGAAATGCTCCTAATGAGGTAGGTGATTGGACAATTGTCCTGCCATTACATTCATTACGGGCCAATCAGATAATTTAGTAGGCAGAAATATGTTGGAAGTGGAGTGAAAATATGTTTCCTATAGAAAAGTTTGTAGTGTTGTTGTTTGTTTTTCCTTTTATAAAGACATGTGGTCCAGATCTGATAGAATTGCTACTGAAGCTGTTAGCATCTATGCTAAGCTCCAACCTCTTCATGCTTTAAAGGATGTTAATAGGGTGGTCCAACTTTGGGCTAAGCAGAGTCATTGTAGATTGGAGCTTTGCAAGATGGTCTGATTATAGACTTTAAATCAGGTGGATCCAGCTACACTGCGAGGTCAGCTGAATAGCCTAACAATTGAAAACATAACTTCCAGCTGATAGAGACAAAATGCAAATGGCTAAAGCGCATGACAAAAAGTGAAATGTCTGAAGGTAGAAATTACTTTTGACTATCACCTCAGCTGTCTGTGAGTGTTTAATATGAAATGAGACTTTCAAAGGAGTGGTAGTGTCGTTCTTTACCCCATCACTTTAAAGATGAAAGATGCCTCTCGTTTCAACCTTCCTATTGCCTTACGTTTTTGTCTACACGTAGACTTGAACATTGGGATATTCTCATTGACAAGGCAATTTTAGGTCTACTCCCTTCATACCTTCTGACCTTCATCAGTCAAAGGAGTCCAGGATCTTAAAATCTTCCGTCTCAGAATCTCCTCTTGTTGTTCCTAAGGTCCAAACTGAGCTGGGAAAAAAGGCCTTTAAATTTGCTGCTCCCTTTGCTTGGAATGAGCTGCAAAAAGACCTCAAACTCAATGAGCAGGTTTCACTGGACACTTTATAGAGGACGTTACATGACATCAATTCTGAGGCATCTGGCTGCAGATGTTTCGAGACATGATCTTGGTTCCTTCAAGAGTCCAGCTTGTCAATAAATTGTCTTTGTTATGTATTCATTGTACTTTAAGTGTTATACATGTCCTGTGTATTTGGGTGTGTTGTTGTTATTGTAAGTAACTTTGTTAATCATGCTGCTGCCTATCTTGGCCAGGACGCTCTTGAAAAAGAGATTTTTAATCTTAATGAGTTTATTTTCCTGGTTAAATAAAGGTTAAATAAAATAACAGCAGTGCACCTGGGTATCAAAGTAGCAATGATTTATGTTATCATAAAAAACAAGTGATGAATAGATGCGTTGGTTTGGTGTTGGTTTTGGCAGGTACCAGCCCTCTTGACAAGTATCAGCCCATATGTGAAAACTCTGTCATGAGCAGATGTTTATCTGTTGTGTCATTTCCACTGAACGCTGGCATCATGTACACCTAAGTGCTGATTCACAGAAGTGTCCTGCTGTATGAACTCTAATTATTTTTTACTATACGGTACGGATATTGTGAAAGTCTAAGTGTTGGCATTGTGAGAATATTATGCAAGCAGAAGTAATACAAAAGCATTGGCGTAAGTAATGAACCTGGTTCTCACAATCTGAGTACATAGTTTTGTTTCTAAATGTCATTTCAAATACATTTTACTGCTGACAGCTTTTGTTTCTACCCCAAGAAACTTCCAAAATGTTCATTAAATCATGTGGTTATAGCCCAAAAATTGCAAGAATCCCGAAAGAACATCAGTTTCATCAAATATGCTGGAGTGTTTCACAGTAGACTTTTCATTTCTGCCTGTTATCAGTCCAAAGGTTGGGTCAAAGGAGTCAAATCACAGTTTGGCCAAAGGTTCAGATAAGAAATCCTGAGTTCAACAATCAAAGAGGGTGCTTTGTCCTTAAACCTCAGTCCACAGTGGGAGAAACACAAGCCTGGGAATAATAAAGCAAATGAAAGGAAGTGCAAAATTACCAAGATAAATTCTGGCATCATGTCATGGTGGGACTTAAACAGAACACCAACCAAATCCTGTTCGGCTGAAATTGCATTGAGTTGATTGATATTGAAAGATCAGGATGGAAATGACCTTTGAGTAACAGCTTTTATATAACACTAACTGAGTTTCCCCCTGGGTTTCACTGAGATAAAGCGAGCCTATTAAAAGCAGCCACTTCAACTATTCATCCACTTGATGGGAAACATTGAGGTTCAAGTGTTTGGTACAGATCAGCAGAGTGTTGAATTCACTCAGACATGTTCCCCCTCCACAGCTAATTTTAATTAAGGCTGAGAAATTTGCTGTTTGGAGGAGAAAGGAGGGCCCAAGGCGCTTATTTCACAACTGTTAACAGACATATATGAACAAAGCTGTTAGTCCTTTAACATGCAGGGTGATCTGTACTCAACCTGACACTGGGGTCTAAATCTTAACCACGGTAAAGCCAAAGCCATTAAAGATCATCATGGCAGTCTCCAACAGTCAACCTGCAATGGTCATGGACCACATGGAGTTGGGATGTTCTGGGCCTGAGCTCGTATACGATGGACTGAGGTAAAGTGGAAAAGTCTGCTGTGGTCTGAGTCCACATTTCAGACTGTTTTCGGACATCACTGACGTGGTGTCCTCTGGGCAAAAGAGGAAAAGGACCATCCAGACTGTTAGCAGAGCAAAGGCCAAAAGCCAGCATCTGTGATGGGAGCGTTAGTGCCCAAGGCATGGGTAACTTCCACATCTGTGAGTGCACCATTAATGCTGAAAGGTACAGACAGGTTTTGAAACATTTTCTTCAGGGATGTTCCTGCTTATTTCAGCAAGACAATGTCAAGCTACATGTGTTCCAACAGTGAGGCTTCATAGTTAAAGAGTGCAGGTACCAGACTGGCCTGCCTGCAGTCCAGACCTGTCTCCCATTGAAAATGTGTGGAGAATTATGATGCTACAACGGAGGCCCCAAACTTAATTCAACAGAACATGGATGTTTTAAGTGTTTTAGAGTTTAGAACAATGTCATTTTCTTGCTCACATGGACCTACCAATGGTGAGTTTTCATCACTGATACAAGACTAACGTGACTTCTGATAACATTAGTCTTGGACTTTGTGCGCAAACGTGGCTTTAATGGCTGGTGTTTGATGCAGAACCAAAATAAAATTTTTGGCCGAGCCTTTTACTCAGAGAAGCTTTCTCACCCCATATTCTATTTGTTATTTCTGAAGATATTTCTCTTAAACATTCACAGCTACAAGACAGATTTTGTGCACATGTGGACTTGTAATACTTAAATCAACACATTCAAGTAGTTAAAGCCAGTGTAGAGCAGAAATAGTACGAATAGTGAAGATGAATTCATTGGTTTTGAAGAAAAATATGATTTCATCGTGTTTCATAATATATCTTCCTTTTGACAATCTGTCTTAGTCTTATTAATCTATACTGGTTCGCTTTTAAAGCAAATGGAGGATAGATGTCATCAATGGGTGATTTATATGAACTTTAAATTAGAGAGAGCACATTGTGATGTCTCAGTGAGCTTGTCTAATCCATGAGGGAAAGACAAGCCTTTTCCAAAAAGCTCCATCACCAGAACACCTTGAGATATTTACATGAATTCCCTAATTATGTTTTATTTGTGTCAATTCACAGTTCAATGCAGAGGGACAGTAACATGAAAAAAGCTTCACTTGCTAAAATGTGATTGTGGCCCTTTCACCAGTACTACATCTCATAGTCACTGGAGAAGGAGTAAATGAAGGGTCAACTCATTCCCCCTTTTCTTTACAGGGACTTAAATATTCTGAGCATCGCAGCGTGAATGGGGCTACAGTTGTAAATCCACAGGTATTCGTCTAACTCTTACCTGGGTCAAAGTTGAGTTCCTGTCCTTGTGACCCTTTCTGTCCCATTACTTATTGTAGTAGTGTTTTAGTTTATCAGTAGGGGAAGGTTCAGACTTTTTGACTTGAGTGTCCAACTAAGGCCCTGACTATGCAAGAGTGGCATAAAGTTTGTGTGTGCACGCTCACAAAGGATGATTAAATCATAGCAATCAAGCATCTACAGTATGTTACGGTGGGCTTTGTAAATGTAGATATTTCTCGTGTACTTTCCAAAGTTTGATACTGTACTTTAGACTATATCTGGGGCAATTCTACAAAACCAAAGAAATCAAAACAAGATGATAAATCTGACCTAAAACATGTCATTGTGTTTTGGTCACCAATTGGATAATGCTCACATAAAACTGAAGCTGCAGCTAAGCAACACAGTTTAGACACAAACAATCTCATGATATGTAATATTCCCAGGACAAAACGATGCAATAGCACACAAATGCAGCGTTGTCACAATGGAGTTGGAATAAGGAGGTGTGACTGATATCATTCTGCCCTGTAAAGTGTCAGTATGACAGTATCTGCTTATCAACAGCTATTGTGACGATCAGACAGCTTTATGTTTCCCTGCGTCATTTGTAGTTAAAGTGAGTATGAGGATTCATAACTAAAGACAGCTTCAGAGTTTGGACTGAGAGGAAAAACTACTTATTCTAAGTTCTGAATGGAAAACAATGGGCTGAGCTGCAGTCTTTACCAATATTCTCTGAGGTTTTCCAAACCATTTTTCAATGTGGTGTTTATTTCTGGGTCTTTTATCACATTGTTAAGTTTCATCTATTCGCTGTTCCATTTGCTGAAGCTAAACAATGGAGAGAAAAAATTAAACCTGTTAATGCAACACATCAGAATGAGGTTTCTGGCTTTGCTGGAGGACTCAGACAAATACATTAAATATTAAACACATCCACATGGTGAGAAAGCTACAGATTATTACCATAATGCCAATAATGGACACAGCTGTCACTCCAGCTGTACAGAGACAACTCAAGACCGCTTAGGTGTTCACTTGTGTTACTTGGCAGAAAGGCCGTACTCGTCCATAAAACATGAACAAAGTATTGACGCACCTGCTTTGGAGTAACCTCAATATCAAGGTGACAATCAGAGCGTGCAGAAACTCAGTGATGTTGGTCAGGAGTGTGTAAGAAAAGACTTTAATTCATACAGTTGAAGTTTTATGCTACTGTGCTGGTGACAGCACAGGCTGAAGGGATTTCCTCAATCTTAGTACAAATGTATACTAGATACAAAGGTGAACTGATTCAATTTGAGAGGTCATACCGTATGTCAAAGATCAAGATCATTAGGTCTCAGCCCCCTGACTGTCAGCACCAAAACGTTTATGGATTTGGCGTCAAAATAAGATTATCTGATTTGGAGGCCTTCTGCGAGGTGATGGCTGATATTTTTTATTTGTTGCTTTTAAATGTGGTATCCAAAGAATGCTCTGAGGGCTTTTATTCAAGATTTATACAAATGTTGTATGAGGTCAAAGGTCATGTTGTCCTATATCATTCCTTGAAAGTGATACCTTGATGGGGAACATATTAAATTTTGGAAGCAATAGGTCAAAGGTAAATGTCTCCTATTCATCCCTCAATATGACATCACAAGAACTCCTTGGGAAATGTTCTTTTTTTTTTTTTAATTATTTTTTGGCATTTTGTGCCTTTATTAACAGAAAAGAGAGACACAATGGATAGGCTTGTAAAGGGGGGCGAGAGAGAAGGGAAGACACTGAAAGCTGGCCACAGGCTGGACTCGAACCCAAGCCGGCAGAAGCATGTATATCGTGTAAGGTCATGCTTAAAAAAGTATGATTCCACTGGGCGAATATGTGTGTGATCTGTGATTAGGTTGTGTTTAAAATGCTGTTTGAAGCCTAGTTGTACGGTTGATCTCAATCTTTTTTTTAACAAATGTCCAGTCTGAATCAAGAAGGTACTGCTTGGATTTCTGACGAATAGTTAAACAACTTTTGGACTCTTGTTTATCACTGGTGTATAAAAGTTAACACACAAAAGTCACACTGCAGCCCTTTTCATGACCCATCAATAAACTTAACTTTCCCTTACATTTTTGCTCACAGAGGCAAAAACAATAGTCAGTGGTTCTAGTTTGTGAATAATCCACATAAATAATCAATCAATTCAATTCCCTGAGTGAGTGCATCAGAGTTTCCACTGAAATTTTTGGATAAACACTTGAGCAAAGGGGAAAAAGCACATATCCACAGTTGCCGGTCAGAGCTATTATCTGGGTCAGCGAAATTAATCATTTATATTTTCATTAATTCAAGCCTGCTATGCTTGTCAAATTATGCCAAAATTTAAAAAATAGCTCAAAATATTGGAAGCACAGTGGACAGGTGCACTCTCATTGTGTGAAGCAGTTTGGCAGCATACTAATCTATTAATTTTTCACTAATTTATGTATCTGTTAACTGTGTTTCTTGCAAGTTTCCTTGTTATTGTTGTCCCTGTCCAATCATTTATTTTATTTTATCTTGAATTCTTTCCTTCAGCTTTCATTTCAAGATCTTCCTGTCTTTTTCTAGTTATAAGCTGCTGTTAAAGCTGTCATGACTAAATTAGTGCTTGCCAACGCAAACAAAAAGTGTAAACAATTCTTGGTCAAAGCATAGGGATGGGAATTGATAAGATTTTATCGATACCAGTGCTATTAACGATCCTGCTAATTGATCCAATTCCTTAACAATTCCCTTACTGATTCCTGCAGATTTTGCGTGTGGGCAAATGTTGGCCTGTAGATTTTCAGTGGCAACAATGTTGAACACACACGTCACAGCATAGATAACTGCTTCTGCAAGTTGCTGGTGCTTCCACTCACTTAAGGTTGTGCAGTAGGCACCTTTTGTAAAAAACTAAGCCACAATTCTGACCGGTTCTGAACCCTGTCAGTGGAAGGAATTGACAAGGGAATAATGACTCATGATATCGATACTCTGATGGAGCTGTTAACGATTCTCAGCTGGAATTGGTTTTCGATTCCCATCCCTATCAAAGCATCATACAAAATTTTAGACTTCTCATAAACAAAAATAGGACTTTTTGAGACATTTCGATGCATAAATTCCAAAATCTGACATGAGAATTTACAGACTTAATAAGGGACCTAAGGAAACCCTGCTCAAGATCGGGGGACTAGTCTAAATCTAAATTTGTTTTCAATTCCCAGGGAAATCAGTTGCCTTTGAATACCTGTTGCATACACGCATCTCAATTAGGAATTAAAGGGATATACCAACATTAATTTTGTTTTCCTGTCTTGCCTCACTCCTGAGTCCATGACAAGCAGATAGACTCCATTCTTTTAACTGTGCGTGCAGTAACAAGAAAGAGACGGGCAGAGCTCGCCCACCGCTAATTAGCTTTGCTCAAACACTGGGAGTCATTGGGTAGCGTTAGCCTGCCTCTGCCGACGGTCATCAAATAAACTCTTCACCAACTCTAAATGGTCCTGTGTGCTTGTTGTGACTCATTTTTTTACAGTATTATGTTACAGTATCTATTTATTAGGGATGCACAATATTATCAGTTTGATATTGGTATTGGCCGATAGCCTAAAAAGTTAAGTATCTGTAAGGGCCGATAATGAAATTTTTGCAGATATTTACAGCCAATATATCAGCCAGACATATCAGCAATATATCGGCTGGAATATCACAAATGTACAATATTGATGCCCCTTCTCATCACTGCGGTGATGGTACATTTAAATATCAAGGGTTTATCATGTTTTATACATCATGTTTTAAATCTGTTCCTCGCAAAAATATATTGTAACACTGAAGGAAAAGTCCATTTTTCTTTAGCACAGAGCTAGTGCTCTTGACCAGAAACACAGGTAACAGTATCTGCGATAAAGAATTAAAACATTTTGGCATACCGGACATCCGCAAAAAAACAATATCCTGCATCCCTACTATTTCTAGATTAAGATAAGCATTTTATGTACTTTTCGAAACTAACCCACATGGCAGATTATCTGATGACTGTAGGCAGAGGAAGGCTAACACTACCTATTGACTCCCACTGTTTGAGCTAAGCTAATATCCTGTGTGCGGGCTCTGTCTGTATCTTCCTTGTTACTGCACACACAGTCAAAAGAACGGTGTCTATCTGCTTGTCATGGACTCTGGAGTGATGCAAGACAGGAAAAGAAAAATGTTGGCATATCCCTTTAAAGATTTTACATTATGAAGAAACCCTATGATACCCTACAACTAAGTCAGATATATGTCTTGGTGTAGAATATATTAATGCTGTAATTATTATAAGTCAAAATGTTGGAAAAATACTCCCGGTAAGTTTGGTGTTATTGGCTCATTGCTCACTTTTGCCGTGTCACAGGGTCCGACTCTGTGGGGTGGATGTAAGGAGTCAAAATCTGCTCCAAGGTTTTCTTCTCACACACTCTGAAACAGGAACACATGTGTGAAGGAAAACAAAAGGAATCATAAATGTGTTTGTTATCATTCATATTGGTTCAAGCAGCAGATAATGCAGTCATAGGTTACTCTTGCCATGATGCAGATGTGGCACTTGCATGATGTCTTGATGAACAATAAGCACTTTCACAGCCCATAAGCAATAGCAGGTGCTTCAGGAGACATATTTGAGGAATGTAAATGAATATAGTAATATGACTCACCTCCTCTGACTAAACTCTGCACCACACTGAGGGAAGATGAGCTTCACGTGCCACAGGAAAAGCCGCTCTCTAAATGGGACACAGAAAGAGTCGTATTTTATTTGGAGCTCATCAGAACCAGCGCTGCTTGTTGTTTCTGCACAGACAGATGAGGTCACTGCTGCTCTCCCCCCCACAGTCCAACACAAACGCTCTTGTTTGAATTCAGAGCATAAAATGGATTCAGCCATAATCTGTCCAAGACAATACGCCTGGCTGCTCCCAAAATCTGGTCCATCTGTGTGACTGCATGTGTGCGTGAGTGAGTAAACCGTAAACCAGGGTCACCATGGAGACCTGACATATAAACTCAATAGTAGGACACCAGCTGGTGGCTATCAAATAATGATCTCTTCTTCTGGGGTAATGCTCTGGACAGTGACTGTTACACGTATTTAGGGGTTTTATTGGGGTTGCTGGGTGTGCTCTACAACCAAACATTTATCCCCTAAAGAGCTGCTGTGTTGTTCGTGTGGATGTCATCATGATGCAAAAAAGGCAACACAATGGAAGATATAAAAAGCTTGGCAGATAAACAAACAAGTCATAATTCTGCTTGAATTATTTAACAGTTGATGGCTGATGATTTAGATAATAAATTAAGAAGGGAGGGACATGGGAGACAAAGAAGGGCTGCATTACAAACCATGAGAGTTAAAGAGACAGTGGGTCTTCAGGGCACCAAAACAGACAAAATTTACCACATTAGGTCCTAAACTTGGATGCACAAGTTTATTTAATGGCATCCTTGCACATAAATAATGGGCAAGGATGCCGATAAATCATAGAGTTCTATATTTAGGGTTGCAACTAATCACTATTTCTATCACTAACTAGTCAGCAACTACTGGATTGAATGGTTGCTCCTGCTGAGACATAACTGATTCTGCCACTAATTTAAGAGCAGATGGACCTGCCTGATTCATTGTCTGAAATCACGCAGATCCATCTAGCCAAGTTCCAACCACCAATGATTTCACAGCCAAAAGCTGGACAACCCAATCAGGGAAGAGAGGTGGAAACTGAAGACATGACGACAGCGGGAAGTGACTGCATGTTTCTGGATGCAGCAATATCTGAGGTTCTATTAGAAATGGACCCAACTTCTTTAAAAGAACAGCAAAGAACGTCGCTTAAAGCTTTTCTTATTACATCATGTTTGTGTTTTTGCTCTTCTCCTGACCCAGGGATCACTGCTGGGAAACTGGGAGAGATGTAAAATCCTCCGCGGATACCTGGTGAAATCTGCTCTCCTCAGAAGTTTACCAGGAGAACTTGGTGGGGCTTGTCGTTGACGAGGTTCATGTCACATATAAGTGGTAATGTGAGACAAAAGTCTAAGGACTATAACTAAGTTTAAGCTAACGGCTAACAACAGGGTGCCCGCGAGCACCTGGTCAGCCCCACAGGGAGCCTTTGTGGTGCTCACTGGGACGTCCTGTTAACACCATAGAGCTTGAAACAGATAACCAACATTAATTTGAAAAGTTTGAGTTGTTTTGTGAGCAAATTGTATTTACGTCAATACATAAACAACAAATGTAATGTGTGCCACATTTTAAAAATGTCTATTTTCTACTCAACTTTGACATGAAAGGGGTCAAAGTTTACATTTTTCATATGCTGTGCTGACCCCACATCTCTTGAACCACTGGTGCAAGAGCCCTTATAGACTGTTGTACATATCAGTTTAGCACATAAATTATTGTAGATGTTTGTACATAAAATGTTCTCATATCATTTATTAATCAATTATAATTATTATTGAAAAAATCATTAAAAGTAAAAGGTAAACATACAGCTCATATGCAGCCTATTATGCATAGTATTAAATATTTTAAGGTCAACTATATAGAAATATTAAATCAAATAAGTAGCCCTCCATCATACTCCTCTCCTTTTTGGTAGCTCTCTGGCTCAGAAAGGTTGGTGACCCCTGGTCTATCTGCTCCTTCATACTGTGGCTTGATATGGTTGGTCTGTGATGAGTGTGACTGGCAGAACGATCATCCAATCACCAGCTGCAGTTGTTTTTGAAGGTTCTGCCTCTGAAAACATTTTCTATGGGCTCTTCTCCAGATGGACTAGTGAAATATTTCCATGGCGGATATATGGAGCTGTCCGTCTAGCACGTCAGGTTACTGATCCATGACAGATCGACGTGAAAATGTTGCAGCTGACACACTCCCTTAAATGTTTCTTATGTAAATCCTCCACACTGTGCACAGTGCAGGCAGAGTAGAAAACACTTTTAGAGGAATCACTGTTGACTGGAACATAGTTTAAAAGTCAAGTCTGCCACAGGTATTTGCCCTACATACTGGTTCCAACCTAACTACAAGGACTGCAATGACCAAGACCGCAAAATTTGCTGTTTTAGGGTGGAGCTGATTCATGAACCGATCCCCCAAGTACAAAAAGATGAAGGCCTTCACAGATCTGAGGAATGCACACCAAACAGGGCGATGATAATTTAAAGGCACATCTGCCTGAGTTTGTTATTAAGGGTTAGAGCTCACCAACAGAGATCCAGAGCATGACTGGGAGGTTTCTTTTCACATCTGTAACATGGAGATTTCTTTTAATCTTTTGACCTATTTTAGTGTAATTCGGTTACCTTTGTATTTGTCTTGGACTGATGTGAAGATTCTCGAGCCATTTCTGGTGTCCTGCTTGAACAAGTATGGTTCCACAGTGTAAATATGTGTGTGATCTGTGATCAGGTTATGTTTAAAATGTTGTTTGTCAGCCTTGTTAAAGGGTTGATCTCCAAATGCACCAAAGACTGTAAATAACAGAGCATTTAAAATGTAAAACTGGCTTTAATTTATTTTTTAAAATCATAATTCATTTGTTTTTCAATTAAAAATACTCAGAGTAAAGCTTGTTGTAAGGTTACCAGGTGTGTGAAGCTGTTTTTAGGATTGAGACAGAAACACAGTTCAGATCACAGCCCACTCTTTTCCTTGAAAACAGAAACAGGATGAGTCGGAGGCTAAAAATGTGAAGAGGTTTGTTTGAAACTGGCAGAACAATCACTAAAAGGTGGTTATGAGTTTCCACTCGGCTGCGAGGACAGGGCTGTGAAGGCACCTGGCATGATGGGAGTGAAGACAAGGGGCAGGGTGGGGATTCCCTACGAAACCGTCGGAGGAAACCGACACCTCCAGTCCCCTTAGTCAGAGGAATTTATGTGCTCTGGCCGAGTTTCGTCTATTGTGCGTCTGTGCGTACATGTGTACACGTGTGCAAGTGTGTTTGCACGTACAAGGGAATGAGGGTGGGGCACCAGGTGTGATGCCATTATGCTGCCATTACTGAAAGTGGAAACTATGTCTTCCAATGGAAAAGGGGCTTGCCTTAAGACGCATACAGTCATTTCAGGCAAGGCCACGGTGCATACCTGGGATACAAGCCAGCGTTCGTTGTTTGGGAAGAGAAAAGGAGAAGGAAGTGTTAAAATAATCCAAACAGAGGCCCCTGAAACTGATTTTGCTGAAGGGCTATTGAAAGAAAATTATGATTCAGAAGAGGCAAGAACCAAACACGGAAACTCTAAATTGAGAAAGAGGTTGATGAAAAGTAGGGCAGGGCAATTAATCAAGTTTTTTTTTTACAATTTTGCAAAATACTGGCCACTTAATTACAAACACCTTGCTAGCGCAGGGTAGGACCCCCTTTCCCTCCAAAACTGCCTTAAACTGATGAGAGAACGGAAACATTTCTCAGAGATTTGGTCCATATTGATCTGTTGGCATCATGCAGTTGTGTGTGTATTTGTCTGCTGCACACTAATGATGTGAGTCTCCCATTCTATCACATATCAAAGGTGCTTTATGGGATTGAGATCTGGTGACTGTGGCAACAACTGGAGAACAATTAACTGATTTAATGTCCAAGAAACTAGTCTGAGATGATCTGAGCTTTGTGGCATGGCTGATCCAGCTGGAAGCAACCATCAGAAGATGTGGTCATAAATGGATGGACATGGTCAGCAGCAATAATCAGGTGGGCTGTGGGCTCTGAATGATACTCAGGCCCTGAGTTTCCGTTGCGTTTGTGCCTTCTGTTTACACGAGATTGGTGCCCAGAGTGTCTGAATCCACTTTTGAAACCGGGGTCCGTGGGAAAAGGTTTGGAAACGTTTTGGTATCTGTCTCGGTGTATACAGGAATCAGCATTTTCATGGAAAACAGTGACACGCTGGGCATGCGCAGTACTCTTTCAGATGAAGGTTGCGTGCGCACCTAGGGAACAACAACAACAGCTTGTGCCGTCTACCAGGCAACGTGTGCTGCTTACTGTGCTTGGTTTGTTATCCAGACAGATTTGTTGTTCAGACAAGAAACTCCTGCGTCTTTGTGCATCCACTTACCATTATTGTTTGTGAAAAGTTTGTCTTCACTGGAAAGCGTATGCCTGTTGCAACACTGCTGTTTCACTACAAACCTACATTGCCAACTACTGGCCTAGCATGCACACTACAGCAATTTCAGTCACAGATCTATATGAATGCACATCATTTTCATGCCGTCTCTGTGTGAACATGGAGCACTTTTGAAAACACAAAGGAAAAACCTTTCCCTTTCTGGTGACCACGTTTTCGAGTAAACGGGGCCTCAGTTGGTATGAAGGGGACCAAAGTGTACCAAGAAAATACCCCCAACACCATCATACCACAACCAGCAGCCTGAACCGTTAATACAAGGATGGATCCATTATGCCAAACTCTGACCCTACCACCTGAGTTTTGCAGCAGAGACAGTTATGCTTGAAATTCCCAGCAGGGGAATAAGGGAACTGATAAACAGAGAGGTAAATGTTAGCCGTTTGGCATTAGGGGAGCATAGATTAAGACAGCACAGCGCGAGTTTAACATACACACATCAGCAAGCACTGCCCCCACTGGATCTGCTTGCTCCCATCTCACCAGAATTTAGCCTCCAACACTGCCTTGATGGATGGTCAAGTCCTCTTCCCGTTCAATGCTCACAGAGAAAGCAAAAAGCAGTTCAGCTTGAAACAGCACAGTGAACGAAGCTATTCTTTCTTTAGTGAAGGAACTGATTCTCAATTTGCATCCCTAATATAGAGAAAGAACTCGAGAACTAACTGTACGATCATCACACTACTGTCATCATTTTTTTGTGTCTATGAAACAACCCCCCAAAAACAATCCAAGTTAGAAACAAAAGCACCAATATTTTACTGAACTTGACCTGTTCCTTACTCTCTGTCAGTTAATTTGTTTTAGAAACAGATGCGAAACAGGACAAACATTTCATTCTTTAAAAATACACTGCTGATTTTTACATGCAAACATTCAATGACGATAAGGAGATCAGGAGATCCTTGTTTTGTGCAGTAAATAATACTCTTCCTGCCTGTACTCAAACAATTTTGAACTTAAGAGAAGGAAAATAGAATTTAATATTAAATACAGATGTGTTTCAGCTTTGGGGATAAAATTCTGGAATGAGCTCAGTGATGAATTAAAATTATGTAAAACTCTCTTAAAGTTCAGAAAAATCTTAAAGCATAGATTAATTAATGCTTATAATGTAAAATGTTCATACAGCATTATTAAGCTATACCAAATTGTACAGGATAGGCAAAAATAAGCCACAAGCTTCAGCCTAGACCTTTGGTTGGGCACTGACAAGTTGTGTTAAATGACTGTATTCTATGTTTGTTCTTAACATTTATGTAACCCAAATAAAAATAATAATTCATTCATTCATAAGGTGAAGCTGCATGGTACATCCATACATTCTGTTGATATTGGAGGCATTATTAGTTATTCATACCTATAATGTATGATAGATATACTGGAAGAAAACATAATATCTGAAGACACAATATTTAACTCTTCCAGAAACCGTCTGCCAATGCCGATATTGTGCCCGTAATATTGCATCCACAAAATCCAGACACTATCTATGCTTTCTATGACTCTCACATTTCATTTCAATAAGCACTGAAATCAAATATTCATCATATTACTATATTAAATCAAAGCTTATAACCCTTGTGCCATGAGAAGTATTTCTCATATTCTATGGAAAAAATAACATACACTGTGTATTATTAACAGCTTAGTGTAACCATCTACACACTCTCTCCTGAAAACATGTCTGTTTATGAAGATTAAGTGCTTAAACTGTATAAAGACGATGCTGAAAGGTTTATAACATCACCATAATTCCATATTAAAGCTATCTGATCCCTCACGTGTCCTGCATTAGGAAACATTTTATCCTCCAAGAAGGATTATTCATCAAACAGCTTGTTGGACCAGAAGAACTTGGAGTAACTTAATAAAACAGGATGATGCAGAAGAGAGCTGAAAAACGTAAACTTGTTTCAGTTATAACGTTGTAAACGTGATTAAGAGTGCACAAACTGGAAGGAATGCTCATGAGAGGCCAGAGTTTTATAAGGGCACTTTGTGATCACCTCAGAAATAAATTCTGTGGGCTTACAGTATAGATTTTGTTTATTTTGTCTGACTGTGAACCCTCGGTGTCCTGAGAGAAAACCTGCATCCTGAGTGGTTACTGTTTCATCTTTCTTTCATTGGAAGAACAACAACTAGCTTTTTGTTCCTTTAAGAGGGAAACACAATATTTACAAAATAAAAATAACTGAAATCACCAGTCTGGATTTGTCAAGGGACGCCTTTAAAGCAGAATCCAATGCCCCAGTTTTTGGGGAACAAAAGCCTGTTGAATCTGTCGAAACAAAAGCTCTAATTTTTCAGTCCATCAACATAGAGATTAAAGTTCTTCAGGCCCTGGAGCGAGGATTAAAAGAAAACAAACGCATGAAATCTGATGAGTTAAAAAATCTTCTGATGAAGGTGTCATTTATTTAATTGGATGATTTGGTCATCTTTGCCGTGAGGGACAGGCTTTAGTGTTCACTATCTTTGTTGTGCTACTCAAATACACACAGTTACAAGTGAATAATGGGCAACGTTTATGTTTGAAATGCAAATCCAAAATCTCAAAATAAACCTGAAGTCACTGGCATTTTGAGTCCCTTTTATGCCTCTGTTTTATAATAAAGCCGAGCAACAGCACAATAATAAGAGAGTCTGAGACATGAAGCAGGCTTAAAGAAATGATGGATGAATTTGTTAATAAGAAAATAGACTGTTTATTAAGTAGACGATTGGATTTGATGGCGCCGTCATCACCAGAAAGCCTGACTGGTGGTCTGGCAGTCACAGTACATCCATCTGGCTGGATTAAAATTATTGGAGCGATCCAACAAAAAATGGCTAAACAACATCTGAAACCATGTGTCCTGTGAATCTGTACATCAGAGGGGGATGCCAGGATGTGGATGGCAAGTAGGTGCAACGAGAAAAGGATGACAGGACTCTGGGGCCTCTCCACGGAAATAAAACAAATAAATCAAGCATCCAAAGCCCCGTCTGGATCGTCAACATCAGGGGCAGAGCAGAAGAGTGGCGGAGTGACGAACGGAAAGGAAAACAACAGATAACAGAGAGCTGTGCCTTAAGGGTTCAAGTATATATTTCTGATGACTGGCAGGGTGTATTCACAATCTTTGATGTACAAACAATCTAGTTTTCACATCCTGAGTGGAAGTGGGTTTAAAAAAAGAAATCGATTAATCCATTTGAATCGATTTTCCATTGAATGGCCCAATATCGATTCATAAAATCCTTACATCGATCTTTTAATACATCTTTTCTCAGTGTGTAATGTAGCCTGCAGTTTAATGCCGAGTAGTCTCACATGACCAGCCATTCATTTCCCATAATGCCATGTCACTTCTCGCGTGACCAGACCAGAGATCTCGCGAGATCTCGTCACTTGGTGAGGAGCGTTGTTAAACAAAACACCATGGCGGGAGCACTGAAGGCAACGGCAACAAACTTTAGGGCAGATGTCTGGATTCATTTCGGATTTAAAAAAAACACGAAGGCAGCAATGATTACTTTATGAAAGATATGGAGCGTGCAGGTGACATACTGTGGAAACACAACGAATCTCTGATACCATTTAACGAGACACTGCCTGGAAACGCCGTCTGCAAAGACGTCGGACCCGAAACAAACGCAGCTGTGAAGGCATTTGTAAGGTACCAGCAAACTCTCCACGAGTCCAGAAAATAACCAAGGCTGTTGCAGCATTCATATGCAAGGACATACCAACATATAGTGTTCTTTGTAGCCACCTTATTTACACTGCCTGCCCTGTGGTTTGATTTGATTTAAATTATTATACTTTTTGTTTTGGTCAGGTTATGTTTAATAAAAAGTACATGATTACTGTAACTGCTTTGGGCTCAATTCTTAACGTAAACATTAATATTTTTAATAATGCACAAAGTTAGAGTTAGTTTCTACCATCTACAGCATTACTTCTCTGAAAATCTCTTCCATATTCAAGTAAAATTGGTACTCTGGCTGAAATATCCTTAACTGAATCAAAATAAATCAAATGAATTAAATTGTGAATCGAATCGAATCGGGCCCTTGTGAATCAGATCAATTCGATTTGGGAAATCTGAATCGATACCCAGCTCTAATCCTGAGTATCCCTGATCCAGACATATTCTCTCTCTGTCTGAGGTTTTGTCCACATGTAGATTGGTATTTTTGAAAATGCCGCTTTTTCTGCGTATTTTGGGCTTCTGTCCACACTCACAGCAGTTTAGGTCACTGGAAGCAGATAATTTGGAAAACTCCGGCCAAGGTGGAGACTTTTAAAAACTCTGCTTCGGGTGTCCTCGAGGACAAGTCACACTACACAACATTTTAACTGTTGTTTACATGTGTTGCTGTTTAAAGCGTTGCTGACTACAATGTCTACAATGACTGTGCTCGGCCCAAAGCTGCGTCTTTTGGGGCAGCAGTAGCTCAGTCTGAAAGGACCTGGGTGGGGACCGAATCATGTTTGGAAGTTGGTTGGGTAGCTGGAGATGTACCAGCTGACTTCCTGGACACTGCCAAAGTGCCCCTGAGCAAGGCACTTAACCCCAAAACTGCTCGGTAGCGCTTCTTCAGGAGCAGCAAGCCATCACTCTGACATCTCTCCATTAATGCATAATCGTAGGACCTGTTTGCATGTGCGTTTCAGCCTGTGTTTATGCAGCATGTTTCAACAACAGAGTGTAAAGAATTGAATTTCCCCATGAGGGACGAGTAAAGGATGTCTGTCTTTAAAGCAGGAAGAAGTGGGAGTTACGACTGGGACGACAGCAGGAAGTGACTGCTTGCACGTAGATCAGCATAGATGCTAACAGCTTAAGCAGCAGTTTTATCAGATCTGGACCACATTTCTATATTAATTAAAAAACGAACAACGCTGAAAGGAATTCTCCACAGAAAGAGTATTTACACTCCACTTCTGACATGGTTTGGCGTGAGTTTGTTCTACAAGGTGGCTCATGTTTTGCATTTTGAACTGTCTACTTCATTATCTGATTGGCCCACAATAAATGTGATTGACAAAACATCATCCAATCACCTGCTGGATATGCTTTTGAAAGGTTCTGCCTATTCCCAAACACTCTCTATGGGCTCTTTCCAAAATGGACTAGTGAAATAATGTTGAGCGGTCCATCTGGTGAATCAGGTTACATACTTTAGTCATCAAAAAATTATCTACTAACCTAGTATGAGGGAAAATATGAGCTCTTTAACATCCTGGCATCTGTTGCTGGACAAATGCTGTGAAACACTTTCATGAGGTCAACTTTCTCGGAGAAGCTCCAAACACACTCCTCTACTCTGAGAAAGCACAAAGAGTCTGAGTTCACGTGTTCAAAGGAGGAACAGCACCTGTCTAGAGCCCTGTATGAACCTGTAAAGCTCATTAGTGTGAGCAAAAAGAACAAATAAAATGTTGAAATGATGAAACATTTCTGCCAGTCTTCGGCTCTGACCTGTAATGGGGTAAAAGTTGAACTGAGCCTTGAGTGTGGAGGCGTTGGCCTTATGTGTCCTGTCCTGAAGTGACTCTTTGGGACCACTGGAAAGTTTGCTCTGCTGCACACACTTACTGTAAATTCACAGCATGATCTGGCTCGTTTGGGCTAATCCTTTGAAGACCATGTGTGTATGAACCAAATATTATGGTTATCCGCCATATAGCTGTCATTACATTTTGCAAAAGCAGTCACGTCTGCAGCCAAAGAATTTGAGAGGATTAAAAAGCCAAAAGTTATGATGTTTTCCTATCCAAGAAGAAAACTATGTAATTAATTCTGGAAACACATGGGAACCTAATTATCAAAATTTCAGTCAGCCAGACATGACACATTGTAAGATGATTGTCTCCCAGGCTCTTGAAGCACCCTCCGATTTCTGCCTAATTTACAGTTTGGTATTTCCTTCAGAGTCAGGAAGCAGCATGCAGCCTGCAGTTATGTGGCCAAATGTGATGACAGCGTCTGCAACACTGATGAAACCGCTGCTTACATCCTGATGGGAGGTTTGACTCAGATGGCAGCCGGCACAAACTCGGCTCCGCGTCGCTGGTGGTTTATCAGGCGATTGCAGCTGATTGTTTCATTTGCACTTTCTGGCGTGTGAAGGCGTGAAGTGATGAAGAGCCGTTCTGGAAATGAAATCTGGGGTGAAATATGGGTTCCTCTGCTTTAATCAATTTGTGCATTCATTCATCACGTGTAATATTTCTTACACTGCAGGGGGTCATGTTACAGCTAAGCCTCAGCAAATTCAAAATTACAATAATTGGCCTAATTGAGGTTTCTAAGATTACACCTAATGTTCATTGTGCTAGAAATGCACTGTAAGCAGTTTCTACATGTGCATTTGCAATTCATGTTTATGGTCAGGGCGAACGCCAAATCGTGATGTAAGTATAACAGATGATTAATGAGTTTGGAGGTTTTGAAGTATTGAATCAGAGCGTAAGAACAGGCAAGCATTTTTGTTCTAACTTTAACCAATTATGCAACAAGAGCATGGCGAATGAAGCCCACCCACCATCAGGTTTTAACCACTTTCACAGCTGTAATGAAAATGGAAATAACCTGAAAAATAAGGATTTTGACAAAAAATTCTTTATTAGCAGTGTTGCAAAACATCAAAATCCAAGATGACATACTTGTTCAATGAAAAATTAGATTTTTTCTACCATAGATTGTTAAAATGTTTGGAATCTATGACCCATTTCTTCACTAAAACAAACAGTATTAGCTTTGTTGTGGGTCTTTGTATTAGCCACACATTAAGGCTAAATAATTTATCGTTTTTCGGATCAAAGTTGCAATTTCAGACAACGCAAACATGTGATCGCCAAAGCTGCAGTTCTTAGCAGTGCTCCTGACTGATCCAGAATCTGTTGTGTCAACTTTTTTACACATACTAGTTTACAAATTTGCATTTAAGCATGGTTTGCAAATGAACGGTTTACTGCAAGAGCTGTTCAAAAGTGTCGACTCATTCACGAACGTCTCATCTCCACCGCAGAAGTGCTGGTAAGCAGGTCAACAACACAAAGCCTCAGTTTGGAGGTAGAAGTTGGAGTATCCCTTAAATAATGAAAACAGATTATTTATCATCAATATAAGATGATGAATAATGTGATATGTGTTTTTGATCATTGATTTCCTTACTGTTGTCTATACTGTAAACATTGTGAATACTGCACTGAAGCTTGATTTGAAGGAAATTGTAAATCAAATTGAAATGGCAATATCTGCCAGAAAAATCGCAATTAGATCTTTTCCTAAAAGCGTTCAGCCCTACCACACATCCATGCCCTTTCAGACTAATTACCACACTGATGCGGCAGTTGGAGCAACTTTGAGTCAAGTGTCTTGCCCAAGGACACATCATCATGTGACAGCCAGAGCTGGGCTTGAACCTACAACCTTTCAAATACTGGTAGATCAAACTACTAGACTGAGCCACTGACATCCCAATGAAGACAGAACAACTTTTTGGTACCTGTAGAAAGTTATTTAGGTCCATCCCAAATGAGCTGCACATTAATGAGATAAAGAGATGAAGGCCCTGTTACAGGGCTGTCAGCTTATACTTGATATTTGAATATCCGTGCTAGAATGGGGGTAAAAATCAACACTCAAAGTGTAAAAAAACATTCAAATATTAAATAATTAGCTGAACAGCACATTAGGGCCCCTGGAGCAGTGATCCAGCAGAGGGTGCTCCCTGCACAACCCCATTGTCCAGCACTCTCTGGACCTCAACAACAGCTGCATCTCATCATCTTGAAACAAACAGATGAAGAAGACACCTCGAGTAAATGGAGAGCTGGCAAAGCCACTCCGAGTGGACAATAACACCGAAACATTTGAGGAGTGGAAGCACTTTGGGCTCCTGTGTGTGTTGATTATGTGCAAGAACTGGACCACTTTGACAAATCCACAGGCCCATTTGTTGGACTTTCACCCATCACAGTCCAGTGGTGCCTTGCCAAGTGTTTAGCCCAGTACTTCTTAGTCCTCCTCAGCAGGCACCCCCGCCAGAGACATGGAAAAAGGCCATCACAGGCAAGATTATAAGCTTCAAATGCAAGGACATGTGGCCCATATTAAAATGATATAATGGAGCCGAATATCTCCAGTTATTAGTGTGTATGCTTGAAAACCTATCGAGTTTGATTTTTGGAAAGTGACGGCCCTATCGAGTTGTGGTAGCTGCCATGACAGGTCATGTTAAAACTTTGTAAACTGTTGGAAATATTTAAAGTAAAGGAAGAACTTCACTAAAATGTGTTTCAAACTTGGACTGTTCATTTAAAAGAAAAAAAAATATATATACATTCCAGAGCATGAATTCTATCAATTGTGGCATGAAAACCCCTCTGCTAGTTCTTCACATTAAATACTTTCTTGTGTTTACAATAAATATGATAAAATCTAAAAAAATAAGCACACTTCATTGACTAAGACAGCACATCTCCCCTGCTGTTGGAGTACGTACAATAACCAAAGGGCTTTGCTGAAAGCTGCTGCATCTTTGGCCGTACTTTACTGGATTTCTACATCTGTATGGTCTGTATTAAAAGAAATCTGACAATCTAAATGAAGACTTAAGACTGTAAAATGCAAACTAATCACGTTCTCTCGGTTCTGTTTAAGGAGTTTTTCACAACAAGTCTGCACTTTCAGGAAAGTGAATGACAACACAGTCAACAATAACAGCATCAAATGGGTAAAAACAGACAGAGTGGCAACAAATTTAGATGTATTCAAACTATGCACTTAACTTAAAATATCTTCAGTGTTGAAACCCGTCTTGCTTTTCCTGAATACCAGAAAGAGAACTAGCTCAGTATTTATATGAGAGCTGATTAACCAACTGGAAAAATCTTGTCTTATTTGTGGCTTTTTTTAACCGAGTTGAAAATAATCAGCCAATCAGGTCAGGCCATCCAAGTTCAAAAGGGTGCCTTCCCAGTAGCAAAGAGAAGCATTTTTACTGCAATTAGTTGTGGGTAGAAGTGATCATTAGGAGGTAATAACGTGCCATTTAGGGCCATACCATCAGCCAGAAAAGAATGACAACATGTCTGCAGCATTTCACACCCTAACATGGCTGCAAAGAGCAAGAAATGTTTTTTATGGGTTGAGCAGCTGCTACAAAAACAAGTGAATGATTCCAGTAACTGACCTCTTGTTTTTGTGGCCTTTCTAGCAGCTAAAGATGAAGTGATTTGGAGAACTGATGGTTGGTGATAAAGCCAAAAAGCAAATCACTTTGAATATGTGAGAAGGAATCAATGGAAGATTTAAGAAGGTGAATGACACACAATGTTTCTTTTGAATAGCCTACAAAGCTTGTGTGTTTCAAGACTCTTTTACACAAATTAAATTCATTAAAGCTCTTTTTTGTCTCTTTTTGTCAAGTTGACCATTAGTGTAAAGCCTGTCAATATGCAGGTGGAAATCAGGTATCAATACAGCTGGGTAATGTGAGGCTGGCAAACTGACAAAAAAAAAACATTAATCCACAGCTGGTCATAAAACCAGCCATGTTGAGTTATTACACATTTATATCCAGTTATCATTCACTGTAACTGCCCTTGTAATGTGCTGTCCAGTCCCTTAAAACTGTCTTTGAGGAAAATGTCCTGCAATGCCAGGTTGATCTTGAAATAAACCCAATTTCTTCAAGTTTCAGCCAAATGCCAGCTGCTGTATTCTCTCTCTGTGAGTACTCAGAGAACACAGCCTGATTTAAAGTCTTCTTTTAAGATATTTGTGAGGATTTTGGGCCTTTATTAATAGTGGCAATACAATGCAGTTAAATGTTTAAACTTGAGATCAACATCTCCAATGAAAGTATAATTCAGAGAAATTAAAAAAAAACCTCTGGTCAAAGCACGTCAGACAGATTGGCCCTCGAAAACCAAAAATATGAACAAAAGTAATGGGTGGAAGGAAATCTTATAGAGATAAGGTCGAATGCATACATTCCTGTGTGGTCATTGTTAAGGCTGAATAGTAAATCTATCATCAGGAGGCTGTAAACATTACCAGGAATGCTTCACTGTGCAGGCTTCAAGTATAACAATTAAAAACCCTGTTGGCTCTATGTAGGGATATGCCACTGCACTCCCCCTTATCTGTGAAAATGTTATATGTTGTGCACTATCTGGTGGAAGAGTGAATGGACTTACGGAAAACAGAGTATAATATCCCATTTGAGTTTTTTCACATGGAAAAACATTGCTTTTATCTAAAAAGCTCTACGTAAAAAGGCTGCAATGTGCATTGTAGCACTGGAGAAAAACGTGGAGTTTTTTTGCGTTTATTGCATTTATTATTTTTATTATTGTTTAACCCTGAGCTGTGTTGGCATGGACCTATGTGCCCAGACATGAAGTGACCTGTACATGCAAGTGTTAAATCCTGTAACATATTTTGTACTTTGACCAATGTACGATCTCCCTCCAAAAATAAAATTATATAAAATAAATAATAATTACTGTATGAAACAGTTTGTTTAAATTAACCACAGTTTCAAGTTGATTCCCATATTTCCCATGTAAAGCTTCTAATTTCAAATATTTCCAAAATTCTACAGCTTAACTATCCATATCTGGAAAGTACACAGAAATTTTCCACCCTTTTGCAACTCTACTTGGGGTTAAGTGTCTTGCCCAAGGACACATCAACATGTGAAAGCCAGAGCTGGGCTTGAATGTTCAACTTTCCTCTCGACTGTACAGACTAAGGCACCACCGCCCCAAGTTTACAGCACCTGCAGGCCTGACCTTGGTTGGATTCCCAGTAACTCTAGAGCAAATGTATTACCCTGCTTCACCGTTATATTTTGCAGAAATGCTCAGCCAAACTAAAGAATGATCTGATACAGTTTTGGACGTCCAAGATCAATTGGTCTCATTGTCATTCACTTGCAAACTTCATTTCTAGATAATGCACTCCGGCATTTCAGCCAGTCTTCTCAAATGTCCTCCATGTCTCACAGATAAACTGATTAAATTTTGGAGGACATAAATCAAAGACTGTTTGGCCCCATGATCATCCCGTGCACAAGAACGTGATATCTCACTCTGAGTGATTTCTGTCAAACTTTTGCTCCAGTGTAGAAGCATAAACCTGCCAGCTGGTAGTTCCATTTTAATTAACGGCAGCTGCGAAAAAAAGGTGGAAAGAAAGCAGATGCATGGCCTTTAAAACGGATTCAAAGGTTTGATTAAGGAGACACATGCTCACAAACTCAAACCTAAACACACACTCCATCGCCAGGCATGAAAGCCCTGTAGTCAGCTGTTCGCCAGTAATGATCTTTCTCTGGCAGCACGAGTGCGTAGCATGAATATGTCGCTAACCAGCTGCAGTCGCCCTGCTCTCACATCTGCTTTTTATATTATGTACTTGGTACATTCTGTTGCACATTCTCTCTCTATCCCTCCCAATTTATTGTACACCTTTCATCCCTGTCCCTCGCGTCTGCTGTCTGTGAATGGGACACTGTTGTGGTTATTTGAAAGTCTTCCTGATGAGACATAGTGAAAGAAGCCAGACTAAACAAAGAAATAAAGTCGAGCAGCTGGCCAAGGATCCCTCAACGGACGATGCAGCAGCAAGAGCAGAGAGATTCTTCAGCGGTTGTTGGAATTTGGCTAATTTTCCAGGTGTTGAAGTTTGATAACAAAAACTCCTCTTACAAAAACTTTCTGACAAGTGTTGAGTTGGGAACAGAAAGTGAGGGGTTGAAGCGTGGTCAGGGTGTGCTACTACAACCTGACATAATGTTGCCTCATCCCGAGATCTGACGTGCACGCTTTACTCCCTGCTTGCAAAACAGCAGAAACAGACATGAGGGAGTGCATGGTGGACTTAAGGGGTGGAAAAAAGGGTGGTGAAAAGGAAAGTAACAACATAAAAACCAGCTGGAGAAGCTGACAAAGGATTCTTTTAGCGGCAATCCTGATTGGCACCCAGTGCCGTCCCTGGGCATTTCAGACTCGTAAAAAAATTTAATAAGAAGTTCAATAACTATTTTCCCCTCTCTCCCACCTCTATTCTTCCACAGAAGGATTAGAGAGGCAGGGATCAGGCTCTAAAGAAATGGGAAAATGAGTGACAGAGGGTTGTCCTAGGAGGGAGAAAAGGAGCCAGACATGACAAGACCAACAGGAGAACTGAGCAAACTGGAAAAGTGCCATGTGAGAGAAACACTCACTTCTTTGGTGTCTTCATTACTTTGAAGTCTGTGGGGTTTACGACACTAAAACAATTTCTCCATAATTCACTTAACCACACAGTAAAAGGTTGGAGACATTTTAGCACCAAATGTTTTAGGTTTATGTTTGGTATAAACATTTGGTCAAATATACAGAAGTGGGAATCAGAACATTACTCTCACCATGCAGGGCTCCAAGATTCAAGACATTTATGGGGCTTTTCCACTGCGAGGTATCTGCTCGACTCGGCTCGACTTTGCTTGGTTGTTTTGTTTTCCATTAGGGATTGTCTAGTACCTGGCACGGTGTTTCATATCACCTTCAGCTAGGTTCCAAGCAAGCTGGGCCGAGACTTAACGTGACGTGGAGACACTGCTGACCCCTGAATGGTCAGAGTATCACCTTGAGCCAGGGGTATCAGTGTTAATTTTGACAGCACTTTTTAATTTAGTTTTAGTCTCATGCCTAAAATATCTTTTGGTTTTAGTCATAATTTAGTCATCTAAATTGTTTTAATTTAAGTCTAGTTTTAGTTGATGAAATTTCACAACATTTTGGTCGACAAAATCTACTGTAAATTTAGTCGACTAAAATATGAAGTGTAAAGTGTAAGGCATTTTTTATGTTTCCTTGCATTTCTGAAGTCATGTTTTACACTTGGATCCCACCACCATGAAGCTAAGGCAGTTGTGATTGGATGTCCCTCTTAACTCATTCAACCTTTCCTCACAACCAAAGTAGCTGTGATTGGATATATTCCTAACTTGTCCCTACTTTCTACATGACCAAATTGGGTTGACTGGATTAAGTCTCTGTCAAACATTTTAGTCTAGTTTTTATTTGTTGATGAAAATGTCAGTTAATTTAGTTTTAGTTTTTGTCAATGTACACTTGTTTTTTTTTTAGTTATAGTCTAGCTTTCATCAGGGGAAAAAAGGTTGTTGACGAAAACTACGATGAAAATATTAAGTCCACAAAATTAACACTGATGGGTATTGATGAACACTCCCCGTTTGCAGCTCTGAGATGATGTATGACCTCTCAAACTTTCCTCTGATTAAAAGCTTTTTTGTCAAGAGCAAAAGGCCTTCACTTGACTAAAATCATCCTGTTTTTTTCCTTGGTGACAGTCTACCGTGTTAAAGACAGATGTGAAGCAAGAAAAACAACATTTTATTCTTTAATAAATCATACGTTTGATTTACAAAAGAGGGGATTCAGTGATGATGCGGTGAACCATCATTGTACATTTGTACATTCTGATAATATCAAAGCAAATATAAAGGACATTCTTGGCCAATTTGTACTGCTAAAAATCGCCTGAAAATCAGCAAAAATATTCATATTTGCCATTACCAATACTGTTCCTGTGATATTGGGCATTTCTAATATTTAATGTATTTAGACTGAAAGTTGAAGAGCAATGTGATCAACATGTCATCAGATCCTTGTAGCTTAGAAGTGTGCAAGCCATTTTTTATTTCCCATATTTACGTTCTGTCTGCTCAGCACGTCCCCACTTTGGTCTGCATGTGCTTCGTTCTGTGTCTTTCTCTATATGAAAAATGACTGAAAGCTGATCCAGCACCTGTACCAACACATCTACAACCAACAAAACGGAGTCATAACACAGATTTTGGTGTAGGTAAGGGAACTGATAAGATGCCAGTGTGAATCTTAATCTATTCCCAGATCAATTTCTGTGGCTATTCTGTGTGGAAATAAAAGGACTGTGCAGGTGTTCAGAGGCTGCAATGTCAAACACATGGCACTCTTGATGTTTTAATTAATTCACTTAATTCTGCATTGACAAATGCTTCTGCGTGCTGGTATTTCTACCCTTGTTTGATAACACATACACTGGACATTTTGCACTTATGGCCATTTTGTGGGAAACCCCAATTCCATTGAAGTGCGGACATGACATAAAACATAAGTCCATTCATTCAACTAAATTCAGATGAATACACAACAAATAAAAAATATTTAATGTTCAAAGTGATAAACTTCATTTTTTTGCAAATATGCAGTTATTTTGAATTTGATGCCTGGAACATGTTCCAAAAAAGCTGGGACAAGGGCATGTTTCTAGCAGTGTAACATCACCTTTCCTTTTAACAACACTCACACAGTTATAAACAGTCTGAGGTCTCTGTTTACATACTTTTCTCTTCATAATGCGACACACATTTCCAGTGAGAGACAGGTCTGGACTGCAGGCAGGTCAGTCTAGTACCTGCACTGTTTTACTACGAAGATACTCTGTTGTAACGTGCAGAATTGTCTTTCTGAAATGAGCAGGGACGTCCCTGAAAAAGATGTTGCTTGGATGGCAGCATATGCTGCTCCTAAACCTTTGAGAACCTTTCAGCATTAATAGCTTCTTCGTAGATGTGTGGACAACAGTAATCATGAAGTATCATTGTATTCTGTCTTTATTTATGTTTTATCGAATATCCGATCTTCATTGAAATTGGGGTTTTGCTATCAATAAAAGGCTATAGTGCAGCCAATTGAGATGCACCTTAACCTTTAGTTTGAACATTTTCATGGCCATGCATCAAAGTACTTTCCGGATTATTCCTTTAATTCAGGTTATGTCAGATATGCAGCTGGATAACAACAGTTTATCTGCAGCATTGATCTTTTGTAAGAAGTGTACAAATATGCACGTGTGCCAGTTTGAAGCAGCAGATGTAAAAAACTGAACTCATCTGACATGATGATCTCTCCATGAATTGTTGTGAAATACAGTAATAAAACTAACAGACATCATTGCGCCTTAATCCTCCTTCAGGAGGTGATTGATCAGTGCCCAGTATGATAATATCAATAATACCCAAAGAGCTGGAGGTGAGGTATTGATTATGAGTTTAGAAGGCCTCAGTCTTTGTCTACTGCTTTTTATTAGAAGCCTGACATGAGATAACCTCAGAGGGTTCAGAGCTGGATGCAGCAGCTTTAGGGCTTAACAAGAGTGCCATCCTGTGGTTAAGTAAAACATCACTAATCAGAAGCTCACTGCTGCAGACTGAGCAAGAGCTTCTTGACTGAGGGGCTGCGAAGAGCTGGATTTTAGTGCAACTGAGCGAATCATAAACAGTCTGAGAGTGTTTGGTTAGGACTTAAAGCAGTGCCGCTCTGATGGAAACACAAACAGCCTGGAGAGCTGGATAAATGCTACATGAGTTCGAGTTCCAGTGTGTTTGTGTTCAGCTTTCTAGGATAGTTTTTTGTTTGTTTGTTTGCAGGGTGTACAAGAAATGAACAGCTCTGTTCACAAGAGCACAGTGACAAGGAAAATGGATTCATCTGGTTGTTTCTCCTCAATTTAAAATGATATTCATCTAACTTTACTTGAATAAAAAAACTGTTTGAGACACTTTAACCCAGGGGTCACCAACTGTAGTAGATCTTTAAGACTAGATGTCTTCAGCGGGGGTATACAAATAAGGACTTTCTACATCTGAAGAATTTTTTTGATCTGTTAGAGACCCCACACATGAAGATAAAAAATCAGGCACTGAACAGTTTTGATCGTACTGTGTGTGGTGTGCTCCGATAAGCTCAACACAGCGCACCACACACATAACCATTCTGTCCCACCACCGATCTAGAATCTAGTCCTCCAAGACAGAAATCTGATCAAACGTGATCGAACAAAAATGAAGAAGACAAAACATAACAACAACCGGAAAACACAACGTGCAACACGGAGGAGGACATGCGAGAAGAGCGATGGTGGTCTTGGGACTATTTTTAACAGAAAAATCCTGAACTAAAACAAGAAAAGACTGTGGAAAAAGTCCTGGAGACAGCGTGAACACGTGAAAATTTATGTTTTAGGTCGGCCATGCTTGTTTTTATTTGCGCCTGCTTCCTTGTTCCTCAGTCAGCTCACTTCTTGATTGGCTACATTCACGTCACAATTCACAGAGTCATGACTCGTGAGTCGTCGGCATTCCCCACACACATGAAGATTTTTGGTCATAAATATTGAACAAGTTTAATATTTACAATTGTCAGCCCGACCCGATTCAGAGCCGATTATGGGGACAAATTCACTCTTAACACCTCAGACCACAGGATAATCTTAAAAGATAATCTTATAAGACGTAAGATAATCTGGAGTTTTCTTTTCTTGGTCAGAAAGGGGAAAAGTTGGGACAAAAACAGCCCAATGATCTTTATGTGTGTACCCTGCTTTAGGTCTTAGTTTGAACTTTTAATAGACGGTTTCACCTGTTCACCGTGATATGTCTACAACTGGAGAATCCACCTGCTTTGCAAGGTTAACAAGGGCTATATGGCTTCCTTTCCCCACATTAGTGCAAATAATTCATATAGTGTAGTTTTTACTTTTTATATTTCGAGTTTTTATATTTATCATGATGCACATACTGTTTTTTACACTTAGTCTATTCTTTAGTTATCATTGCTGTCTCCTTTGCTGCTGTAACAATGCAAATTTCCCTCTGTGTAACGAATAAAGGTCTAATCTAGTCTATTATTTCTCAGCAGGAGCAGGACGGTCATGATTATAATTTATAATCCTCAGCTCTTAGAGTCATGAGCCTTGTTTTGTACTGGGCTGCAAAAGTTATAAAATGCACATGTGACCTCAAATCTGATTCTATTTTATTCCAGTGATGGATGGATAACGTATTTACTTGCTTAAATTTGGGTAAAATTAAATAGTGAAACTGAAAAAGTAATTATTAGATCAGGCCTCTTGGTGGATATGGCAGGTGGATCTAGATTTCTCTGGTAGTATCATCACGGATCTTCAGTCAAAAAAGGTTGGTGACCACTGCTACCCCATTCACACTGATGCTCCAAGGCGTAATATTTAAACCGTGACATTTTGGCACCACTGTGAACGCCCTGGAGACAGAATGGCGGGAACCAGCTGACTCCTCTTGGCTCTGTCTCCAAAGGCAATAACAGATGTGTGATATTGGAGAGGAGGCACACGGACTCAGTGGGAGACAGGAGCATCGCGAGTATCTCTGACTTTGTGTGTATGTGGGGGCACGCGCTGTGTCGTGGGCATCCAGGCCATATTGTAGCGTGATTTGGCCTCGTTGCAGCACTTTTGCAAAAGTACACCCTGAATTGGGCTTTTAATAAGTGCCGAGCCTTTCTTATAAAATTCATAAAACAAAAACAACTCAATACAAAATGCCTTAGACTCTGAAGATGCTGTTCATGTGTCAGTATTTCTAGTGCTTCTTACTTTGACAGGTAGAAGGTGGAGTTTTCTCTGCTCTTGGTGAAGGTAACAGGGAGGAACCTCAGCGTGATGTTGATCTTTCTTGCACTTGCTGCTAGCTTTTTTGCCTGGACAAAAAGAGAGAAGGTCAAATTGTTATGATTTGGGTAAGGATATTTTTAGAAATGAAATAGTCTGATCCTTTTACTATGGCTTGCTATAAACTTTACAAAAATTATAACCACAGACATAAGGGCAGTTTCAGTAAATCTGCAGAAGATAATCCTACAAACACTCTGGAAGATTCTTCCAGATCAGGAGACCAAACACTTGCTTTGTGCTTCATGGAGACAATTCCACAGTTGCTGTTGCTACTGCACAAATGTGTAAGCTGACTTTTTATGCTCCAAAAAAATCCACAGGAAACAAGGGCATTGATAAAGAACTGGATTAATAAGGTAGAATTGATAAAGGATGGGCATTATTGGATTTTTCTGTACACATTATTGCCAATACTGATGTTTTCATAAAGAACTGAAAGGTTTAACTTTACAAAAATGGACTTTTCAATGTGAGAGTATATTTGTGTGAGGAACAGATGCAAAACAAGATTTAACTCTTGAAATATGAACATCTTGATTTTTAAATGAACCCCCTCGCAGTGATGAAAAGGTGAAGCAATATGGTACATTTTTGGTATTTCACTAATATTACTGCTGATATATGGGATATAACTGGGCGATACGTATGGTATAGTTGCTCTTATACATACTATAGCAGTAGGAATATCAAATAAAGACATTAAAGAAGATAAGAGCATAAAAAAATAAGTAAAAAAAATAATTAAGCAGGTTGCAACATGCAGAATCTTTAAGCTATATCAGCTTCCTTATGAAGGAAAAATAAATAAAACAAGTAAAGTGAGACTGTGAATAAGGTCAAGGAATTTACACTTTTAACATTAATTACCTCCACCAAGGAGGTTAGGTTTTGCTGGCATTTGTCTGTCTGTTTTTAGCATTATTGTGCAAAAACTACAGGACAGATTTTGCTGAGATTTTCAGGAGATGTTGGTAATGGCCAAACTTAAAAATGATTAGATTTTGGTGGTGATCCAGATAACCACATTATAACTGCCTAACTAATGATATCAACATGATTCTGAGTGCTAAGTGTGGGTTTCCAGGGTCAAGGAATCATATTATGATGTTAACTTTATCATGAAACTATTGCTTATAGATGTAACAGCAATATGTGAGCTACCTTGGTGGAGTTTCGTGCTCTCCAAGTGCTTTCTAGTTAATATATACATTATGAATATAGACATGACAGCACAGTGTGACAGTAGACCACATTTGACTGGGTATTGCATTGGATATTATGTTTGCTTATTAACAATTATTAACAAATTTAAGAGGTGAAAACAGTGAAATTCCTAGATAAAGGCACTTGTATCAATAAAATCTAATAATTTCCCATCCCTGCACTACAATGGGTTCCAAAGAATAACAAGAACTAACAGACAGTCCAAAAATAGCCGAGTAAAGGTCTGAAAAACAGATAAAAATAACAATTTGACGCAGCTGAATTAAGCATGAAAATATCATCATAATATATTAAGAAGGCTCACATAAGAATCGGAGTTGTGTTACAGCATGAAGGCCAAAACTCTGAATAAGCGTCACAAAAAGAGCAGAACGATCCATCAGGCAGCAGAGTTTTAATAATCAGGATGTTACAGAAAGTGTCTAATTTTAGCCTGCGCTGATTTATCTGGACCACAGACCGGCTGGCATTTGAGTTGAGTGGAAAAGTCAGCAGGAGGGACATCTTCTCTTCGAATTAAAGGCTCTGAATACCAGACATCTGTTCTGCATCAATAAATCCTACTATGTAAGATTCATTAAGGATCAAACCAGAGGATGACCTGAACTTCTCTTTACTGGACGCACCGTGGTCTGAGAGGACGAGCATTTCCTTTCTGGCACTCGAGGAACTCCTCCAGGACTTTGGATTGGCAGGCAGTAAGCGACACTAAAATAGATTTATTAAAAGACAGGGCTACATGAGGCTAATAGCCGATTGGTGCAAGTGCAGCGTTCTGGTGGGAACCCAAACCTCAGAGATGCAGAGCCAAGTCTTTATCTCTCTCTGAGAATAGGCCTCATTATTTTGATTGATCTGCGACCGCTGAAGCATTCGCTGCCTCTGAGAATCCCATAAAAGAACGAGCGTCCATCCAAGTCATCACATATCATCAGAGGCTGAGTTTTCTTGTATTTAGAGGACAGGTGAGTGCTGGCAGGGAGGCTGGATCTTACATAAATGAAGGTCTGTGGTTTGGAGCAACAGCAGAGAGCATTACATAACCAGAGCCACAAATTATAAAAGTGAAGGAACAAAAGAGGAAAACATCGGGATGACACTGGTGTGAGGCTGGACCAAAGTGAGGCTTTTACATTCAAGACGAGAGGACTGTACAAACTGAGTAGAATCATTCTCATACAGCCATGTTTACATCTGATGGGTTCAAGAGACAAAACATCAGTATGCACATCTGCATGGGTTCAACAGCTGTATCTACTCACATCTGTCATCAGCAAATAATGTGGGGTAAATAGAAATCAGTTTTAAATTTGTATTTTTTTATTATTTTTATATGTCATACCAATTTAATGCCAACACCTGACACAACTACCTGCTGATTTAGAGAATATGGTTTCTTACAGGGCAGTAAAAATGAGCTGTTGGACAAAATCTGTTTACATGATCAAACAGGAGGAAAAAAAATTGGCACTGTTGGAAAATTGGCCCTTTTGCTGCGCTCCAGTTGTACTGGGAAGTCGGGATTTCCAAGTTCCATGTGGGAAATTTCATCTGGAACGCCCGCTGAGGTCAGAATTTCCTACTTGGAAGTCAGGGGATCCTCACCACCCCCGAGTAGACAATCAAAGATGGCTGCCCGAGTGTAAACAGTTATTAAGCTCCTGTAATATTCCATTTATTCGCACTTCTGGTAGTATTGTCGCACAAAATCAGCTGTATACATAGTATTGTTCGATGTTTATATATAGAAATACTGCAATAGAGTTATTTACATTCTTCATGTGGTATATGTGAACTACAATGTGGGGCGTGCTAACAATGGCTAACAATAACCTGGCGAGAATTTTTACCGACTTTGGAAAGCTGATAACTTGGATATGACATCATTCCCACACCCCTCTTCTCAGTTCCGACATAAATTGAAGGCAGGACAAGTCAGGATACGGTCTTCCATCAAGTTGTGCCTTCTTTGGTGCAGCAGGTAGTGCATGTGCCTCACAGTAAGAAGGTTGCTGGTTCGATCTCTGTCGGTCAAGGCCCTCTGTGTGGAGTTTACATGTTCTCCCTGTGCATGTGTGGGTTCTCTCCGGGCTCTTCGGCTTACTCCCACAGACCAAAAACATGCTCATGAGGTTAACTGGTGACTCCAAATCAGTTAAAGAATAACAGTGATCCATAACAGGTCGTCAGCACTTAGTGCAGCAGTGTATATAACAAACATGTCCCACAGCAACAATAAACACATCGTGCCTTGTCTTGTCTGCCCTGTCATTGCGTCTTCCACAAGTACTTTGACGATAAAAGTGATAAAAAGGGATTTTTTAGACTTTGTAAACTGCTTTAAATATTAAAAACAAATTAACTAAAGAATAAAAATAAAATACAATCAGTTAATTTAATGCAGATGCTACGTGTAACTGATTCTGAGTTAACCATGATGAACTAAAAAATAAGAAATTTGTGAGAAAAGAACTCCACTTTATGCTGATATTGCGACTAAAATGACTGCGGGGTGAACCACACTCTCTCCCTCTTATATTTTCTGGTTGTTTCCAAACTGCATTCATACTTTAAACTATCTATACAATTAACTGCCTCAATAAAGATGTCAGCTGTAAGTCCAGGTCAGTGTTTATGGCTCTACTGAAATTGAATTTTTGGACCAAATTGAGACAAACAGCAAATCCAGCACACTAACTTTCACTCGTATATTAAAGACATCTGTCAGATTTATTGTGGCCTGAGAATGTTTTTTAATGCAGGACAGCTGCGGTCATCTGAAGTATCGTCAGATGATTGCAGCACAGATGGAGGTGAGCGGCCTGAAAATTTCTGTTGAAACTCAACAGAAGTCACATTACACATCAAATAAGCTCAAATGCTTGTGAGAAGAAGAAGAAGAAGAAGCAGCCACAGCAACACAGAAAATTAACCTTGTGAGCACTTAGAAACTTCGAAAATATTTTCTTGCAACATTTGAGATGTTGATCTGGGCTTGAGAGATGGATTTTGTTCTGATTCTGTGTATTTAGATATCACAAATAGCTGCCAAACAAGAATAATTTATTTTCTTCTTCTCTTGTTACAGTGAGTTGAGCCTCAAGCTCAAGGACGTCTCCTCTTTTCTCTCCTCTCTTACCACATTATGTCCCTCTGTGTCGTGAATTCTTGTGGTCAACGTTAATATTTAGGGGTGTGTTATTCAAATGACGATTGTTTTTAGCCGCTGCATTTATCAACACATGCTCATTGGTTTGTTTGATGGAGTTTGCCCACTACAACGATTTCTGCACCAAAATCTGCTCAAACTTCTGCGCCATACTGATAAATGAGGGCCTCTGTGTGCACAGTAGCAGTTATCAAAACTTTATTGTCCAAAATGTGAATCTTTTATATCAACAAAAGTGAAAAACAGTCAAATTATCAGTGGATTGTTGTCGTGTCAACAAGGCCAAAATGTCCTTTCTCCCCTGATTACTTCGATTGAGATTATGATTAAATTTTTTAATGGGCCAGTATGCATTAATGGACATTTACATGGGATTATAGCCAGGTGGCTAATTTCCATCCCCAATCCCACTGGCGAATTGGTGTTAACACATAAAACAAAAACAAACATCAATAATAGGAATAAACCCCACAGAGCATATTAAAAGAAAAGCAACATACATAAACTGTGCAAAACCTCTACAACATACAGTCCAAAATATAATGGGCCAGGAGTTGGGGGACCATAGGAAATATACACAATGAGTTATGTGACATTTAAATGTGACATCTTTTAAATCACATCTTAAAACGCACTTTTTTAGACTTGCTTTACATGATGCTTTTTTATTGCTTACATACATGTTTATCAAACTTTTAAGTTACTTATTTTATCATTAGTTTATCTACATACTTATTTTACAGTTATTTAATGAACTGTTTTTATCTCTGCTGTTCTTACTCCCCTCACCGGTTTCTCATCGTTTTAGTCCTGTTTCTACCATCTTCTCATGTATTAATATACTACCTTTTTAGTTTTTATTTTTAATTTTAATTTTATTTTTTTTTCTCTTTTATCTGCCCTCTATCGACCCTCTTCTTTTCCATCTTCATGATGTGATGTCGTCAACTATCAACTGTCATCAATTTATCCATGTATCTATAAATCTATCATCCATTTATGGTCTCCTTATCATTATATATAAAACAAAATACCTTCTTTACGAATCTTCTTCATATGTACGTGTTGAAAGCTGTACTAATGTAGTATAATCCTACAGTACTTCACTTGTGGCCAGACTATTCTTTTTTTTTCTTTTAGTTCTTTTATTTTACATGAACCTCTGTGCCTTTTCCTTTAACTCTTTTGGTCTCCGTTTGACCTGATTTTTGATTTATTGTCTCCAGAGTCTTGCTTTTTTCTGCCTTTGTTTTGTCTGTTAAAGCACTTTGTAAACATCTGTTTTAAAAGGTGCGATATAAATGAAGTTATTATTATATTATTATAAAGTGACATAGTGCTAGAGCAGAGTGCTAGCTGTGTGGGAGATCAGGTCCTCGTTGAATTGCTCAGAAATATAAAGTGTATGCTGCACCTCACATTCCCCTACTGCCCAAGAGTATAAAGTGCCAGATTGAATATAATATTGCACAATGCCCATAGCACACAGCTGCACATGCAGATGTGTGAGTAGATATTGCATGAAGAAACCATACATAGGGCTTTTACACCGGCACGGTTCTGGTTCTGGAAACGGTTCTGTTCTTCATTCTCAGAACCTCTGTGTTTTCTAGCAAACGAGTTTAAGCCGATCGAAAGTGGGAGGGCTTTATTCAATTATTATTTCATTATTTCAAATTGATACTGTCCCAAAACTGTCGCACTTTCACTGGGAAGTTGTTGAATTTTTTGCCATATTTATTGCTTTTTATTTATTGCCTTAAACTTTTTCTTGAAATTGTATTTATTATCACATGTGCTGCTGAGCTCTTGGCCAGGTTGAGAATGAGATCCTGATCTCAATGGGAAATTACCTGGTTAAATAAAATTAAACAAATAAATAAATTCTGTGTAACTCAGGTGGAAGTAAACAACACACCGGCTAAATGGCGGATCGCATCGATATTCAAAAAGCTTGTTTGTTGCTTTACAGAAGGTTTTTGTCATTAAGCAAGTATGCAACATTTCGTCCCCTCACTCGACCTCTAAATGCTTCATTTTCCTGGACTTCCTGCTAATTTTGTCAACACAGAATATGACATGCCCATCGATAATGTCACGGTTCACAAGTTGGAACAAACTTTTTTGGGTTCCAGCCGTGAACCAACTTTTTTCTTTACCTTTATGTATTTGTGTTATGTAAGATGGGGGATGGAGGTACCTTACATCCTAAAAACGTACAACGACAAACTGGGGAACTTCATGTTCACAACCATCTGTGCACCGCCTTGTGTGCATGTTTTTGTTTCACTACAGCCTCCTTATTTCTCTGATTTACTTCATAAGCAGCAGATTATTCCAACATTTCTTCTCATCTGATTAAAAAACCAACTCTTAGAGGGTCAGGCTGTCCTTCTCTCTCAATCTGAAGGAACTGAGTTCACAAAAATATCTTCTGGCATCTTGGCTGGATAAACTTTGAGTGTTTCTGTGATTTGGTGATAAGGCTGAGTTTGAGCACATGGGAGGAAAGTTTTGGCTGAACAAACCAAACAGTTATGAATCTTTTTATAAGATGGCAAATGAGCAGTAGCTGAAACAGTAACAAGCAGAGATCTGTTTTGGATATTAAATAGAAAAACACCCACACTAAATTTAATAAACACTCAAGTAATATTATTCTAACATGACAAAACAATTTCCTGCCAACACTTTTCTACATGGGATTTGGGATGACATGTTCAATATTTTATCCAAACATGTTCAAAAAGTTTGGATTTGTTTTAGTGACTGGTTCTTAAATGGGTTTAACAAACTGAAAAGCTCCACTTACTTCAAATACATGATGAAAAATTGTTTTTGGTTGTGATTTAAGACTTTGAATCTTCATCATGTTGACAGCATTATCGATGTTCAACATTATTCTACTGGGTTTACATCAGGCCAGATGGATTTCTGCTACTTACATTAATACTCAAACCAACAAGATTACACTTTTTCCAGCATGTGAGTGAAACATAAATGGTCAATTCCAGGAAACGAAAGGATCATTTGGAGTTTTCTCCGCTTTCAGATCATGTTTTGGTTGTGCCCCCCCCCCCCCTGCTGTCACAGCTCCATCTCTCTCTTTTCAAATTAAGTCCTTGAAGGAGAAGATAGAGCTGGGCAACATATTGATTAAACTGATTAATTCAAATTACTTTCTGCTAAGATTTAAAATGAGGAATCAAGATTTGTTTTTCAACTTACTCCAGTCATTAGTTTCAATGTTTGAATATATACAGGCCTTTGCACAAGCAAATGTTTAGGCTTGTATTCGTTTTCTAAATGAGATTAAAGACTGACCTGTAAAAATAGCTCATCTTTCAGTGTTTATGTAGACAAACCTGCCTAAGTTAAAACAATATAATCAGCATTTTATGACAAAATTACAGCATGCATTTTAACTGTACGATGGAAAGTCTGTTTAGTTTTGGGCCATTTTTCATAACATAAAGGCAAAACTTGATTCATGTAATTTTTTTGTCTCTTAGAGAGTTTCATTTTTGAGGGGGATAAAATCAAGCCCTAGGAGATGGTGTAAATCAGGGGTCTTCAATTTAAGTATAACTGGATTTGGTGCCAGAAAATATTCCCAAGCAAAGGTCAGATGCTTGATAATGGCAATGGCAATACCACTTTTATCTATAGAGCACATTTCAGCGTTGGCAAACTCAATGTGCTTTACTTTAAGGGCAATATAAATTCATAAATCTATTATTTGTCTCTGAAATTACCATAAAATTCTTATATCCACATCCAGATTTCAATCATCGCCAAAATCGAATGAGTTCTCCTCCGTGCTATGGCCATTTTCTCCTGAAAATGTCTTTAAAAATCTCATCATTACTTTTGAGTTCTCCTGTTAACAAACTAACATAACTTCCTTGGCAGAAGTAATAATGTGCGCAGTTTCATAAGACACATGACATAGCATTAAAATACCAAGGCAAGAATCAGAAATATCAAAATAGAAAAACATAGCAAAGGGTTTTATAAGCAAACCCAACCATCAGGGACCACACTGAATGATGGCCCCCTCGCCAGACTTCAATCTAATCTAAAATAAATATATGTACAGTTCAGTTTACTACTACTGTGTTTTCTAAAGCAGCCTTTAAAATCCCCAATTGAATTTAACATAAACAGTCTCAATTGAAGTGACATGAAGTTTTAAGACACTTAACAATCGGAAAAAGGCTGTCCAAGAGTTCTGAAGGCCTCAAGCTACTAAAAAAATACTTTAAGGATCTGCAGGGATTCATTCAGCATCAGATTAAACACGACTTACCTTGATGGTAGATCGAGGGGTTCGGACCAGACGGTCTCTGTTTGTGCTGTCAGCAAATCGTCCTGTATCCTCCAGGAATCTGTAGTCTGAAACATGGGAAGAGGTGAAAGGAGGACGAAAAGCAAATTGAAAAACGATGATCAGTACAAGTAATAGCGTTACACACTGTTAAATATCATAGACTAAGCAATGTCAGCTGATTTGAAAGAGGTCATATTATTGTTTTTTCTTCAGTTTTATAGGCCCCCTAAAATGTCACTTCGGCCTGAATGAGCACTTCTTTGCACAATACATACATCACCAATAGCTGCCTGAAGTGGCTGAGTCCCTCTGCACTCCTTTAACATCCTATTATTGAAGTAACCACAGAGTTGACCTGTCAACCAATCAGAACAGAGGGCCCATGTGGGTAAGAGGGCATCAAGGTGACAGAAGCTCAACAGAGAGTCTCTAAAAGAGTGAGAATGGCCGGGGATCAGGGGCACCAGGAAGACATTAAAGTCTAAGCATGCACCTGAGTTACGACAAAATACGACTATTTACAGAGTTCAAGGTCTGCTGCCAATCATGAAAATTAGGAATGTACAATATTAGGCGATATCAAGATATGTGGATATTTCCTAACTCACTGTAAGATATCGGTATCTTTGTCAGGAGGACAAATCCTCCACTTTACTTAAATTGACCCATTTCTTTCATGGTGATTGTCCATTTTTGTTGGGAACAGATGCAAAACAAGAAAAACAACATTTTGATAGTGGGCATTCAGTGAATATGAGGAAAAACATTATGGCAAATTTGTGTATTCTGTCTATATATGGACTATTTATGGCCTTTTTGAAGCTAAAATATCAACTGTAAATATCTGCATGAGTTTTCACATCTGCTGATATCAATCACTCCAACAATATTGTGCATCTCTACAAAAAAAACTGTCCATAAATGCAGCTCAGTGTCAAGGCAAAAAAAATGTATTCACAGATCAATATTTCACATCACAGTCAGCTAGAACTTTGAGCTCTGTTTTCAATCAGTATATGGATATATGCAAACACATTGTTGCCAATACGAATATCTTTGTGAAGAGCAAAAATCCTCCACTTCACTAAAATGGCCCCATCTCTTTCATTGTGACAGTCCATTTTTGTTAGGAACTGTTGTGAAACAAGAAAAACAAGATTTTATTCTTAATAAATATCACTTCTGATTATGAGAATGGACATTCAGGGATGATGAGGTAAACTTTACAATAAATGTGTGCATTCTCTCAACATATGGAATATTTATTGCCTTTTTAAAGGCTAAAATATCAACTGTAAATATCTGCTTAAATTTTCTTATCGGTCGTTTCCCATGATCAACATTTGGGCAATTATCTGCAGATAGCGACATCAATATCATCCCAATAATACTATGTTTCCCTACAAAAACTGTCACAGCTCAGCGTCAAGGCAAACAAAAAGCATTGACAGATGAATATTTCATATCCCAGTCAGCTAGATCTTTGAGCTGTTGTTTTCAGTCATGTGGATGAGCGAAGAAGATGCTCACCGCTGAGAAGTGCCATTTCATCAAACTCTGTGAGCTTGACGAAAGCCGTCTTATTTCTGACTCCGCTGCATCCCAAATCTTCTTTGTGCTTCTTCACACACAGTAAGCTGAAAAAAACAAACAAACAGAAGCTGTTAGATAACCTCTCAGTTATTCAGAGGAATTTAGTTTGGCGCCATGGCAGCTCGTCCAGACAGTGAGCAGAGGTCAGAAACAAAAAACAGCGGACGGAGAGAGAAGAAAGACAACAAATGTTATCTAAGAGCTGCTGAGACCGGCAATTACAACACAAAGACAGAACTCGGACTAATTGATACAAATAACACGCGCTGCAGGTGGAAAAACACTGTGAGATCCTTCTCATTATATAAAGATGTTATTATCATTCCTAATCTTCACATCTGCGGAAAGACCCAGAAAGAGGAAGCTGGTGTTCGCCTGGTTTTCATCCTTTATAAGAGCACCTGTCACAACACAGTTGAAGATTAATTTAACAAAATTATACAGGGTTCATTTCCATTTTACAGGATAATATTTCATTCCTGGGGAATAAGGCAAAGTCAGATCTAATTTGTCTCAATGTTTGAAACACAAAGAAATGGTTATGTCAAAAACCAACCCAACACTGCAGCCCCAAAATCCAAGTAGAAATACAATTTTTTTTGTTTGCTTGTTTTATTTTTATGGCACCAGCTCATAACAAGTGTTATCTCAAGGCACTTTATAATAGAGCAGGCTGAAGACAAACTCTTCATTTTAAAGAAACACAAACATGCATAAACAACTACATATAATAAATATATTTGTGTATACACATACATACATCCAGGCAGAGACAAAGGGACTAAAATCACAGTTATCTCTGCTGAATACAGACTCAATCAATTGATCTTTATTCGTATGACACCATATTTTTCTTTGTTAAACATATATATTTATTAAAGGTAAGCCTCTTGAGATGTGGCTTCTCATTTTCAAGAGGGTCCTCATGTCTATATGGTTGTTAAGACAGTTACTACAGATGTATATCAATACAACCATGGATAGAGAGATCAGTCTAATATTAACATTGATATCTATAATCAATTAACACTGATAATCTATAATCCGGAGAGGAATTATGTTGATTAATATAACAGCATCGAGCTGAACTGCCATTAAAATGGGTTTAATTGGTCTAAAAATATGAATTTATGTTAAATGATATCATTTCTGTTGATGGTTGATGCAGGATAGAGCACATGGAGTGGAGCAGTTCCACAGCAGCAGGTCATCGATGATTGATTGTCAAGGTCATACTAATATATTTGTACTGTTTGCAGGAACTACCGTGTATTTTATGCCTGTTGTATCATATTTGATGCATACTTCTATGATACCCCTATCTAATCAATATGATCAACAAACTAATAAAAAAGAACATCTGAATACAATCAGATAAATGATCAAAATGTCCTCGAGTGGATTATCAGTTGCAAAAACAATCTAATGTATCAAATGAGATACAAAAACTATATATGTTATATTTTATGGAAATTTTGATTTTTTTAGGATTTCAGTAGAGAGTAAAATAAACATTTAAGCTCCAATAAATTAGAATTTTCTTGCTATAATTTGTGTTTTCAGGCATTAAAGGGTTAATTTTGTGGATCTCTCTAAAGTCTGTTTGTTTTAATACACGTCAGTTTTCTTCTTTTCTCAAATGGAATAGCCTTGTCTGATTTAGAGAAGCTTTGTTCATTTCATCTATTTATTTCATTTTGTTTAGTTGTTATTTTGTTTTTTATCCATAAATTATGCCCTGAGATACAGCCATGCAGTCATGAAAGTGAAATATGATTTGTGACAAAGCTGTATTTCTGTGGTTATAAACTTCAATAAAAATATAAGGAAAAAAACCCACAAACAATTGGACTTTATTTCAAAGTCTGTCTCGATCTATATTCAGCAGAAACAAATGTGATTTTACTCTCTTTATTTCTGCCTGGGGGAATACATCTCTGGATGTATGTATGTGTATATACAAATACATTTATTATATGTATTTGTATATATATGCATATATGTGTGTCTATAAAATGAAGAGTATTCCTTCAGCCTGCTCTATTGTAAAGTGCTTTGAGATAAAACTCCTTATAATTGATTGAAATGACATGAAATAAAATCTTCATGCAAACTGATTTTTTTAAGTCAGGTTTTTTTTCCATTTCAGGAAAATCACTTCACAAAGTAAAGTTGGCACTCGACTGGCTGAACCCAGAATGTAATACAAACACAGGCAGACCCAATTTCAGATACCTGCAGAGAGACTCAGGTATTTGGCCGAGCTCTGACAATGACTGTGTCCTTCGAAACTATGCAGAAGGAATGCCGAGCGATGCCAACAGAAAAATGCAGGCAGGCTCATGAGAAAAGGAAAGGACGTCTCCTGCCGCCTCTTTGATAACTTTTAATGAAATTTTCAGGTATGACCTTCAGTATGGCATTTAGCAGGAAAAGGTTAAGTTGTAAATGCTTCAGGATCTGGAGAGAACGAGGAATAGCTCGTGGATGGTTGCCATTGCCGCTGGCGTGTTGTTGCTAGCCATGAATTACAGAAAAGGTCAGACAGTAAAAAACAAAAATATGGTTGTGAGTCGATCATAAATGCAACATTACTGCACACTGAAGCAGAAAAGCTTTTATAAACATGATTCTTACGTCATTATTGTTCTTCATCTCCAGGAAAAGGGAAAATATTCCCTCTTTTTTATGGGTGATATCAGACTCAGATGGAGAATACGTGTAATAATGCATAATATGATAAAACAGCATGATGTAATATGACTCTGTAAAATTCCATTTATTCAATAATACCATGTGATCTTACCTAAATCATAAAGAAATGTAAAATAGTTATCTCCCAAGTGGTGTAAAAAAGTTAATATTGTCCTTGAAACCTGCAAACAATTATGGGAATAACCGACACCTTTGCCCAGGTCTAATATAGTTATCTACTTCTATGTAAATGTGTCCATGAATATTTAAAGAGCCTGTGTTTTGCCTTAAATCAGGATCATGTAGTAGTTCTTGATGACCAAGACGGTATATTCATAAAAACTTTTACTTTCATATACAGAGTCCCCCTGACACTAGGGCTGGGCAATATATACTGATTAAACCAATTAATTCAAATTATTTTCTGAAGGATATTTAAAAATTGAAGATCGAGTTTTGTTGTCCTGACTTTCTCCAATTGTAAGTTGTTGCAATGTTTGAAAATGTAAATACAGAAAAATTATCGTTTTCATGATGGTAGGCCCTGTCAGGTTTTGCACAAGCACATGTTTAGGCTTTTATTTGTTTGATGAATTAGATTAAATACTCATCAGAGCGCTAATTGGTAATATTCTGTGAAAATAGCTCAGTTTTCAGTGTTTATGTAGACAGGCCTGCCAACATTCGAACTACATGATCAGCATTTTATGACATGCACTTTAACTTTAAGAGGGAAATTCTGTTTGGTATTTGAACATATTTTGATAACATAAGGCAAAACTTGATTTATGTAACTTTTTTTTTTAAATTAAATTGATCTTTTCCCTCTCAAAAAAAAAAAACTCCAAGTGAAACAAAAATGACATTAATCTATTTTTGCCTTATGGCTACGTTCACACTGCAGCCCTTAACGCTCAATTCTGATTCATTGCTCAAATCCGATTTTTTTGTTTGGCTGTTCAGATTACGCCTTTAAATGTGGCCTGTCTGCAGACGGCGATGTGAACAGCTCACGCTTCAGAAGTGACACACATGCTCAGTTATTAGTGACATCAAGCACAGAACGGTGTGATGAGGGCAACAAACACAGACCAAAAATGTGCTTCACAATGCTGGAGAAGTTTGTTCCCATAGCGCAGAACCTGATGTTACAGCAGCTCACCTTGAGTGAGCTCTTATTAAAGTAATTATGGGTATAATATATTTCTTATGAACCTAAAGACGGCCGCTCTTTCCCGTCAACCCCTGCCGATGAGAGACTGTTGCTGGAGAGAAAAACAGCTCAGAGCCATAGCGCGCTGAGCAGGTGAACAGAGGCGAAAACTTAGTTTTATCATCTGTTCTGATGTTTCTTAGTTTGTCTGAGAGCAGATCAGACAGGAGCAGACTCTTCACTGACTGACGCTGTCTCGTAGGAACACACAGTAGCGCGCAAATGCACATGGATGAGATGGTCAGCAGTGGATCATCAGTGTCTTTCCGCGTCCTGTAAACTGTTATTTTAGCCTAATAAATTCATTAAAACTGTCGGTGCAGTGTCAATAAACTAAGTTTATCAGATATAATAGAAACAGTGTAAAGATGTATGATTCATTCACGTTTATTGTTTATTGTGCATGTAATGGAGACATCAGTCGATTGCACCAGCGCTCTCTCACTTTCTCTCATCACTCCTTCCTTTATGCATTTTTTTAATCATGCTTGTAGAGGGAAAATCAACTAAAACTCTTTATATTAGGAAAAAATGGTATAAACTTTTTAATAATCATGTCTATCTATTAATCTCTCCTTATGTTTTGGCCATGAAGTGACTCTGAAAAAATTGGACTCGAGGTAAATTGCTAACCCCTGCTCTAGAATGACGTCGAAGTCGCATTGAATGCGACCTGGCTGTTCAGACTGCGGTCGTATTCAAGAAAATCAGATACGTATCTGATTCAGTACCACATTTGAAAGTGGCCTGAATCTGATTCGAAAATGTCAGATTCAATGTGACTTGAGCTGTTCACACTGTCAAAAACAAATCAGATACAGGTCACATTTGAGCCAAAAATCAGATTCAGGTCACTTTTGACTGCAGTGTGAACGTAGCCTATGTTATCAAAATATATCCCAAAACTGAACAGAATGTCCCTCTTCTAGCTAAAGTGTGCGCTGTCATTTTGTCATAAAATGTTGATTATGTTGTTCAAACGTAGGCATGTTTGTCTACATAAACACTGAAAGCTGAGCTATTTTCACAGAATATTAACATGAACTCTCTGGTAAATATTTAATCTCATTTAAGAAACAAATACCAGCCTCAACAGGTGCTTTTGCGAAACTTGACAAGGCCTTCCATAACAAAACTGTCCATTTTCAGTACTTATATTTTCAAAAATGGCAACAACTTAAAAATTAGTAAAAGTCACAAAAAAATCTTGATTTCTAATTTTTAAATCTTTTGCGGAAAATATTTCATCGATATATTGTGCAGCCCCAGTTTATTGCACCTTATAATATAAATAGGAACAAAACATTTGTGTAAAACACCGTGCAAAGGGCTTATAAAAATACCTCCCCTCTGACAAAAACAAATGTTAAAGGCAGCAGTTTGGTACAATTAAAAGAAAAGCAAAACCCTAGAGCTGTACAGCAAGCATATCATAAAACAATCACAAGTGTTTCAAGGTCCAGGAATTTTTAAATGTTTTGTACAGTAAATGACCTTTTGAAATGCTTTTTGAATGATAACAATGTAGGTGCTGATTGCAGGGATGTAGGAAGTTTATTCCACAGAGATGGTCCTCTGTATTTTAATGTGGAAAGTGGCTGAAAGGGCTCCAAGCAGCGCTGCATCGTTAAGGAGTACGAGCTGAGGCTAACTGAGGTCTTTGGAAACAGTTTGTTTTTTTAAGAAGGGTCTTAAAACACTGCTTTTCTGTCATGCTTTTGGCTGTTAGTTTTTTGTTTAATTTTTATTTTTGTAATATTTGTATTATTTATTCATTTTATTTCTTATTTTCTGTGCCTGTTTTTATCTTCTGTGAAGCACATTGAGCTTACACTTGTATGAAATGAGCTACACAAATAAAATTGAAGTGAACTGAATTGAAAAGGTTAGTGGGTACATGTATTTAACGTAATTGTGTGATTGTTACATAAAACGAGCCACGAAACTATGTTGAGTCAAATGTTAGATTGGGCAAAATGTTGCAGGGTTCTTTACTTTTCCTCCAAGAAGTCTCTGTTTGGCACTACTTTACGATAAAGGAAATGGCTATGTGTTCTTCTGCCTGTGCATAAAGAGAGGGAGAGGGTGATGTCCTGATGCTGCAGACTTCTTGTCTTGTTCATAGAAGTCCTCTATCATGCAGCGGGGACATGTTAAACTCACTAAAGCTCATATAAAACTGGGCTCTTTAAATGACTGAGGCAAGATTATTAGATAGTAGTAACTTATAAAGGGTATGAATTTATGTAAAAATGTTTGTTATTCTACTTTTCAATATTTGTATAGATATTGTTGAGGTCTTTTTGGGGTTGTATAATCATTCTCCTTTAACCTCCTTACAATATATTTCAAAAAATAATTCAATTCAGAGCTTAAAATTATCCCCACACTGTTTGACTGAAACAGTGTTGTTGCTTCCAGTGATATTTCTTTCTATTATCCATTGAACTGGTTTGCTTTCCTTGTAGGTTTGTGTAGAAACCATTTTGGCATGTAATTGGATTCACAATGACTGCATTACTCACCAGCACGAGTGGGCCAGACAGCCAGGACATCTGTACTTTGCCTCCTCTGATCCACAAACACCACATCTGCAAAACCAACATGTCAGCAAACAGAAGAAACCCGTCAAAGCTTTAAAACTTAAATAAAAATCTACTTTGCATGGACGTGTAACAGGGACAACAAAATCCAAACTTTTGCAAGTAAGATGTGACCTCTTCAAAGCAGTTTCCAACATAAGACACTCAACATTTATAATACAGATAAATGGCATTATTTACAATCTTAATCAACTAATGACTGTCAAAAGAGAATTAATTTGGTAAAATATCAATTAATCATTGGGAATATGTAAATAAAAGTAGTTTACAAACACCTGTCAATGCCAAATTTACCACAAAAAACTGATGAAATATTGCCGACATCTAACTTAGTGCATACACCTCTTTGGGTCAAAGGGGGATCTGGATTAGTCCATCTCAACAAAAGGTGAGTGTCATGATTTGGTACAGAAGGAGCATCCCTGAAAGGCTCGGTCATTCACAAGCGAGGACGGAGCGAGGTTCAACACTTTCTGAACAAACAGTCCAACAGTTTAAGTAGAATACTTTTCAACGTACAATTTTAATGAATTTATGGATTTCATCACCTATAGTCCATAATATCATCAAAACATTCAGAGACTCCAGAGAAATCTCTGCATGGAAGCAGTAAGGCCAAAAACCAACAATGAATGCCTGTGACCTTCAATTCCTCAGACAGCACTGCATTACAAACCTGCATCATTCTGTAAAGGATATCACCACGTGGGCTTGAGAAAACCATTGTGTAGGGTGTGTTATTATGCATGGCACGGGTAACCTACACATTTATGAAGGCACCATTAATGCTGAAAAGTACATACAGGTTTTGGAGCAACAAATGCTGCCATCAATCTTTTTCAGGGACGTCCCTGCTTATTTCAGAGACAATGAAGACACATTCTGCTCGAGTTACAACAGTGTGGCTTCAAGGTTTAAAGACTGCAGGTTCTAGACTGACCTGCTGCAGTCCACACATGTCTCCCAATGAAAGGCACATTATGCAGCCCAAAATACAACAACAGAGACCCCGAACTGTTGAGCAAATTAAGTTGTACATCAAGCAAGGATGTGAAAGAATTTCACCAACAAAACTTCAACAGTTAAGGTCCTCAGGTCAGAAACACTTATTGAGTGTCAGCACATACATTGAAGTTGTTATCTTGTTATATTTTGATTTTAATGAATTATTGAATGTCGTCAATGGGATTTCCCATTATACAGTGCAATGTTTTTTGTGACGTCAATCTGGATCGGATACATTTTATTTTAATTTAAATTGGAAGCGAATCTGTTAAAAAAAAAGGCAGATATGTGATTTTTTTGTTTCATTCCGGCCAATGTTAACCGGTGGAATTTTTCTACAACTTTGAGAATTTTTTGCATGCAGACGCATTTACGTATCACCACCCAAATCTAATCATTTTGAAGTTGGGCCATCCCCTACATCTCCTGAAATTTTCAGCAAAATCCGTCCAGTAGTTTTAGAGTAACCTGCTAAGAAACAAACACCGGCAAATACATAACCTTCTTGGCAGAGGTAAACATGCTTTTTTGGAATGTGTTTCAGGCATCAAATTCGAAATTACAAAAACTACAATAAACTTTATAATTTGGAAGATTAATATCTTGTCTTCGTTGTGTATTTAATTAAATTTAGGTTTGTGTTTCAACCGTAACACGGAAAGTTTATCAGCTCTCAACTAGCTTGCTAACCTTGTGCCTAACATTTCTCAGGCTTGTGTAAAATGTCATTTCATCCATATTGTTACTGATAAACCTTTTATCTGTCTGTCTTCAAGAGAGACAGAAACAGGCAGGACAGACAGAAACAGGCAGGACAAACAGAAACAGGCTGACCAGAGCAGCGAAGCCTCACATTAGCCTCCAGAGTTAGCATTTAGCTCCAACCTCTCTCTCCGGCACAAACACTCACCTCGACAGAGAAATCTTCCTCCTCGTTCCTCTCAGCTCCTCTTCTGGGCCGCCCTGTTCCTCCGGAGTCTCCACTTTAATCATTTGTTCAGTTTTCGGTACAAAAACGGAGGAGCAGGGAACAGGAGTACCGGTCAGCACGCTGTAAGGAGCCGCGCCGCTTCAAAACAAACTCACTTCCGCCGCTGGCGGAGCTGCTGCACGTGGACATGACTTCCGGTTGGGAGCGTGCACGCGGGCGCCTCGCAGTGTTCGGAGGGTAGAACTACAACAACCTCCACAGTGAAGACAGGGGAGCAGAGAAGGTGCAAATAAACGATAACGCTTTACATATTTAATGTCCATAAATAAAAAAACATACCAACTACTCCACTTTTTTAATAACCCAATGTAGGAATTATAATTAGACTGTAAAAAACAATAATTAATAAAGAAAATCAGTATAGACTTCAGACTTAATGAAAAACTTATTTACAGACAAAGACACAAAAAGCTTGAATGTCTTTTTTGGAACCTTGACATATATAATATTGTTTTTGTTTTTTTTTCATTATGTATTTGGTAAGCCACTTTACCTGTTGATCTGTTTTTTCCACACCACTTACTCTGCTGCTCTGTACTGCGGTGAATAATGTTCCTTAGAATATGTTAATGTTATAAATATTGTCCTTTTTGTAAAAATTGAGATTTCATTTTTATGTTTGCACTGTAAATTATTATCCTTATTTTTATTTAGATTTCATTGGCCTTAGATTATGATATTGTTGTAAATATCCTTATTTTGTATTTGATTTTTATTTCATTTTATTTTGTATACTGTGCTACTTACCGCCTTATTTATTGCATTTATATTTCTATATGGCATTGTTCTTTCCTCGTGTGTTCAGACTGAAATGACAAGTAAAACTACTATAAATCCTTTTGTAATTATGTTTTTCTTTTTCTCGATTCAATATCTTTCTTTCTTTTCTTCATTCATCTCAAATTGAAAACATAAACAAACAACAAATACAACAAAGCCAAAGCAAAACAGTACATATTCACACCAAACAACTGTGCATATCCGTCAAATAAACCTTACATATGTGAGTTCATACATATGTCAACACAACAACCAGTTTGAGAAGGAACAGAATGAGGCAAAGAGGAAAAGGCTTTTTGTCTCCACCAAGGAGGTTATGTTTTTGCTGGTGTATGTTTGTTTGTCCCTCTGCTTGTTTGTTTGTTTTTTTGTTTGCAAGATTACACAAAAACTACTGGACGGATTCTGCTGAAATTTTCAGGACATGTTGATAATGGCCCAACTTAGAAATGATTAGATTTTGGTGGTGATCCAAAAAACCGCCATGAGCTCAATAACTGTATCATGAAACTATTGCTTATAGATGTAACAGCAATATTTGAGCTACCTTGGTGGAGGTTTGTGCTCTCCAAATGCTTTCTAGTTTATTTTAGGATTTTCTAACATAATGGATCAATATTTAATGTTCTGTATTGGATATACGTTTTGCTGGATGCTGTTTTGTCTAAAGCTGCAGCATGAGTGAATAACCCAAGATGAATTTCATTCTTTGTGGATCTTGAAACAGGCTGGTCTCTGGTTTAAATTCCTGCAGTGACAAAGTTTAAGACCTGGGGCTGGTTGTTCATGAGGTCTCGGTTTACTTCCTGGGCACGCTTGTTCAGGAGCTTTTCCATAAAAAGCCCTTCACTCTGGCTTACATCAGTTAATTACCACATGATCCTGTTTCTCTGTCTGTTTCAGAAATAAAATAAAGACAGATCTCCCCTGAAGATGATTAACATGCATTCCTCATAACGAGGGTGTGGGCATCTAATAACAGCAAAACTCTTCCTGCACACGAGCAGGAGCAAAAACACAGATTAATACCTGAGGTGTTTTCTCTGATGTCAGACAGCAAATACTGCAGAGTGTCAGGTTCTCCTCACCTCGGGTCACCCTACAAAAAAACCTCTTTACGTTTTCAGAGCTGAAGAGAAGGAGGGAAGAGGAGTTTTTCCAGTTGGGTCACTTCAGGATAAATGTGTGATAAATCCTCATTTTTAACACTTGATCAGTCAAGGGCACTAATTATAATACTCACCTCCACCAAGGAGGTTTTGTTTCTGCAGGTGTTTGATTGTTAACAGGATAAGTCAAAAAGTTATAAACAGAATTTGTTTAAATTTCAGAATTTGTTGGAAATGGGCCAGTGACCAATTAGATACATTTTGGAGGTGATTCAGGATTTTTTTAAAGGATTTGTGATAATAGTTTGACAGGACCAGTGTTGATTTGTTGACTAATAATTTTTGTCACAGTTTTTTAACAACCTTTTTCCCCTGATGAAAACTAGACAGTAACTAATAAAAAAAAGTGCACATGGACAAAAACTAAAACTAATTAACTGACATTTTCATCAAAAAATAAAAACTAGACTAAAATGTTTGACAGAGACTTAATCCAATCAGACCTAATTTGGTCATGTAGAAAGTAGAGACAAGTTAGGAATATATCCAATCACAGATACTTTGGTTGTTTGGAAAGGTTGGATGAGTAAAGAGGGACATCCAATCACAACTGCCTTAGCTTTGCTGGAGCCTATCCCAGCTGACACTGGGCAAGAGGCAGGGTACACCCTGAATCAGTCGCCAGCCAATCGCAGGACCACATAGCGAGACAGCCAACCATTTAATTTGGCAACAGAGCAGACTGAAGACAAACTCTTTATTTTATAGATACACATATATGCATATATACAAATACATAATATATATAATTGTAGATACACATGCATACATCCAGAGATGTATCCATCCAGGCAGAGACAAAGGGACTAAAAATAAGAATTTATGATAGAGACAATGCCATGGACATCCAGATCATAATCCGTCCTAATCACATTTGTCTCTGCTGAATGTAGATTCAATCAAGGTAAGCCCCTTGAGATGTGGCATCTCATTTTCAGAGGGTCTTCATGTCTATGTGGCTCTAAAAATAGTTACTATGAATGTAAAGTCAACCCAACCGTGGATGGAGAGATCAATCTAATATTAAAATTAATATCTAAAATAACTATAATCTGGAGAGGAAATGTGTTGATTAATGTAGTAGCATCAAGCTGAACTGTTGGTTTAACTGGTCTAAAAGTATGAATTTAAATTTAATATTTAAATTATATTTAGTTCTCTTATCCTAAAAACCAGCATCAACAAAAAATGACCAAACCATTTTGGATAAAATGTTCCATTTATTTGTCAAATTATTTATTATTTACACATTTGGATCCAAGCATATCTTCCACAGACTTTCTATATAATTACATTTGTTCATGATAGTATAACTTAAGAATATGCTGACTGTGTTTTCTGACTCTGGCCGACTATAGCTGCCAGTCCTCCTGACCTCCACTGAAGCATCAGTCTAAAAACACAGACACACCGTTGATCATAAATACTTCTTTAGACTGAGCTGTGGTGGATCAATATTTCTCTGAGAGTATAACTTACTGTGATACAGTAATGTGAAAAAAAAGGATATAAATTAACAAACAGTATGCTGTCCATATATACACAGGAAGTAAAAACTCACTGATGACTCGTTCTCTGCAGCACCGATGGCAGGTTTCCCCTGAAGAACCTACCACATTAAAGGAAGAGCTACAAAAAAGTAGTGTATCAAAATGACTCATAAATTAGAGATGACCAAATCAAAATAAGTACTTAAACAACAAAACAAATCTTGATGTAACCGGTACATACAACACAAAGACAAAAAACTAACCTGACATAGGCAACTATCTTAGAAAGCATTGAGCAGGTAGAGGTAGAGCACCATCTGTCCGGCTGGACAGGACCGAAGACAAAAACACATGAAAACATCGTAAATAAAGGTTGGATTGAAAAAGTCACACGTCATCCACATGCTATTGCACTCTTTAGAATCTTTAGTTTGACAGTGCTCCCATGTCGAGGCCTTGACGCTCCTTCAGGACCGGCCTCTGTGCAGGATGGTCTGGGTGTGTGTTTTAGGGTCTGGATTGTGGGCTGCCCCCCTCCTCGTGATCAGGGAGTAACATCGGTCCGTACGCAGCCGACCGAAGTACCGTGTCATACAACATACTTTACACAATCATTGATAAATATTTTGGTATACACATGTTCTCCTCGGGCCCTCCTGGCCCGGATGGTTCACAGAGACTCAGTTCTTCCATGAAGGTCTGTCTTTGGCTGGACAGAGAGGTCCTGCTTTGGTGTCCAAGAACCACAGAAAACTCTGGTGGAGTTCATTCTTTGGTAGGTGGCCATGTTTTCTAACAGCCTTACATCTTAGTAGTTCAGGTTTATAGGGTGCAGGTGTCAGAGGAAGCAGACTGGACCGATTTCTATGTGCTGCTGGCTGTCGGGCTGTGTTTGGGGAAAATCCAGAATGTCTACAATCGGTAGCTGACGACTGTCCTGAGTTTGGAAGAGGAAACGTGACTGGTGCCAGCTGCTATCTTGGATCTGAAAGAGGAAGAGCAGAGGACAAACAAGACATTTGTTACCATAAAAGCTGGAGTATAAGACACACTTTTGATCTGATTTTTTCCTTTTAAAAGTTGTCTGCGCTCTTTAAACCAATGCAAACATTGCACCACTTTTACACTGAAAAAACTCTGATCTAACTGAAAGTATTTGTCAAATTTCAAGACAAAAAAATGTCACTTGACTTATTCTAATCCACAATTTCCTGACACGTCTGGATTTAGATCTTACCTGAAGATATAAAAACTAAAAATAAGGCCTGACCTGCTTGTAATAAGTAAAATAACCAGCCAATAAGACAAAACATATTTAACTTGAGCAGATATTAAACCTTAATTTAAGACCCTCACTGAGTCAAACTTTCCTTGTTTTATTGGCAGATATTTTCTCTTTATTACAAGCAATTCAATGCCTTCTTTTTGCCTTTCATTCCTTCAAGTAAGACATTTATCTCGACTGCTTAAGTTGATGTGGATAAAAAGAAGTGTTTTGGATATTTTTGACTTGAAAATAGATGAACACACTTGCCTTGATCTGAGTTTTTGCAGTGTAAGTCCTAAATAATGTGCCGCAAGTGCAGCCGCAAACATCACACAGGACTAGACGCTAGGACTGAACAATACTGGATAAAAATGCAATCTCCTGCAATCTACTCTGTATTTGAATCTTTAAGGACAATATCCAGATGATTGCTGTGTCTTTTTATGTGTTAGTGTCTTGACAAATGCCTCTGTCAGATACTCACCAAAGATGCATACAATACACTAGGTATTTTTAAAATTATGATAAAAAAGAAGACTAAAGAATCGGCTGCAATTCTCCAATAAAAGTAGGTTTGGCATATACATTTCTTGTTTTATTTATTTTCAAACAGAATTAAGTTGTTTTCTGTCTTTTGTCATAGATACTCTGATTCAGTTTTGCTCTTTACCTCGCACTCATCTTGTAGCACGTGTGGTTCAAGTAGTGTGTCTTTCTCAAACATCTGTTTGTTCCAGCCACGAAACCGGATTGTGGGGTTCTCTCGCTGTGTGGATGTGTCGGAGCTGAGGCCGCCTGCAGTGCTGCGTGGAGGATCATTCAGGCAGTGGAGGGTGATGCTGTGGCTGGCCTCAGCGCTCAGGAGATGGAGGAACTTCATCTGAACTTTGCCGACACCAAACAACATCTGAGGCAGGGAGAGGAGAGACGAACAGGTTAAAACAAACATGCAGTCACAATGAATCCCTCTATGAAAGCAAAGAACGTGAAAGAGATTTACCTGATGTGTTTAGAGATTTGGAAAAAATGTAAAAGGAAAGTCAGAAAAGTCGGAAAGTTCTTGATTTGTCGTGCATTGTGCCAAGAATTACATGTATAATAATTAAACAGGGTTCCCACTCTTTTCTCGAAATCATTTTCCAGGACTTTTCCAGAACTTTTCCAGGTGCTTTGTTATAAATATATTTTGTTGATTTACTGTTTAAGCCACCTAAATTTTATTTTGGCATTCTTTTAAATTTCTTTTTGTCACCATTGTTTTGAATTTTTATATTTTATTCCTTAACTTGCATTATATTATCTCCTCATATTTTATTGGCTAAGTGTGCATTAGTTACCAAGAACATTTTTACTTTATTTCCTATGTTTGACTTTTGTTCACTAACAAGGTAGAAGGAAGATAAATAATTTTCCAGGACAATTCAAGCTTTTCCAGGATATTTTACTTTTTTCCTCATTTTCCATATGTTTTCCATGACTGGAAAATTGGTCAATCATTTTCAAGGTTTTCCAGGATGTGTGGGAACCCTGTTTAAGTTTATCGGGTGATTTGAAATGTTTAAAAGCATCACTCTGAACAATGTTTAAAAACGTGTTCGAAAGATTTCACGAAACTGAAAACGGTTCAGTTTTAAACTCCATAATCTTAAACAAGCAGACCCTGCATAATGACTCTTACAGAAGTGACTTTATTCAGCATAGCTTTAGTTTTTGATGTGGATATTTTCACCATGACATCCTTATTTTCAATGTTTTTTCCAAAGTAGATTTGTGTTTGCATACTGCACCGCCCTGAGGGATTGTTGGTGCTTTATCAGTAAGTTTAACTTAAGCTGTAATTGTCAGAATGAAATGGTTCAAATCTGCAGTTGAACAGTCGGTTCTATTCATTTCATGCCTTGGCTCCAAATTATGTCACCAGAAATATGTCAACACCACAGACTGTAGAAAAGCCTGGACAATGCCAGAGTGGTGTCAGCCATTTGGTTACTTGTGGAGGCTGTAGTCGCCAATCTGTGGCGGCCACAATGTTGAACACGCAGTCTGAAACTGACTTCAGATCAACCTACTAACTGACAAAGAGGCAGAGTTGAGACAGGACAGCTGTCTGACAAATAGCAACATCATGCCTGTAGTTATCTAAATGCATGACAGTGACCATGCATGACCTTTAACCCTCTGAATTCCAAGCAGCTTCTGGTCATTTTTTTGCTTCTTCATTTTTACTCACTGTGGTCTCATTTTTCTCAGCAAATGAAGTCCTGCACCTCTATGATTCAGGACAACCATGGCTATAGGCCACTTTATTAAATCTTCATGCAGTATAACAAAATTTAAAAACTTTAAATGATTAGAAAAAAAGAAAAACGAAGATTAAAATTTTCTAAATATATTACATTTATTTACTGTCTACACTGCAGAGGCATCATTTCAATCTGCAAAGCAGTTTCTGTTAGGACAGACTGCCACACCACAAAGTTTGTGCTGTAACAGGTCTTCAAGGCACTGACAGCATAGAGCATGCTCATTGGTGCTGAGCGGCTCTGAGCAGAAATTTGACACCTGTAAGACACTGCCGTGGGACTCAAAATTCAAAGATTTTTTGAACAGTCAATTCTGGAAGTATGTGAATCATTCACGTCTTGTTGAAAGCAGTAAAAAGTGTAGAATTTTTTGTTTTTTTACAGAATTTGACCAGAGAAAATTATTTATTTTCTGCTAATTTTGAAAGAAGACATGAGAATCAAAACAATGTTGATTCTCCCTGTTGTTTTGATATGTTGCAGACGTCACTTGCGATACATCCAGGTAACCTAGGAAACTTGAGAATTTGACATTTACACCAGTGTTTTCCGTTTTTGGGTAGGATGAATGGTTTGTAAATGCCAGTCATTTAAAAATAAGTGGTATTTTGATCCGCCGAATGAATTAAGTTTTTCTCCTCATACAGGGAGAGTAATTACATAAGCTTTTAGACCAAAGCTTCATTGTTCAACTTCAGATGTCCCTGCCTGATCAGCGCCCTTCAAAGATGTATCAAGCTCTGACCTCAGCTCCTCTTCTGCATGTCATACCCCTCTCTCTCTCCCCCATTTTCTACTTCATTCACCGTCCAATGAAATACAGACACACAAAGTTAAATACAGGAACATTACCATCTCATTGTGTTAAAACTTCCATGTTACCTTGTTAGAAGCCACTGGATGTAAGCAGGTCTGCCCTCCTGCAGTGAAGTTGCAGAAGACCCTGAAGGCATCAGATGTGCAGCCCAAGTTTGGATCAACCCAGAACCAACCTGAGAGAAAGAGAGCCAGGACCAGAAGAGACGTGTGACTTTATGTTACAGCCATAATAATGTAATTCTGTCTTTAGTTTCAGGGAAATAAAAATCTCACCATCTTTGGGTTTGCTGTGACAGTCGATCAAATCTTTACAGACACGAGCCGGGTTCTCCTGTGTGCCTAAAGGTTGTTTGATGCTCTCGATCACACTGCTCAGGTAACGTAGAGTCTTCAGGATCTCAGTGTTCTGGTCTGGTAGGCTCATCTCTGTGTTCTGAAAGCTCTGGTGATCAGAGATACCAAGTTAGTGTCTTCACCAACCTTATATTCCCAATAATAGTTCAAAGAAGAGCCCAGTGCGTTACCTCTGTCCTGAAGGCAGCACTGGAGTCAGAAAGACCGTAGACTGCTGAGTCATCATAAATCTGCCTCTGCAGGATTCAAAATCCACATGTTTAGGATGATTACACGGTCAGAGCTTTTTTCATTATTTCACTGAAAGATTTTAATCCATAGGCTGGAGCGATGAAAAACAGGGCCGTTTCAAAAATGTCCAGTTTACAGAGAAAACTAAAACAGGATAAGAACACACTATAATACCAGAGGACAGCAGTAAAATAAGCCTTACATCAATAAATCATCACATTCTTGACTTCAGCTGGGGGGAAGAAAAACATGTCCAAACCAACTTCAACACGAAAACCATCTCATAATGTGAGAGTAAACAAAAAAGGCATTTGATACAGTTATTTTTCTGAGTTAGTTGAATTTCTTTCACAGGAAAAAGGTCATTCAGAGAAGAGAGAGCAACATCTACTACTGAACTATCCCTTTAAGTAGCAAAAAAACTTTAATTTATTTCTGCAGAGAAGAGCTCGAACACCTTACTTGGTATATGTAGCAGAAACACAAGTTAATTTAGCAATGCATTTGTCTTGTGGTTAGTTACTGTTATGGGTAACATTACCCATAACACATGAGGAATCAAGGATCTAAGCTACATATTTATACTGATTTCCTGCTAATATTGTTGACATGTTTGGATCAAAGCACTTACTGATGGGCCGGGAGCACCAGGAGGTCCCTAAATTAGAAAGAAGACAGAAAAAATTAATGGAAAAAAAAAAAAAAAAACTTTAATCCATTTTGTTACATATTGTGGACTGAATTTTGAAAAAGTGAGTCTGCATTGACAGGAAAATCATCCATAAGGTCCCATAAATAAAACTGCTCCCAGACTTTTCGTGCAGGTTAGGATGTGTTTTTAAAGCTGAAGACAGAAATGGAAGACTGGAACACTTACTCTTGGTCCTGGACTTCCCTGTGGTCCTTGAGGCCCCTGAAAGCAAGGCAGGAAAGAAAATAAATAAGTGCAGTGCAAAAACTCAAATCTAAGGAAGTTTATTCATCCAATTTCTACTCCAAAAATCTCACAAGACTTATTGTAAGCCAAATTGCCTGACATGTCCAGCTACACATCTCAAAGGTTAGGTTCGGTTTTTTGACACCTGGACCTTATTTTTAGGATTAAATACGCTCGTAGACTCACCCAGACAATTTTGGAGGAGCTCGGAGCCGTTTTCGAGCAATTTAGATCCATCCGTCGGCGTTTTTTCTCATGCCATAGTAGCAGACAGGGCCAGAAATCGAAGCCCCTAAATTAGACATTATCTGCCGCGAAACTCACTCATTTCAGCTACATTTTATAAATGAATGGCCAGTGTTATCACCATGTCAGCTTAACTTCATTGTTATGGTCATCCGGGGCTTTACAAGGATGGGTAACTTTTGGTGACGTCATAGACATGCACCGCTGTTGCCGCTGTTGTTGCTAGGCTACACGGCTACACAGCTATTTTTGTGCAACATGGCGGAATATTTATCCAATGTAGAAGTGTCTGATGATGACTTTGAGTATAATGGATGCCCGTATCGTTTTGAGCCAGAATATACCGACGAGGAGCTATTTGAAAGGAGGATGCAGAGGGAAAGAGCCGAACAGCTGGCCAGAGAACAAGCAACAACTGCACGTCCACGAATGGGGGCTAACTGGTGGTGTTGTTGTGGACATTGCACGGCAATGGCAACAGAGGAGTGAGTTTCGCAGCAGATAATGTCTGATTTAGGGGCTTCGATTTCTGGCCCCGTCTGGTACTATGGCATGAGAAAAAACGCACACGGATGGATCTAAATTGCTCGAAGACGGCTCCGAGCTCCACCAAAATTGTCTGGGTGAGTCTACGAGTGTATTTAATCCTAAAAATAAGGTCCAGGTGTCAAAAAAACGAACTTAACCTTTAATTCAGTATTTAAAAACAAAAAATAAACCCTGAATTTCTTATAAGTTAAAATATCTGCCGATGTGGCAAGAAGAATTTTACTTGTACGATGTCTTGGAAATAAGTTGTGCTAGCTTAAGTAGTTTCCATACCTGATTTTCAGACCCTCAGGGAGTAAAATTTTGCTTATCTCATTGGCAGATATTTTGTGGACTTGCTAAATGAATATGAAATTTTATGAAGCATTGTGGATATTTTTTCCTTGAAATTAGACAAATACACTTGCTAAGATCTGAGTTTTTGCAGTGTCCAGAAACAGTTAATTTATTTCTCAAAGCTATTAATTAAACACCCGTACAGCATCTATGAAAACTGTTGTAGAGTTTAGAGCTTAACTCGAGCCACAGGTAACAGTTAGATTTCTAAATTATGCTCTTTCTCTTTCTCTGTGATGCTGCAAGGACCAGAGGCAGGGATCAGGATGTCCTGCTGGAGCGGTCACTCACTGCCCCCTCTGGCAGACCTCATCATGACAGGATTGAGAGGTAGATCTTTATGTTTATATGTGCAAGACTGTGTCCATATTAAGGATCAGACAGGGGGTCTGCATACGGACTGTGCGTGTGCAGGGACGTTTGTATAGCAGAGACTTTGAGCTGATGTAAGAATCTTACAACAGTTTGCATAACAAACTGGAAGCAGGTATGTAGGAGTGAATCTGCAGCCTGCTCTGTGGTTTGCCATGCTAACATTTTGACAAGGCTTTTCCTGAACTGTGTTTACACAGGAGGGTATACAAGTACTGTACGGCCCCACAGAGAGCTCCAGGAGACGCTGAGTAACAGCTGTGACTCACTGCACCATCGCTGTCAGACTTATAAACAAATGAACTGCTGAACGTCAGCTTTCCTGCATCTTTAAACACTTCATTAATCATGTTTTTATGCGTCATAATTTAACCTGGTGTGAGTCCATGACCACGAGGCCCACAACAGTTCCAGTGAAGATTCATTGATACTTCAGTGAGGTAAAACTGTCATTTAATAAACATGTATAAGGCTTACTTTGTATAAGGCAGATTTTTTCAGAGCTCTGAACCAGTTTTACAGTTTTAAACCAAAAGCTAAATGGAAATGACTTCAGTGGTTATGTACGCTTGTCCCACATACAGCAAGGTTTGTGTCCTGCCTGTGGTTCCTTTCCCATATTTTACTACATTTTCTTTAATGGTGGTTTATATCTGATAATCGGGACTCAGAAATCAGTGTTCATTTTGACAGCACTTTCACGCAAAAGTTAAATTTGTTTCCGTTCATTTATACATTCAAACTTTACTAGCATTCAATAAAGAGTTATATTTTACTCTACCAAATTTACAGTAGATTTCATCGACTAAAATGTTGTGAAATTTCATCAACTAAAACTAGACTAAAATTAAAACAATTTAGATGACTAAATTATGACTAAAACTAAAATATATTTGAGGCAAAACATTATAACCAAAACTAAATTAAAAAGTGCTGTCAAAATGAACACTGCTTTAACGTAGCTCCACTGAGTTTGCACATCTTTGTCTAATTCAGCTGACAAAGGGTGCTAATCAACTTCATTGGAAAAAAAAACTTGACCTCAAAAGCAGGGACCTTTTTGTCAACAAAGTAATGTTTTTGTGATGTTGAGGAACTTAGTTTTTTATCTTACATAATATTTATTCTTTAAAATTTTGAGGGGGGTTGATGAGTCACAGTAGAGCGGAGGAAGTTGTATCTAAGGCCAGACCAGTTAAGAACTAATGTGTGAAATCACGACCTGGATAACAGATAGTCAAATCTTACCATTTCACCGCTGGTTCCCTTTGGACCCCTCGGCCCCTACGGAAAAACAACAGAAACTTGAGCAAAGAGCATCAGGTGTGTCACGTTATTTAAGTAATTACAGTAAATTATTATAAAGCCAGGGGAATGTTTCTTATGTGCTTTTGCATTTTATAATTACTATTACAGACACATACATGCACACACACACACACACACACACACACACACACACACACAAACACACAGACACCTACAGGTTTTCCCATCGGGCCCATCATTCCTTCAGGGCCTACAGGTCCAGTGAAGCCCTAAAACATAAAACAGGTTGAGAATTAAATAACATATCCGTCGTATAATCTTTTAATTTTGTGTCAGCATTTACTTTTTTTAATATGACTGTGTAAAAGGTAACAGCACAAACATTTTGTAATCTTTCTGAATCTGTTTTCTAAATTTCTAAAGCTGTGGTTTGACTCATGTTAGCACTATTCTAGATTGTGCTGAAAGCATCATGGTTTTCACAATTCTTATATACTTTCATTTAACCTACCAAGGTGCCCATCGGGCCTTTTGGGCCTGGGAAACCCTTGAATCCAAAATCACCATTTGGTCCCTGTGGGTAAGAAAAATGGTATTTTCAGTACACGTGTCATTGATATCCTAATTGATATATTCTTCACTTCTATTTGGTATCAAAGCTACTAAGTCTCTTACCTTTGGTCCTGGGAAGCCTTGTAAACCAACCATTCCCAGATCTCCAGATTCCCCCTATGAGCAGAAAAGGCACAGACCAGTGGGCTTTGCATCTTTTACTGAGTTTAACAGAAACACCAATGATAACAAAACTTGCATTTGGAATAAGATTAAGGCCTCTTTCTGCTTTCCTCTTATTTTGGTGTTTAGTTTCAAATACAAAACATGACTTTTTCTAAGTTCTATAAAGAGCTCTGGAATATGCAGCTTTATGTCCTCCAGCTTTACTCTGAATGTACAGTAACACCAGCACCAACACCAGTAACACCAGCCCACATTCAAACACTCTCCCAGTAATACACACTCTGAGGTTTGGTGTCCACTCCTTATTCTAAGTACTGTCTGTCGTCCAGGGTGGCAGACACCATGTTTATGCAGCCAGTCATCCACATCCTCTAGACAGCTCGTCTTTCGAGCCAACCACTTTGACCAAGAAACTCGATTCAGTGAAAAGTGTAAAAGGATCTGACCCAAGGGCCCGAGCCTGCTCTCAGTTTCATGAGCATCAATGAGGGAAATGAGTGGAGCGAGAAAAAAGAAAGGGGCTGAAAGTTGTTACTTTTTTCTTCATCTTTGAGGTGTTACATAAGAAAGTAGAGCACCTTTTTTCATGTCTCTTGAGTGCGAGGATCTTACATAACTTGGCCTCCCAGGCCAAATGTTTCCATTTCTGGTCTCGCCCAAATAATTTGTTACTCTACTCTGGGAGGAAAAGTGTCAGACGCACACTTCTTGAACCCCTTCATGTATTTCTATTAAGGCCCCTAAAGCTATATTTAGAGGGACATTAAAGAATGTATATACGGTTACAAAATCTGCTTTCGCATGAACATTCCAGGAGGTGGTGTCTATAAAGAGGAAGAAAGTGACCTTCATTGTTATGACATCAGTTTATTCAAACTACGTTGGGTGAGAGAGCAACATTTAGATAACATAAAGTGGTATTTATCCAATTTAAACCTTGAGGCTGCTACAAAAATGAAATGAAAGGACAAAGAGATGATAAGCGCTCAATGAAGAGACCCCTAATTAGGTCTGAAAGATTTATCGTTTTCGGATCAAAATCGCAATTTCAGACAACGCAATTATGTGATCGCCAAAGCTGCAATTTTTTGCAGTGCTCCTAACTGGCCCAGGATCTGTTGTGTCAACTATTTTACACATACTACTTTCCAAATTTGTAGGCAATTTGCATTTATGGAAGAGCTGGTAAGCAGGTCAACAATACAAAGCCTCTGTTTAGGAGTGGAGGATGGAGTATCCCTTAAATAATGACAACAGATTATTTATCATCAATATTAGATGATGAATAATGTGTTATGTGCTTTTGATCATTGGTTTCCTCACTGTTGTCTATACTGTAAACACAGTGAATCTTGCACTGAAGCTTGATTTGAAGAAAATTGTTCATTTAATTGAAATTGAAATATCTGCCAGAAAAATTGCAATTAGATCTTTTGCTAAAATCATTAAGCCCTACCCCTTAACCCACACTAGCATGCACATACATTTATGAGGAGTTACATAATCTAGCACATGGCTCTTCTTTGCCACAGCATCAACACCTTCAACTGACCCAGGATCCATACATGAGACCTCCAGGTAGTGACAATGCAGACGCTATCTACTCTACCACACAGCCTCGTACCAGCACTCCAACTCCACTATGTAGACAGGCGAGCAGCAAGAGCCAGAACATTACTGGGGTCCCTCCAGTCTTAGGTGATTTGTCCAGTTAGCTCCCACCATGCAGGAGGCTGTCCAGTGAACTCTGGCGTCCCAAGACCAATCCCTCTTTGCTAACTCTCACAGCCCGCCATGCCAGTGCAAATTCCTACTTTATCTTACCTACCCTACCACATGGCTGTAAGAGCCTTACACAGCATCATCACCTTCAACAGACCCAGGCTCTGTACATGCAAGCCAGTGTTAATTTTGTTGAGTACACATGGAGTAAACATGGACAAAAACTAAATTAACTGACATTTTCATCAACACATGAAACTAGACTAAAATGTTTGACAGACTTAATCCAATCAGACCTAATTTGGTCATGTAGAAAGTACAGACAAGTTAGGAATATATCCAATCACAGCTACTTTGGTTGTGTGGAAAGGTTGGATGAGTTAAGAGGGACATCCAATCACAACTGCCTTAGCTTGGTGGTGGTGGGATAAGTTGTGGAGCGATCCAATCAGAGCTCCTCTCTTTATGAAGTGATATATTCATGTAGAGCAGGTTCACTGTTTGTTGTCAGTTCTGGTATTGTAACTGAGATGCTCTGCCAGGTAACTTAAATAAAGGTGACTGCATTTCACACAAAAATTAAATCTGTTTCTTTTCATTTATACATTCAAACTTTACGAGCATTCAATAAAGGGTTATTCGATGTTTCATTTTAGCCAAGTGTAAAACATGACTTCAGAAATTCAAGGAAACATAAAAAATGCCTTACACTTTACACTTCATATTTTAATCCACTAAATTAACAGTTGATTTCATCGACTAAAATGTGGTGAAATGTCATCAACTAAAACTAGACTAAATAAAAAATAAATAAATAACTAAATTATGACTAAAAGTAAAAGAAATTTCAGGCAAAAGACTGACTAAAACTAAATTAAAAAGCACTGTTAAATTTAACACTGATGTAAGCTCCAAGTAGTGACATGCTGATACTACCTTACTACCACTTATCAGCAATTACTGACACCAAACATTACCCATTTCAAATGTGCTATCATGTCAATAAAATAAAAAATAAACATACAGACATAAAAATATGCCTCCATATCTACAACAAATGCCACAAAATTATTCCAGATAATGGATTAAAACTCATAAAGGTGATGATGGCCTAGGAGGATAGGTTTAACCCGATATACCGATGGTCCAGATTTAAGTCTGACCTGAGGCTCTTTTCTTGCTGTAATTCCTCGATCTCTCTCCCTGCTTCCCTCTCTACCCAATGACCCATCAAGTAAGGCAAAAGCCCAAAAATAAATCTTTAAAGACAAAGTAAGTGACTATTAAGATGAACTTCTGCATCATACCAAAGATGCATGTTCACTTACTGGCTGTCCTTTGGGTCCTGGGTCACCTTTCCTTCCCTGGTCACCAGCAGAGCCCTCCATGCCTTTGATTCCTGCAGCTCCTCTGTCCCCTGGTAGCCCTGGTTCTCCCTGTTAAAGGTTAAGCATAAATATAAATGTATAAAAGGAGTCAAGAATATAAACCACATGAATGTTCATTGGTTTCATCAGTTTACTTTAAGTCCAGCAGGTCCTCTTTCTCCGGGAAGTCCAGGAAGACCAAGCTCTCCTCTCGGACCTGGACGCCCAGCAGGTCCTTCTGGTCCAACTAAACCTCTCGGACCCTGAATAAAAACAAGAGGTGTCAACAAAACTTTGCTCAAGTACCTAATTTGACAAAGACAACATAGAGCTTTATTAAAAGTCTGCATGTGGTTTCAAAGTCATCTCCTGTCACCTGTGGGGGATAAAATGGCCTGGTGCTGTCGTCATGTGTACGAACTTCCTCGCCCAAGACAAAACAACACAATACCTATTGCAGAGTTTTCATTTAAGATTAACGTCTTGTGGACAAAAATAGAGCAGTGGTTACAGGGCTCATATAAATGCTTTAAGAAGTACATATATGAATGTTAGGTGGTTTTCATGCCTACAGCTCGGGTTAGTTTCATTTCATTTGATAAAAAAAGGCTAGAAATGTGCACATTTGCCTTCGATCATTTCATGTTCACAGCATTTACAGCTGACCATAGAGGACACCAGATAGCATGGGAACTTATAGCAAAGTAACACCTTTAGAGTAGTTTAGCAGAGAAGCTGTCAGCGTTGTGGAAAAGTAGGGAGCAGCTTTTAACAGGATAAATTTTTCTGTTTTAACGAGCTGAACTTAATTCTGAGGATCAAACGTGTTTTTGAATCAGTTCATGTTGCTGAGACTTGTGATGATCTGCTGTTCACTTGTTGATATTTTCATGGTATGTTGTGCCTCTGTGGGGTCCAAAACATGTTTATCAAGTAGTACTTTGTTATCAACCTGTTTGCCCGGTAGCTGTAATGCAATTATTATTACTACTACAGATGCTTATACTACTACAGCAGTGTGATGAGTTAACCCCTGCTTACCCGATCCTGCCGGCGGGATCAAAATACCACTTATTTTTAAATGACTGGCATTTACAAACCATTTGTCTTATCCAGAAACGGAAAACAATAATGTAATAGTGCAATCATTAGATATTCAAGTTTCCGAGGGTACCTGAATGTATCACAAGTAATGTCGGCAACATATAAAAAAAAAACAGGAGAAAACGAGCGTATTTCATGAGAAATAAAATTTGAAAGTTTGCAGAAAATTAACCGTTTGCTCTGGCTGAATTCTGTAAAAAAACAAAAAATCTACACTTGTTACTGCGTTTAACAAGATCTGAATGATTCACATACTTCCTGAATAGGCTGTTCAGAAATCTTTGAATTTTCTTCCCACGACAGTGTCCCGCAGGCTCAAATTCCGGCTCAGAGCCGTTCAGCACTAATAAGTGCTGAGCAGCGACACCTGCTGTCAGAACCATGAAGACCTGTTACAGGGCAAACTTTTCCCAGCAAACTGATGTTTATACAAAGGAAAGAGTGCTTTGCAGATCGCCTCTGCAGTGTAGACTGTAAATTAATAATATTAATATAATTAATATTAATGATATGATAAATATTAATAAATATTTAGAAATTATCGATGTTTGTTTTTCTTTTTTCTAACGATTTTTAGCTTTTAAATTTTGTTACACTGCATAAAGACATAATTGATTTACGTCAGTCAATAGCCATGGTTGTCCTGAATCTAAAGAGGTTCTGGACTTCATATTGCAGAGAAAAATGAGACCACAGTGAGTGAAAAGTGACAGAAGCAAAAATGGCCTGGAATTCCAAATATCAAACAGGGTTTCAGAATTTGTAGATTCTTTGAATGTAGTACCAACACCACTTTTTTCCCTATGTTCCTTAGGCTTGAGAATACCTGTAAATGCGTTGTGTATGTGTGCGTTTTTTTTAAAATTATAAAATCAGAAAAATTCAATGTCCGTTTTTCTTTTTTTCTAATGATTTGCAGCTTGTAAATTTTGTCCTGAATCTATAGAGGTGCTGGACTTCATACTGCAGGGACCACAGTGAGTAAAAATGTGAGTGAAGCAAAAAATGACTAGAAACTACTTGGGATAGGAAGGATTAACTTATCTCCCTGTTTGTGTCATTGAGCCAAGACCACCTACTTCAGGGGAGCTTTGCGTGGTTGTTTGTATTGAAACAGGGATTGTTTGCTGTGTTCATATATACGCAAACCAACCATGCTGAACACAGAACATTCACTTGTGTTTGGAATGATGAAGGTGTAAAAACGACCTAAGACATAATCTGAAGGTGATTCCTAAATATAAAGAATTATAAAGTAAAACTGGGGATATAATGGCAGAGTGATTATATCCACAAACCCTGTGTACAGAGCATAACAGTGGCTCTTTCCTCAAGTCAGTTTTACTCTCTCCCCTCCAAACTTACAACTCTATTCACTGTCTACTTAAAAAAAGAAATAAAATCTCAAAAAGGACATACTAAACCACTGATATGTCTTCAAATAGGATTTTTTTTATACATTTGGCAAAGGCAGGTTAACTGTATGATGATAAAATTCCCTAATAATTGTTAAATCAACAGGAATGTATGTTTTTTCACAGCTTGCATATTTGTATGGTTTATCTTTTAAAACTGGAGAGAGAAAAGCTGTGAAAACCTGGGATCCAACAGCTTGAGTTTTTATTTCCTAATTAATCACATGTATCGATTCTTCATAAAGTTAGAGCTGTAAATCATGGTGCTGAAGTCTGCTCACCCCTCTCTGTTTTAATATTTTTTGACAGTGTGCTCCCTCGGTGTGTCCATAAAACTGACTGCCTGTCACTGCGTTGCTCTCCACCTCGCACCGCAGACCACAGCGGTTTCCTGCTCCATCAGCAGTGTGGTGAGGCAGAAGGGAGCACATGATATTAGAATAACAGATTGAGTGGGTCGTCGCCTCAGACGCGTGGTTTCAGTTCCTCGATCACAATGAATCCCGACCAGGTTGGAATTACACTGTAGTTTGAGCGGGTAAAACAGCAGCCTGCAGGTGCTTGGAGACTCTTGCATAAGAGAGGGCACTGCCCATGAGCTCAGTCAGTCCACTCTGAGGTTTAATTAAGGCTGACCTGTCTGACACCCACACTCAGACAAAACAACCTCTGTAAGCATGACACACATATGAGCAAGGGGCCGTCTTATGGTGGGACGACGAGTGGTTTGGGGACCCAAATGCAGTCAGCAGAAACAACAGTCATGAAAAAGCATTTATTGTGTCAGAGCTGTTTTGTGTTTTCATCTGGATTCTCGACTTCTAGCCGGCATGTATGAAACAACTGCAACCGATGCAAAAGATGTAGGACTTTGGGACAATTCACAAAACTTTTGTTTCTAGAGAAGTTCCCTTTGCCCGCAGAGCATAAAACTTATTTGTGGAGACATCCGTGCTATGCAGGACAGCCCATATTTCAACATACCGGTGCAGAAATCACACAGCGAAATACTAAAATCCACCAACGTCTGGCATTTGCACATGCACTTAAAAAAATTTACTATGACCCCATTTGTAAATCGACAAAGTTGGTTGAAGTTTAATGGGAGCACAGACTGGAGGGAGACTAGCAACGGCATGAATCATCTGCACACCAACTCTCTTCTCTACTTAACAAAACCAGATCTTTGACATACTTTCAGTTAAGTTATGTAACAATATTAACCTAATAACTACTTGATTCCATGTTGTCTGTCTCTCTGTTTCTCTTTCACACTCTTAAAGGAACACTCCAACATTTTTGTTGTTTTTGTGTCTTGCCTCACTCCCGACTCCATGACAAGCAGGTAGACACCATCCTTTCGACTGTGCGTCCAGTAACAAGGAAGAGACGGGCAGAGCTTGCCCACCATTTGTTAGCTTAGCTAAAATGCTGGGAGTCAATGGGTAGCGTTAGCCTGCCTCTGCCTACAGTCATTAGATAAACTCTTCAGCAACTCTAACCAGTTCTGTGTGCTTGTTGTGACTCATTTTTAGCCCCCTTTATATTGCGTTATCTTTTATTACCTTCTTCTACACCTAAACAGAGGCATTGTTTTGCTGACCTACTTCTGTGGTGGTCTTCCTGAGAGATGTGATGTTAGCAAACGAGTCGAGTCTTTTGAACAGCTCTCTTAAGTGAACAATGAGAACTGATTCACAGTTCTGATTGAGCCATTCATTTGCAAGACCCTATAAAATGAATATTGCCTGCAAATTTAAGAAACGAATGGCGCATGCACAACTGTGAATCTCGAAAACCACCACAGAAGTACGTCAACAAAACAAAGCTTCGACCTGGCCCTGGATAAGCAGTAGAAGACGGATGGATGTTGTTTTATTTCCGGGATAAGTTTTAGCTCTTGCAGAGATAATAATGTAGTTGAATACTCTTAGTTCTCTTCATCCATTTGCGGTCTCTTAGAATGTTTTATTTTCTATTTATTAAATCTCATACTTATCTATTCATGTCGGAATTGTTGGCATTGCTTTGACCATATACAACCTAATCAGCTACTAAACTTTTGCACAATTTATTTTTGCTTATGTTATAATCATTATTATTATAATAAAAATTTCAACTAATTTTTATTTCTTTTATTTCATCTTAAAACCTGATTGTTCTTAGCCCTCCTTGGTTCTTGTATTGCCTGGGTCCCTATGATCCTTTGCTGTAATGCTTCAGTTCATTTCATGCTTGGCTCATTTTTGTTGGGTGGGTTTGTTTGTTATTCGGTTTCTTGTGTTTTATTCTTGTATGTTTAATGCTCAGTTATTTTTAGGTAAAACCAGCCCTTGAGCGAGTGTACCCAAATATTTAAGGGAAAGCTAGCTACTGTGCTATTTCTCTTGATAACAGAAAGTATATTGCACAATTTAGGAGGCACATATCAAGGGACAAGTGCAAAACCATATTTTAGTGAAAGTGAAAATTCAGGGTTCCAAATTAGACAAAGCAGATGTTTACACAACAACATTATTTTAATAAAATACAGGCAGAAAGTATTTGGCTCTCCAGGTTTTGGCTGAATATGAAGAGGATATTAATGCATGAAATTCCAATACACTCTGGCAGCACGCTTATTTGGATAAACCCGTTGTGTAGCAACCAGAGGTAGCCAACCAAATCAAACAAGATATTTAATGCTTTGTCAATCCAAGCAGTAGTCTCAGGCTTCAAACTACACATGTCAGGAAAAGTTTCAGGTGCAGTCGCATAAAAGTCCTCTGCAGAAGAAGATATGTGGCACAAAATCAGTGAGCATGACTGTTGGACGGGCAGTGAGTCAATGTGGAATCTCTGGAGAAATATGGTCGTCTAAAGCTGCTGAGACTATGAAGAAATCTGGTGATTAGGTTTTCTGCAGCTGAATTTCATCTTTGCTGCTTGGACTGAAATCAACAGTACTTCAGACAATCTCCCAGTGCAATCAAGGTCTTACTTTACTTAACACTTGCTGAGCGACATGAGGAAACTCTGACAGGAGGGTAAAGGAGAGAGGGGTGTATCACTGGCTTTTTAAATCCTTTAAAACTGGCCACAAGTCTGCTAAACAGATTAAGCACTAAGTACAGTAAAGGAAATTTCATCCTGAAAGCGAAGTTATGTAAATTTGTCGGATTCTGTGACCTACATTCACAGTGCTGACCAAGAATATTTCAGACATAGCATATTATGGGTTTCCTGTGTGTGAAGAGAGTCAGCTGAAATGGCTTGGTTCAGACTGCAGGTAAATCGGATCATTAAAGAACAACTGTCCCGTCTGTTCTTTGGGATGATCATAGCATATTATAGACCTAAATATCTCTTCATCTTTCTGCATAGATTCTGCTGAAACATCAGATATTTGGAGCTGGAACATCAGGTGTATAATGAAGACAAAGCTGTGTTATTCCAGCAACTGTTTAATATATTACTGAGTATACATACAATCAGGTAATGATGAATATGAATGTCCTTTCTTTCTCTGACCTCTAATTTTTATTTAATAGAAAACATAAAAACATTACATTTAAGCAAATCACCCTTACAGCCAAGCATCAATATCTCACATGACAAGGCACTGAGGACATGAGATTATGATTTCATGCTTGTTGCTCACATAAAACCCAGAGAAGTCCAATCACAATGGCTGGTTTGACAATAAATAATTGAAAAATTGTTAAGTCCATAGATTTAACACAAATTGATGAAATAATTAATTGAAATGACTCCATTTGACCAATTATTAAAAATAAACAGGACGTAACTGAAGTAAAACAGATGCTAAAACCGTATACTCGAAGCCGGGACCTAATTTTGAATACACACAAAAAATTGAAGATGCAGAGTAATAATCCTGCTGAAAAGGAGGATTGACTGACTGACTAACTGATTGCAACTTACCTGACACTATTGAAAAAGCCCCCACCCTTCGTTTCCCTCCGGTCTGTGCTCCAACTCAACCACGCAAGAGATTATTGTGTTAAACATTATTTATTTATTAATATTTTGTGATTTCTTCACTGAAATCCAGTGAAATCCATGTACAATGTTGGTTACCTTTCGGCCTTGTTTCCCTGGAAATCCTGGTAAACCAGTCAGTCCTGGGGGACCATCCGGCCCGGGATAACCCATCATCCCTGTCAGACCAGGTAAACCCATTGGCCCCTTGAAAAAAATTCAGACATTGGCAGGGTCAGCCTTTGTTATTCCCACCTTCGGAAACATTTCAATATACTGTTTGACAACTCTTAAAACATCACCCTAAGTCTTCCTCTGAAGTCTCTATCCTGGACAAAACTCTGCATTCCTGCAAGTCCCAAACAGTTTACAGTTCAGCACATAACTGACTGTCACTTACTGTCAGGGATTCAAAGAAGTCTTACATAATTCTCTCAGTTTAAACTCAAGTTTGAAGCAAAATCTTTTCTAATTGTAATGAAACAGTCATATTTTTTAACTATTCTGATATTATTCTCTCAGAAGAGACAATTGAGCTGCACCATTTGTTCAAAAAGCCCCATCACCATCAGGATTGAATGATTCTGAACGTGTGTTTGCATGGGGATGCCATTAAGTTCTACCAACCTGACAAAGAAGAGCTTTCCCGAATCCAAAAAATCTTGAAGAATCTTTTAGAGCAGCGGTAACCAATCTGTAAATCCTTTTCTACTGGTAGATCTTTGAGCAATTTCCAGTACACTGTTGACGATGGTTCTGCATTAAGTCTTGATCATATACAGCAAATGGACTGTTTTACATATCCAGGGGTACATAGATTTGGCAAAATCAGCTATTTTCAAGATTAACTGGACCAAATTGGTTTTCCGTCATTCCATTAGTTTCCAGTTTAAGCAAGATGGTCAAACAGTTAAAAATGTTTTACTGACTTACATTGTTCCAGTCTTAAACTCTTAAATTAATAAGTTTGTGAAAGGTTGTACAAGTTGTTTAATGCTTAAATATGGGTAAAAATAATATCTTTTGAAAAAATAAAATTAATCGTGTTTTTTCAGTAAGTTTGGGAGGGTAGATCTTTCCTTCCTGTTGGTATCACAGAGGTTCTCCTACTGGAAAAGGCTGGTTATCGCTGTTTCAGAGAATCTTTTGTTTACCTAATTTTCAGGTTGTTTTGGGATACAAATACATATAAATCACTATTCAAACTGCCTTAAACATCACAACTCATTCCAGCAAAATGTGTTCATAATAGTTGCTGGTGCTACTTCTTCTGTAAGAGTCATGCATCTGATTGAGACGGTGTGATACTCACTTCGACACCGGGAGCTCCGGTCAGCCCTCTCGCTCCTTTCTTTCCTGCAGCGCCCTGATCAAACACACACACATGAAGAATGAAACATACATGTACGTTCATAAAAACACTCCAGATGATTTTCTGTATCTGACTTTTTCTTAAAGAGAGGACATTTTTATGACCTTGAGACTTATTGACCTTTTCTGTGCTTTTCTAGGTGCAGACAGTAAAAGAAATAAACTCAAGTGTTAACTGTAAGCATCACACCTCCAGAGGCATTAAGTTACTTGACCCTGAGGTGTGTGATTGAATTTATGGTGCTACACAACCACAGGGAACCTCTGCATCATGTTTTCTTAATTGATACTAAATGCATGAGTATATTCTCATAATAAATCAAACAAACAGCACTTATTAAAAAAGTTCAGTTGAAAACACCTAATGGTAAAACCCCTGAACATCTGTCTTTTGCAGCCATGCTTTTGTTTTTCATATTTCCACTCTGAGCCATGAAAGTATAACTGATGTATGTATAGTCCAACAAAGATTTCCCCACAGGAATGCTTCACCAAAAGCTGCTAACTCAAAACAGAAATTCAGCAGGATCCCTCTACTTTCCACTGCTCTTGGCAGGAGTGTTATGTTATGGATTTTTCAAAACAGAGGGTCTATATGTTACACGTGATGAAATCGTTCACACAGAGAAAATACTCCCATAAATCTGAATCAGTTACATAATTGGTTCTGTTTCACATGTGCATGAAAGTTGGTGGTACCTGGAAACGTGTATCATACTTTGCTGTTCAAAAGTCTCCTGAAATTTGATTAAGGATTCTCAAAGTTGTTTTACAAGAGGCGACTGATAAGGTTAACGCTCCAAAGACTTAAGAAAGCAATCACTTAAAATCCTCGTTTTACCAAGGCTCTACCCTTTGGTGCTGCAACTGCTAAAGACATCTCTGTACTGACAATCTCATCTGTAAACTGATAAATATTGAAGTTGTTTGGCCAGATATCTGAGGGTCCTCTTTAGTGTGGCATAAGGGGAAGTATTATTCTTCATCTAATGATTCATTTATACAATCACGACTTTGTCGACCTCTGAACAGCGTTTTAATGATTCTATTAAGAATAAAGCTCATTTCCCATGTAAAAAGGCAGGCTAAAAGAGACATTTAAATGCTCAAAAGGTCCAACCTAGTTTCACGTATAGGCCGGTCTTAATCACTTTTTAATCTGCTTTATATACGAGGTAAGGCTATTAATAAACAGACCAATCCTGCAATACAATAATAAAGTATCTATCTATCTATCTATCTTATCAGTCTATCTACCATCTGTTTATCTGTCTGTCTGTCTGTCTTCTCCTTCAGTCTCCTCCTTCTGCATCAACACTCTGCTGCTTTCATGTCTTCACTGATCAGAGCAGTGGGGCAGATCTTTTTCAGGCAGTTGTCTCAGAGCCTCTGTCCTCCTTTTCTTAACTTCCGACTCAGACTCCAAACATGTTCCTCTGAGCTCATCTTTGATCTCAGGAAAAAGGAGAAAATCACACAGTGCTAGATCAGGTGAATATGTAGGGTCATCAAGCACTGCAATTGGTTCTTGGGCCAGAAACTGCTTCACTGAGGGCGCAGTGCGAGCTGGTTTCATTCATCATCTTGATGAAGAATGAAACCATTTTTCCACAGCTGTGGTCTCTTTCTTCAGACTTTATCTCACAGTTTTGATGTGTTCATTCATTGATGAAACTTCTGGAGCCCACTCCACCAAAATGATCCCCCTAAACGTCGAAGAAATCAATCAACATGATTTGGATGTGCTTTGTCGTATTGTCTTCATCTTTGGTGACGATGCTGTTATTCACTGCAATGACTGACATTTTGTCTCAGGATCGTGCTGGAAGATCCAAGTTTCTTGGCATGTAATCAGCCCTGCTTAAAATATGGGGTTTCCTTCAATTTGTTCCAAAATTTCATGTCAAATTTTAATGCAAAATTGACCAAATTGTCTTTTTATCAATGGAGACTCATTCTTAGTCTGAGTTGACGATCACTTCCAACTGTTTGTTCAACACTTCCAGAAGTTTTTGATGTGTACGGGCGCCCAGGACGTTAATCGTCTTCAACATTCTCTCTGCCTTCACAAATCCTCTGTGCCACTGAAACACATGAGCATGTGACCTGCAGTATTCCCCATACACCTCAGTTAATTTACCAAAGGATATGGTGGCTGTTTAATATATATAAACACTCGGTGAGACTGTGAACCACTTACTTTCATACCTCAAAAGCGAAGTCTCAATATTTAATAGCCACACCTATACAAGTCAAACAATGTAGTGTATGAAGGTGTATTTTGAATTTTCCTCTTTAGGAGATGAAGTCAAACTCACCGGGGGTCCCATCTCTCCTTTAATGCCTGGTTCTCCAGTAAGGCCTGGTGATCCTTGACAAAGCAAGAAAATAAACATAAACTTACAATAGGTTTATGATTCCAAGCAAATCCAAAAAACAAAAATCACTCAAATGCTTAAACAAACTGGTAAGACTTGAATAATTTGGTGGGTGCATCACAGCTGATATGGCGATCCAAATGCAGCAAAAAAAAAGAAAAAACATTGACTTCCATCCAGCCATCCTTCTTCTTTTGCTTATTCATGCTAGCTCACATTGATACAGACTATGTGAGATAACCCAGACCTCACTCTCCCCCAGCACACCTTCCGAACTCTCCTCTGATATTTGTTGGCAAGACACGTATATAATGAGTTTTCTCTGGGGTTTTCTCATAGGTAGGCATTCCCAGGAGACATCCAAAGGGAAGAGGCAATTTCATTTTGCTATTTGATGCCGAGGGATCACACCCCGTGACCCAAGCGATTCACGATTACTCAAGCGGAGAACTTGGATGTGTATGCAATTGTACCGAAGTTCAGGGTACACAACTGCAAGCAGAATTTTAAAGACATTTCTTAATGTATCCTCTATATTTTATACACCGCAGTATCCAAGCAGCATGGGCTTATTTCTTCCTCTGAGTTGCACAGTAGATGTGGAAAAGAAAAAGCTGGTCTCGAATAGTTCCACAGTGACGGTATGTGTGTCCATCACATAATGCAGAGTGTAGGTCACTCTGGTATATCAGTTGCAGCTGATCTTAAGGGGTCTCTCAGAGGATAAAAAGGTGTTAAATTGTCTTGTACCTGATGAAATTGTATACTGTATTGTTAAAAGTCTATGTGCAGTTTCTGGGACTTTTTAGAGCATGAGAGTAATGTAGTCCCCTTCAGCTTGTTGTCTTGAACTGAATAGTATTAAGACAAATCTGCTCTCCACTGTTAATTCACTTCAAATATACCAGCGCTCTATTCAGATGAAAAATCCTGATGACCTAATGGGGCAAAAAGTGCACCTTTTAAGCTGCTAAGCTAGCTTGCTATAAGCAAGGCCATGAATGAGAGTGAACTTTAACTAGCATGAAATTGTGTTTAAAGTCAGATTGTGGCA